>CP139507.1:323402174-324013746 GCA_021014915.2 Artemisia tridentata subsp. tridentata | reverse complement strand
GAGTGTTCGGTGCTCTGTGCTACCCGACAAATGACAGTCAGGATCTGAGAAAACTAAATGCTAAAGCAGACATTGGATTCTTCTTTGGGTATGCACCAGATCGCAAGGGATACCGAATCTACAACAAACAAACCCGAAAAATTATGGAAACCATTCACGTGACATTCGATGAGCTGACTGAGCAAACGGCTCCTTGACACACAAGTTCTGGACCCACACCTAATCTTTTGTCTCCTGGACCAATTAGTTCAGGTCTTGTACAGTATCCCACTCCCGCAGTTCCTTATGTACCCCCTACGAGTGATGAGTTGAAGAATTTGTTTGATCCGATGTTTGATAAATACTTTGAGCCATCAACTGTTGATACTACAACAGAAGCTTCACCTGTACCTCCAGTTGCTGATGCTCCAATTCCACACAATTCAGATGGCCCATCGGTATCTGTCTCAATTAGTCAAGAAGCACCATCTGCTAGTCATTCACCATCATCATCGAATATTCAATCTCCTTCGGTACAACAAGGCTCTGCAGTTGACCATTCTTTTAAAGTGAATCCTTTTGCTCCTGCTGATGATGTTTCATTCGAGAATATATTTGCTCCTGAATCTTCTACTGAGACGTCTTCTTCAAGGGATCCTAACACGGAAACATCAGTTCCCTACCCTCAACCACATGAACATCTCAGGAAATGGACCAATGATCATCCGATTAACAACATCATTGGAAATCCTTCTCGTCCGGTATCCACACGAAAGCAACTTGCCACCGATGCACTGTGGTGTTTTTTTAATTCTGTACTATCCAAAGTTGAACCCAAAGATTTCAAAGATGCTTTGTCTAAAGACTGATGGTTTACTGCAATGCAAGAAGAAATTCATGAGTTTGATCGACTTGAAGTATGGGAATTAGTGCCTCCTCCAGATAGTGCAATGATTATCGCACTTAAGTGGATCTTCAAGGTGAAACTTGATGAGCATGGCGACGTTATGAAAAATAAGGCACGGCTTGTTGCAAAGGGATATCGTCAAGAAGAGGGCATAGATTTTGAAGAATCATTCGCACCTGTTGCTCGAATTTAAGCCATAAGAATCTTTCTCGCCAATGTTGCCAGTCAGAATATGATAGTCTACCAAATGGATGTTAAGACAGCATTCTTGAATGGTGATTTGAAAGAGGTAGTCTATGTCAGTCAACCAGAAGAATTTGTAGATCCTGAACGCCCTACTCACGTCTATCATTTGAAGAAGGCTCTCTATGGCCTAAAGAGGAACCTAGGGCGTGGTATGACATTTGTCTAAGTTCCTTTTGGCAAACAAATTCTCTAAAGGTGTTGTTGATCCTACGCTATTCACTAGGAAAACGGGCAAACATCTACTTCATGTTCAGATCTATGTAGATGACATTATCTTTGACTCCTCTGATCCAATGGAATGTGATCGTTTCTCTAACGAGATGAATTACAAGTTCCAAATGTCTATGATGGGACAAATGTCGTTCTTCTTGGGTTTACAAATTTCTCAAAGTCCCGGAGGCATATTCATTAATCAATCCAAGTATGCAAATGAAATATTGAAGAAATTTGGATTTGATTCAAGTGATCCTGTTGACACTCCAATGGTTGAGAGATCGAAGTTGGATGAAGACCTCTCTGGGATCCCTGTTGATCAAACCAAGTTTCGAAGCATGATTGGATCCCTAATGTATCTCACCGCTAGTAGGCCAGATCTCTTGTTCGCAGTATGCATGTGCGCCAGGAACCAGTCTAAGACCACCAAAAGGCATTTGGAAGCGGTAAAGCGGGTCTTTCGATACCTTCAAGGGACTACTCATATGGGTCTCTGGTATCCTAAGGACACCTCCATGGCACTCACGGCCTATGCAGATTCAGACCATGCGGGGTGTCAAGATACTCGTCGAAGTACGTCGGGAGGTGCTCAGTTTCTGGGAGAAAAGTTAGTAAGCTGGTCATCTAAGAGGCAAATGAGTACATCTATATCTTCCACAGAGGCTGAATACATTGCCATGTCTGCGTGCTGTGCTCAAATCCTATGGATGAGATCTCAACTATCGGACTATGGCTTTGCATACAACAAGATCCCTCTTTATTGTGATAACAAAAGTGCTATAGCTCTTTGCTGGAACAATGTCCAACACTCCCGATCAAAGCACATCGATATCCGGCATCACTTTATAAGGGAACAGGTTGAGAAAGGGGTTGTTGAACTTTACTTTGTGAGAACTGAGTTTCAATTGGCTGATATCTTCACTAAGGCACTCTCGAGAGAATGGTTCCAATTTATTCTCCCGCGACTTGGCATGAAGAGTTTGACGCCAGAAACCCTCAAGCGTCTTCAGGAAGAGAATGAGGAGTAATGGATTTGCTTCATATATCCTTGTATATATTTTAAACCAAAAAGAAAATAGAAAATTATAAAACCTATAAAAACCATAAAAATCAGAAAAACACAAAAAATACAAAAAATAGTTCCTCTAGGCATGTCTTCTGTTTATCGATAACATTTACGGTCCTAGAAATTTCATTCAATAATGACACGGGACTTTAAATGAAGCTCGAGCAGAAGTTAAAATAAATTGTTAAAACATGTCATGATGGCTTGCAGTTACTTCAGACTGTAACCTGTTCTTTATTATGGGGAAAGCACGTCGCCAAAAAGACGGTTGTTCCTCCCACTGGGTGAAGTTCACCCGGGCATGGATTACTTTATATCCATGTTTCCTCGATTTGATGTACGTTTCAGTGCATCATTTCTCGTAAAAGAAGAGAAGTCTTCTTTACATCGCAAATACTTTTCAATCTATGATTCTTCAGGAAAGTATCTGTGCTAAACTTGGTGGTACCATGAATTTTTTGGAAATCAATCAGACTTGAAGCTTTTCATCAAAAATCTATCACTCAATCAATGACTACAGATCTTTAAATAGAAAACGGATCATCGATTGAGGGGGAGAGTGATTTCAAAATTTTATATCATCAAAACAAGTCACTTTTTACATAATAAGCCGTGAATTCAATGATACTTGTTGTTATGTGTTAGTGTATGAATTTTTAATTCAAATATCTATCAAACTTATCATACCTGACACTAACATTCTCCCTCACTGATTGAGGGGGAGCATCAGTATGTTCCATTATCAGCACATATCAAACCTGACCACATTTTCTAAACTTATTTAAATCAATTGGGATAACAAAATCTCAAAGGGTTTGAAATTTCTGATCGGGGTAGAGAATGTGATTTAAATATGCAATCTGATAAAAATGTGATGTTTTGGACTTAAATGTAAGCTCTCCCATATGTGCTAAACTCTTTTGCATAACAATGCACATATTGAGGGGGAGCAAATGGTTTGTGGTGACAAAAGGATATGCCATATCATGTGAGCGCGACTCAGACTTCACAAATGAATTGACGAAACAAAAACTGTCATTAATCGAAAGGACTTGTCCTGGCCGGGTAATAATTTCAAGCTGGTCTAACCAGTGATGTAAGCGTGTCTAAAAAAGGACTTGTCTGAGTAGAGTGTACCGTTTCGAGAAACTTTCTGTGGACTTGACCAGGCCGGGTAATAATTTCAAGCTAGTCCAACTAGTGATGTAAGCGTGTATCGAATCGGTCATGTTCACTGAAAGTGGATCAATTCAAAAAGTGCAAGCTCTACCCAACATGTGCAAATTTATAATAAAAACATCTGAGCACATATTAAGGGGGAGCATTTAAAATGTTCAAAACTCTCAAAGTGTTAGCAAAATGTGTTTCTTAATTATAAACACTTTGAGAGATTTTTCAAATAAATGGTTTACGGAAACATAGGATAGTCATGGTGTTATAAGGTGGCTAAGGTTAGGAAAACCGTCCTATGATCCGCCAGAGCCGGAGGGATCTACCCAAGGACAATACCGAATAGTTAGTATTAGAAAGTCCATAGGTATGATTATGAAAAAAGGAGTAATATGAGAAAGGAGAAAGAAGGGGTTGAAGAATTAAAAAGAAATGTAATGAGAAAGGGTGAAAAGAAATAGCCCTCCAATTATTCAAACTTAGGGCAGAAACCGGGTTCAATTCATATGCTACTGGTTGTTACTAAGGTGACACCGGTATTGAAGACAAGACGTCATGGACCCAGTGACGCACTGCACTAAACCTTCTAAGTCACTCAAGTTCTCTTAAAAGGACTTGTTTTATTCTCACGGGGAACCCTGCATAATCTATCTATTGCTCATTACGAGTTATGTTGATATTGAAACAGGAGACACCGCTCCAGTCTCCGACTACCAAAAATGCACTTATCGAGTCTAGAGCCACGAGATGCATCATAAGATCTCATAGGAACACATGTTACTTCTACACTGGTTGTTCAACATTAAGGACACCAGTTGTAAACTTATGAGTCCTACACAGATCTTAGCAATCTGCCAGAACATTTATGAGGGATTTACAAATGTAATTATCAGTGATTGAATGGAAATTCCTGCCAGGGTCAACATCAAACAGCCCTGAAAGCAGATCACTTCGGTAATTCCTTGTGGATTACGCTTAGTGGTCGCGGCGGTTTCAAACGGTCTACAGTCGTGGAGTGAACTCCAGCGACTCACCTAATCGTTGATGTACTTCAGTAGATCTTGTAAGCCCTCTCGGGGGTATCCGATTCAGGAACGGCCTTGGTAAGGATTAGAGAAAGTTTTCACACTATGCTGTTAACAATCTCGAAGTCCGAACCTGTAAGTACCGGGCGTTCTATTGCTAACTGTCGTATGCAAGAATCCCTGGCGGTTGCAGCTGATTGCCGAAAAGATGCCGATCCATCACCCCATGCTCACACTTCCTCATCATAAACAAAGAAATCATGATAATTGAAAGGCCTTCAACACTGCTATCGCAACTCTGATGCTGAAAATCATGATCCAGAAAAGTGTGAGCATGTCGGTCCAAAGATCAAAATATCACATGGAGACGATACTGCAAAAGGATGACTTGAAGACGTATGTTGGATGATGACCTCAAAGAATCCTCAAAGATCATCCAAGACAAATGAACAGTCATCAAAAGTTCACTGTTGAAAGTACAAAGATTAAAGACTTAGAAGAATCAATGACTACGAGCTAGGAACTCAAATCTATGTAACGGAATGCTAGAATTCGAAGTGTAATTTTCGGGGTGACCTCCCTTAGGGGGAGATTGTTAGGAATATAAATATTCATGTGAAATACTCGGTCACCCCGAGTATCTATTAGCATTAAGTAGCTCGTAGGATTATTATTATTAGTTTAGTTATCGTAGTATTCGTGGATTCGGGTCGGGTCTTTACCCACTGTCAGCTCACTCCACAGCCCACATGGGGTGTTTATGTTTGTAGTATAAATACCCTCTCCTACCAAAGGAGAGGGTTGGACCTTCTTATTTTTCACCTAATCTAATATTCACACATTTTCTCTCAAGGTTCCATATTCTCTCTTTTCTTCTCACTAGATTCGGCCTAAACCACAAGAACCATACGTGTTATGATTTTATATTACTTACACTGTAGCTGCTGGCGATGCCACAGGAAGTGAAGAATCTGGAGGCACAAAAGATTGTGAGGAAAACACATAATATGGACTTCCAATAGCAGCAGTGTGACTGATCATACGCGGTATCTCCTTCCATCCCGCGCCATCCTCTGTCTCATCCTGAGCTCTCCTCGGGCCCTCTCCAGCCTCAAAAGTACTAGGCACATTCTCCAGTATTATGCTAATCTGGGGCACAACTGCCCTCTGCTCCATACCCAAATCCAAATCAGCATCAATTCCTGTACCCTCAGTGGGAGTACTCTCAGCTAATGTCTGCCCAGCAACTACCTGCTCAGTCTACTCATCCTTCCTCTCTGGAACCTCTGTTGAGTAAGAGTCATTGGCCCTTCTGAGCCTCTGGCGTGGAGGTAAGTGGGTAGGTGAACGGGGTGATAAGATGGGTGGTAGCGATACTAGGGTAGTAGGGGTGATCATGTAGGTGCATAGTGACTTATAACGGGATGGGGATAACAGAAGAGTGTGAGCAGGGCTTTGGGTACCCTCCGTAGTGTAGGATGATGGTCTAGTAGATGGGCGTATGATTATGTGTGTAGCACGACGAGGAACAGTAGGAGTAATCTGAGTGACTGGTGTGGTATGAGTATGTGGTGGTGATGGTGGTGTAGGCTCAACGATGTTAGGGTCTGGTGTATGATAATCCTGAAGCATTTGCATGCTGGGATCATTTGAGCCCGGTGAGGTCTGAGAGATGTTGTAGGAAGGCATAGTCTGTGACAAAACGGTATATGTGTGTAAGTATCTAGAAAATACTCATGGTAAATGGTGTAAATTAAGTATGTATAAATATACATAAAATACTTATAGTACATGTAGCTGAGTAAAATCAACGAACAGTAACATATATTTAAGACAAGTAAACAGCAAGTAAAGTGGCAAGTAAGGCAGGCAGGCAAGTGGCGGTCATAGGGAATTATTTTTGTAAAAAGCGGTTATAGTTTAGGATTTATATGTACCTAGTTCCCTATAACCTAGGCTCTTATGCCAATCTGTAACACCCCGAAAATCTGGTATTGCGGAAGCATTCGGGTCATGGGTTGCTACTGAATTGGAAAAGCATAACACAAGGTAATAAAGAACGGAATACACACTCCGTTAAAATACATTTAGTTGGATTAAATCAAGTTTATATCTGAGTTTTAATTTAACAGGTAAGCCCAAAGGTCTAGTGGTCCCATAAAAAAAAGTTTTGAAAATGTGTGGAAACACTTTGGTAAATAGTTTATGTCCATCGCCTTGCCATGCCTTTCCAATAATGAGTTGCCTAAACACCTGAGAAAAACATGCTAAAAGTCAGCAAAAAAGCTGGTGAGTTCATAGGTTTATAAGTAAGCAGTAAAATCAATAGTTTGGACCTTGAGTTTTATATATGAACATTACAATGCATATAGTTTCATATAAAAATAGTCTATTACGCTAGTGCTAAGTTCATGCAACCGAAGCTATAATAGTGTGCATGCTCTAGAAGCATGTTAAATATAAAGGCCCAACAAGTGTTTATCCCAGGCACTTGTGTTTCGACATGGTATACGTTCGTTTGCCTATGCGGTCAACCCGAACGGGGACGTTACTCCTAATAGATCTATTTATAACACTCGCGCTTCCCAGCAGGAATTGACGGTTCATGAGTTGGGCATAAAGGGACATAATAGGGCTTAGGCTAAACCACGTAATAACATAAATAATAGTTTTTGGTCCATAAAAGAGTTTTGCATGTTTCTCACCCCAATTGTAAAAAAAGTATAAATAATGTGGGGCTATAAACTCACCATGATAGAGTAAACAGTGAATGCAGTGAATCAAAGAGTGTACGGCACCAACACGCAACCTAGATTAGTAAGGCATGTTTTAGTTCACGGACTAAGTTTAAGACTCCATAGAATTTAATTCAAAGGTTTTAAAGTGTTTATGTTATTGTTGCTTGTGTGGCAGCATTTAAGTTTAAAAAACAATTTTCTAAGTATTGTAGGTATTGGCTCTTGGAAGTGCATAAGTGTATGACAATAAAAATATCAAGGACGAATAAGACTCCGATTTGACAACAACCGAAAGATGATGAACGAAAAGTGATTATGAACAATACTAAGCATTGTCGGGATGTTGGAACGTCATTGTTAAAGATATGTAAAAATAGTCGTTATAAAAGTATATAAATAGTTCTATATTTTGAAGTGTAGGAAAACTTATGTGTAAGTGATGGTTTCATTTAAATGATTTGTAATTTGAAAATTAACGTATAAAATGTTTATAATCGTATGTATATATTTAGTATCTCGTGTTGTAATATATATTTCACCACTTGTTATAATTTATGGCGCAATTTGTGATTACGTGAAAAGAAAATAGTCGGGATTTGGGTTGTGAAATAAATTGAATACGAGGCTATGTCGTTACACATATTGACATAATAGTCACGAGATTGAATTTTTTATTTTGTAGTATAAGAGTGTGAAATAAATTGAATACGAGGCTATGTCGTTACACATATTGACATAATGGTCACGAGATTGAATTTTTTATTTTGTAGTATAAGAGTATATATATATATATATATATATATATATATATAACTATATATATATATATATATATATATATATATATAGTCGGCTGATTAATATACACGCACCCCTTATCCCCCTTGTTGGGTTGTGGCCCAATTTAAATCAAAAGGGGGGGGGCGAAGATTTGACGGGCTGGACTGGTATACCAATAGCCCACGCACCCAAACTTGGGCCTGGTGGGCTTCGACAGCAAGCCACACTTATACCTGGTGGACTGGACGAATTCGAATGGGCCAAACACACACACAAGCCCATTGAAGAACATGTGTGTTAACCTGGAAATCTATGAAGACAAAATTGTTTGACACAAAACAGTTTTTGCATAAGGTTCTTGTCGAGTTCGAGTGACGAGCTCGATACCACTCGACTTGGTGTTCTCAAAGACTCAAGTGAGGGCTACTGGCTGGGTTCGACACCGCAACCTCACCACTCACGACACTACTTTAACCAAGCTTGATTTATTACTTTTGAGTGCTAGGATAATTCGGAAAGCAACCCAACACCCTTTTGGGTTTCGATTTCAAACCTGCGCAAAACGACACCCCCTTTGGGGTGTCCTTGTGGGACTCGAACACAACTCGACAACCCTTTATGGGTTGGTTGAACCGAAACCAGGTAAACAAGGACCACCCTTTTGGTCACAAACACGCAACGAAACCATTGTTTCTTATGAACCGTGACTCAGACAAGCAAAAACACACTGGTTTTAGTTTAATTACTGCAAACACACCCTGGTTACACAAAGGTCACTTTCACACAAGGGTAAAAGTTGTATGAGTAAACTTACAACATACGCACCCTATACGGCCTCAACCAAGCTTAACACCCTCCTTGGGTGTCTTGCTCATTTTGCATTAGCGATGAGACGCCTATTTTCGTCAAACCTAAATCAAAGGTAAGCACACGACACCATTGTGGTGCCGTTGCCGTGACCACTAACAAAGAGCACACCTTTGTGTTCTTTGTTGAATCAAGACTAAAAAAAAACAACCATATTCACAAACCAGTAACTCACACACCCTAAATGGGTCGAACCGAAACAAACAATACCGACTCAAACTAGTTAAATAAACTAAACTGTAACACCCCCAAAATCTGGTTTAGCAGAAGCATACATGTTTTGGGTGCTACTAAATTGGTATCACAACACAAAGTATAAAGAACGGTTTTTACCTCAACCGTTTAAAAATGATTTCATATTCAAAAGTGATTTGTTTAAAACATTTCAAAAAATGGTGCGGAAATATAAGCCCATAAAAGATTTCAAGTGGTCCCAAATATATCATAGTCTTCTATGACCATGCCATGCCCTGCCAAAAGCCTCCACAACTAGTGTATCGCCTTAAACCTGAAAATACATGCTAAAAGTGTCAACACGAGGTTGGTGAGTTCATAGGTTTTAGTATTTGTAAATGTGGAACATCAGTTTATATTGTTTGGTTAATCGGTACACTCGTAATGACCAATACACTTGGTAGTATGTCCGTTGCACTCGGTAAGGTGACCGTTACACCCGGTCATGTGACCGTTGCATCCGGTCTTGTTATATGTGTTCGTCCAGTACCCCTGGTCAGTGTGTGTGTGTGTCATGTATTCATGTAATGCATTCTAGTTAGCATTTCATTATTTTAGGCAAACAGTCAAATATTGAGTAAACAGTTCAGTACACCTAGTCAATGTGTGTGTCATGTATGCATATAGTGTATTCAAGTAAACAATCTAGTATTTTAGCCAAACAGTCAAATCTTGAATAAACAGTTCGCATTTTTCCAAATAAACAGTCATTGAGTTTTATTAAAAACGAGCATGTATTCTCCCCCAAAACAATTGTAAAACAGGTAAAGGTAGGGGCCATGAACTCACCTTGGTAAATAGCAGTCAGGTCACAAAATAGTTCAGACAGAGTTCAGCACCGACACGCGACCTAGATTAGTAAGGTTTGTTTTAGTTCACGGATTGAGTTTAAGAATTTATGAACTTTAGTTAAATCTGAAAGATTTAAAGAGTTTATGTTATTGTTGCTGGTGTGGTAGCGTTTAAGTTTAAAACAATTTTCTAAATCATTTGAGAGTATTGGCTCTTGGAAGTGCGTACGTGAATACCAAGACGAATAATCTCCAGTTTGGCAATAACTGAAAGACTATGTACGGGTCAATCAATAATTGTAAGACGTTGATGGTATGAGGGAAAATGTTATAGTCAAGTGAGTGTATATATTACAAAGTGCGCGTAAGTATGGGAAAAATAAGGAAAATGGTGTGTGTGTGTGTGTGTGTGTATATATATATATATATATATATATATATATATATATATATATATATATATATATATATATATATGTATATATAAATATATATATATGTCTATTAGCATTTATAAAATAATTGTTTTGATAATAGATAATCCTTGTGTTAACAAAGGTTATAAGATTTACATTAAAACAATCATTTCATAATTTATAAATCTATTATGAGTTTTGATAAAACATTCCAAATTTTATATGTACTCGAGTAAATGAACGAGTTTAAATTTTCACATGGCTAGTCTTAGTTTTTATAGTTGTTGAATACATAAAGATTTACTAGTCGTTAGAATAGAGAAAGATCAACTTGATTATTTATATAACATTACGCCAAGTTTACTTATATATGTCGCGTAGTTTAGATGTATAAATATGTGTGGCGAGATTTCTTGTAGTGTAACAATTTATAATAGGTTCGTGAAGTATAAAATGTGAAATGGTCGTGTTTTATTAATTAGATGATTTGTGACGACGGCTTTTATATAAGAACCGAATATATAACGCAATCTTGTGTTGGGAGTGGACTGTGGCCCAATTTATTTAACTCGAGTGGGCTAACAGATTTTACACTATGATATTGGACTTAGAGTGCTATGGAAAGGAAAAGAAAAACTGAAATGTGGTAGGCTATTTGGTGGGTTGCGGCCCAACCAAAACCCAATTCAGTGAACAAACAAAATAAACCCAAGCCTTGTGGTTCTGGTCTGTTAATGCAAGACTGGAAATAAGGTGGTGTTTGGCTAAGGGCTCGGCCCAAAGTGAGGAGCTAAAGTCAATGTCAATAAAGAAAACTTTCCAGCACAACATTTGGGACTAAAACCAATTTTAACGCAGGTTATGAGCTTCTTTCGGACTCGAATAGAACACGACTCCTGATGTTTTAAACCGGTACGAGTGACATGGTTTCATGGGGGACTCGACTCTCCATTTTCGACACATTGTACACCCATTTTGAAAGTCTTTGGGGACCCTTTTTAACCGAGCAACAAACACCCTGTTGGGGGTGGTTTTTACCAAAACAACAACATTAAACATCACGGCACCCCTTCGGGGTGGTGATTGAACCAAAAGAGCCTAGAATTCACAATTTCTTGGTAAGTTCGAGCACCCTCTCGACTTACCTATAGACTAAGATATATTCAACGTTAGTTTACCATTTACGGCCAAGTAAATTGCCACTTCAAGACTCGTTCGAATTAAAGTACCAACGAAAAATTTGAGCACAAGTAAAGTACCAACGGAAATTTGAGCACAAACTCAACACTTTGAGCACAACTCGACACGCAAAACAAACATAGCCTCGTCACACAAACAAAACATAACCAAGAAAATGTTTTGAAACACCAAGTTTACCCAAGGCCGTATCTTAACCCTATATTCAGTACCAAATCGATTAAGCCGGAAAAATCAACACAACGAAATGATGACGAAATCAAGAACAAGTAAAAAGAAATCAAACACTTCCAATCCGAGCCATGAATTAGTCTCATTATTAGTTTTTTAGGTTAATTTGAGTCATACCAAACAATAACATAACTAAAATCGATTGATTCCACAATAATTGTTTTTGACAGAACATGACATAAATCAACAAGAACAACAACAAGTCATATGTTTAACAACTTAAATCGAATGACACTAACATCAACATATTAAGAACATGGATATACTCGAAATAGGAAAAATAAAGATTTTTAGAACCCTTACAATTCAATCGAATCGGCTACAGGAGGATGAGGAGAAAACCCAAAAGAAATTAGACCCAATCCAAGCAAACCCACTTCCTCTCTTTACCAAGATATTACCCTTGTATTTGTGTGATGATGATTCGGTGGTGAGGTGGGGGCCTGGAAATCGAATAGAGTTTATAGAAGTTAAACAAGAATCGTTTACCCCCCTCCTTTCACGAACACCAGACGCTCCCATGACCATTTGAGGAAACTATGTCGACATATCTTTGGCCTGGCTCGTTGACTTTCGGGATGTGACAAGAGGGAATACCAGGCGCTCTATGTGGACAAGAGGAAGAAGTTAAATCTCTGTTGTCACGTTTATAGCTTCAATCCATAGGGTTGATTCGGATCTGAGAAGTGTTTCGATGGGGATAGTGATGTTAACCAGAAAAGAGATGAGGGAGAAAGGGGGAGGGGAGGAGATCGTAACTCTCTCTTCCTTCTTTTCTTATTTTTTTATTTATTTTGTTTGTTTATTAATAGTGGGTACCGATTTTTGTATAAGATTTATGATAAGATTTGCTTTTTGTGTGTATTACGTGTACCTCGTGTTCCGTTGAATCCCGGTGCTTCCCGAGATTTCCGGGTTTGTCGTGAGTATGAAAAATATAATTCAGGAGACGTTTCTATTAAACTGACACAGAGTAAATTTTTATTGACTCTGATATGAATTTATGAAGTAAACCTTTACTGGTGTGGTGTCGGTACGCGTGTGGCGTCGTTTTCCAGGAAAACGAGATAACCTCTCGTTTTTGTTACGTTAGTGTCTGAAATTGTCAGAAAGTGAAAATTTTCACCTTTTTGATAAAATTAAATAGTTTTTGGTGAGTTACTGTATGCTACAGCGTGCGGGTTTGTTTCCCGTAATCGTCACATAAATGCTTAATTTAACATTTAGAAAAATAATAAATTGACATTTATTATTAAAATATCAGTGGAAAATTACCATTTGTCACATCCTCCCCGCCTTAGAACGAAAACCGTCCTCGATTTTCACTTAGAGTTATCTGATGAATTTGAAAAAAATTGAGGGCATTTACGCTTGATTTTGTTTTCACGTTCTCATATGAATTCGAGACCTTTTTGTTGATGCAAATAATGTTCTAAAAACGTTATTTCTATCTTTCGATAACTTCACGTTTTGAGGATGACAAAAATGTGAAATCACGTTACGTTAAAATTAACGTAAACAAGTTTTTAATCGGAAGATCCCGTTTCTACACAAATCACTCTAGCACAAAGTTACAACTTAACTAATGATCAAAGAAGTGAATTTGAGTTTTAGACATCACATTTTTATGTGACAAAACATTTCTTTCAAAAATATACTTTACAAATTATTTTTGAATAATTAAGAAATGTTTTAATGGAAAAATAAGTTTAAAATACATAACAGCTATTTCCCCCCACCCCCCCCCCCCCCAAAATCAGCTCCAAACTTCCCCAAATAAGTTTTCACCAGAAAAGACAAAAAATGGAGCGTCTTTGTCTGACACGGCTCCACGGTTCCACTATATTTAGTGGAGCCGTTGGTGATTTAGTGGAGCCATCCCTCTATAACGGCCAGATTTTTTCTGCCTGTAAATACCAGCCCTGTTCACAGTTCTTGGGCATCATTTTTCACACAGAACTTTCTGAGTTTAATACTCTCTTCACATTTTCTTTCTTTGATCATTTAGATTAGTTTTCTTTTGTTTAAGAGTGATCCTTTCATCCTATCAAGTGATCCTCTTCATTCCTCTTCAATAGCAAGAGAAGAACACAAAGTATCCAAGTAGATACAAAGTGTTGTCATTCCTCTTCAAGTGCAAGAGAAGAACTCAAGGTATCCAAGAAGATACAAGAGTTGTATTTTTAGTTAGGGGTCTTGTAAAATTTGTTACACACTTGTTGTATCATAGCATACATCAAGATCATTTTTCTTTTGTGAGAGAGTGAGTGAAGATCATTGTGATCTTATAGAGATATTGATTATCTCTTGAAGCCATTGGGCTAGTGTGATTGATCAAGAAGATCAAAGTTAGATAGGATAGGTTGAGTGAAGTGAGAGTTGATCATTGTGATCGTGTCGAGATCTTGGAGATCTCTTGAAGCCATTGGGCTTGTGTGATTGATCAAGTGGATCATAGGTAGATCGGGTAGATCGAGTCTTGTGTGAAGTAGTAAAGGATCAAGTGGATCGTGGTAGATTGGTGCTAGCTAAGATTAGCACTCGACATCTAGCTTAGTGTCGGAAATAGGATAAGCGACGTGTATGGTTTTCTCCGCCTAATGGGTGGTTGTTGACATAGTGCTTGAAACTCTCGATTGTCGTACTCGGGGAGTGGAGTAGGGCGAAGAAGAGCTTCGTAGCCGAACCACTATAAATCCTTTGTCCCAGTTTGATCTTTCCATCTTTACTTTTTACTTTCATTACTTATTATTAGTTAGTTTAGTGAGTAGTTCATATTGGTGTTGATTGATTGCACATAAGAATCGAATCAAAGGTTTTCAATAGTAAAGTTTTTTAGAAGTTTTAAAAGAATTAAAAGAACTTAAAAACCGGTAAAACTATTCAACCCCCCCCCCCTTCTAGTTTTCCACAATTGGTATCAGAAGCCATGTCAGTCAAGATTTTAAAGTAAATTGTATTTTAAAACTTGATTCGATCTATGGATTCCGACAAATATCTAGAAGGGCAATCTATGCAAAGACTACCACTTTTCTAAACCGATTGTTTTATATATTGGAAAACAAGATTCGAAACATATGTGAAGTCAAAAGACATTGATCTTTGGCATGTTATTACCGAGGGTGACTTTCAACCGATTCAAATGAATCCGGTAACTAAAAATGATGAAATAGTTTCTTATGATAAACAAAGTGATGAATTTAAAAGAAAACTAGCCAAAAATAATGAGGCTAAAATGATGATTTACAATGCTTTGCCTAAAAAGGAATTTGAAAGAATTTTTATGTGTAATACGGCAAAAGATATTTGGAAAACTTTGTTAGTCACTCACCAAGGTAATAACCATGTCAAAGAGAACAAGATAGATCTTCTTGTTCAACAATATGAACAATTTTCCATTTCGGAAGATAAGTTAATAGATAATGCTTTTGCTAGATTTAATACTATTATCACTAGTCTTAAAGCTCTTGATGAAGGTTTCTCTAGCAAGAATTATGTTAGGAAGTTTCTTAGGGCTCTACATCCTAAATGGAGAGCAAAGGTCACCGCCATAGAAGAGTCAAAGGACTTGGCGACACTATCACTCGATGAACTAATAGGAAACTTGAAAGTTCACGAGATGATAATCAAGAAAGACTCCGATATAGTTAAAGGCAAAAGCGAGAGAGTTAGATCTCTAGCATTGAAAGCCAAGAAGGAGTCTAGTGATGAGGAATGTTCGAGTTTCGATAGTGAAGATGAAGAATATGCGTTAGCGGTTAGGGACTTTAAAAAGTTCTTTAGGAGAAGAGGTAGGTTCGTTAGGCAACCTCGTAATGAAAAGAAGACATCACAAAAGAACCGAGTTGAAAAGAAAGGGACAAGTGATAGGAAATGCTTTAGATGTGGAGATCCTAATCACTTCATAGGAGAGTGTCCCAAACCACCAAAATCCAACAACCAACGAGCTTTCATAGGAGGATCTTGGAGTGATAGCGGTGAAGATGAAGAGAAGAAGCCCAAGGACGAAACATGCCTAATGGCTCAAGCTTCTCATGAGGTACGTTATGACTATCCTGATTATAGTGATGATAATTTGTCAATAGATGATAACACACTAAATGACGAATATAATAAACTATGCGAGATTAGTTCTAAAATTTTAGGTAGAAACAAATCACTAAAATTAAAATTGCATGAACTCGAAATGCAAGTTTTAGAACTAAAGGATCAAGTCAAAAGACTTGAGAAAAATAAAGAAGTAGACATAGGATGCAAGTCATGCATAATTCTTCGAGTAGAAAATGATAAACTCAAAGAAAATACATTTAGGATCATTAGGTTTGAAAAAGAAACAGATAATGCTTCGACAAGTAAAACGAAACAAGTAGAATCTGTCAAACCCACAAGTTCTGTCAAAACAACAGACGACACCACTAAATGTACATACGACACCATTAAAGTTAATGGTACCGTGTGTTACTGAAGACAGAACTGAGTTGAATTTGAAAGAGAATTCAAGTCCTAAACCAAGACACATAGTTGTAAATGGTACCAAAGTATCTATTGCTAGTATAAAGGAAGCCAAAAGCTTTTACAAACCTGTGTCAACCCCCAGGCCTGGCTTTGTAAAACCCGACACTAGGTCTAAGACTCCTCCACCTAGAAAAACAAATATTCCTAAACCTCGGTCAAGAATTCCTCTATCGAGACGTAACTCAAGGAGACAAAGTTATCAAAGTAACTATCCCATAACTTGGAATGACCGTCAACTACAAAGTTACTTACCATGGGAAATTTGTCCTCAGTTCCAACATCCTAACCAAATGCAACTAATGCATAGGATGTTTAATGCTAACAACTTTGGACCCATGAGATATTAGGGACCAAATGTTTGAATGTTTGTCTTATTCAATAGATATGCTTGGGAATCGACTTGGAGCCTGATGAATGGGTCAAGGATAGTGGATGCACTAATCATATGACGGGTAACCGAAGTCTTTTCTCATCATACAAAGCATACAACTGAGGCAATGTCACTTTCGGTAGCAAACTTAAGGGCAACATTATAGGCAAAGGTACGATCACTCAAAACTCCCTCACTATTTGAAATGTTGAGCATGTAGATAACTTAGGATTTAACTTGCTTAGCATTAGTCAAATGGTAGATAATAAGTGTAAAGTTATATTCTCCGAAGAGGGTAGTGAGATCATTCATAAAGGATGGTAAAACCATAGGCAAAGGAGTTAGGAGAAATGGCTTATTTGTTATGAAAATAGGAAATAAGCCTCAGGATAAGATATGCTTAGCAACCATAGATGATAATTCCACTCTATGGCATAGGAGATTAGGTCACGCCAATATGCGATTGATACAATCATTGGCGTCTAAGGAACTAGTTAGAAACCTACCTAAGATTAAGTTTGATAAACACTTTTGTGACGCTTGTAAAGTTGGAAAACAAGCTCATTCTAGTCACAAAGCTAAGAATATGGTCTCGACCTCTAGATGCCTAGAACTCCTTCACATGGACTTATTTGGTCCATCCGCCGTACGGAGCTACGGAGGAAACTACTACACCTTAGTAAGAAAGTCCAAAATCAACTAGGATGTACAATTGTTTCTATTAGGACGGATCATGGTCGGGAATTTGATAATGAAGTGCAATTTGGAGCATATTGTGATGCTAATGGTATTACACACAATTTCTCGGCTCCACGCACTCCACAATCAAATGGGGTAGTTGAGCGGAAAAATCGTACTCTACAAGAGATGAGTAGAACGATGTTGAATGAACAATCAATTTCGCAAAAGTTTTGGTGTAATGCGGTGGACACCTCAACTTACATACTTAATAGGATTCTAATTAGACCTATCTTAGGAAAAACACCATATGAAATCATGAAAGGTAGAAAACCTTCTCTTGATTACTTTAGAGTGTTTGGAAGTAAGTGCTTCATACTAAACACTAAAGACTACCTCACCAAGTTTGACCCAAAGTCTTACGAAGGTGTTTTCCTAGGATACTCCCAAAATAGTAAGGCCTATGTAGTCCTAAACAAGGAAACAATGAAAGTCGAAGAGTCACTCAACGTGACATTCGATGAAAGTCCTCCACCAACTAAGACATCACCCTTGGTGGATGATGACTTAGATGAGGATGAAGCCATTAAGGTTAATGGCAAGAAACCCTTAGAAGATGACATTGAGGATGAAATAGTTGAAGTTGACGAAGTTGTCAACATTAAGGAATCCAAGAACCATCCCATTGAAAATGTCATAGGAAACCTTAACCAAAGAACTCTTAGGTCACAAGCCCAAAACAAAAGTAATTTCTTTTGTTTCATATCAACCGTAGAACCTAAGAATGTCGGTGAAGCGATTAAGGATGAAAGTTGGGTAGTCGCCATGCAAGAGGAACTTAATCAATTCACCGCAAACCAAGTTTGGGATTTAGTACCTCCTCCTAAGAATCAAACCATCATAGGAACTAAGTGGGTGTTTAGGAATAAACTCGACGAAAATGGCGTCGTAACTAGGAATAAGGCAAGGTTGGTAGCACAAGGCTATAACCAACAAGAAGGAATAGACTACGATGAAACCTATGCACCCGTAGCTAGATTATAAACTCAAGAAAGCACTCTATGGTCTCAAACAAGCTCCTAAAGCTTGGTACGATAGACTAAAGGCATTCTTGATTGAACATGAATATACCATGGGAGTGGTAGATAACACACTTTTCACAAAGAAACGTAATTCACATCTCATCATTGTTCAAATATATGTCGACGACATCATATTTGGCTCAACTTGTCCAGAACTGTGCGATGATTTCTCTAAGATCATGCGTGACGAGTTTGAGATGAGCATGATGGGCGAATTAAATTTCTTCCTTGGTTTACAAATTAAACAAATGGAAGATGGTATCTTCTTTAACCAATCTAAGTATAGTAAGGAGATGCTTAAGAAGTTTAGTTTAGAAGAGTCTAAGCCCATGAAAACTCCCATGTCCACGAAAATAAAACTCACGAAAGATGAAGAAGGTGAGTCCATGGATAACACTAAGTATAGAGGTATGATAGGAAGTTTGCTATACCTCACGGCAAGTAGGCCCGACATCATGTTTAGTGTCTGCCTTTGTGCTCGCTTCCAAGAGGATCCCAAAACCTCTCACCTTGAAGCGGTTAAGCGTATATTCCGATACATTAAAGGCATATACACTTGGGATTATTCTATCCCAAGGGGACCGGTGTAGAAACAGTTGTCTATGCCGACTCTGATCGTGCGAGAGATTATGTGGATCGAAAAAGTATGAGTGGCGTTTGTACCTTTATGGGTTGTTGCTTAACTTCTTGGTTCTCCAAGAAACAAACGGTTCTTGCTATCTCCACGACCGAAGCCGAGTACGTAAGCGCCGGAAAGGCATGTCAACAAGCACTATGGATGAAACAAGCCCTTAATGACTATGACATCCATTTAGATGACGTCCCCATTATGTGTGATAATAAATGTGCTATTGACTTGAGCAAAAATCCCGTTCAACACTCCCATACTAAACACATCGAAATTCGTCACCACTTCCTTCGCGATAACGTTCAGAAAGGAAATATTTCTATTGAGAAAGTTCCTTCTCAAGACAATATCGTCGGCATCCTAACCAAACATCTCAAACGAGAATCCTTCAATTACCTTTGTCTAGGTCTAGGAATGATGGAACATATTCCATAAATCTCATGACTATGTCAATATTTCACGGGAAATATTGAAGTCATCTCGTGTGTCTCATCTCATGACTCTTTGAAGTCATCTCGTCTAGACTAGGTTCCCCTCGTCAAAAGAATTTATTAGGTATAAATTCTTTCCTCGTGTCAAAAAGTCTCACTAAATCAGCGAGACTTATTCGTCAAAAATCAAAATGGGACGAAATTTCATCCCATCAGATCACGGCTCCACTAAAGGTGGCACGACACCGTTAAATTTAACAGTACCGTGGAACCGTGTATCTGATACATCCCGTATTTTAGCCCCCTTTTTCCCACATTACCAAATTCAAACCTTCCCAACTTCTGCAACTACTGTCAAAACCAAACCTCACACTCCAAAATTCAATTACACCCCTTCAAGATCATATTCAAGACATTGATTTTCAAAATTATCAATCACTTTCACTCTTTCAACATAAATTGTAAGTTATCTTACTTTAATTTTCTTTAATTTTGAGTCTAGGGTTTGTTCATACATGAAAATTGAATTGGGGCTTTTCAATTTTTGAGTCTTATACTACAATTAGACAATATGTGATTCCCTTTACATAGGAATTTCATAAAACAAATTGAATCACATATTCATGTCTAGGAAACTTGCAATTAGAAATCATCAACACTCAAATTTTTCAAAACTTTTGGCACCAAAACATTGAAGTTGTCAAACACCCCAATTCCATTGTTTTCGAAAAATTTCACGAAATTAGGTTCATGAAAAGCTTTTCGTGCATTGTTGATGCAAACTAAAAACTTTTCTCATGCATACATGATCTCACGAATATTGATCGAATTACATAATCAATATGTACTTTTCGACATATTTGCTTGAGCAAAAGTAAATTAGGAGTGTTTGGGTAATCTCATTATTTTTAATTCTAGAGTCGAGATTACCGCACCTCCACATAGTTTGCATATAGGCACACACTAGGCGCGTGTCTCTAATGCAACTACTCTAAATTCTAATTTTTCCTAAAATTTTCTTATAGGAAACAATAATGTCTCATGAGTATGATTTTGATCATCTTCTGACCGATACCTATACACCCGAAATATCTCATGAACCCACAACACCCGGTAACCACATTCGGGCCTATGTCAATCTTGAAACCCGTCGGTTTCATGAAGGTCGAGTCGTTGATCCGTCCTAAATTTATCATAGGGATATCAACACTTCATTTAGAGCTATAAGATTTGATTGCTTACTACACATCAATGAGCACATTTGTCCTCATTTTGTGTTAGAATTCTTTCGACAAGTTGAACTCGTACGTAACGAGGATCACTCTTTGTCACTTTGGTTTTGGGTCCGAAATTTCAAATTCGTCCTAACCCTTGAGCAATTTGCTCAAATTCTCCGAATTCCCAATCATGGGCAATGTGCCTATACTGAAGATTGGTGTCTTGAGTCCCTCTTCAACTTTCGTGAAGAGGATAGTCCATATTGTTCCTACATACCCTCTCCAACCGAAATTACCAAACTCATTCGTACTCTTAAGTACTCCTCCTCTTACCCAAATCCAACGAAAATTCGTTTGGATGAGGTTCGTCATGAACTACTTTCTTGGGCAGTCATCCTGCAAGAAAATGTTCTAAGTCTAACAGGAAATCGTGAGCAACTTCTGGCGTGTTGTGCTCATATGATTTACTGTCTCCTCACCCAACAACCTTACAATCTCGCCTACTTCTTCGCTAAGCGAATTGTACATCTCAAGGGTAACAAAAATAAATTGATACCCTATGGGATGTTCCTAACCCGTCTCTATCACCACTTCATGAACTCTCACCCTTACCTTCGTAGTCCTCAATATTCACTCTTCAAACCCGTCATGAAACCCCTAAATGAGTCATATGTCTCATCCATTCTCATTTCCGAATCTTCCACCCACTATGCACCCTTTGATGATCCGAATCATGAGAATGAGATGCATGCTCAAGAAGAGAGTGTGATGAAAATGGGAGAAAGCTCAAGTCATAAGTAGTTAGGAGGGGATTAACATTAATATTAGGATTTATCTATAATAGCTAATATTAGAGATTAATACTCTTTGTCATCTTGCATGCTTGATATTTAATCTATCCCCTTGCATGAATTATTTGGATGATAGCTTATTTTGTCACTTATGATTGCATGCTTATGATTATCTTGGCAAATTACGTGATAATCTTTATATGCTAGAAGTAGCTTGATATGAGACATATTAGGCAAATAAATCTTTAGTGATTTGAGGCACTATCATTTCCAGGAACTAGTTCCCCTAGAAAACATCCCTCTAGCTGCCCAGAACTAGCCTACACAGGAAAATCCATGAAAATAGTGTACGGTACCGTTAAATAGTCCACGGCACCGTTAAATTTAACGGTACCGTGTGATGTTTAGAGGAACCGTGTACCTGTTTGACGAATTTTCACTGTTCCTCCTAAATCCCTGCAACCCTAACCTCAAACCTGCAAATTTTCCAACCTCACATACACCCTAAGATTCCCTTGCTACACCATAGGACACTCCCATCCACTTTAATTCAAATTTCATCCATTTTGCCTATATAAGGCTTCACCTTTGCAAGCCTATCTTGCACTTCATCTTCAACCTCACATCACACATACACCATGTCTTCTACTCAAGGATCCACAACTCACATCTCAAAGAAACCTAGGATAACCATAAGACCACCCACCAAGCCACTCCCAACTCACCATCACCACCTAATGCACCCTCCAAAACATCCTCTACTTACACAACATCTTCATCATCTCCATCTCTCAATACCATGCCATCATCCATGGACTACACCTTATCACCCATCACTCCATTGGATTATGCCATGCCAACCCCATCACCAACAAACTCACCACCACCTCCTTCCCCAATCATGGGTCAACCCATTCAACCTCATCCCTATGATTTACATAGTGCTAATTGCCTATGTTGCCTCCACAACCACAACCTCATCTTCTTCTTGAGAGATGAGATTCATTTCATGTTCTCCTATGTGGAGCACCTCTTTACACCACCACCACCCCAAATGATGTCACCATCTCCACCACCTCCTAGCCCACAAAACTAAACATGTTCATGTTTAGTTTTTCAACAATAAATCTTTAGGACCCCTCTTGGAAATGAAGCTTGCCTCTAGTCATTAGGGATTTATGCATCTTGTTGTCTCTTTTCATGTTTATTATGTAGTCATACCTATGTATGACAATTTTCTTTTATGAATGGATGTTCTCTTTATGTGGTTGTTTTATCTTTGGGGGCTTGGCTACTTAGTCAATTTTTTTGGGAGGCTAGTTATTTGTCATAAGTGCTACATGTTAGATTTTGTATATGTATTATCTAACCTTGTTTTGTAGCACGAATCATTGCTCGATTCTTTGGTGTCCTCCAAACGAGGGGGAGTATACATCAAGGGGAGCCTTAGCAACCTTTTTGCTTCGACAAAAAGGGGAAGAAATGGGAGTAAACTCATTAAAAACTTGTTAAAATTAATTTTAACCTAAAATGAGTTTATGTTTTGTCATCATCAAAAAGGGGGAGATTGTTGATGCAAAATAATGTTCTAAAAACGTTATTTCTATCTTTCGATAACTTCACGTTTTGAGGATGACAAAAATGTGAAATCACGTTACTTAAAATTAATGTAAACAAGATTTTAATCGGAAGATCCCGTTTCTACACAAATCACTCTAGCACAAAGTTACAACTTAACTAATGATCAAAGAAGTGAATTTGAGTTTTAGACATCACATTTTTATGTGACAAAAGATTTCTTTCAAAAATATACTTTACAAATTATTTTTGAATAATTAAGAAATGTTTTAATGGAAAAATAAGTTTAAAATACATAACAGCTATTCCCCCCCCCCTCCCCAAAATCAGCTCCAAACTTCCCCAAATAAGTTTTCACCAGAAAAGACAAAAAATGGAGCGTCTTTGTCTGACACGGTTCCACTAAATTTAGTGGAGCCGTGGGTGATTTAGTTGAGCCGTCCCTCTTTAACGGCCAGATTTTTTCTGCCTATAAATACTAGCCCTGTTCACAGTTCTTGGGCATCCTTTTTCACACAGAACTTTCTGAGTTTAATACTCTCTTCATATTTTCTTTCTTTGATCATTTAGATTAGTTTTCTTTTGTTTAAGAGTGATCCTTTCATCCTATCAAGTGATCCCCTTCATTCCTCTTCAATAGCAAGAGAAGAACACAAAGTATCCAAGTAGATACAAAGTGTTGTCATTCCTCTTCAAGTGCAAGAGAAGAACTCAAGGTATCCAAGAAGATACAAGAGTTGTAGTTTTAGTTAAGGGTCTTGTAACATTTGTTACACACTTGTTGTATCATAGTATACATCAAGATCATTTTTCTTTTGTGAGAGAGTGAGTAAAGATCATTGTGATCTTATAGAGATATTGATTATCTCTTGAAGCCATTGGGCTAGTGTGATTGATCAAGAAGATCAAAGTTAGATAGGATAGGTTGAGTGAAGTTAGAGTTGATCATTGTGATCGTGTCGAGATCTTGGAGATCTCTTGAAGCCATTGGTCTTGTGTGATTGATCAAGTGGATCATAGGTAGATCGGGTAGATCGAGTCTTGTGTGAAGTAGTAAAGGATCAAGTGGATCGTGGTAGATTGGTGCTAGTTAAGATTAGTACTCGACATCTAGCTTAGTGTCGGAAATAGGATAAGCGGCGTGTACGGTTTTCTCTGCCTAAAGGGAGGTTGTTGACATAGTGCTTGAAACTCTCGAGTGTGGTACTCGGGGAGTAGAGTAGGGCGAAGAAGAGCTTCATAATCGAACCACTATAAATCCTTTGTCCCGGTTTGATCTTTCCATCTCTACTCTTTACTTTCATTACTTATTATTAGTTAGTTTAGTGAGTAGTCCATTGATTGCACATAAGAATCGAATCAAAGGTTTTCAATAGTAAAGTTTTTAAGAAGTTTTAAAAGAATTAAAAGAACTTAAAAACCGGTAAAACTATTCAACCCCCTTCTAGTTTTCCACACTTTTTGAAAATTTATTGACTTTTGATAGTTGAGATGTGAATTGTTCGTTCTGAAGTACATGGTTCTTGAGGTGACTATTCCCATCATAGCATGATCTTTCCTGAATTAAACATAGGTGATCAGGCTATGTTTAATTAAGGATTGATGATGCCATGTTCGGTTTAGTCAAGTTAGTACTGAGTTTGAAACATTATTGGCCATTCTGTTAGTAATCAAAATGTTTTATAAAGGAGCACGACCGTATATAAGATGATAGCATAATATCTTGCAGGAAAATTTCAAATATGGTTTGCACGACAAAGAGCGTAACGGAGAGAAGTCATCATAACGCCTTGACACAAAAGTTCAGGAATTCATTAGATGAAGATCCATACAATGCAATGAAAAGAAAAGGAAAAAAAATCCTTATGAAGGTACAAATACTCGAGGAAATACAATCTAAGAAGGTCTAGACTTACGTCTTATTATACGAAGCAGGGAACTCTTTCTCTTTAAGCATTGTTATCACCCGTGTCGTTGTTGAGGTCCTGGCGAGCTTCTCCTTCTTCTATCGCGTATACGTTCCCACGGGTTCCTCCTCCATTCTGATTCCTTAGCTCTGGGCATTCACTCCCGAAGTGCCCTATCACTCCACACTCATAGCAGGTTATTGTAACGTTAGGGTCCATCACGAGAGTAGGAGCCTTGCAATCTTTGGCTTTGTGCCCGATCTTTTGGCAGTTCCCACACTGAGTGGGGCAAGGTCCATTGTGGTGAAATCGACACTTGTTGCATTTGGGTAAAGTTCTAGCATAACCTTCTTCTCTACCGACCCAGCAGCATAGACCTAGGCGGCCTCTTGTCGCATGTTCTGGGTTGTTGTTGTTGTTGTTGTTGTTGTCTCTGGGGTTATCATCTCATTTCCTTTTGTTATCCACCACTCCCTCGGCTGTATCCTCGATTACTTGGCCCGTTAGCTTGTTGGCCACTTCCCTGGTCTCATGGAGATCAGCAGCCTTGAAGGTGGTGACGTTACCCTTGAAGGATGGGGGTAATCCTCCAATATATCTCTCTAGTAGGCGGGTCTCAGTTTGGACCATGTCGGGACAGAGTAAGGCAAGCTCCTGAAAACGTTGATTATATATAGCCATATTGGTATCTTGTACCTTGAGATTCCAGAATTAAACCTCCAACTTCTTCACCTCATTGCGAGGGCAATTTTTCTTAAGAACCATCTTGATGAAGCAAAAGTATACCGCTTTTAGGGGGTCATTTAAGCCCTAATCCGCGATTATATGATCAAATATTGCCCTAAATCGTTTCTTTTCTCATTTTAGGTACTTGGGACGTGATTTCTGGAATATGAAGCATTTTGGAGTTTTTGGACGTTTTTATGCTCAAGAATGAAGAAAACAAAAAGACCAAGGAAAGTCAGGATTTTACACCTGACGGCGTCAGGCTTTGGATGCTGACGCCGTCACTTGAAGATGAAAGTGGTGGAATTATACACGTGACGCGCCAGAAAGTTTTACATAGGAAGTCTGACGACGTCACATGTTAATGGATGTAGGCCGTCAAGTGTTAAGTTAAAGAGAGACGGGCCAGAGGATTTTTGAAGGTGACGGCGTCAGGATCATAGACCTGACGACGTCAGATGATATAGAGTGACGGCATCAAAGTATTCTTACACGAGAAGGAACCTTAGTGAAACCGCCACAAGTTAATCAAGACAATCACAACTCGCGCGCGGAGTAGCTGTCACTGTTTTGGCCATAAAATCTTCATACGAACTCGGATTTAGGTGATTCAAGAGGCCACGGAATCGGGACGAAAAAATATACAATTTGGTGAAAAAGGGGAGCTGACGCCGTCACTTGTAAAGGCTGAAGCCGTCAGATCGATGCGGACAGAAAATCAGCTATAAATACAACATCACAACTTCACTTTTTGTAAGCCCTAAACCCTAAGTCCGATTCTAGGGTTTAGGTAGGTGTTTTTCCAGCAACTATAGAGGCTTTCAATCACTTCATAAACATCAAATATTGGTTTGTTGATTCTAACTTAATTATGTCTTTCGTTATTATGGTTGTTTGCCCTTCATTGATCATGCTTTGCTAATTCACCTTGTGTCTACTTATGATTGTGTGAAACTTGTATATAATTAATTAGATCTTATTGATTCCTTGTTGATGTATGTGTCTATCGTCATCAATAAAGGTGTGACACTTCAATAGATCTAATTGGTTTAGCTTATAATTCTTGTTTCCTATTGTCTCTTGTTTGATTGGGTGATATCGATGTTAGGCTTAAGAAAACTGGCTAACCTCCTATACGGTAACTTGCTTGAACGTCTTAAGAAACATGAACCAATGCGTACTAGGTTTATTTGGTTGTATTTAATGCATGAGCGAATTCTAGTGATCCCATGTTAGGAGCTTCTTAGCCGGCTCGACATAGGAGTGAAGTAGGAGCTTATAGAGTTGGGGAAGTACGTACGCCACCCACGAATGGTATTAAGGAATACAACCCGTCAATTAAAACAAGGTTTGACAATTCAATAGGTAGAATTGGATAGCTAGCAAGGAGTAATACATCATAGGTAGACATGCTTCACTTCCCTTGTAGAACCCTAGTTTACTTTCCTGCACATTAGTTTAATTAGTAGCTTTTGGGTTAGTTGATTAGCAACTAATTCCGCCCACTCCTTCAAACCAGAGATTTTACTTGCTTTTCATAAAATATAAAAATACAAAAAGAATCATCCCTCACCTCTAGACCTAGTAGATAAATTTCAATCCTAACGAACACTATTCTTTGAGTTGAACGATCAATCCCCCGGTACTTGCCACTTCACTATACTACATCGGTCAGGTACACTGCCTGGTGGGGATTGCAAATTCTCAAGATCCCTTGAGAGGTAAAACCTGTTGTAAGGTCGCAAAACCACGCATCAAGTTTTTGGCGCCGCAGCCCGGGGAAATAGTTATTGCTTAGGTTGAAATTTATTTTTATTAGGTCTACTCATTAGATTCCTATCTTAGTGAGATTTTTATTTTATTTTTATTAGCTTTCCCGTAGTCTATCTTTTCTTTGTGTCTTTGTTCGTAAAAACCATTCCATTGACTCTTCCGTTCACCATTATGGAGTACGCGAATCCACCATACTACCCACCACGAAATTCACCCACTCCTTATGACATCTTGATGTTTAAACAATATCGAGGTGAACCCATATATGATGCATGGACTCGTTTTAAAAATTTACTCCGAATAGTCCCTCATCATAACTTCGATTTATGGTCCCTAGCTAAAATCTTTTACGATCGTGTCGACCTATGTGACCAAATGTGCATTAATGATTTTGTCAATTGGGACCATAGGGGATTAAATGTTGAAGAAGCATGGGATGCCGATTGAAGATTGTGCCCAGTATTATTATAGAGTAGACAACCCAACAAACGTTAGTACAAGTCAATTGACCACAAATTCCAAGGATCATGAAACAAGTTTGTCTGGGGATGACTATTTTGGGATACCTAAGTGGATGTCATGTAACATCATAGTACAAAACAAACACATAGGTAAGCTAGATAAAATGGAGGATGAGGTGGATAATCCAAGCCCACAAAGTACCCCACAAGTCCTAACCATCACTTGAGGCACACACACCGCCCGTGACTTACCCGAAAGAAGTAGAAGAAACTTTAGGAATCCCAATGGAGGTAGAACCCTTGGACCAAGCACAACTAGAGGATATAGGTTTGAACACTTTTAGTGATGACCTTACTCTTAGTTCTAGGGAATTTCCTAGTGTTGATGAAACGGAACCTCAACCTTTACACAACTTTCCATCCTTAGATTTACATCTAGGAGACAAAAGAGGAACCGACCCACCCATCAACCCTTATTATCTGGGTAGTTTTAGGATGAAGGAAGCCATTCACTCACCCCCTTCACCTCACGTGGCATATTTCCACCCTAAGGGTGTGTATCGCTACTTTCACCCGCACTTAACCCTAAGTGTAGGGAAAACCTCTCCTTTATCCGTTAAATAAGGGCAGAGTCAGGCTCATGACTCGAACAAAAACAAGCGCTTCTTGGGAGGCAACCCATGTTTTTAATTGTTTGATGTTTTTATTTTATTTGTTTGTTTGTGTCATATATGCTTAATCATAATTGTTAAATTTTCATGTTTCGAATAATTTGTGAAAATGGTTTATTTTGTTTTTAACCTCGTCTTAATTGCATATAAAGGTATTTTACAAAAAAGATAAGTGTAGGAAAGTTTATATTTTGTTAAAAAGAACAAAATTCGAACATGGAAAATTCACAATTCATGATTAGCATGTATTCTATCTTGTTTATGTGTCAATACTTGTGGACATGTTTTATGAGTCCCTATTTGTAAGTCATCCCGCAAGTATCCTATCCTTTTATTGCTTTGTTTTGTTTTTATTTCTAAGTCTGGAAATACATCTAGTTGTGGTTTTTCTTTGTTCGGTTTGATGCTTTGGTTTTTGTGTTTGTTGGTTACAGGTATTATTGGATAAGAAGATGTACGTGCAACACATCAAGAGGATGATTATATTTCTGGAGTGAAGCTTATCATGCTCATTCTCTTGGAGGGAGATTTAACCATATTATCACATCATCCATACCGAGCGAATCAGGGGAGTATTAGTTTCTTCCATTCTCATTTATTTTTACTTTTACATCTTTTGTCTAGAACATTGGGGACAATGTTCGGATTAAGTGTAGGGAGGGTAAATTAGGATGCCTTAGAAACTACAACTTCGCTTGATTTTTGTTTTGTTTAATAGTGAATGTGTAATAAAGCCAAGAGAAATATTGGTTAGGGCAATTTTAGCACCAAATTTAAAATTTTTTACAACATATAGGAGTGAAACTTTGATTTTAATAAGCGTCTCATGGATAGGGAATTGTATGACTAGCACAAAAACCATACCACTCAAAAATTTCCACCCCAAATATGTGAGGTTCGCCTTTAGATCTTTAGGAAAAAGCATTCATTGTTGGTGCTTATGAGTGTACCGGTAGTTTATAGATTCTAGAACTTGCGTTTGTGATGCATACCGAGACCGCTAGTGAGACTACATTCGTGTAGTTAGGATTGACTACATGATAAGAGGCATTAGGATTAACCCATTGTTTTACACCTGTGTTTTTGTTATAATTACATTGCTACATTGGTCAAGTAATTCTCCCACACCCTTTGCGTTGTACTCATTTTTAGTACACGATACCCCTAGTACACCCCTCAGAGCCTATCTTTTCGTTTCTAACTTTATGCATTTTACTTAAAGGAAGAATTTGTTTACACCCCACTTAAATGTACACCCAAATCGCCTTAGCCTACCTTGTGTGCACTCATCTTTAGTGCATTATTGTGACAACACTTGTTTAAACCCTTAGTTAATTATCTAATTGATTACATGGTTGCTAAGTCGAGTCATATCCTTGTACATATTGTTTTGGGACGATTGGGACTTATGGGTAAAGTACTAGTGTAATGGAGTAATGGGGAAGAACATCATTTATTACCCCCATATGTGCTAAATATTTTAAAAGTACTCCAAGTGTTTCGATTATCTTAATTCGAGTCATTAGAATAGTTATTTGTAAAGTTATGTAAAAGTTCAAGTGTAGGGAGGGTACAAAGAATCCCTAGTGATGTATTGTTTTGGATGGTAGGGCAAGAGTGTATGCAAAAAAAAAAAAAAAGTGAAGAAAAAGCATACGGACTACCATCCGCCTCTATCTTTTATTTATGTTTTGTTTTGTTCTATGTTTATTAGTTCATGATTAGTTTAAGTTGAGTCGAGTCTTGGCTTAGCAACGCCTCATTCTACATGTAATTGACCAAGATGATTGACTTGCCACCAGTAAAAATATCCTTATCCAACAAACCGTGTTTTCCTTATCCCTACACCTAACGTTATAACCCTTTGTAAAGACCTCTTTGATAGTTTATCCTAGGTGCTTACGCCAAAAGTGGTAGAGGCGTGATCCTTTTCTCAAGCCTATGGTAATCTATTTTCTATGACAGGTAGTGAGCGATATTCTTCCATTTCCATCTATGATATATAAATTTACAACACCCGAGGGATGAGAGTATCTAAACACTTATTGTGAGGTGCTAGTGTATAATTTCCGTGCTTATTTTGACCAAGGTGGAATGATCATTTGTTGTAATTACTTTTATATTAATGTTAAATGACTCCTAACTTGTATTTCAATTGGTGGAAAAGCTCATTTGCTTGAGGACAAGCAAATCCCAAGTGTAGGGATATTTGATGAAGCGAAAAGTATACCGCTTTTAGGGGGTCATTTAAGTCCTAATCCGCGATTATATGATCAAATATTGCCCTAAATCGTTTCTTTTCTCATTTTAGGTACTTGGGACGTGATTTCTGGAATATGAAGCATTTTGGAGCTTTTTGGACGTTTTTATGCTCAAGAATGAAGAAAACAAAAAGACCAAGGAAAGTCAGGATTTTACACCTGACGGCGTCAGGCTTTGGATGCTGACGCCATCACTTGAAGATGAAAGTGGTGGAATTATACACGTGACGCGCCAGAAAGTTTTACATAGGAAGTCTGACGGCGTCACATGTTAATAGATGTAGGCCGTCAAGTGTTAAGTTAAAGAGAGACGGGCCAGAGGATTTTTGAAGGTGACGGCGTCAGGATCATAGACCTGACGACGTCAGATGATATAGAGTGACAGCGTCAAAGTATTCTTACACGAGAAGGAACCTTAGTGAAACCGCCACAAGTTAATCAAGACAATCACAACTCGCGCGCGGAGTAGCTGTCACTGTTTTGGCCATAAAATCTTCATACGAACTCGGATTTAGGTGATTCAAGAGGCCACGGAATCGGGACGAAAAAATATACAATTTGGTGAAAAAGGGGAGCTGACGCCGTCACTTGTAAAGGCTGACGCCGTCAGATCGATGCGGACAGAAAATCAGCTATAAATACAACATCACAACTTCACTTTTTGTAAGCCCTAAACCCTAAGTCCGATTCTAGGGTTTAGGTAGGTGTTTTTCCAGCAACTTAGAGGCTTTCAATCACTTCATAAACATCAAATATTGGTTTGTTGAATCTAACTTAATTATGTCTTTCGTTATTATGGTTGTTTGCCCTTCATTGATCATGCTTTGCTAATTCACCTTGTGTCTACTTATGATTGTGTGAAACTTGTATATAATTAATTAGATATTATTGATTCCTTGTTGATGTATGTGTCTATCGTCATCAATAAAGGTGTGACACTTCAATAGATCTAATTGGTTTAGCTTATAATTCTTGTTTCCTATTGTCTCTTGTTTGATTGGGTGATATCGATGTTAGGCTTAAGAAAACTGGCTAACCTCCTATACGGTAACTTGGTTGAACGTCTTAAGAAACATGAACCAATGCGTACTAGGTTTATTTGGTTGTATTTAATGCATGAGCGAATTTTAGTGATCCCATGTTAGGAGCTTCTTAGCCGGCTCGACATAGGAGTGAAGTAGGAGCTTATAGAGTTGGGGAAGTACGTACGCCACCCCACGAATGGTATTAAGGAATACAACCCGTCAATTAAAACAAGGTTACAATTCAATAGGTATAATTGGATAGCTAGCAAGGAGTAATACATCATAGGTAGACATGCTTCACTTCCCTTGTAGAACCCTAGTTTACTTTCCTGCACATTAGTTTAATTAGTAGCTTTTGGGTTAGTTGATTAGCAACTAATTCCGCCCACTCCTTCAAACCAGAGATTTTACTTGCTTTTCATAAAATATAAAAATACAAAAAGAATCATCCCTCACCTCTAGACCTAGTAGATAAATTTCAATCCTAACGAACACTATTCTTTGAGTTGAACGATCAATCCCCCGGTACTTGCCACTTCACTATACTACATCGGTCAGGTACACTGCCTGGTGGGGATTGCAAACTTCTCAAGATCCCTTGAGAGGTAAAACCTGTTGTAAGGTCGCAAAACCACGCATCAAGTTTTTGGCGCCGCAGCCCGGGGAAATAGTTATTGCTTAGGTTGAAATTTATTTTTATTAGGTCTACTCATTAGATTCCTATCTTAGTGAGATTTTTATTTTATTTTTATTAGCTTTCCCGTAGTCTATCTTTTCTTTGTGTCTTTGTTCGTAAAAACCATTCCATTGACTCTTCCGTTCACCATTATGGAGTACGCGAATCCACCATACTACCCACCACGAAATTCACCCACTCCTTATGACATCTTGATGTTTAAACAATATCGAGGTGAACCCATATATGATGCATGGACTCGTTTTCAAAATTTACTCCGAATAGTCCCTCATCATAACTTCGATTTATGGTCCCTAGCTAAAATCTTTTACGATCGTGTCGACCTATGTGACCAAATGTGCATTAATGATTTTGTCAATTGGGACCATAGGGGATTAAATGTTGAAGAAGCATGGGATGCCATTGAAGATTGTGCCCAGTATTATTATAGAGTAGACAACCCAACAAACGTTAGTACAAGTCAATTGACCACAAATTCCAAGGATCATGAAACAAGTTTGTCTGGGGATGACTATTTTGGGATACCTAAGTGGATGTCATGTAACATCATAGTACAAAACAAACACATAGGTAATCTAGATAAAATGGAGGATGAGGTGGATAATCCAAGCCCACAAAGTACCCCACAAGTCCTACCATCACTTGAGGCACACACACCGCCCGTGACTTACCCGAAAGAAGTAGAAGAAACTTTAGGAATCCCAATGGAGGTAGAACCCTTGGACCAAGCACAACTAGAGGATATAGGTTTGAACACTTTTAGTGATGACCTTACTCTTAGTTCTAGGGAATTTCCTAGTGTTGATGAAACGGAACCTCAACCTTTACACAACTTTCAATCCTTAGATTTACATCTAGGAGACAAAAGAGGAACCGACCCACCCATCAACCCTTATTATCTGGGTAGTTTTAGGATGAAGGAAGCCATTCACTCACCCCCTTCACCTCACGTGGCATATTTCCACCCTAAGGGTGTGTATCGCTACTTTCACCCGCACTTAACCCTAAGTGTAGGGAAAACCTCTCCTTTATCCGTTAAATAAGGGCAGAGTCAGGCTCGTGACTCGAACAAAAACAAGCGCTTCTTGGGAGGCAACCCATGTTTTTAATTGTTTGATGTTTTTATTTTATTTGTTTGTTTGTGTCATATATGCTTAATCATAATTGTTAAATTTTCATGTTTCGAATAATTTGTGAAAATGGTTTATTTTGTTTTTAACCTCGTCTTAATTGCATATAAAGGTATTTTACAAAAAAGATAAGTGTAGGAAAGTTTATATTTTGTTAAAAAGAACAAAATTCGAACATGGAAAATTCACAATTCATGATTAGCATGTATTCTATCTTGTTTATGTGTCAATACTTGTGGACATGTTTTATGAGTCCCTATTTGTAAGTCATCCCGCAAGTATCCTATCCTTTTATTGCTTTGTTTTGTTTTTATTTCTAAGTCTGGAAATACATCTAGTTGTGGTTTTTCTTTGTTCGGTTTGATGCTTTGGTTTTTGTGTTTGTTGGTTACAGGTATTATTGGATAAGAAGATGTACGTGCAACACATCAAGAGGATGATTATATTTCTGGAGTGAAGCTTATCATGCTCATTCTCTTGGAGGGAGATTTAACCATATTATCACATCATCCATACCGAGCGAATCAGGGGAGTATTAGTTTCTTCCATTCTCATTTATTTTTACTTTTACATCTTTTGTCTAGAACATTGGGGACAATGTTCGGATTAAGTGTAGGGAGGGTAAATTAGGATGCCTTAGAAACTACAACTTCGCTTGATTTTTGTTTTGTTTAATAGTGAATGTGTAATAAAGCCAAGAGAAATATTGGTTAGGGCAATTTTAGCACCAAATTTAAAATTTTTTACAACATATAGGAGTGAAACTTTGATTTTAATAAGCGTCTCATGGATAGGGAATTGTATGACTAGCACAAAAACCATACCACTCAAAAATTTCCACCCCAAATATGTGAGGTTCGCCTTTAGATCTTTAGGAAAAAGCATTCATTGTTGGTGCTTATGAGTGTACCGGTAGTTTATAGATTCTAGAACTTGCGTTTGTGATGCATACCGAGACCGCTAGTGAGACTACATTCGTGTAGTTAGGATTGACTACATGATAAGAGGCATTAGGATTAACCCATTGTTTTACACCTGTGTTTTTGTTATAATTACATTGGCTACATTGGTCAAGTAATTCTCCCACACCCTTTGCGTTGTACTCATTTTTAGTACACGATACCCCTAGTACACCCCTCAGAGCCTATCTTTTCGTTTCTAACTTTATGCATTTTACTTAAAGGAAGAATTTGTTTACACCCCACTTAAATGTACACCCAAATCGCCTTAGCCTACCTTGTGTGCACTCATCTTTAGTGCATTATTGTGACAACATTTGTTTAAACCCTTAGTTAATTATCTAATTGATTACATGGTTGCTAAGTCGAGTCATATCCTTGTACATATTGTTTTGGGACGATTGGGACTTATGGGTAAAGTACTAGTGTAATGGAGTAATGGGGAAGAACATCATTTATTACCCCCATATGTGCTAAATATTTTAAAAGTACTCCAAGTGTTTCGATTATCTTAATTCGAGTCATTAGAATAATTTTATGTAAAGTTATGTAAAAGTTCAAGTGTAGGGATGGTACAAAGAATCCCTAGTGATGTATTGTTTTGGATGGTAGGGCAAGAGTGTATGCAAAAAAAAAAAAAAGTGAAGAAAAAGCATACGGACTACCATCCGCCTCTATCTTTTATTTATGTTTTGTTTTGTTCTATGTTTATTAGTTCGTGATTAGTTTAAGTTGAGTCGAGTCTTGGCTTAGCAACGCCTCATTCTACATGTAATTGACCAAGATGATTGACTTGCCACCAGTAAAAATATCCTTATCCAACAAACCGTGTTTTCCTTATCCCTACACCTAACGTTATAACCCTTTGTAAAGACCTCTTTGATAGTTTATCCTAGGTGCTTACGCCAAAAGTGGTAGAGGCATGATCCTTTCCCAAGCCTATGGTAATCTATTTTCTATGACAGGTAGTGAGCGATATTCTTCCATTTCCATTTATGATATATAAATTTACAACACCCGAGGGATGAGAGTATCCAAACACTTATTGTGAGGTGCTAGTGTATAATTTCCGTGCTTATTTTGACCAAGGTGGAATGATCATTTGTTGTAATTACTTTTATATTAATGTTAAATGACCCCTAACTTGTATTTCAATTGGTGGAAAAGCTCATTTGCTTGAGGACAAGCAAATCCCAAGTGTAGGGATATTTGATGAAGCGAAAAGTATACCGCTTTTAGGGGGTCATTTAAGCCCTAATCCGCGATTATATGATCAAATATTGCCCTAAATCGTTTCTTTTCTCATTTTAGGTACTTGGGACGTGATTTCTGGAATATGAAGCATTTTGGAGCTTTTTGGACGTTTTTATGCTCAAGAATGAAGAAAACAAAAAGACCAAGGAAAGTCAGGATTTTACACCTGACGGCGTCAGGCTTTGGATGCTGACGCCGTCACTTGAAGATGAAAGTGGTGGAATTATACACGTGACGCGCCAGAAAGTTTTACATAGGAAGTCTGACGGCGTCACATGTTAATGGATGTAGGCCGTCAAGTGTTAAGTTAAAGAGAGACGGGCCAAAGGATTTTTGAAGGTGACGGCGTCAGGATCATAGACCTGAAGACGTCAGATGATATAGAGTGACGGCGTCAAAGTATTCTTACACGAGAAGGAACCTTAGTGAAACCGCCACAAGTTAATCAAGACAATCACAACTCGCGCGCGGAGTAGCTGTCACTGTTTTGGCCATAAAATCTTCATACGAACTCGGATTTAGGTGATTCAAGAGGCCACGGAATCGGGACGAAAAAATATACAATTTGGTGAAAAAGGGGAGCTGACGCCGTCACTTGTAAAGGCTGACGCCGTCAGATCGATGCGGACAGAAAATCAGCTATAAATACAACATCACAACTTCACTTTTTGTAAGCCCTAAACCCTAAGTCCGATTCTAGGGTTTAGGTAGGTGTTTTTCCAGCAACTTAGAGGGTTTCAATCACTTCATAAACATCAAATATTCGTTTGTTGATTCTAACTTAATTATGTCTTTCGTTATTATGGTTGTTTGCCCTTCATTGATCATGCTTTGCTAATTCACCTTGTGTCTACTTATGATTGTGTGAAACTTGTATATAATTAATTAGATCTTATTGATTCCTTGTTGATGTATGTGTCTATCGTCATCAATAAAGGTGTGACACTTCAATAGATCTAATTGGTTTAGCTTATAATTCTTGTTTCCTATTGTCTCTTGTTTGATTGGGTGATATCGATGTTAGGCTTAAGAAAACTGGCTAACCTCCTATACGGTAACTTGGTTGAACGTCTTAAGAAACATGAACCAATGCGTACTAGGTTTATTTGGTTGTATTTAATGCATGAGCGAATTTTAGTGATCCCATGTTAGGAGCTTCTTAGCCGGCTCGACATAGGAGTGAAGTAGGAGCTTATAGAGTTGGGGAAGTACGTACGCCACCCCACGAATGGTATTAAGGAATACAACCTGTCAATTAAAACAAGGTTACAATTCAATAGGTAGAATTGGATAGCTAGCAAGGAGTAATACATCATAGGTAGACATGCTTCACTTCCCTTGTAGAACCCTAGTTTACTTTCCTGCACATTAGTTTAATTAGTAGCTTTTGGGTTAGTTGATTAGCAACTAATTCCGCCCACTCCTTCAAACCAGAGATTTTACTTGCTTTTCATAAAATATAAAAATACAAAAAGAATCATCCCTCACCTCTAGACCTAGTAGATAAATTTCAATCCTAATGAACACTATTCTTTGAGTTGAACGATCAATCCCCCGGTACTTGCCACTTCACTATACTACATCGGTCAGGTACACTGCCTGGTGGGGATTGCAAACTTCTCAAGATCCCTTGAGAGGTAAAACCTGTTGTAAGGTCGCAAAACCACGCATCACATCTGTTTGAAGCTTTCCCACAACATTGCATATACAGTGTCGTAACCAGCTGACTTCGAGTAATTGTTCAACCAGGTTAAAGTTGCATCTTGAAAAGTAAACGATGCATACTTAACCTTGTCCTCTTCCGAACAACCACTAATTTGGAATATTGTTTCCAATTTTTCAATCCATCGAACCAGAACAACTGCTCCTTCAGTACCACCAAAACCTCCAGTCATTATCTTTCGGAAGTCTTGATAAGTACAGCCTCGAGCATTATTGTTTGTGGTTCTTGAGGTTCCGACATCAGTAGTCGAGTTGTTTGCATTTGCTGTAGCCAATGCTGCTGTTACACGGTCATTAACCAACTGATCTAGCATGGCTTGATTCACAATAAGTGGGTTTGCTCCATTCCTAGTTGGAAGAGTGGTAGCAGCAGGTCGACCACGTGTGGTTTTGGTTGTTCTTCTTGTAGGAGCCATTTATCTACATCGTAAAAGATGACAACGAATGAGGTTTCAAATGAAAAGAATTGTGTCACACGAGGGTACAATCATCACAGGTAAAATACGCGGAAAATCAACAATGAAAGAAGAGACATAATTGAATAGATAATCACACTCATCATAGATTAATAGTCGTCACGTGGCTGCAGAGATTAGGTCTTGCTTCCCAATCGACGTGTCCTTTCTGAATAATGAAGGAAGAGTGAGACCTAATAGTGATGCGTCCTACGAGTAAATGTCTCGAGGAAACATGTTTTAAGATGATAGGTTGAGGTCGTGACCAACTGGATTGGTGGATCTCTAGATGATGGTGAATTAGGTGTTTCAAAAGAATTGAGCGAGCGTTCGAACTCGGAGTCGGGTAGTGAAATTGTATCGGGGAAGGTAAGTTGTGACAAGTATGGTATGTATATATAAGTATGCAGAAAGTACTTTTTGTATATAGTGTAAGTCATGTATGATATAAATCATCAAACGGTAAAGCATAGCATATAGTTGTGTCAAGTAAAACAGTAATTGAAGCAACCGGCTTGACAGGCAGGCGTGTGGCGGTCATAGGGTTTTGTTTTTGTAAAAGTAGTTATAGTCTGGGTTTTAAAAATACCCAGTTCTCTATAACCGAGGCTCTGATGCCAATCTATAACACCCCCAAAATCTGGTTTAGCAGAAGCATACATGTTTTGGGTGCTACTAAATTGGTATCACAACACAAAGTATAAAGAACGGTTTTTACCTCAACCGTTTAAAAATGATTTCATATTCAAAATTGATTCACTGGTACAGATTTCACCTTTCGTCACACCCAAAATGTGTGACTATATGCATATAGTCACACACATTTTTTTGGGTGTGTGTGACAAAAAGTCGCGCCACCGTAGGTATCATATGGTCACATTGCTTAGTTTGTGGCCGTTTTCATTGAAAAAAAGTGACCAAAACCCAAATATGTGTGACTAATTAGGCACAAGTTTTGTTGGATTCATCAGTATGTGTGACTATTTCCCATCCTATGGCCACATGAAAATATAATAAATGTGATGTTTGTGATGATTTAGTCACACAACGTGTGTTGTTTTTTTTGAGTTAGTCACATACAATTTAAAAAACAGTGGCCAAAAGTGTGAATAAGTGTGACCATATGCTGTTTAAAGTGAAGAAATGTGTATTTTGTGTGACTATTGATCATCCAATGGTCACATGAATTTTTAGTTTGTGTGGCCTTTTGTAATATTTAGTCACACAAAGCATGTTTGTTTTGGGTATTTAGTCACATACAATTAAGCATAAAGTGGCCAAAAGTGTTAATAAGTGTGACCATATGCTGTTTTAAGTGAAGAAATGTGTATTTTGTGTGACTATTGATCATCCAATGGTCACATGAATTTTTAGTTTGTGTGGCCTTTTGTAATATTTAGTCACACAAAGCATGTTTGTTTTAGGTATTTAGTCACATACAATTAAGCATAAAGTCGCCAAAAGTGTTAATAAGTGTGACCATATGCTGTTTAAAGTGAAAAAATGTGTATTTTGTGTGACTATTGATCATCCAATGGTCACATGAATTTTTAGTTTGTGTGGCCTTTTGTAATATTTAGTCACACAAAGCATGTTTTTTTTGGTATTTAGTCACATACAATTAAGCATAAAGTGGCCAAAAGTGTTGATAAGTGTGACCATATGCTGTTTAAAGTGAAGAAATGTGTATTTTGTGTGACTATTGATCATCCAATGGTCACATGAATTTTTAGCTTGTGTGGCCTTTTGTAATATTTAGTCACACAAAGCATTTTTTTTTTTTTGGTATTTAGTCATATACAATTAAGCATAAAGTGGCCAAAAGTGTTGATAAGTGTGACCATATGCTGTTTAAAGTGAAGAAATGTGTATTTTGCGTGACTATTGTTCATCCAATGGTCACATGAATTTTTAGTTTGTGTGGCCTTTGGTACTATTTAGTCACACATCCAATTAAACAAAGAGAGACCAATAATGTTGATAAGCGTGACCATATTATGTTACTGCATCTTTTAGTCACAGGGTTACTATACTGTTGGAGCAGAGTTGCTACTACTAGTACTAAGGTAGTCCTGCTGAAGCAGAGTTACTGTTGGGAATTAAATATTTGAAGTTAGAGTATTAGAATTTACTCTAAGTCAAAGGTACTGCTAGTTCATGATCAAGGTACTGCTAGTACATAAAGGTACTGCTAGAACAATAAGGTACTGCTAGTTCAAGTAGAAGGTACTGCTAGTAGAGAATGGTACTGCTGATCAATGAGTCATAGAGCTGCTACAAGGATAAGATCGAAGAAGATATTATTTGTATGAGTCACTCTTATGCAAAAATAATATCTAGATATATTCTCAGTCAACAAGTTGATGCATGTGCTTGCATTAATTCATTTGAACAACTTGTGAGATATAAACTTCCATACGTTAGCTCGACTTGATCTTTTGTAAGACAAGTGTTGATTAGACTTAAAGTAATATTGTAATAGATCTCTTGGACTATAAAAGAGATCTTAGATTAGTGATTATGTAGAATACACATATGTGCACTATTACAAACTCATATCTGTTAAGACATAGAACAAACAAAAACATATATCACAAATCTAGAAACATAAGATTCAAGGTCTTTGTAACCCTAGTGATAAACACAAGATCACTCGTATTATTTTGAATAATATTGAATCGTTTAGTGATAAACTTTCTTTGTTCATTGTTAAGTAACAAACATAATTCTTCCATTTCCATAACATACATAACCTTCTAAGTGTGGTTAAGTAAATTCCGTGTGCTTAATCATATAAACTCAATATATCTTACACACAAAGTATACAAGGTTTAACCACCTTAACTGTGTGTCATAGGTCCTCTCAGTTGGTATCAGAGCTCAGGTTGATATAATTGATTTAGAAGAAACAGAAATGGATGCACATGATGCTCAAACAAATGTTGCTGCAAAGTTGCCCATGATCAAACCAAATGAGTTTGAGTTATGGAGGATGAGAATTGAGCAATATTTCATGGTCCAAGATTACACTCTTTGGGATATCATTATATATGGTGATTCTTTTTCACCAAGCTATTCAGAGGTTGTCCTAGAAGGTAAATCAATAAGGAAAAGAAATACTGGACCAGTTTCTAATGAAGAGAAGATACTGAAGAGAAATGATCAGAAAGCAAGAAATTTGTTGCTTATGACCATTCCTAGTGAACAGATGCTATCTTTTAACAAGTATCTTGATGCAAAAACTCTTTTTGAAGAGATTTGTGCATATTTTGGTGGTAATGAGACTACCCAAAAGACACAGAAGACATTACTAGAGCAACAATTTGAAAACTTTACTGTTTTTAGTAATGAGTCTCTTGATAAGCTATTCTCAAGGTTACACAAGCTTGTCAGTCAGTTGGCTGTGTTGGGTGTTGAGACAGAGAAGGAAGATCTCAACATGAAGTTTTTGAGAAGTCTACCTGATGAGTTCCATACTTATGTTATTGTATGGATGAACAAACCAGACATTGAAACCATGAAGCTCAATGATTTGTACAACAACTTCAAAATTGTTGAACAAAGTCTAAAGAAATCTGGTCATTATGGTACTAGTTCTGGAAACGTGGCACTCTTGTCAGTTCCTAGTATTAGTAAGAATGAAGAGGTAGATGAAGGTGAAAGTGTTTCTAATGCAAGTTATGGTGCTCCTTCTACAAGTTCTCAAAAGGATGTTGCTGGTCTTGGAGATTCAACATTCTATGCTTTTATTACCAGTCAATCTAGTGGCTCTCCTCTCAACCATGAAGACCTTGAGCAGGTAGATTGTGATGATTTGGAAGCTATGGATATTAAATGGCAGGTTGCTTTGCTTAGCATGAGAGCTAAGAAGTATTGGCAAAGAACTGGGAAGCAGATTACCATAAATGGTAATGACACTGCTGGGTTTGATAAAAAGAAAGTGGAGTGTTTCAACTGTCATAGGTTAGGACACTTTGCTAAGGAGTGTAGAAGCCCAAGAAAGCAGGAGAATAGAAACACATGGTATAAGCAAGATAGGAGAAAGGAAGTTACTGTTGAAGAGCCAAATGCTATGTTGGCTATTGATGGTATTGGTTATGATTGGAGCTCTATGGCTATTGAAGAGGAAGCACCACCAAATGCTGCTCTTATGGCCAATGAATTTGCTCTAATGGCTCATTCTGATTCAGAGGTAAATTCTATTCAAAATTGTACTGAATCATGTCATAATCTTAAAGCTTATGAAGACCTTAGTAAGAGATTTGATGCTCATAGAGCAGAGCTAATTGATACTCTTTTTAATTTAGCTAATCACAAAAGAGGTCTAGGTGTTGTAGAAAATCAAGTCTTACATTTTAAAAGTAATGAATCTAATTTTACTAATGACATCAATATACTAAAAAATGACATTAAGATCAGAGATGAGTGTATTGTTGAGTTGAATGATTCATTAGCTAAACACAAAAATGAAAGAGAAAATGTTAAGATATCTGTGGATGTTTTGGCTCATGCCTCAGATGGATTCAATAAACTTTGGGAAGCTCAAGTTATTGATAAGGTTAATTCTGGTGTTGGATTTAAGTCTGTCCCCCCACCATACAGAGGTGTTCATTCACCTCCAGGTATTGATTTAGCACACACAGGATTAGCTGAGTTTCAAGAACCAATCATGGAATATGGTTCTAAGGCCACTAAGAGTCCAAAGATAGAAAAGGTAAGTAAAAGTTTAGATAAAACTTTATCTTATCAGGACAAGGTGTCCTTTGTTAAGAAAGGAGATGCTATAGTTGTTGAAGATTGCACAACTGATAGTGATGATGATGAAGAAGAACAGGTTATGTCTAAACCTGTATTGGTTAAGAATGTAGGAACAAGTGTTCCTAAGATAGTCAATCACAACACTAACAGGCCTAAGTCAAATGTTAAGACTGTTAGGAAACCAGTTAGATATTATGAACAATATAGAACTACAAACAAGCCCAGAGGTAACCAAAGGAATTGGAACAACCTCAAGTCTAACCAATTAGGTGATGACTTTGCTTTTTACAACAAAGCTTGTTATACATGTGGTAGTTTTGACCATCTTGCAGCTTTCTGCAACCAAAGGGTAACTGGGTATGAAAACAATAGGGTGAACTACAAAAGGCAAACTCCTCAAACTCACTTTCACTCTAATACTCATAGAACTAAACCCAGAACAGTCTCAAACAAGTCTGGACCAAAAGGTCCTGATAGACAAAAAGGTCCTGCTAATACATACAAAAAGGTACTGCCAGTACAAATTAAAGGTACGGGTAGAACAAAAGGTACTGTTAGACCTTTGATGACTGTTAACCCAAAATCAACAGCTAAGGATGCAAAAACAACTTTCATACATGCATCTAAAACTGTTCTAAGGCCCATTCAATCAAAAGCAGTGGTCCACAAACAAATTTGGAGACCAAAGAGTTCAACTACAAAGCTAGCAGACTCAGCTGCTAAGCATGTTATTCACTCTGCTGCTAAGGGTAATAAGGCAAATGTTGTTAAGGCCTCAGCATGTTGGATTCTTAAGTCCAATGTTGCATCAACAGTCCTTAAAAGATTAAATTACATTGATGCAAGAGGCAGATCCAAGTCAGTAATGGCTTGGATCCCCAAAGAAAACTAACACTCTTATTTGTGTGCAGGAACATTCTATTGATCATCAAGATCAAGGATACTCAGATAGTGGATGTTCCAATCACATGACAGGCAACATGTCTTATCTTTCAGATTTTCAAGAATTCAATGGAGGATATGTTACCTTCGGAGGTGGTTTTGGGTGGCAAAATTTCTGGTAAAGGTACTATTAAAACTGGAAATTTAGATTTTGAAAATGTGTACTATGTACAAGAGCTAAAGTATAATCTTTTTAGTGTCTCACAAATGTGTGACAAAAAGAACAATGTCCTTTTTACTGACATTGAATGTCTTGTTCTATCTAAGGATTTTAAGATGCCTGATGAAAATCAAGTACTTCTTAGAATTCCTAGAAAGGCTAATATGTATAGTGTTGATATGAAGAACATCATTCCTAAAGAAGATTTAACTTGTCTTGTATCAAAGGCCACATTGGATGAATCAATGTTATGGCATAGAAGGCTTGGTCATATTAACTTCAAAACCATAAATAAAATTGTTAAGAATGGTTTGGTAAGAGGTTTACCTCACAAAAGATTTGAAAATGATCAAACATGCATTGCTTGTCTAAAAGGCAAACAACACAAAGCCACTTATAAGCCCAAGATTTTTAACTCTATCAATCAGTCATTGTTTATGCTTCATATGGACTTATTTGGACCTGTTTCAGTAAGGAGTATGCAACATAAAAAATATTGTCTTGTTATAACTGATGACTATAGCAGATTTACATGGGTTTTCTTTTTAGCCACTAAGGATGAGACATCAAGCATTCTTAAGGACTTCATTACACTGATAGAAAACCAAGTAATCAAGAAAGTAAAAGTCATTAGGTGTGATAATGGGACAGAATTCAAAAATAGAGTTATGGATGATTTCTGCAAAGAAAAAGGTATTAGGAGAGAATATAGTGTTGCAAGAACACCACAACAGAATGGTGTGGCTGAAAGAAAGAATAGAACACTAATTGAGGCTGCTAGAACAATGTTAGCTGATTCTAAGCTACCTATAATCTTTTGGGCAGAGGCAATCAACACTGCTTGCTATGTTCAAAATAGAGTTTTAGTTGTGCAGCCTCACAATAAGACACCATATGAACTTTTTAATGGTAGAACTCCTGCAATAGGATTTCTTAGACCTTTTGGATGTCATGTGACAATTCTCAATACCTTAGACCATTTAGGAAAATTTGATGGTAAAGCAGATGAAGGTTTCTTAGTTGGATATTCTCTTGTTAGCAAAGCTTTTAGAGTTTACAACTTAAGAACTGAGAAAGTACAAGAAGAACTACATGTGGAGTTTCTGGAAAACAAGTCCAATGTAGTAGGTCAAGGACCAAAATGGATATTTGATCTTGATTATCTAACAAATTCTATGAATTATATACCTGTTGTTGCAGAAACTAATGAATTTTCAGGTTCACAAGCAACAAATGAGGTGGAGTTAGATAAAGATCAATCTGATGTAATTATGCCATTGTGGTCAAGTACAAGTGTGGAATTAGCTTCAAACAATGATGAATCTTCTTCTGGTAAAGCAAAAGAAGATGTTGAGGCTCAAAGAAAAGATATTGGAACAGAGGAACAACACAATATTTCAAATATTGATGGTACTGCCGAGACAGAGCAAGGTACTGCTAGTACTTCTAAAGGTACTGGTAGTTCATTTGAAGGAACTGTTAGTTCAGTTGAAGGTACTGCTGGTCCTTCAAACTCAAAAGATGCAGAGTTCCAAGAAGATGAAGTGGATTTGAGTAATCTTCCACCATCTTATCATGTTCCTACTACCCCACACACAAGAATTCACAGAGTTCATTCCCTTGAAAATGTGATAGGAGATATACAATCTGGTGTGAAGACAAGGAGACAACTGGTCTCTTCAGACCAAAAAGGGATTCTTGATGCCCTTTATGCTTCAAAACAGCATGAGCTTTCAAACTCTTGCTTATTTGTATGTTTTCTCTCTCAAAAGGAACCAAAGAATATTCTTACAGCCCTAGATGATTCAAGCTGGTTAGAGGCTATGCAAGAAGAGCTTCTTCAGTTCAAGATTCAAAAGGTTTGGGTGCTAGTTGATTTACCTAGGAATGAAAAGTTAATTGGCACTAGATGGGTTTTTAAGAACAAAAGGGATGAAAGAGGAATTGTGATCAAGAATAAGCTAGATTAGTAGCACAAGGGTACACACAAGAAGAAGGGATAGATTATGATGAAGTTTATGCTCCAGTAGCAAGGATTGAGGCAATTAGGCTGTTTCTAGCTTATGCTTCATTTTTAGGCTTCACAGTCTACCAAATGGATGTCAAAAGTGCATTTTTATATGGTGAAATTGGACAAGAGGTGTATGTTTCACAACCTCCTGGTTTCATTGATCCATTACATCCAAACAAAGTGTACAGAGTAGTTAAAGCTCTATATGGCCTTCATCAGGCACCAAGAGCTTGGTATGCAACACTAGCTTCCTACTTATTAGAAAATGGATTTCAAAGAGGAAAGATTGATCAGACACTTTTCATCAAACAACACAAGAAGGATCTTCTGTTAGTGCAGGTGTATGTGGATGACATTATCTTTGGATCTACAAGGAAGGAAATGTGTTTAGAATTTGAGAAGCTTATGAAAGATAAGTTTCAGATGAGTTCTATGGGACAACTTACATTCTTTTTGGGTTTGCAAGTTAAGCAATCATCTGAAGGCATATTTATTAGTCAAGACAAATATGTTGCAGAGATACTTAGAAAATTTCAATTTGCTGATTCAAAAATAGCAAGCACACCAATGGACGTTGAGAAGCACCTTCTGAAAGATGAAGATGGAGAGAATGTAGATGTACACAGTTACAGATCTATGATAGGCTCTTTGATGTACCTTACATCATCTAGACCTGATATCATGTTTCCTGTTTGTGTTTGTGCAAGATTTCAAGTTACTCCAAAGGTTTCTCATTTAACTGCAGTCAAGAGAATTTTTAGATACCTTAAAGGTCAACCAAGGTTGGGTATATGGTATTCTAGAGAATCTCCTTTTGACTTGGTAGCATATTCGGATAGTGATTATGCTGGTGCTAGCTTGGACAGAAAGTCTACAACTGGAGGATGTCAATTCCTTGGGTGTAGACTTGTCTCATGGCAGTGTAAGAAGCAAACAAGTGTGGCAAATTCAACAATTGAAGCTGAATATATAGCTGCTGCAAGTTGCTCTAGTCAAGTTCTATGGCTTCAAAACCAACTCCTTGATTATGGGTACAATTTCTTAAACACTGTTATTTATATTGATAATAGTAGTACAATTTGTATTATTAAAAATCCAGTACAACACTCTAAAACAAAACACATTGAAATTAGACATCACTTTATAAGAGACTGCAATGAGAAAAGATTAATTCAAGTTCTTAAAATTGCTTCAGAGCATAATTTTGCAGATCTGCTAACAAAAGCTTTTGATGTTTCAAGGTTTCAGTACTTGGTAGCAAGTATTGGGATGCTTAATCTTTAAATTTTCAATATGATGTGTTTTTGTAAATAAATTTTTGTTGTTGCTGCTGATTTATAAGGTACTGCCAAAGCACACAAGGTGCTGCCAGTACAAAAAGTAAATTGTGTTATTCATATAATTGGTCTTATGATTATTCTAATGCAAGACAAGTACTTTGTACATTGTTCTTTTGGTTTTAGACTAACTATTTCAGGTATGAATATGTGAACACAAAGGAGATTTCAAGTGAAATGGGAGCAGAATGCTTATCAAATTGCTAACATAGTAGGTTTATGATAGACTGAGTTTAGGATTTTAACTCCTTAAAACTTCTTTCTTGAAACCTAGTTATGATATTTCACATTGAATTGATGACTTAGTTGATCAGATAGTAACTTATACAACTCACTTTCTATCATTTTATACTTTTAAGTATAATGAGCTAGTCTAAGGACATCTGATAGAAAGAACAGCTAGTAAAAGTGAATCTAACACTTGTGTTAGAGGCAACAATTGCTATGAGCTGGAAACCCTGTCAAGAAAATCTTTTGAATAGATTTATCTTTTCACAGGCAGTTATTTATAACTGAAAAACATTGGTTCTTTACACAACCAGAGGTTGCTTTAAACCGAAATGCTAATTAAGTGTCTGTTATACACTTGATTCCTTCAAAATGGTTGAAAGTAGTATGATTTTTCAATTCTAAAATCATGAACATACTACTACGTCAAAAAGGTTTCTTAAAAGGATTTTCAAGAGATTCACAAAAACCATCCATTGATGGACCATGAATCAAATGTCCACTGATTCACCTCTCATAGGAGTTAACACACCTAGAAGTGATGAGGACAGCAACTTAAACTTTTAAGGAATTGATGGCTTCATGTACAATATTGTCTGACAACAAGTTCACATTTATAGATCAGTCAAAGGTACATAGTGAGATCTTCCAAACAAGGGGAGGAAACAAAAGTTATTTGCTTCAGGGGAGGTAACAATCTCAGGGGAGGAAATAATTGCCCAGAAAAGGAAGAATAAAACCAATATATGGAAGGAGAAGATAAGAGCATACAAGATGATGATGTAGAGGTTGAAAATGACAAGAATAGATCAAATATCTAGAAGGGATGAAGCATTCCTAAAGGAGAAAGTTCTATCTAGATCAAACGAAGAAAAGTTTCAATTTCACTTCAAAGACATGCTGGTTAGATGATTTCACTTGTTGAAACAAGCATCCAAGATACACAGCATTATTGCCTCTTACAATTCCTCCATCCAAGGAAATTGCACCATCTTTTGGTACAATGTTTTGATATTGCTGAAGTCAAAGAAGAATAAAGCAGATCAGTTCAGAATAAGAAGAATAGTTCAGATTCATGAAGTGTTTGAAAGATCTTCTCAAGTCCTCATTTAATTCAGAAAACATGTTTGAAATGATTCACATGTTTAGGGGAGGATTGTTGGGAATTAAATATTCTGAAGTTAGAGTATTAGAATTTACTCTAAGTCAAAGGTACTGCTAGTTCATGATCAAGGTACTGCTAGTACATAAAGGTACTGCTAGAACAATAAGGTACTGCTAGTTCAAGTAGAAGGTACTGCTAGTAGAGAATGGTATTGCTGATCAATGAGTCATAGAGCTGCTACAAGGATAAGATCGAAGAAGATATTATTTGTATGAGTCACTCTTATGCAAAAATAATATCTAGATATATTCTCAGTCAACAAGTTGATGCATGTGCTTGCATTAATTCATTTGAACAACTTGTGAGATATAAACTTCCATACGTTAGCTCGACTTGATCTTTTGTAAGACAAGTGTTGATTTGACTTAAAGTAATATTGTAATAGATCTCTTGGACTATAAAAGAGATCTTAGATTAGTGATTATGTAGAATACATGTATGTGCACTATTACAAACTCATATCTGTTAAGACATAGAACAAACAAAAACATATATCACAAATCTAGAAACATAAGATTCAAGGTCTTTGTAACCCTAGTGATAAACACAAGATCACTCGTATTATTTTGAATAATATTGAATCATTTAGTGATAAACTTTCTTTGTTCATTGTTAAGTAACAAACATAATTCTTTCATTTCCATAACATACATAACCTTCTAAGTGTGGTTAAGTAAATTTCGCGTGCTTAATCATATAAACTCAATATATCTTACACACAAAGTATACAAGGTTTAACCACCTTAACCGTGTGTCATAGGTCCTCTCAGTTACTACTGCTAGTACTATGCTAGTGCTGCTGGAATCAGTATATATATTATATATAAAACAATATTCAAAACCACAAGAAATTTCAAATTGAATTAAACTCGAATGTATATAACTGGACAGGATATACAATTGTAATGTCGTACTTAATTAATCAAATTCTCAATAATCTAAAGACTTTTGAACCTTCACCGCCTTATTAGCAGTTTGCCTTAAGTCATTAGCAGATATATATTGTTTCTTCAATGGTGCTAGTGGTACACATTTAGTCACATGGTTTGTTGGTGTAACCTGTAGTAAACAAAAGACGCTTCTATCAAACATTGAATTACATATGAATAATTATATATATGTAGGTTGAAAAAACACATGTATGTACCTCCTCTTCAAAAATAACTTGATCCTTTGGCCATGCAACGAAACTACCTTCGACTTTCTTAACTGTTTTTAACCCATTATGTGCTACATCCGGTATGCATGCTGCATCAACTAACGATTCATCAATTGACACTTTGTAGCAATCACTTGGGAGTGGTCGGTTATGCAGCAATTGCTTTCCAAGAGACTGGTATACGGTACCCAAAGCAACAATATTTGTTTTCTTTATAATCCACAGTTTGCACTTAAGTGTCTACAAAAAAAGAATTTTTGCATGTATATATCAGAAATTATTTAAACAAAAGAATAACAAGAAACATGTTGAAATACATACTGTTGGCAGTGCTTGTGTTGGAGACACATCTTGTTGCGATTGGGAATCCGGAGACCCGTTTTTTCGCTTCTTTTGCTTTGTCTTGGGTCCGACAGTTTTAGCAAGTTCCTATATGTATATATATATAAAACACGTTACATTATTTAAACAAAAGAGTAACAAGAAACATGTTGAAATACATATTGTTGGCAGTGGTTGTGTTGGAGACGACACATTTTGTAGCGATTGGGAATCTGGAGACCCATTTCTTCGTGACTTAAGGTTATGCTTAGGCCTGACAGTTTTAGCAGGTTCCTATACGTATATATAAAACACGGTACATTAGTCGATCATGTATGTAAAATTCAAAAATCAAAGGGGGATGTTTTATTACTATACTTAATTACCATTGTTTCCATTACCTTTTTAGAAGTTTCAAGGCCATTGGACTTCTCCTCAATTCCCGCATCTTTAGCACTTACAACATCACTTGTTGAGTGTCGTCCACCTCATTAGCGCTGCTCTCTATATTGTCAATGGCGGCCATTGGAGTCACCTACAATATAAATTAAGAAATACAATCACTCATCAGTTTATGATCAATGCCTGGTATCATTAGCATCAGTGGTGTTAGCATTAGAAAATAAAATTGTTAACAACATAAAAAATGGCTTACAACTGAGGCTATTGGCGATGGTTCAGATGGAAAACTTATATTCATCCCTTGATCATTCAACTGTTTCATAATTTGAGCAAGCACTTTATTTGTGTGTTCCACCTCACCGGATAATTTCTTGATTGCACATCTTTTTCGGTCATCTCGGCGGACAATTTCTTGACCAATTTATCTTTTTCTTCACGCTCGTGTCTCTCATTATCCAGTTGAGTTTGAAGTAACGCAAGTTTTTCATTGGCTTCTTGTTTTCTTCGAGGAAGGCCAAAATACTCTTTGTATGTTACTCCACCTCCCACTCCTCTGGCATAACCGCCCTTTTCCTTACCAAATACAACTGTCATGGCATCAGTGCCATCATCAACACTCGAGGTTCCTTCCTTGATATTGTCATCAGCTTCTTTCTGCACAAAAAATATAGGAAATGTTGGGATTAAAAGTCTTCTTGATGCTGTTAGAGTAACTGCTGCTCATATTTGTGTCAATGCTGCTCAGCTGGAGTTAGTTTTGCTCATGAACTTCAATGAAAAATATGCTAGTACACAGTTACTGCTGGTATACAAGCTATTACTGCTAGTACACAGTTAATGTTGCTGCTATGTAAGCATAATAATAGAATTAGCAGTCAAACTTACAAGTTGATCTCCCTTTGATTTAATATCATCATTTGGGTATTCGCCGTCTTTGTTTACCCTTCCTTTCACCCACATTACATCACGGGGGGGTTCTTCATCCGCTTCAATCTCTTTATTTTGGATCTAATAAACATCAAATGCATACACATGTAAAGTTAAACCAAGATAAACGAAAATATGTGGGTATTAATGCAAATGTGCAAATTGGGCAATGTAAACAGATTCATTTCTCATGGGCAATTTGTAAAACAAACATTATGTAATCTTACCATTTTCTCTTTGACATAAACATATCCACCTCGTCCCATTTTATGCTGATAAATATTTTGGGAACGCGCCATTTTACCTTTCTCAGATTTCTCCTAAAAACACAAAATCATAAGGCGTTTAGATGCGGTAATGCTGCAAACTGAAAATAATAAAATGACATATACACTTAAATAAAGATGACTAATTAAAACCTTGTATGCTTTGGTGGTCGTGTATTTAACATACTCGACCCAGTCTTGTGATTTCATTATTGTACTATACAAGTCCGGGACTTCAGTCAATTTGGAAGGTGTATTTAGGTTGGGCAAAATGTAGTTAAATTTGAGCTTCCTTCTGTAATTCCTTAGCATTTTACCAAGACGAATCATTATCAATTTTCTATATTTCAAGTCAACATCAAAAAATTTCTGCAAATATTAACACAATGTTGTTAATTAGTTGCATATAATGTAACTGCATACATAAACTTATGTAGTACTGGGTTACAAAATAGTATATATGTATCGTGATTTCATCCCATAGTTTATCTCTTGATTTTTTATTCACCTTCTTCCAGTGTAGAATCTTCACACCTATCTGCTCACGAGCCACATCTCCTAAAAAACTCACAAACACTGCTCTGTTTTCCCCTGATACCCTACCGAATGCATCGAAGGTTACCTTGAGCTTTATTGCACCAGGTTTGTCATGCTTCGCGCGAAACTTTATTAGCCTGGTTGAGCCCCTCTTAGCTAGTATCTCTGCTTGGTTGGTTCCAGTCGCATGTATATCTTCATCATCAGAATAGTGTTCGATTCATATTGTAAGACGTTATCATCAACTACAACATCATGATCAAGAGGAAGCAAACTTTGATTATCAGCAATGGGTTCAATATCCATGACTCTTGAGCAACAAAGGGTAAAAGAAAATGATTATGGCTTAGCTTGGAGAGTAATGGTGATAGAAGATTTGATTTTTGTTTTTTCTTTGCAGTCTTTTTTTTAAGGAGAGAAAAGAGGCTATACACCAAGAATATGAATCGTTGTGATTCAAAAAATTTCGATCCAAAAATTTGCCTCCAAGTTGTAATTTGAAATTTACATTTGAATTATTTGAAAATTTTGCCTTTGAACCTATTAATTAAAGCATAATCTTGAATAAATCAAAATTTTGGCTCCAAATGTTTTATATCATTATCTTAATAATCGCAAATGTACCATACTGTGCAACCATCACATCAACAGTACAAACTACTACCCTTTTAACAAACCAAAATACTTACATAATTACCAGTTATTGTACCCTTACTAATTACATTTACAAAACACAAATTGCTTTTTGAACATTGAAGACTTTTTATTAAGTAAGTAATACTCTATTGAAAACAAAAACCAGCAAGTTGCTGGGGAATACAGAAAGGAGAATATTTAAAACATAATACAGTACATACATAAGGGAAAATCAGTATCCAAATTAAATGTCAGAATTGAACCAAATACCATTTACAAAACACAAAAGCTGTTAATGTATATCCTAAACCCCTAAACCATCTTAGTTTTGCCTTTCCCATGGCTGCTAGAAGATGCTCCAAAACCTATAGGATTCTTCTTACACGGCATTCCCAAGACAATATCCTGAGTAAATTTATTTTTGTGTGCCTTTTCAACTGGTATTTGAACTTGCACAGGGAGAGCCAGGATAGGAGCTTGGGATGGGAGTTCCTCTGGAGGTTCAATGGCTTGGATATGTTCCACTTCCCAAGTATCAGTACTTGCATCAGAATGTTGCTCTGGATAATACCAAGCAAGGAGGCCAGGAAGGATGTTGAGAGCACCGTCATTTGATTCTGAACTGCTTGAATCAGAAGAAATTTGTATGACATCTACAAATAACAACTGTTAGATCAGTTTTATTGATTCAAATGTTAAACTATATCACAATCAAAGAAAAACCTTTTGATGGTTTACCATTGCAGAAGAATCCATTGTACTGTGTTCTAAAATTTTGGTCCTCTTTTGTGGTATCCCAAACAATGAAGCAATGTTGCACAAACTAGGCTGCATTTCAAGTATCATTGGTGGCCAACTAGGCTGCAATTGAAGTCTCAATTGGACCTCTCAGGGTACTCACAAACAGTTCAAAATACTGTATTTGTAGTCTCAATGGACATGTCAGTGTACTCTAATAGGCTGCATTTGGACCTCTCATTGGTGGCCAAGCACAAACAAGTCTGCTAGGTACTCTCATTTTGAAAAAAAAAAAAAAAAAGAAAAAAAAAAGGCTAATGGTGATGACGTGGCGGTGAAATCCGGCTATAGCCGGTAAATAGGGATGGCAACGGTTCAGGTTCGGGGCGGGTTTTAGTGTACCCATAACCGAACCCATTTATAATATACCCGTACCCGCCCCATATCCCACCGGATACCCGATTAATATTATCCATCGGTTTTTTCGGGTTTCCCCGTGGGTATCAGTTATCCGTAGTTGAATATTATATGGACAAAATTGGCGGTATTAAGATTAAGTCACGCTAAAATCCACCGACAAAACAAAAGAAAATACTCTAACCACTCCCAACAATAACTCAACTTTAAACTTTAACACACTGTCATGTCTGCTTTAACACACTCACCCTTAACTCAGCTTTAACACACCTAACCGGTGTGGTAAAAATCGTGGCTCGCCGTGGTAAAATAGATATTATTTGTAATTAGAAATGTAAAGTTTATTTTAAAACTTGTAATGTTGAAGATCTTGCAAATTGAAACTACATTAAACATCAAGTAGAATACATTAAACATCAAATTGAACCTACATTAAACAGCCACTTGAAAAAACAACAAACGATTAACGTAAACAACGAACGATTAACATAAACAACATACGATTAACATAAACAACCACAGACTAATGAAATGTATCATCTGAGTCTGGGTAACCATCTTCAGAGGATTCGGAAGGTGTGAAAAACCCAAACTCCCACCTTTACCTACGTTCTTCATCCTCCCTAGCTTGCCGCTCCAAACGAGCAGCTTCCTCTTCTATTTCAAGTGCTTCCATTTCCAGTAAGACTTGCATATCTTGGTCCATTTGGTGAAGTTGTTCCTCAGTTAACCCAAACGGATTTGGGTCTTGGTTGGCAACCGGTGGATTGTGCACTGGTTCATTTTCCGGTTGATTATTCACCGAAAAATTTTCCGGTTGGAAAACCGGAAAGATATGCTCGGGTGGAGTATGGAATTCTTCATTTTGGCGAGGTGGGCTTGGAAATTGTTGCCCGAAATCCCTTTGGCGAGGTGGGCTTGGAAATTGTTGCCCGAAATCCCTTTGGCGAGGTGGGCTTGGAAATTGTTGCCCGAAATCTTTTCTGGAAGACATGTTGAATTTGAGATGTTTGGATCTTGAATTTGAAAAGTTTGGATGTTGAATGTGTTTGTGTGTGACATTTGTTTCAGAGGCCATGCTATTTATAGTGGACAAGAATTAGCAAATTTGAAAGTTTGAAATTTGATATATATCCCGCCCTCCAATTTGAATTTGAATTTTGAAATATATCCCGCCCTCCCGTTTGAATTTGAATTTCAAATTTTATGTTTTGAATATCCCGCTCGTTAATTAAATTCGAATTTTGAATTTAAAAGTTCAAACGGTTATAAATACCATACCGTTCTTGGGTGTTCAACAAATCTGAAATGAATAATCGTTTGTCTAAAGAGGAAGAGAAGTTGCTAGCTGAAATTTGGGTGGCAGTTTCCCAAAGTCAAAGTTTGGGAGGAGAAGTCGGATCTCATCGACAACTACAACTCTATATAAAATTTCGTATCGTATTAGTATTTGTTGTATCGTTATTTTTAATTCCCGTGTCGTTTTTTTTCGTATCGTAACTTTATAAATTAGTGTGTTAAAATTTGATGTAATGTGTTTTTATTTGAATGAAATTAATTTAGTTTATTTGGGTATTTGAAAAAAAATAGATAGTGGTGGGGCCCAAATGAGTAAGTTGTGGTATGTTATGATAAGGAGGGGTTGTTAGTTGTGGTGATGTGGCACCTGTGAGGCCCGAATGAAGAGGGATGGAAATGTCATAATACCTGGTGGTCTAACAATAACTCACGCAACCTTTCGACCCTGTTTCATCATTTCTTAATAGAGTTTACTAGACCGACCCTGATAGCTGGATGGTCTTGAGGCAACTCACGCAACCTTTCGACATCTGGAGCACGATTATGCATCTGTAGCATAATACGAGTTATCTCACCTAGGAAATTGTTAATCAATTTGAGTTCTTTTTCTTGTTCATTGCGTAATCGGGTGAGGATAGCCTTTTGCACCTCTGCTGGTTAATTCGTTAGCCGTTGGAGCCTATTTTAACAATCCACCGGAAAATGAACCGGTGCACAATCCACCGGTTTTCGACCAAGACCCAAATCCGTTTGGTTTGACAAAGGAACAACTCAGACAAATGGACCAAGATATGCAAGTCTTCCTGGAAATGGAACAACTTGAAAGATATGCAAGTCTTCATTCGTAGTTTCTTTTTTATTTCCTTATCGTATTTTCATTTGTAGTTTGGTTTTAATTTCCGTATCGTAGTTTAATGTAATTTCTATTTGACGTTTAATGTATTATTTCTATTTGATGTTTAATGTATTTCTATTTGATACTTTAGAAAACGTTACAATTTTTTATAAAACATTACATACCATATCAAAGAGGCAAATAAAACATTACAATTTTTTACAAACCCTAAAAACCCTAAACCCTAAACCCTTAAAGCTAAACCAATCTGTAACTCAAACAATAACCAAACGAATAGTCCAATAAATCCAAATATGTTAGTCTACGGGTAGCATGTCTCGAATAGTCTACGGGTATAATGTCATTTAAAGAGTATTAACATGTTTTTTTTTTTTTTTAAATTCTACAAAATACATTCCATACTTTTTTAGTTTGCGGTTCAAACAATAACCAAACGAATAGTCCAATAAATCCAAATATATTAGTTCTTAAGATCCTATGGTAAAGATCGGGATCCTATAAGATCTTAAACACACTGCCACGTCAGCTTTAACCTTTTCACCTTTAACTCAAAAAAAATACCCGCAATCATAACTCACCCTTAACTCACCTTTAACTCAACTATTTTCAAACCCTATAAACTTATTTAATATCATTAATAATTTAAAATAGATCAATTACCCTAATCAAAAAGTCAATTAGTCAATCCAACACCAAACACACTTCCAAATCAACTAAACTAGTCGATCCAAACCAAACACAAACCAAATCCTATTATCCATCTGTTTAATTTTGGCGCATTTCGATGGTCCCTCTTCCCGCCTAAAGTATTGGGAACCGTTCGTATACCGTCTGCAGCCTATTTATACCTATGGACATGGAAAACCGTTCATAATCAACTCCTTTGATATTTTCATTAGAAAATAAATTTCAAATTTCAATGGCTGAATCCTCTTCAACTCCTTCTTCAAACAAAAACAAACGCCCAAGGGATGATTCTCCTCCTCCAATGCCTGAAGAATATAAAAAATTAGGCATATCCCAACATATTTGGGAGAAATGTAGGGAAGGCGAGTATGGTACTCAAAACGCATTGATAGAAATTTACAACAAGCGTATAAAGATGTTTGAAGAAAGGAACAAGAAAGATTTAGAGGCCATTGAGGAGCATCAGAACAAAATTGATGAGAGGAACAAAAAAATAGAAGAAGCAAGAGAGCAAATAGTTGAAGTTTACAAAATATTCAAGCTAGTATATATATGTCTTAATGTGTCTTTTGTTTATATATTTTGCCTATGTAAATGTAAACTTATTTTGACTTTGTTTAATATATGAATGCAGTTATTATTACAAGTTTATGATATTTGAATGCAATTATTATTATTGTACTGCTAGGCAAACCATTGTACTGCTAGCGAAACGTTGTACTGCTGGGTATCCTTTTAGCAGTGGTTGGGAGTGCAGGGTAGTTTGTATCACTTTTTACTTAAAGGGTAAAAATCCCCAATTGCGGCACACAAGCACATTCACGCACACATTAATCTCTCTCTTCCACTCCCTAATCGAATTTTAATCGTCATATTGCAAAACCCCCAAATCAAATCATAATGTCGAACCTAACTTTTACCGAACCTCATAATAATGTTGCCTTTTTAGAAAAATCCAACGAGTCTGTAGATTTTACTGAGATCATTGATTTCCTTAATGCAAGCTATATTAAGTTTGCATTAACAGTAAAACCTACTATATATACTTCTAACATTATCTAGTTTTGGTCGTCTGCTAAGGTCAAAACTATTAATGGGGAAGCACAAATCCATGCCCTTGTAGATGGGCAGATGATTATCATTACAGAGGCGTCTATTCGAAGAGATCTTCTCCTAGATGATGCTAACGGAGTTGAGAATCTTCCAAATACTACAATCTTTGAAAAACTTTCACTGATGGGCTACGATAGAAATACAGATGCTTTAAAGTTTGAAACAGGTAATTTTTCTCCTCAGTGGAAATTCTTAATTCATACTGTCTTAGTGTGTCTAAGTCCAAAGACAACTGCGTGGAATGAATTTAGCAGTAATTTAGCTTCTGCTATAATTTATTTGGCTGAAAATACTCAACGATTTAATTTCTCGAAATTAATTTTTGATAGTATAGTTAAGAACTTGGAAAGTTCTTCGGCTAAATATTTTCTATATCCAAGGTTTTTGAAACTCTTTTTGGACAACCAATTTAAAAAAAAGAAAAGTCACAAAAATGTTTATCCCACTCCCTGCCTTACCAAAAAGGTTTTTGCTAATATGAGGAGGGTTGGAAAAGTTTTTGCAGGGAGAGTGACACCTTTGTTTCCAACAATGTTGGCACTAGCCCAAACCCAAATGGGTGAAGGTTCAGCAATCCCAGCTGGTACCCATCACACACCCACAGAACAACAACAAAAGACCTATAAACGTAGGACTAACACCAAGAACACTGAGCTACCTCAGGCTAGTGGTTCTATACCAACTGTTGCAGATGAGGATGTCACTGGGGGGGGGAGAGTGACATGTTGGCAAGGGCTGCCACTACTGTGTCTAGGTTAGCAGCAGCACAGGACAGTGGTGAGGATAGTATGCAACGTTTGAATGAATTGAAGGATACCTGTGCCAAGCTGTTTGGGGAGATAAATTCTTGAAGAGAAGGGTTAGGTATTTAGAAGGAGTCAAAGGATCAAGAATTCCCAAACAAAAGGTTAAATCTTCTGAAGCTTCTAAGGATGCTCCCAAACAGGGAGGGAATGAAGGCAAAGTTTCAGGGGAGGATAACCAAGGGAATCAAGTGGTGATTGATCATCGTCTGGGCAAGGTTACAAATGCTGATAGTGCTAGTGAGCCAATTACAGCTGGTACTACAAAAGCTAGTACTGCTACACCAGAGGTTTTTGCAACTGCTGTTAGTGTACTTGCTGAGCTGAAGACAGCAAAACCAGTAACCAAAGGTGTTGTGATACAAGAGCCATCATCCTCTCCAAAAGCTAAACAATCAACTCCACAGGTACAAGGCAAAGGTAAAGGGATTCTTACTGAAGAGCCTGTGGAGAAACCATTATCAAAAGAAGAGCAATTAAAAGTTGATGCTGAAATTGCTATGAAATTATCACAAAAGTATGATGCAGAACATTAGACAATTTTGGAACAAAGGAGAATACAAGAAGAAAAAGATGCAGAGTTAATAGCTTCATGGGATGAGGAAAGGGCTCAGGTTGCAGCTGATTTTGAGCTTGCTAAGAAACTACATAAACAAGAGCAAGATAAGTACTCAGTAGATGAAAAAGCGAGGATGCTGAAAGAAATTTTTGATGCAAAAAAGAAGTTGTATGCAGAACAAAGATATGCAGCTAAGAAGAACAAGCCATCCACTCAAAAACAAAGAAGAGATATCATGTGCAGGTTTTTTTTTTTTTTTTTTTTTTTTTTTTTTTTTTTTTTTTTGCAAAGGTAAATTTATATTAATATCAACAACACCCAATATGTACGTCATAAACATCTACTCATGTGTAGGTATTTGAAGAATGTGGCCAGTTGGAAACTAAAGGATTTGAAATTCTTGGATGATAAAAGAATTGAAGAATTATATGCAATTGCCAAGAGAAACAATGAACTCTTCTTGAATGACAGTTCAAAGAGAGCAGGTGAACAGTTGGAAATAGAAAGCAGTAAAAAGAGAAAACAAGAACAAACTGAGCAAGCTGTTGCTAAAGAACAAATGCAAGCTCACACTGAACTTGCAGTTGACTCTGTAGAAGAAGCCATGGATGCACAACCTTTAACTGTCAAACATCCCATTGTTGATTATAAGTCTGGATCTCATGGGAAACAGTTTATTACGATATTAAGAGGCATGATGGTTCTTCTAGAAGGTTTGTAAGCTTTCTTCACATGGTTCATGATTTTGATAGACGAGATATGATAGCTCTATGGAAATTACTCAAACAAAGATTTGGTAATAAGACACTAGAACAAGCTTATGATAGAGAAGTCTGGAATTATTTGAAGGTGATGTTTGAACCAAATCATGAAGATGAATGTTGGAGAAGACTAACGCACAATACTGTTAAAGAATGGAAAAATTTTCAACGATGTGGAGTACATGCTTTAACTGTGAATGAGTTGGTGATCTACATGCTTGTAGAAAAGGATTACCCTTTAAAGTTTCACAAAGACATTCTACATTAGATGTTACGTGGGAAGAAAATACTCAAGCTTCAGCTTAATGATGATGACATGGCATATGAACTGCTCAGGAAGATGGAAGAGTATCTAGGACCCAAGGACAAGAAATATAATGTATAGTTATTACTGCTAGAATGTATAGTTTGACTTAAACATGTATAGTTATTAATGTTTATGAGATAAACATGTGTAGTTATTACTGCTAGAATGTATAGTTATTACTGCTAGAATGTATAGTCTGACAAAATATGCTTACATAAATGCTTACAATGGAGCCAAAACATTGATATTTTTAAATTTTTGACTTTTGCATAAGTTATCAGAAATGTGTGACCATATGTATCGAATTGTGACTACACTTAAATAATGTGTGACAAAATTTGACTATTGCCTATAGTCACATGATTGTGCTACAATTAAATGTGACCATACACATTAGGAATTGGCAGGTAAACACACACTTAACTTTAGACACACATATTAACTTACGTGACTATTTGTATCGAATTTTTGTCACACTTAATCATGTATGCCTATGGTTTAGTGTGACCATATATGACATTTGGTCACACATCTCAAGTGTGTGACATATATTTGTCACTTTTAAATGCATATCGTGACTATGCTTCAAACTTACTTTCCAGTTGTCACACATTTCAAATTCATATGTGGCTAAATTTTCAACAAAAACTAGCAGTCACGCTTAAATAATGTGTGACAAACTTGAGCATATGATTTAGCCACATACACAATTACTTCGTGTGACCATATATGGATTTTGGTCACACTTTTTAATTGCGTGACATATATTTGTCACATATGTATATATATAGTGTGACTAATGTTTCAACCTTATTTGTATCCGTCACACGTCCCAAATTATAAGTGACTAAAAAATCAAAAAAAAAATTACCAGATACGTATAGTCACAAAAATATTCAAATGTGTGGCTGTAGCCTCGGATGTAATTCCGAAATGGTCACACAAGTCGGATCAAGTGTGGCTGTTTATTTTATTCTGGTACATTTAGTCACATAAAAAGGCGACTGTGTGGCTGTTCGAAAAACAGCATGTGTGACTAAATCCCATTTTTGTACTAGTGATTTGTTTACAACATTTCAAAAAAATGGTGCGGAAATATAAGCCCATAAAAGATTCCAAGTGGTCCCAAATATATCAGAGTCTTCTATGACCATGCCATGCCCAGCCAAAAGCCTCCACAACTAGTGTATCGCCTTAAACCTAAAAATACATGCTAAAAGTGTCAACACGAGGTTGGTGAGTTCATAGGTTTTAGTATTTGTAAATGTGGAACATCAGTTTATATTGTTTGGTTAATCGGTACACTCGTAATGACCATACACTTTGTAGTATGTCCGTTGCACTCGGTAAGGTGACCGTTACACCCGGTCATGTGACCGTTGCATCCGGTCTTGTTATATGTGTTCGTCCAGTACCCCTGGTCAGTGTGTGTGTCATGTATTCATGTAATGCATTCTAGTGAGCATTTCAGTATTTCAGCCAAACAGTCAAATATTGAGTAAACAGTTTAGTACACCTGGTCAATGTGTGTGTCATGTATGCATATAGTGTATTCGAGTAAACAATCTAGTATTTCAGCCAAACAGTCAAATCTTGAATAAACAGTTCGCATTTTTCCAAATAAACAATCATTGAGTTTTATTAAAAACGAGCATGTATTCTCCCCCAAAACAGTTGTAAAACAAGTAAATGTAGGGGCCATGAACTCACCTTGGTAAATAGCAGTCAGGTCACAAAATAGTTCAGACAGAGTTCAGCACCGACACGCGACCTAGATTAGTAAGGTTTGTTTTAGTTCGCGGATTGAGTTTAAGAATTTATGAACTTTAGTTAAATCTAAAAGATTTAAAGAGTTTATTTTATTGTTGCAGGTGTGGCAGCGTTTAAGTTTAAAACAATTTTCTAAATCATTTGAGAGTATTGGCTCTTGGAAGTGCGTACGTGAATACCAAGACGAATAATCTCCAGTTTGGCAATAACTGAAAGACTATGTACGGGTTAATCAATAATTGTAAGACGTTGATGGTATGAGGGAAAATGTTATAGTCAAGTGAGTGTATATATTACAAAGTGCGCGTAAGTATGGGAAAAATAAGGAAAATGGTGTGTGTGTGTGTGTGTGTCTATATATATATATATATATATATATATATATATATATATATATATATATATATATATATATATTATATATATATATTATATATATATATATATATATATATATATATATATATATATAATATATATGTCTATTAGCATTTATAAAAGAATTGTTTTGATAATAGATAATCCTTGTGTTAACAAAGGTTATAAGATTTACATTAAAACAATCATTTCATAATTTATAAATCTATTATGAGTTTTGATAAAACATTCCAAATTTTATATGTACTCGAGTAAATGAACGAGTTTAAATTTTCACATGGCTAGTCTTAGTTTTTATAGTTGTTGAATATATAAAGATTTTCTAGTCGTTTGAATAGAGAAAAATCAACTTGATTATTTATATAAACATTACGCCAAGTTTACTTATATATGTTGCGTAGTTTAGATGTATAAATATGTGTGGCGAGATTTCTTGTAGTGTAACAATTTATAATAGGTTCGTGAAGTATAAAATGTGAAATGGTCGTGTTTTATTAATTAGACGATTTGTGACGACGGCTTTTATATATGAACCGAATATATAACACAATCTCATGTTGGGAGTGGGCTGTGGCCCAATTTATTTAACTCGAGTGGGCTAACAGATTTTACACTTTGATATTGGACTTAGAGTGCTATGGAAAGGAAAAGAAAAACTGAAATGTGGTAGGCTATTTGGTGGGCTGCGGCCCAACCAAAACCAAATTTAGTGAAAAAACAAAATAAACCCACGCCTTGTGGTTCTGGTCTGTTAACGCAAGACTGGAAATAAGGAGGTGTTTGGCTAAGGGCTCGGCCCATAGTGAGAAGCTAAAGTCAGTGTCAACAAAGAAAACTTTCCAGCACATCATTTGGGACTAAAACCAATTTTAACGCAGGTTATGAGCTTCTTTCGGACTCGAATAGAACACGACTCATGATGTTTTAAACCGGTACGAGTGACATGGTTTCATGGGGGACTCGACTCTTCCTTTTCGACACATTGTACACCCATTTTGAAAGTCTTTGGGGACCCTTTTTAACCGAGCAACAAACACCCTGTTGGGGGTGGTTTTTACCAAATCAACAACATTAAACATAACGGCACCCCTTCGGGGTGGTGATTGAACCAAACGAGCCTAGAATTCACTATTTCTTGGTGAGTTCGAGCACCCTCTCGGCTCACCTATAGACTAAGATATATTCAACGTTAGTTTACCATTTACGGCCAAGTAAATTGCCACTTCAAGACTCGTTCGAATTAAAGTACCAACGAAAATTTGAGCACAAGTAAAGTACCAACGAAAATTTGAGCACAAACTCAACACTTTGAGCACAACTCGACACGCAAAACAAACATAGCCTCGTCACACAAACAAAACATAACCAAGACAATATTTTGAAACACCAAGTTTACCCAAGGCCGTATCTTTACCCTATATTCAGTACCAAATCGATTAAGCCGGAAAAATCAACACAACGAAATGATGACGAAATCAAGAACAAGTAAAAAGAAATCAAACACTTCCAATCCGAGCCATGAATTAGTCTCATTATTAGTTTTTCAGGTTAATTTGAGTCACACCAAACAATAACATAACTAAAATCGATTGATTCCACAATAATTGTTTTTGACAGAACATGACATAAATCAACAAGAACAACAACAAGTCATATGTTTAACAACTTAAATCGAATGACACTAACATCAACATATTAAGAACATGGATATACTCGAAATAGGAAAAATAAAGATTTTGAGAACCCTTACAATTCAATCGAATCGGCTGCAGGAGGATGAGGAGAAAACCCAATCCAGGCAAACCCACTTCCTCTCTTTACCAAGATATTACCCTTGTATTTGTGTGATGATGATTCGGTGGTGAGGTGGGGGCCTGGAAATCGAATAGAGTTTATAGAAGTTAAACAAGAATCGTTTACCCCTCCTTTCACGAACACCAGACGCTCCCATGACCATTTGAGGAAACTATGTCGACATATCTTTGGCCTGGCTCGTTGACTTTCGGGATGCGACAAGAGGGAATACCAGGCGCTCTATGTGGACAAGAGGAAGAAGTTAAATCTCTGTTGTCTCATTTATAGCTTCAATCCATAGGGTTGATTCGGATTTGAGAAGTGTTTCGATGGGGATAGTGATGTTAACCAGAAAAGAGATGAGGGAGAAAGGGGGAGGGGAGGAGATCGTATCTCTCTCTTCCTTCTTTTCTTATTTATTTATTTATTTTTTTGTTTTTTTGTTTGTTTATTAATAGTGGGTACCGATTTTTGTATAAGATTTATGATAAGATTTGCTTTTTGTGTGTATTACGTGTACCTCGTGTTCCGTTGAATCCCGGTGCTTCCCGAGATTTCCGGGTTTGTCGTGAGTATGAAAAATATAATTCAGGAGACGTTTCTATTAAACTGACACAGAGTAAATTTTTATTGACTCCGACATGAATTTATGAAGTAAACCTTTACTGGTGCGGTGTCGGTACGCGCGTGGCGTCGTTTTCTAGGAAAATGAGATAACCTATCTTTTTTGTTACGTTAGTGTCTGAAATTGTCAGAAAGTGAAAATTTTCACCTTTTTGATAAAATTAAATAGTTTTTGGTGAGTTACTGTATGCTACAGCGTGCGGGTTTGTTTCCCGTAATCGTCACATAAATGCTTAATTTAACAGTTAGGAAAATAATAAATTGACATTTATTATTAAAATATCAGTGGAAAATTACCGTTTGTCACATAACCCAAGTTCAAAGTGATATTAAGGTCAGTATTTAGGCCTAACCGACACCAAAGTGGTAGCAAGATCTTATTAACCAAATAAGCTATTAAATAAGCAGTTCCATCTTAAGCCAATACTTGTTTTCTTTTTATATCTTGTTTGTGATCCATTGGTTGCCACAAATTAAACGTTATTACCAACGAATAAAAAAAAATCGTATTAATAACAGTAAAACTGTGTCGATTTCGCATTAACCCAAACAAGATCAAAACAACAACTTTCAAAAGTATGATCAAATCGAATATCCAAACAACTAAATTTGAGAATTCTTACAATAACTTGAGGGTTGATTGACAGGAAGACCACAAGGAAAAACCAATACAATAGACCCAATCCGATTCAATCAGTAAACCCAAATCCGAAACCGAGCAAGCAACCACCACAGCTTCTTTTTGAATATTAAGGAAGTGTTGAGATGTGGTTTGCTTGTAGATCGACTGGTAATTAAAAAGAAGAAAAATAAGCAGATTTGACCCTTCCTTTCTTTGCTTCGATCCGTGAGGTAACTAAAATGAGCATTACTTGTTATCCCTTTGGCACCTTCAAAGCTTCTCCGTGATGCTTCATAGGAAGGAGGGAAAGGGTGAGAGCGATTGATCAGATTTTGATTTGTAGTTTTATGATTAGGAGATGGAGCTGCTATCGATGAGGAGGAAAACGTTAAGGGTTTTTGGGGGAGGGAAAAGATAACGGTTTTTTTTTCTTTGACTTTGAATGGACTCACGTGAAGATAATGATGTAAAGAAGGCATCTAATTAAATCAGTAGTGGTTGGCAGTTGTGTTTAAGGGATAAGGTATGTTTATTTTAGGCCTCGTGTGCTCCATGTCCTGTTGAGCTAAACTGTAAATGTGATACCTTGTTTTTCGTATAAATGCGAAACATATAATTTTGAAGACGCTTTTATAAAGCTGGTATAAAATAAAATTTATTGACTCCGATAACGAGTTATAAAGTTAAACCATTACTAATGTGGTGTCGGTACGCGTGCGGTGTCGTTTTTCAGGAAAAACGAGATAACCTCTCGTTTTTGTTATGTTGAGGTCTGTAAATGTCAGAAAGTGGAAGATTCACATTTTCTGATAAAATCCAATAGTTTTGGTGAGTTATTGTATGCTACAGTGTGCGGGTCTGTTTCCCGAAATAGTTATGTAAGCTCATGAATGCTTAATTTATCAGTCAGGTAATAATAAATTAACATTTATTATTAAATTATTTGTGAAAAAATTACCGTTTGTCACAGTGATCATCCGCAGACAGATGGTCAGAGTGAAACGACCATTCAAATACTGGAAGATATGCTTCCAGCCTGTGCTATTGACTTTGGCGGTAGTTAGGATATGTACTTACCGCTAGCAAAATTCTCGTACAACAACAGTTATCACTCCAGTATTAAGATGCCACCATACGAGATGTTGTATGGTGGGAAGTGCCGAAAGACTATATGCTCGGGTGAGTTTGGACAAAGAGAATTAACAAGTTCTGATGTTGTTCAGCAAGCAAATGAAAAGATTGATCAGATCAATGAAAGGCTTAAAATAGCCCTAGATCGATAGAAATCCTATGTGGAAAAAGGTCGATTGACCCTCACTAATGAGATTCGGGATAAAATAACTCAATCTATTAGCCAAGATCTTGGCAATGATTTTATACACACTTCCAATTAAACTAATCAGCCGAATATCCATAACAAGTTTTGCGTCATTTGTCTTTGGAATCAAAGCTATAAAAGAAGAATTACAACCTCTTGGAAATGTGGTAGACGAGAAAAAGCTTGAAACATCAGCCACCACATCTTGATTAATAATCTTCCAATATCTACGAAAGAATTCAAACGTAAAACCATCGAGACCTGGCAATTTGTTCGTACCACAATCCCATACCACACTTTAAATCTCGGCATAGGATATATGGCGTTCTAAGTTAGCAACCTGATCCAAAGACAACATTTTTAGAGACAGAAGATCCAATTTGATTCAAAAATCATCCGCCTTAGAGAATCTGGTAGCATAATGATTTAGGAATTCGTTTTTTACTTTGCATGGATCCACAAGCCATTCGTCATCCACTGGAACCCCACGAATTGCAAGTTGAGATCTTTTGTTGTTAAGAACTCCATGAAAGTATTTAGAATTTTCGTCCCCTTCTATAGACCAACGGTCTTTTGCTTTTTGAGCAATACCCAAAGCTTCAATAGAGTTCAAATCATGAAGCTGTTTCATTAACAAAGTCATATGATAAGGTATCTTCATTGCTTCCACCTTGTTTAAGCACTTTATCCACTTAAGACAAGTTGATTTGAATTGATTTTTTATTTTTATTTATTATTTTTTTTTAGCATTGTTAGAACTTTGCTTTACAACGTTAGACCACTGCTTTATAACCTGTTTAAAGATTAAAGTTTCTTCTTCAAATGAATCATGCCATTCGTCTCAACAATATTCATATTCTTCCACGTATCTTCCACCAATTTATCAGAACCATCAGTTTGGAACCAAGAATGAAATATCCGAAACGGAATAACATCATAATCAACATTCATCTCATGCATCATAATGGGGCGATGATCAGATAAGTGTCTATCTAAACAAATAGCCGATAGATTAGGGAACAACGCCATTAAACCTTCAGAAATAAGAAATTTATCTAACTTAAGGGTTATTTACTTTCTTCTTAGTGGGGAAAAAAGTGGGCCCAAAACCCTTAATTCATCTTAACTAAGAGACCCACCAAAGCCTATCTATCCCCTTTATGAGGTAAGAGGCTAGTATAAGAGTCTCTCTAAACCTCTTACTTAATAAACATCCCCTCACTCATTAATAGCCGTTTTATGAGCCCAAGTATACCTATCTATTATATATAAAGCTTAAGTACCTTAATTTAATGTGCAAGGGGGGTTGTGCACAACCAAAAGTACGGTACAAACATGAGTATGCATACCAAAATAACTACAAACAATTTCGTTATTGAGGGGCATACCAAGTGTACATGTATTCATTGATGCACTAAGTGTGTTTATTGAGGGGCATACGAAGTGTTCATGTATTCATTGAGGCACTTATGATTGTAGAGGTTACATGGAAGAAGAATGTCGACCATCATGTAGTAAATACAACAATTAAGAATCGGGCATCTATAAATTAAAGATGCTTTGCTTAATCTTCCACCATTCCTATCTTTCGGCGAGGCATTAGAATTGATCGGACTACTAACTTATTTTTCACGCCTCTGGGCATGGATTATGAGAGTAACAAGGCAAGTTTTCTTATAATTTCCCATACTCTGCTCTGGCGGATTGGTTGTTGTTAATTTCAATATTTTATGATGCTTGCAGGTTAGGAAAGCTTTTTTCAAAAAATCCAGTGTGTGAATTAAGAAGGATCCAAAGAAAAATGATGAAATTACAAATGAAGAATTTCCAGATGATTTATATGTTGAGCGAGCCCGGATTGAGAACTTGGAGATCTGGTTGTGACCTATTCTAAAACTTTTGCTTGAATTAATTCACTCTAATGCATTCCAAAGTACAAAAGAGTAACTAGGAATTATGTATTTATCTTCACATTATATTTTCTTTCTTTTAGAATTTTTTGGTATTCAATTTTAGGTAACTGCATGCTTATTTTCATTTCACCAGTATAAGGAAACTGGCAAGTAAGATCACAATCCAAGAACCAACATTTGATAGGATAATTGTCGTGTACAGGTATGACTTCTTTTCTTAATATTTGTCAAAATTTAACTTCATATACAAACCGGTTTTACAAGGGACAATAACTGTAAAACAGTTATATAAAGTCTGCACCAGCAGTAGGCTGTTAAAGCTAGCAGCAGGTTATAAACTAACTAGCAGCAGGTTATAAACCAACAACACTAGCAGCAGGTTAACCACACTAGCAGTACCATTCCATAACTAGCCGTACTAACTGCTATAACTAGCAGTACCAACCTTAACTAGAAATTAGGCCCCAAATTAAAGCAACTTTCTATTCATTATGTTGATGAGAACATGCTGTAACAAGAAGATTCATAGCTCTCTCATTCTATGAAGTAGTCCATTGGTAAAGGAACTTGCTTGAGGTTATGAAGGGAACTGAGAAAATTGTAGATTTAAAACAGCTGAAGCTGCATTGTTGTTAAATAATTATGCATGTTTTCACTTTTCAAATATAAAGTAACATATGGTGTTTTTGTAATCATTATACAGAGTCCATTTGTACGAAAAACTAATACAAAGGGTGATGATGTAATTGTTGTTGGATTTAGCATGAGAAGCATGAAGCAAAGAAAGACCCGGAGCACGCACAACGACACAAACTAGAGGAAGAGATAGCAGCAACAGCAGCGGTTGGAGCTGGATGATATGCATTCCATGATCATCATGAGAAAAAGGAAGACGATGACAAGAAACATCACCACCTCTTTTAATTTAGTTAATTGATGCATGCATCCGCAACTTCTTATGACTGTGTAATTTGGGTGGGTTGATTATAGTGTAAAAAATCATAATAGGTGTATATAATGTCATACGTATATTATTAATCAAATCAACCTTGCTTCTTGGCTATGTTTTATTATATACCAAAGTGAGAGTAAATAATATTGTGTCGTATAATTATTTCTTAGTATGTTTTGCTGTTTCTTTTAATCCAAGAAAAACAATCTTACTAAGTTAAATCAATGTCAGTTTTAACTATAGATATTGAAAACTAAAATTATGAGATGGAATTTCAGATGTATAGTTAGTGAAGGATTAACTAGCTTTGTATTTTCATGTAACCAAGTGTTAAGAAATATCATTCCAAGATCAGTATAGTATGTGCAACGCATGCGGTGTCAGTTAACGGCATCCAGCTAATGTCGTTAAAGGAGGGACGGATTGTTAATTAACCACTTAAGAAAATAATGAAATAGAGACCTTTGGTGTATATATTTAAGTATGTGACGATATCTATAATTTCGATACGACCAAAAGGACTGTTCATGTAATTAACGAAAAAACCCAGAAGGTTATTGATTTCATCCTTAGTTTCTAATCTTTGGCACTAAAGTTGTAGATAAAATATAGAGTTAATAACAGAATTAACTAACCAAATGTAATTCTTTTATCTTAACATCAGTTAACAAGAAGTGCTAATTCTTAGTCAGATTTTCATCTGCTATAAAAACAAATTTTTGTTTGTATGTAGTTTATTGATGTATAGATGTATGCCCATGCTATCTCTCTTGAACAAGTTTGGATAGCTGCACTCGCAATTGATTAGTTTTTCGGCAATCTCTCTTGAACAAGATGTGTTTGCAGAAAGGGTTTTAACATCATGCAAAATGCTGAATTTTTCACATCTGATGGCTTGGTGAAAGACAAGGTAAATGCTTTCAAGTATCATGATGAGTTTTTAGTTGATATAGATATCAGGATTAATTGTGATATCAACATGAACAGGCATTTTGGATGATATTCAGATTTTACTCTCTCTGTCATGATGATTGAAAAAATATATTAATTGTACATGTTATATACTTATGTAAACTTGCATCATGGCCTATGGAATGTTTATTAGTTACGCCTTATCATTATAACTAATACTACTGATTTGAGTCTTTAAGTTTCTCTTACATTGTCATTGTTAAAAATTAGTATTTTAATTTCGACAACAATGTGTCCAGTCAAATGTTGCAAAAGAAACAGTTGCATATCTGTTTCCCGATCCACCCATCATGCACGCAACTTCTAAGTTCTAGCTATGTTCCTAGATCGTTTCCAATTGGGTTGCATGTGTTGCTTGCATGTAACTTCTAACACAAAGCTTAATGTTTTATCTCTTTTTAGGCTGAACTGGTACAGTATGCCCATGCTATCTTTTTGGAAAGAATGCCAAAATTCTAGGATCCAACACCTCATGGAATCATGTAACCTCAATATACTGCTTTCGATAAATTTTAGCTAAAGATTTAAGCTTTACGGCTCATTGGTAGACAAATTTGTACGTAGTATTTATTTCGAATTGATCTACACGTAAAGCATTAAGTTGTGGAGGGCCCATGTTTAATGGTTCATGAGGCTTGATCAATTTAAGAGGTCTCAATATCAATGCAGGTGTTTATAACAAATGGTCGTCTATTCTTCAATGCCTAACCAACTAATTGTTCCCAAATTTTTTTGGTTTTATTTTGGAAGGTGATGAATGATGCCATTATTTTGTGTAAACTTCGCATGTTGTGATTTTCACCAACTCTGTGACATTTGATTCATCCACTCATTTCCTTATTGTCTTCTATATTTATTTGTCTGATGTCAATTACCATCTTCAATAAAAATTAAGAGAGGTATAAATTATGAAAAAATATGTTACTTAAAATATTGATATAAATTACAATAATTAAACTATACAAGTAAACAATGGAAAAGTTTGAACAAACTCAAATAAAAGTGATCACTTTCTATTTACAACATTGAGTTTGGATTTGTATTTTAAAAAACTTAGTAGTGGTAACTCAGGGCGGTGCACGTTGTCATGTGAGTGTCCTAATATTTTATGCAGCATTCATAACATCATCTTCATATTGACTATGTGACGCAATAAACCCAAAAAAATGGTTATTCTACCTAAAAATTAACAAAATCCAACCAAGGCATGCCAAGTTATACATTGTTGTAAATTTTAGCCTCACCATCACGGTACCAACTAAGCAATTTACTCAAACATTACGCAATCAACAATTAGATACAATTTGTGCAACGCACGGGTTCGTAAAGCCACATTGGTTGTACCAAACATTACGCAATCAACATTGAGTTTGGATTTGAACAAAAACGAATAGCGATTTGGACCTTGAGCTTTATGACTACCACAATCCCATTACGCAATCAACCATTAAGCTATGAACACTTAGATACAATTGGTGCAACACACGGGTTTGTCAAAGCATCTAAATACCGTCATATGCTTATACAAGCAGCTGCATCAACGTTACAAAAAACCACTTAATTAATCAACCAAAAGACCGTGCATCGCACGGGTTGTATAAAGTCTCGTACCTCCTAAAGAAAGGTCCACTCCACCAAATAAAGTTATTAAAAACACTTGTTCCTTGAATGTTAAACAGGGAACCAAATCTCATCTCACACCACCACAAGACAACAACTAGAAACTATCATTCATTATCAAAAAGTATCATTCATCATAAAAAACCGTAAAATCAAAAAATGGCTAAACGATATTCGTTTTTTAACCCACTGCTTTACACGAGTATCATGCTAGTTTGTTGTAAGACCTTTAACTTTTTCAAGTGAAATTCCTCTTTAGAAAAATTCTGATAACTTATCATTTTTAAATTGAATACTAGTCCCATACGCTTGTTTCTTATCAATATTTATTTTTCGCACGATACTTTGTTTTATTGTTGGCATGGTATACACTATTGTTTTTTGAAATGACGTCTAAAAGTTTATACAAAAAGCTTCATATTTATCGAAGCACCAGACCGATTTTATATCCAAATGGGTATATTCCCGGTCCAAAAAGATAAAAACGTTTTCTTTTTTAAATTAACATACAGGTTTTTATCCTAGTTTATTTGTCTACGTGTTGGTGTTTGATACTTTAAATTATTTTAAGTTTCTCTTCGTTCTATGTTTTAATTTTCTTCTTGATTACTTTGCTTTTGTAAACAAGCATTATTTGAAGTAACGAAGAATAAAAATCCGTTTTACTTTGGGCATCTGTAATAATTGAAAACGTTTGTTCATTTATAGACATGAAATCTAGCTGTTCAATTTGGTGTATTGTGTTTGCTTGCGTTAAAAAAAAAAAAAAAAAAAAAAAAAAAAAAAAAAAAAAAAAAAAAAAAAACTGTTCATCTTTTATTTTTCATGTATAACTTTAGCTTAGTTTTCGAAATACTATATAGCCCTTCAAATTGAACAAAACTTATACGTTTTTTTTATTTATTAAAGTACCTCCTAATGACTTTAAGTTAAGGTTGTTTATATGTTATTGTACAGAATTCTTAATTATACTTTTATCAAAGAAAATAGTTTCATGTTGTGGGTATGTTGTTATTGTATTTGTCGTAGTTTTAGTCCTACAGTCCTACTGCATGTGTTTCTAAACTAATCGTTACACATGGATGAACACATGGACATCTAATTTTATTAATTAATAACAAGTATAATTAATGTGACTAATATTTTATAATGTGCATGGTAATGAAGAGCAATTTAAAAAAATAAAATACTCAAAGCTTTAAATTTTAGATACCAAAATTTGACGAAATCCTAATTCTTTATTTCCTTTTTTATTTTATTTTTTTATTTTGGATTTTTCATAAATCATCATCTTATAATTAAAAAGGCTACAAACTATATTCTGTATACTTTTTTGTAAGAGAAAAGTCTAAAATACATCCCTGTGATTAGTCTTGTTTCTCGCTTTACATCTTCGTGGTTTTTTTTTGCACAAAATCATCCATCTGTTAGTAAAGATGGCACAAAACCATCCCTCCGTTAGTAAAGTCAGTCAATGAGGACTAACGGTACAAATTATTATTCCGTTATCTCCTAACGGAAGAGAGAATATTTGCATCGTCAGTCCTAAGAACTAACAGTGCAATTCATTTTCGGAAATAAATTACATCGTTAGTGTTGGTCTCTTTACACGATTAGAATTAACTAGAAAGTTAATCTATTGGTGTTAATGACTAATACAATGTTTAAGGATTATTCTAACAGTTATAAAACGTGAATGTAAAAACAACAATATTTTTCAACGTTTAAATTCTTATTAGAAATAATTCCAAGAATCTATACCCAAGTGTTTTGCGGAACAAACACTTGGGATTGAATAGACAAGGGTATGGGGTGTCTCCTATCGAAACTCAAGTTTTGCTTGAGTGGTAACAATATACCCACTGAGTTATCTCAGTGAGTTGTATACTCTTTGTAGGAGAGAAGTTCCTTTGTAAAAGTTCAAGACTTTAATTATACAAAGCACACATTAACTTCTCTCACAGTTGCTCTATTTATACACAAGTATTCTAAGTATAAGTGATTAAATATAATACAAGTTGTTGAGGTTGCGTGTCTGACAATTACAAATAGTAATTGTTATTTCCAAGAACCAATAGGAAAGGGCTAAATAAGTCTTTGGGAGTTGTTGGCTGACACTCCATGACTTTTAGCCGCAATAGGGAAGGTTGAGTCTGACAAGAGAAGAGTGTTGGGTTTACACTCTTATCTTCTCAGATCTTTTCCCTATTGTTCCCGCCTTTTCTTCAGGCGTTGGTTCCTCAGTCATTCAATCACTTTGTTGGTTGAGGAGACTGGGGTTCAGTGAGCTCTTATCCAATACTCACTGAATCCATCATCTTCTTCTTTGGCTTAAGTCCTACTCAGGGAGTACCGCCTTCCTGAGTAGTGAATCCTTCTTCTTGAATTCGCCTTAAGCATCCTGAAGATGACTCACTGAGAGGCTGTTCTCTCAGTGACTTGAATTGTTCTCGGTTTAAGTTAACACTTAGTTAATTTGTGTCCAAATCATGTTCGAAGCATTCTTGGGTTTTACATGACCCAACAATCTCCCCCTATTTGGATATAAATTATTCCTAAGTGTTTTGATCAGATATGAGTGAGCTAACGACTTCTGCTCATACTGAATGTACTAGAATGTAAATAAGGACACTGAAATAATAAAAACATCATCTTATTAATATCATTTACAAGTCCTAACAAAACTAAGTACAAAAAAGGATAGTGTTGGGTATACAGGCAGGTCATCAGTTCAACTTGATTCCAAGGGCTTCAAGCTTGGGCTTCTTCGACTGCAGCTCATGTTGGTCAGGATGTTCATTGATTTTTCTTTTCAGGTCATGACAAAACCTCACATTCTCAGGACTCTTGAGTGGAGAGGCCATCATTAGAAAGCCTAGCATAGCTTTGATCCCTGATAGATCTATATCACTCCACCTCTGGAAGGCTTTGTCACCAAACTCATCAATGAAGAACAACCCTCTTTCAGGCTGTTCAATGACCATATTGTTTCTGAAAGGAACACCTTCAGGGAGAGCCCTATTGCAGTCAAGACCAGGAATCTTGATCTCAGGCTCAGCTTCTATCTTCTTTCTTTTCCTTGAAGAAGACTGAGAGGAAGCAGGTTGTGCAGATTCAGGGAGAAGAGATTGAATGCCAAGTTCCTGAGGTGCTGCTGCCAATCTTTCATACCTCAGACTCAATGACTTCATCAGATTAGGGACCACAACATTTGATTTCTTTGCTATTAATGGACCCAACTCGTCCAATTCAGTAATCCCAAAGTCAGCGAATCTGAAAGGTGAATGAACGTCAAAGTTTCTCTTGTCAGCACCTCTGTAGACAGTGACAACGGTAGGATTGGTGTTTCTTTGAATATGAACATCAGTGATTGGTTCTGGCTTCATCCTTTCAGTCATATACCACTGATATTTCTTAATCCTATTCTGCCTGATCTCTTCAGCCCTTTTGGCTCTTTCCTCCCTTTTCTGCCTGAGAGTGGTCATTTCCTCAGACTGAGCTTTCACAAAGGTCATACCACCTTCTCTTCCTGAGAGATCCTTAGCCTCAAGACCAATTTTCTCAGCCTCTTCATGAACAACCTTGATTAAGGCAGACTTGCTTGCCTTCTCCTCTTCCTTCAACTTCTTCTTTGCCTCCTCTTCCTGAAGATAAGTACTGAGTTCATCAGCTGAGAAGTGGTAAAGAACTCCATCAATTTCATATGGGATCCTGAGTGGTGATTCAGGATCCTTTGCAACCGTGATAGGTGCTGGTTGAGGCTCAGGCTCAGTGAGAATGCCTTTGCCTTTATCTTGATGGGAGGAAGAGGCTTCAGGAATGTCTTCCTCAGTGTGAGAAGGAGGTTGTTGGCTTTGGCTGGAGACTCCAGTGTCTTTCTCCCCCTCAACTGTTGCTTGAGCCATGGTGATAGCAAGAGTTGGAGTCACTGGAGCAGTAGGACCTTTGAAGGCCTGATAGATCTCAGTCATCATTGATTTGATGTCCGAGGTGTCTTTTTGAAGACTTGAGATCTGATCTGCCAGAGAAGCCTGAGAAGCCTCGATGCCTGACATCCTTGACCCAAGAGACCATGCCAAGGATGTTGAAGATTGTGCCCAAGTACTAAGATGTTTTTCCTGATGACCCATGGAAGTCCTGAGTGAGTCCAAGGAGGTAGTAAGACCCTGAAGTTTAGAATCCTTCAGTAAGCTGAAGAGATCATGGATTTCAGCTGACTGCTTCTGATAAGTCTCAGCAGCTTGAAGGATCTTTTCAGTGAGTATGGGGTCATCTTTAACAGCTGACTGAATAGTACCAAGGCTTTTGGTGATGCCTTCAAGAGAAAGATTGAACTTCTGGAAATGAAGATCAATAGCTGTCAGGGAATGTTTGGTGTCTGATTGGATTTCGATCACATCTTCATGAAAACTTTCAACATCTGCCTTCAGGTTGGCATAGTGAACAGCTGCTTCAGTGTGTTGATCAAACATCTCATCAGTGAGACCAGTGAAAAGAGCATTGTTGGTCTTCAGTAGGAATTTGACCAACTTTCTTTCAGTGAGGGGAAGAGAGTTATCATACTTCTGGAGAATGTCAGTAGATGAATCAGAAGATTGAGAGCCTGACTCTTCACTTTGGCTTGGAGAGGGCTGATGTGATGGATCAGGTTGTTCAGGTTGTACATCAGTTTCCATATCCTCTCCTGCCTCAAAAATTTCTTCTTCACTCTCTTCCCTGAGCTCTTCATCAGACTCCATAAAGGCCTGATAGTCCCCCATGGACTCAATACCCAAAAAATCAACCGGCTCCTCTTTATAAAAAGATTTGCCTTCGGTTTGGTCAGGTCCTGACCCCTTTGTCATAATAACTGAGTGGGTTGTCTCAGCCTGACTAGCCATAATAACTGGGGTAACACCAGCCTGGCTTTTGGGGGCAGTTCCTGAAAGACTGGATCCGCCTGAGGGGTTGATGGGTTCCATATCAGCGGGTTGTTTCTTTCCCTCTGAGTCTTTGTCCCCCTTAGCACCTTCAACTACTGATGGGTGCTTTTCAGTAGTATCACTAGGTACTGATTGTGAGAGTTTGTGGACCCCCTTCCCATCAGGATTGTTCTGTCCTTCAGGGGATTTAGGATCCTTTTCTCCCTGAGATCCTGAGGGTGATTGCTCAGGAACGTTAGCGGGATGTGAGTGTTTGTGGGTCCCCTTCTCAGTAAGGTAGTGCTGCCTTACCGAGGATTTAGAACCCTTTCCTCCCTTGGGAACTGATTGTTTTTTGACAGCTCCTTCATCGGGATGTGAGGGGGTGTGGGTCCTCTTCCCAGTAGGGTGGTGCTGCCCTACCGAGGGTTCAGGACCCTTTCCTCCCTTGGGCACTGATTGTGATTTATCAGTACCTTCATCGGGATGTGAGGGGGGAATGCTTCCTGATCCCTCTGACTTGTTTATGTCAGTTGGACCATGTGGAATGGGAGTGCCCGAGGTCACTAAGGATGATTGCTCAGTGACTTCCGTTGGCCTTTGTTTTGAGGTCAAGAGGGTCTCAGAAATGGGTGTCTCAGAGGTCTCGGCCTTTTTCAACCTCTTTTTGAGGTTGAGTTGGTTTTGAGGATCAGTCTCAGTGGCGAGTGGCTTGGGTCTAACCACCTGGCTGGACTGACCCTTCTTTGTCTTCTTCACCTTTTTGGTCGGTGAAGGAACTGGAGAGATAGCGTCATTACCCTGAATGACTGATTGCATGTATTCAGTCAGGGCAATATGTGTAACCTCACTGATGCTACTAGTGAAGTTTGACTTGTGCAGTACCTCAGGCTTCGTACCTTCTGCATCAGTCCTCACATAGTCAGAACCGAGTAGGTCCTGAAGCACACAGGAAACAAATCTAGGATAGGACATGTGCCTTTGCCTATGTTTTCCTGAGAGCTTAGCAACGAGGTCTCGGAAGATTATTCCTCCGATGTCTATTTTTGTACCCTCAAGGAGACTGAACAACATCAATTGTTGTGATGAGTTCAACTGTTCCGTAGAGGATTTGTTTCCACCCAGGACCTGAATGACAAATGTCATCAGTATCCTCCAAATAGGGTGGAACCATGTTTTGACTACTAGAGCCTTTTCCAGTAAGCCTCCCACAGACATTCCTGGACGTCTGGGGTCATGGGGTGCAAGAAAGATCAGTTCATTCTTTATGTCCTGATCAGTAGGGTTGGGAGAAAAGGCTTCAGCAAAGTCAAGGCCTGTGGCTTTGATGAATGCTGAGTAGTCAAAGGAGAGGGTTCTACTCCCATTCATCACCGTGAAGGTGATGATTGACTCTTTGGTGTCTTTGGGGCTGGTTGCCACAGCCGTACACCAGAATTCCCTCAAATAGTCATGATAGATGACTGAGGGGGTATGGGTGAAAGCCTTTGCAAGAAAACAATTACGAAGATATTTCATAACGTCCTTGTAGGCTGGGTAGATTTGTGGATATGAGAAATTTCCCACCACATTATTTTTGGTTAGGTCTACACCCTCCATTGTGAAATCCACGTTGGGGGCATATTTCACAGCTTTAGAAGAAGCCATTTTTGGGTAAGTCTGGGTTTGACTAAGGTTAAAGGGGTTCTAAAGCTTAAGAATGCACACACAATTTGTTTTTGAGAAAAAAATGGCAGAGTTTTGCTTAAAATTCTATAAAAACGTGTGTATGTATTCGTCTGGTTGGGGTATTTATAGGAAAGAGGAGATGGGGGTGTTTTGGTCATTTGAGCAAATCGTTATTTATTCAAAAAAATTATTTGGAAATTGATTTGAATAATAAGTTTTGGGATCCGCATTTAATGCCAACACTCCACTTTCTTGGTTTAGCGCAACAGTCGAGGTGAACAGTTGAGCAGTTCTGCAAAAGTGCAACTTGCAGAGATGAGTCATCACATATTTGAAATGTGATTGGAGAGGCATTTAATGCCAAGTGGGAATGTGGTGGCCCATAGGTGGAAGCCAGAAAGGCTAAAAAAGAACAAATATTCTTGAATTAAATATGTGTTCAGTTACCAACCTCGGACATTTACTAACTAGATACTTAGAGCATTTAAGTTAGTATTTAATGTCCTTTTCAGGGTCCTGAATGACTTTTCATTCAGTGATTGGTTTTCAGGGACTTGGGTTTAGTCACTGATGATTCAGGAATGAGGATTGATTCCTGAGACAAGGATTCAGGAACTTGGGTTTAGTTCCTGAGGATGATGGATTCAGTGAGATGTTTTCACTGATATACATATTGAGTCAGGGACCTGAGATGTTAAGAATTTACACTTTTGTTGGAAGAGAAAAAAATTAGTCAGTGGACTGATTCTCTATATCCAACATTCCTAATTCAGCTTTCAGTCTTGTGAAGGTTGGTTCATCCAAAGGTTTGGTGAAGATATCAGCTAACTGATATTCAGTAGGAATGAAGTGTAATTCAATGTCACCATTTATGACATGGTCCCTGATGAAGTGATATCTGATATCAATATGTTTTGTTCTCTGATGAAGAACAGGGTTGTTAGAGATTGCAATTGCACTTGTGTTGTCACAAAAGATGGGTACCATCTTGTACTGAATTCCATAGTCACTGAGTTGACTTTTCATCCAGAGTACATTTGCACAGCAACTAGCTGCAGCAACATATTCAGCCTCAGCTGAGGATAGGGCAACTGATTGTTGCTTCTTAGCACTCCAACAGACTAATTTCCCACCTAGAATTTGGCAGGAGCCTGATGTGCTTTTTCTATCCATGTTGCATCCAGCATAGTCAGAGTCTGAGTATCCTTTGAGATCAAGTCCTGAGCACTTTGGATAGTATAATCCAAGGTTAGGAGTGCCCTTCAGGTACCTGAATATCCTTTTCACAGCAGTGACATGAGATTCTCTTGGGTTAGATTGATATCTGGCACATAGACATACTGAGAATTGGATATCAGGCCTTGATGCAAGTAGATACATCAGTGATCCTATCATTCCTCTAAAGAGAGTTTGATTGACTGGTTTACCAGTTAGGTCAGGACCAAGGTTGTTTGGGGGAGCCATGGGAGTTTTGACTGAGGCACAGTCACTGAGATCATACTTCTTCAGTAGATTCTTTACATACTTCTCTTGACTGATAGTGGTTCCTCTATCAGTCTGCTTGATCTGAAGACCAAGAAAGTATGTCAGTTCCCCCATCATGCTCATTTCAAACTTCTTTGCCATTAGTTTTTCAAATTGTTTGCAAAGTTTGAAACTTGTTGAGCCAAAGATGATGTCATCAACATACACTTGTACTAGTATGACATCATTATTTGTCTTATAGATAAACAATGTGTTGTCTATCTTGCCTCTGACAAATTTGTTTTGGATTAAGAAGGCTGAGAGAGTCTCATACCATGCCCTGGGAGCTTGCTTCAGTCCATAAAGGGCTTTGTTAAGCTTATAGACATGATCAGGAGACTCATGGCTTTCAAATCCAGGAGGTTGCTCAACATAAACTTCTTCTTTCAGTGATCCATTTAAGAATGCACTTTTGACATCCATTTGGTACACCTTGAAGTTCATGTATGTAGCAAAAGCAAGGAAGATCCTGATGGCTTCCATCCTTGCTACTGGTGCAAATGTTTCTTCATAGTCAATGCCTTCTTGTTGATTATAGCCTTTGGCTACAAGTCTGGCTTTGTTTTTAATGACTATGCCATTTTCATCAGTTTTGTTTTTGAATACCCATTTCATGCCAATGACTGAGACATTCTCAGGACATTTGACCAAGGTCATTACCTTGTTTCTGTCAAATTGTTCTAGTTCATCATGCATGGCCTGAACCCAACTTGGATGTTTAAGTGCTTCTTTAACACTTTTGGGTTCAATTGTGGAAATGAAGTCCACAAATAGGCATTCGTTGGATGAGGCTGCTCTCAGTTCAGCAGCCATGCTTCTTGTAAGCATGCCTTCAGTAGGCTCACCAATGATATTGACAAGTTCTATATCCTGAGATCTGGTCCAACTATCCTGAGGTCTTGGGAGTGGGTTAGAACTTGTAGAAGCCTGATGGGTATGATCAGGATTAGACACAAGATTTCCATTTTCTTGTGTGTCTAAGTGGGTTGTGTCATCACTGAGATTGTTTGGGTCCTGAGTATTTTGTTCAGACTGAAGGATATCATCAGTTCTTGTATGTGCTTCAACAAACTCAGTGATGGTTGGGTTTGGTAGGTTGTGAGGGATAATGTAGTAGGAGAGGTTAGCATCATCTTGATACTGGGTAGAAGAATTGTTTTCAGACAGATATTCATCAGGAGGATATCTAGAAGAATTATCAATTCCTATTTCTTCTACTGAGGCAGTTGAGAACCTGATTGAATCAGTGCTCTCATCAAAGGTAACATGAAATGTTTCCTCAGTCTGCTGTCTCCTTGTGTTGAACACTTTGAAGGCTTTTGAGACAAGTGAGTATCCTAGGAAGTATCCATCATCAGCTTTTGCATCAAATTTTCCTAGGTGATCCTTGTGATTATGAATAAACACAGGACACCCAAAGACATGAAAGTAGCTGATGTCAGGGATTCTTCCTTTGAATAACTCATATGGGGTTTTCCCATGTCTCTTGACAATTATGGATCTGTTTTGTGTATAACAGGCAGTTTTGACTGCTTCAGTCCAAAAATGGTTGGAAAGGACTGATCCACATAGCATTGTCCTGGCAGCTTCAATGAGTGTTCTGTTTTTCCTTTCAGCAACACCATTTTGTTCAGGTGTGTATGGAGAGGAAAAGTTTTGGGAAATACCTTTCTCATCACAGAAACATTCAAGTTCATTATTTTTGAACTCAGTCCCATTGTCAGTTCTAATTTGTTTGACCTTAATGTCATTTTGATTTTCAATGTTCCTGACAAAGGACATGATTGTTTCAGCTGCCTGACTCTTTTTGATCAGGAAGAATACCCAGGTGTATCTTGAGTATTCATCCACTATGACCAGAGTATACTTCTCATGGTTAATAGACCTTGGACTGACAGGTCCAAATAGATCCATATGAAGAAGATGTAGGCAGTTTCTGATGGAAAAGTTGGTTTTGGTTTTAAAGGATGCTCTGTGATGTTTACCTTTTTCACAAGCTGAGCATGGTTTATCCTTAGAAAACACAAGTGATGGTAAGCCAAGGACTTTGTTTTGTTTTACAAGATTGTTAATGTTCTTAAAGTTCAGGTGGGTTAGTCTCTTATGCCAAAGCCAGTTGAGTGCATCAGTGGCCTTAGCAAAGAGACATGTTCCATCCTGAGTTAGACTTGACATGTCTAATACATAAACATCTTGTCTCCTTGGTGCAATGAGGACAATTTCCTTATTTGCATTGAAGATGGTTCCTTGCTTATCATCAAACTGAACTATGTACTTAGCATCACATAGTTGACTGACACTGATCAGATTATACTTAAGACCATTTACATATGCTATCCTAGTAAATACAATACCATTGCAGTTAACTGAACCATAACCTTCAGTGAGGCATGATGAATTGTCAGCAAATATCACTTTGGGTCCTGGTTCTTCCACATATTTGTGCAGACACTCCTTAACACCAGTCATGCTCCTTGAACATCCACTATCTAGATGCCAAACAGGATTCCTAGCATGTTTCTGCACAAATAGTAAACTAGGTCAGTTCTTTCTAGGACTCCATTTCATGGAGGGTTTGGTATTGTAGGTCCTTATGAAAGTATTAATTGATTCATGGTCAGTGGTTGAGTGGACTGAGCTACCACATGTTTTGCATTTGGTAGTAGGGTTAGCCTCAGTAGTCTGAGAGGATTGCTTCATTCTTCTTTTTGACTGAATGACCTTGTCTTTTCCTGAGGATTTCTGAGTGGAGCTTCCACTAGATTCACCATGTTTGTCATATTGACAATCGTCAGGATGGTGGTCATTAAATCCACACAAAGGGCAGGGAGGAAAAGGCTTGGCCTTTTGCTTCTGTTTCTGCTTAGAATCAGAAGGATAGTTCAGGCACTGAGCCTTGAGTCCTGAAAAGTTTGACATGACTGAGCATTGTTTATGATCAGAGGTCCTGTGATCTTCCTTTTTGCAAATCATGCAATAAAGGACTCTATAGCAATCATCAGTGAGATGATTTGTATAGTTGCATAGCTCACATCTTTTCAGTGGTTTGGTGGGCTTGGGTTTGGTCTTTGAGGAAGTTGGTTTTTGTTCCTTCTTGGATTGAGAAGATTTCTCAGAAGAGTCAATCTTTTCTCCTAGCTTCCTGACCATTTCAGCCAACTGATCAATTTTTGAGTCAGGGCTTTGGGTAGTTTCTTCAGAAGGGACTGAAGTTGATGAGTCATCAGTATTTACTGAGACATCAAGGTTTGCTCTTTTCAGGATGGTTGTTCCCCTTCCTGATCTCTCCTTAGGAGAGTGTGGTGAGAAGACCATAGGTGGGAGGCCTAGGTTAGGTTTAGCACCCTGAAGGGTATTCAGTGGAGGAAGTGGAGGGTATGATTCTGATTCAGACTCATCCAAGGACTCAGTGAGTGGTTCAGTGAGTTCAAGCTTACTGAGTTTTTCAGTGAGTCCTAGCATATTTTTCAAGGCCTGACTTTCAGGAAGCAAGATCTTTCCAGTCTCAAAGTTTGGTAACTTACTGACTGGGTTGTCCCTGACAATCCAGTCATTTGACTTGGGAAGCATTTCTTGCTCAAAAGATATGCCAGCTGGAACAAAGTTTAATTCATTCTGACACACAATTGGATCAACCATAAGAGGGTCAATGCCAATGGTTTTCTGAGAGATTAATCCCATAGTGTCAAAAACCTTAGGGTTCTTCTTGGTCCAGCTTTGAATGATAGCCTTTTCTTTGTTAAGTTCAGTTTGAAGGACTTGGTTTTGTTTCAAAATCTCAGTGTTCTGAATTTGTAGAGTTATTGTTTCTAGTTTGGCTTGCTTAAGTACAAGCAGTTCATCTCTACATTTATTCAATTCTGACACAATAATGTTATATTTTGAAAGCAAGTTAAGCCTTTGTTCTTCAACAAACTTTAAATCAACACAAATGTAATTCATGTAAGACTTCCAATCAGAATCATCATCCATAGAAAGTAAAGTATTAACCTTTTTCATGGTGATGTTGACCCACTCTCCATTTCTAGCATGGCCTTTTCCTACAGCCACCTGATCCTCTTCAGAAAGTGCCATCAGTGCACTAACTCTTATTTCCTCATCCGAGGAAACCTCTTCATCATCCCAATCATATGCTTCAGCTAATAAAACCTTGTTCTTTGTCTGAATAGGTTTAGATGTTTGAGCAGCCTGAGACAATATGGGGTTAGTTTCAAGAAGTGCAAGTTTAGCTTTGACATTCCTATATTTTGTTTCAAAATCCTTTTGACCCTTGTTTTGGTATTGTTGGGTGGACTGAAATATTTTAGGTTGAAACTTGCTAGTTCCTGAAAATTTGTAAGAGGGTTCTGAGAAAGTTTTAGAATAACAGTCCTTAGCAAAATGACCCTTTTTACCACATTTAAAGCATTCAGTGGTTTCATTTGCTTTTGATTTTGTAAAGTTGGACTGATTTCTTTTGATGAAACGTTTTGAACTAGCAAGGAGTGCCCTCTCTTGGAATTCCAAGTTCAGGTCATTCAGGTATTCCTCATCAGTCCTTTCATCAATTTCTTCTTCAGAAACCTCTTGAGTATCCTGCACAACACCATTAGAATAGAAAGCAGTTGATATGGGTGTTGAGGTTAAGGCCTTTTTGGACTCATGTGTTTTTGAGTCAGGGTATCTCCTTGAGATCAAGTTGTCTTCATAGACAAACTTCCCATAAATTTCAGGGAGCTCGAGGGTCTGAATGTGGTTAGCATTCCTCAGGCCTTGTGAGAAGTTGAGCCACTTCTCAGGGAGACTGTTGACAAAGCCAACATTTGTCTCATGTTTGGTCAGTACAACACCATCATTTGATAATTCATTTATCAAAGTTTTGTATCTGGTGTAGGTCTGTGAGAGACTTTCAGAGTCCTTTGCCCTGAAAGTATTATACTCAAGTTTAAGGTCCATGACCCTATTTTCCTTGGTATCTGAGGGACCCTCAAAGCTGTTTACCAAGTCATCCCAAGTTTGCTTGGCTGTTAGACAGTTGATGACTGATTCCATTATATCGTCAGGAAGACATGATATAAGGATGCTTTTCAGGCGTTGGTCTTGATTGACCACCCTCCTCTCATCTATGGTCCATTGGGCTTCAGGCTTGTTTAGCCCTGTGCCAGTCTTAGGGACAAATGGGCCATCCCTGATACAGGTGATGTAGTAGGGTTCCATACCAGTAAGATAGCAAATCATACGCTTCTTCCATTTGCTAAATTTCCCAGTTTCAAGTCTGGGTGCAACAGCTGAGTAGCTGCCACCCTTTTTGTCGACTAGCTGGGGTACATTGATATCAGCCATAGTAGGATCTTGGTTTTAAAAACCTAGAGCACTCTTGGTTAGTTTAAAAGATTTTATAAACCAGAGGCTTTGATACCACTTGTTGGTCCCTTTACACGATTAGAATTAACTAGAAAGTTAATCTATTGGTGTTAATGACTAATACAATGTTTAAGGATTATTCTAACAGTTATAAAACGTGAATGTAAAAACAACAATATTTTTCAACGTTTAAATTCTTATTAGAAATAATTCCAAGAATCTATACCCAAGTGTTTTGCGGAACAAACACTTGGGATTGAATAGACAAGGGTATGGGGTGTCTCCTATCGAAACTCAAGTTTTGCTTGAGTGGTAACAATATACCCACTGAGCTATCTCAGTGAGTTGTATACTCTTTGTAGGAGAGAAGTTCCTTTGTAAAAGTTCAAGACTTTAATTATACAAAGCACACATTAACTTCTCTCACAGTTGCTCTATTTATACACAAGTATTCTAAGTATAAGTGATTAAATATAATACAAGTTGTTGAGGTTGCGTGTCTGACAATTACAAATAGTAATTGTTATTTCCAAGAACCAATAGGAAAGGGCTAAATAAGTCTTTGGGAGTTGTTGGCTGACACTCCATGACTTTTAGCCGCAATAGGAAAGGTTGAGTCTGACAAGAGAAGAGTGTTGGGTTTACACTCTTATCTTCTCAGATCTTTTCCCTATTGTTCCCGCCTTTTCTTCAGGCGTTGGTTCCTCAGTCATTCAATCACTTTGTTGGTTGAGGAGACTGGGGTTCAGTGAGCTCTTATCCAATACTCACTGAATCCATCATCTTCTTCTTTGGCTTAAGTCCTACTCAGGGAGTACCGCCTTCCTGAGTAGTGAATCCTTCTTCTTGAATTCGCCTTAAGCATCCTGAAGATGACTCACTGAGAGGCTGTTCTCTCAGTGACTTGAATTGTTCTCGGTTTAAGTTAACACTTAGTTAATTTGTGTCCAAATCATGTTCGAAGCATTCTTGGGTTTTACATGACCCAACAGTTAGTCCTAAGGACTAACGGTGCAAATTTTTTTTGGAAATTAAATTAAAAGGGGGCCAACCACCACCACCCATCTCCACCTACCACCACCGCCGCCACCCACCACAACCACCACCCAACGCCACCACCACCACCCAACGCCACCACCACCACCCAACGCCGCCACCACCACCCAACGCCACCACCGCCACCACCACCCACCTCCACCACCGGTCGGTGGTGGTGGCGGTGGTGGCGTTGGGTGGTGGTGGTGGTGGCGTTGGGTGGTGGTGGCGGCGTTGGGTGGTGGTGGCGTTAAGTGGTGGTGGTGGCGTTGGGTGGTGGTGGGTGGTTAAATATAATTTGTTTGGTATAATAACACCACTAGACACTTACTCCAGTGGTTGGGGCGTTCATTTTGGGGCCTCCAGACCTGAGTTCGAACCTTATTGGCCCCCTTTTAATTTATTTTTCAAAATTTTTTTGCACCGTTAGTCCTTAAGACTAACGATGCAATTTATTTCCGAAAATAAATTGCACTATTAGTCCTTAGGACTGATGATGCAAATATTCTCTCTTCCGTTAGGAGATAACGGAGAAATAATTTGCACTGTTAGTCCTCATTGACTGACTTTACTAACGGAGGGATGGTTTTGTGTCATCTTTACTAACGGAGGGATGATTTTGTGCCAAAAAAATCACGAGGATGTAAAGCGAGTCACATGACAAACCACAGAGATGTATTTTGGACTTTTCTCTTTTTATAATATAGACTCAACAAGAGTTGAAATATTTAAAGGAAGTCACCTCAAGTCTAATATTTCTTTTTTACATATACTAGGTCTCGTGCACGTACAAGGTTAAATGCTTGATAAAAGTAACCAATAAATGGTGTGCCTGGTTGATGAACACAATCCTCCCTTCAAAAGTGAATATTTCTTCATGAATAATTAATTGCAAAGCTTAGACGTCCGACTAGAGGTCAACATCTTAATGTGTATTTGAGAGATTGTCCTCGGGCTGTCAACCTCGCTTTCAAAGGTACTAGCTGATAACCCGTGTAATATACGGACTGTGTAAATTTATTTTGTTATGAGAATGTTAGAGTTTATGCAAGAAAAACAAAAGTAATCATAGCGTATTTTCACATACATGTGAAATGGAGCATATTACAAATTACCACATAAAAGTCCGTCAATTCGTGACAGGTATTGATTTGCATTGTGTTTGATGTCCGGTTTGTAATTATGGGCGTGAAACAGAGGAACATATTTTCACCGATGGCTATGTAGCTAAAGACATACATCACATATGGTCAGTAGTCCTCAACTATTTCGAACATCATGGAAGCAGTCAACTTGCGAACCAAGTTAATATTTTGTCAAATCATATAAAGTTCTTTGGTGTCTTTGTGCAAACCACCCTATGATTTCTTTGAAAATTTCGAAATGGCATGGTCTTCAGAATAAAGAAACCGAATAAAGACGACATCAAACTACTTTCATTATCTTGAATTTCTACTAGAGCTAAGAAAAAGTCTCTTAATTGGATAGACTGGTTTGCTAGGATGTTTTTAATGTTAATTGTCGTTAAAAAAATGTTGTTCATATAGGTTTATTATAAGCGTATGGGAGATTTTTAATACTCTATTTGTCCTAAAATTAATTTCAACTTCTTATTTCAACAAATTAAGAAAAACAATTAGTGGATGTGGATGCTATTTGATTGGGTGAGGAGTGTGCAATCCTGCTTTTGTCTGGGACAATAAATTTGAGACGGAGGGAGTAGTAAACTACTAAATAATAATTTATTTGAGTCGATATATGTACTATCTCGTGTTCATTTACATATCATAGTAACTCATGTTTTCACTTTGCCATTTATAATTTAGTGCATATACGGAGTTTGGGTAAACAAATTAATTAAATCTAATAATGATGATAATATTTATAAACAACAAAAAAAAATAATTAATGTTACTTTTTTTTGACAAAAATATAAACTATAGGAGGCAATTTTTAAATTCATATACTTATTAAAATTATAAAAACCGTGAATTTAACATTTAAGTCAATAATACTAAATCTAAAATTAACTTATATTTATAAAGTTTTGGCTTGATTATATATTTTTGATCAATCATATTATAACATTATTTTAAATTCACTCCTTCAAGTTTTATAAGTAACTTTTTTTTAAGTAGCCTCGGTTTTTTTTTTTTTTTTTTTTTTTTTTTTTTTTTTTTTTTTTTATTTATAAATTTAAACACGTATTCTTAAGATATTTTTCATAAGAAAACTTAGCTTTTTTCGGACTTTTCTCAGAATTTCACAAAATGTCCACTCAGTGACGTATAAAGTCTAGTCATTTTTGAAACTTCGCCTTACGATTAAAGCCACGTCAATGATGATTTTAAATATTGCTCACTAGCCACTACGTCTCCAAACAAGAGTTCATTTTCATAGTGGCACAAATCAGAAAAAATACAACAATTACTATTAACCAAGAATATATTAAAAGCCATTCAAAACGACGACGTATCAAAAACAGTAACGCGAGGCTCACTCGAGTTAGCCCATTGCAAGCGTTAGCCTGTTTGTCCAACGTTAGTAGCCCAGCTTTCTTTGTAAAACGTATTATACATAAACGAGGCCAAATAACACTTTACCATAACATATTTATTCAAAAAAATTAGCAAACTACATTTCTAACACATTATTGGCAAATAAAAACAGGTCCGACAATTATTCGTCAAATACAACGACCCGCCGCAGTGCGGCGGATCGTCGCAACACTCGAACAATTCTACTATTAACCAAGAAAATGTCTTATGTTTATTTTAGAAACGTTTTACTTGATTAGTATTGTAAAGTAGATACATATTTTGAGAACCACGTCCACGAAGGCCATCCGCTGTTAGTTTTCTTATAAAGTGTATATCTTACTATTTATGTTAACGGGACTTATATATATTCGCGTTTGCCAAGACCCCCTTTAGCATAATTTTGAAGGAAAAATAGAATGTTGTTTAAGATTTGAAAAAGAAAGTAGTGTAGTTAGTATGCAGGTGGTTTGGAGAAAATTAATTAAATGGTAGGTGTGTCGTAAAACAAATGAGGTGTCGACGTGATTCAAGACATCACCCATTATTTATATCTTCCTTGCCCAACTACTCTCTCCTCTCTCTATATAGCTTATGTGTAACTCTTAGGGTTTCACATCTGCCTCTCACTCTCTCTCACTATAAATATATGTGTGTAGCATCAGATGATGATACAAGCTCATAATTAAGAAAACTTATGAAACAGGCAGTTGTTTGTGGGGGATGTTGGCTGGCTCGCTGCATTCACCTCTCTAAATCTCTCTAGAAAAGGTGACAGCATCGGACCAGGCTTCATTCCTCTCAAACCTTTCTGCTAATCATATTTGTTTGTGTTCGTTGCTTGGTTCTTGGTGTTTTTTCTAATTATTTTCACATAATTTAGTTCTTGTTTGAGTCTTCTTCTTTAGCTTATTAGTAGCTACGCTCGATTTATAATAGAAACCCTCTTCGGAGTTCAGAATAGAGGTCTAAATTCTTGTTCTTGGCAAGGGTTTAATTATATGTTTCATCTATTCGAAATTTTCATTATTTTTTGAAGGAAAATAACTCCCTGATGAGATAATATATTCCAAAAGATTTACATAATCATTTCCTAATCATTGAAACTCAAGTCGTTATCTTTAGTTCTTGGGTAGGGATTTTCATGATTAAAACCCTAGATCTAGTTTCTCACTAATATGTATTTAATCTTTCTAATAATACCATTTTGCAAGATTTAACATTAGAGTTAGCAGGTTTATCTTAATCACTTTGATAAACCCTTAGCTGGCTAGCTAGCTAGCTAGATACAAAGATACATACTCCCTATATTTTATTTGAATGATTTCAATCATGTCGTCTTCAGTAAAGAGGCAAGTACAAATATTTAAACACTCAAACACACTATCCTTTTTTTTGTATAAAGGAAAAAAAGTTAGTAATGAGTTTGGGACGCATAAAGGGTATATGGACGTATACTTGTGATTAGACATATCTCTTTCTTGTGGATATTTAAGGTGTTTCAAAGATCTTTTCTTAAGTTGTTCTAGCTTTTTCGGACAAGTTGATTAAAGGTTCATTTCGTCATTGGTAGATTGATCAATTTGTACGTAGTTTCATTTGTTTTCATCGCTTTTCGGTTTTATTAGTTTTAAAAAAAAAAAAAAAAAAAAAAAAAAATGTTATATTGCTGAAACTACATTTTCGTTGTATATATAAGAAGACTTGCGTTTTCAATCCATTCTTCCAAGTATATTTAAAGGTGACCTACATCAATGAAATTTGATCTTTTGCCAAAAAAATTAAATATAAGAAGACTTGTGTTCCTAACTAATACTAAAAAAATTGAAGGGTTTTGCATACATATATTTAAAAGAAAAGTTTAATTAAACTATATCAGTAAATGTGTTTGATTTAAGCAACTTATGGGTTTATTTACTGTTTGTTTAATGTAATTTTAGATGTAAAAGAAAACTTTTTGTTTAATAATAACTACACCCTACCACATGTAGTGGGTACATTTTAGCAAAACCTAAAATTTAATTAACGCAAACTTGCAAACGTATGTAGACACCAAGCTACCTGCCAATTAATCTTAATTATTATTCTAAATCTATATACATTCTATTTTCAAAAGGTAAACTCGTAATAATTCATGAATAATTGTGTTTAAAACTATCAAAATATGAAAATTATAATTATTAATTTATTATTATACCCTCAAATCTCAGTTATTCAATTCCTATGTATTGTTAAAAGGTGGCAAGTTGGAAATGGGTCAAATATCTCATTCTGGACCCAGAAATGGATTCCTTATTCTAAAGATTTTCATATTTGTCATCCTCGGGGCCCTTTTACCGATATGACCAAAAATCACGTTGGGAGGTGGAGGAAACACCATAAACTCGAACTAAAGATTAAACATTGAATATTCGGTTTATTGATTGCCGAGGTGTGTATGTTTTCTAGAGAGAGAGTCTAGAAAACACACACACCTCGTGTGTTACAAATGAGTCCTCAACCCTCCAAATGTGGATAAGGAGAGTATTTATACAAAGAATACAATGACTAACTTAGCCTAAATGTCTAAACTAGTCCTTGTACAAAGAATGAAGTGCAATTCCCAAATATGACAAACTTTAAGGCTAACAATCTCTCCCCAAAGTGAAGTCATATGGGAATTGCTTACAATGTTCCCTACAAGTAAAATATAAACCATAAGCACAGAGAATAGTCTTCAAACGTCATTACTTCGTTCAGCTTGGAGAATCTTCTCAGCTTTCATTTCTTTACTTGCAGACGAACCATGTGAGCAAATCTAATTAGGGTTTAATACAGCGTGCCCTGAGTGCTCTCCCCTAATTAGTGCTCTCCCCCAAACTGACAACCTTTCTGATGATTGCCCTGAATCTGAAGAAGTCTTTTGATAATTAAATGCATTTCGTCTTTAGTCTTCTAACATGCAGCGGAAAATGTAGAACAGACTGTATACTCGACCTTCTTCAAGATTATCCATTTGGGGGAACAGGGTATCAACATCTTCATCTCACCAAATGCATCCCAGTTATCTTTCATATGAAAAATCAGCCCATAACGTACACATGAAATGATAACACCAAAGTAACAAGTTGAACCACTGATCATCTTGATTTTGTTGCCCGAAATTGTTGAAGGTGGAAAAGGTAGAAGTACGTAGAATAAGATGAGTAGAGGATAAGACATAGAATCAACCAATTTCCGACACAAATCAAATCATTACATAAATCATTAAGCCCGATCACGTGAACTTGTTGAGAGACCTCGATGTACACATTTCTCTCCCCTGCTGGTTACGATTAATCGGAATCAGCATAATGTTGTGTACGTGAAGTGCTAACTGGAAGCACTTTATCATTAAACCCAGTCAGCCTGTGAGAAGATGTCGATATACCCAATCTAACCTCCTGTATAAAAAACAACGGCTTCATGTAGTAACCACATGTGATGATAACCCAATATGATGAACTTGAGAATGAAGTAACATCGCCCAGATTTGTGACTTAAGCTTGTACTATCCTTGTGACTAAGGACGGTGTACCCGATACCCTTAACAGAAGTATTAGTACAAAACCTCTTGACATATCCTCAACTACGTGAGACACTGAGCACTACAACGTAACTCCTTAAAGTGATAGCTACTTTGTGAGAATAGAGAGAGAATCACAAAAGTAACTAGATATCCAAGTCTTCGTCACCATTAATATATGCCCAAACAAGTCATCTTCGCGGTAGGGTAGAAAGAAAGAAGATGAAATAAGTACACGTATCCGTAAAACCTTACTTCAAACCCAAATAAATAATAACAAATCATCCCCGTAGTCACAGCTAATAATTTAACCATTGTCATTTGATTGTGAATCTTGATCAGGATCTTTTTGGCTATACGTGATGATTTTGAAGGTGCAGTCCGATAATATCATTTGTGATGTTGTTGTGAAAAATGCCATAAAATGCAATTCTAATGATGCCGGAAAAATTTGAGTTTAAGAAATTTTTACGCCGAAAATTCCCCGAAAAATTCGAATTTTGGCCAAAAAATTTGAATTTTAGGCCAAAATTTTCACACTTGTACCAGAATTTGAATCTCGCGTAAAAATGGACCGTTAAGTCTCCTGTGAAAATTAAATTTTACTCAAGTTTTCCCGCCAAAATACTCTTTTTTTTTTTTGAATTGCGAAATGTTGTTCGATTGCGAGAGATTGTTGAATTGCGAAAGACAGTATCAATTTCGAAAGTCTGTTGCAATTGTGTGAAGGGAGTGCAATTGCGAAAGTCATGCCAATTGCGAGAAGGAGTGCAATTGCGAGAACTTGGACAATTTCGAAGGAAGATACAATTGCGAGAGAAAGCAGCAATTGCGATACAGTTTGCAATTGCGAAGAAGTGGCAATTGCGAGACCAGAAGCTGAATTGCGAGAGCAGTACAATTGCGAGAGAAGATTGCAATTGCGAGAGATCTGAGCAATTCCGAAAGATCTGAGCAATTCCGAAACTTTTGGCAATTTCGAAACTTTTCAGCTTACCAACTCTTGTCTTTTAGCTACTTTTTCTCTTCCCCATGCTTTGCCAGACTGTCTTTCACCAATTCCACCAACTTTGACCAATAATTCATAAACCAATGAATAAGATATTCAATATATTCCAAAACACAAATCTTATACTAAGATAATGTGATTTTCGATCAAAGAAGCTTAGAACACACAACTTTCTGCCTTTGTTCATGCGTATGAATCCAGAAAGACCACAAAGGCTCACGTTTTTTATGATAAAAACGCAGCAGTTGGGTTCTTTTAATCACAAATCGAACATAAATATAACACTAAACTCAGCTGTTGGAGAAAATGAAGTAAAACCGAGATAAGACACAACAAGAATCACCTTTATCACCTTAAAAACACCACGAGCAGCCACCCGGTTAGCTCTTGATACCAATTGATATGACCAAGAATCACGTTGGGAGGTGGAGGAAACACCATAAACTCGAACTAAAGATTAAACATTGAATTTTCGTTTATTGATTGCCGAGGTGTGTATGTTTTCTAGAGAGAGAGTCTAGAAAACACACACACCTCGTGTGTTACAAATGAGTCCTCAACCCTCCAAATGTGGATAAGGAGGGTATTTATACAAAGAATACAATGACTAACTTAGCCTAAATGTCTAAACTAGTCCTTGTACAAAGAATGAAGTGCAATTCCCAAATATGACAAACTTTAAGGCTAACACCTTTCACCGAGAACACTTTGGTTTCAGAGTTTATTCTTGATGGTTAGTGGGACTTAGCAAAGCTACACTCTATTGTTCTTCCTGATGAGGCAAACTTCATTTCCACAATTCCTTTATCAAGAACAGGCTCTTCAGACAAGATTGTTTGGCATTATGAAGCTAAAGGTAATTACACGGTAAAGTCAGGGTATCGATTAGCGCTGCATCATCGCGACTCTACCTCTCAAACCAGAGCTTCCTCTTCTTCCTCGCCAGATAAAATTTTTTGGAGACAAGTTTGGCATCTCAAAACTTTACCAAAAATTAAAAAATTTTGGTGGAGACTTTGCTCCAATGCTTTAGTCACTCGTGAGAATTTGTTTAGAAGAAATTGCTCTTGCTCGCCATTATGTTCTATTTGTCTTTCTCAGGTTGAAACGATCGAACACATGTTGTTTGAGTGCCCATGGACAAAAATGGTGTGGTTCGGATCTCATATTTTATCTTCGAACTGATTCTATGAATGGCTCTATAGTCTCACGGGTTTGAGCCCTTCTAGAAATGGTGCCAACTAAGTCGGATAAATTGAAATTGCACACATCTATCGTCGTTATTGCATGGCAGATCTGGAAGTCAAGGAATGGTTTAATTTTTGAGCATACTCCATTAGTTCCTCTTCGTACAATACGTTGTGCACTCGTATTGAACATGATTTCACTTCAGTTTCTCCTATGGCAGATTCAAACTCTTTGGCTCCTCATGACGAATCCCAAGCAAGTTCACTCAGGTGGATTCCCCCCCCCCCCCCCCCCCCTCCCAACTACTATTATTGTGAAGCTTAATTGTGACGCGTCATTTAAATGTAATCATGCTGCCGTGGGTATTATTGCTCGAGATCATCTTGGTTCTGTAATATTTTGTTCGGGAGAGTCCTTTACTGCCACGTCTCCTCTTATGGCTGAGCTATGTGCAATCCGAAATGCTTGTCACTTGGTTGTTGATTACGGTTGGCAGAATGCTATAGTTGAGTCTGACTCTAAGTTGGCAATCTCTCTTGCTTCAACGGAGCTGGTACCTCCTTGGAACCTTGTTGTTATCGTGGATGATATTAGAACATTGGCATCCCAACTAGACATTTGTTTTTCTTGGGTTAGGCGTAATTGTAATATTGCAGCCCACGTGGTCGCAAAAATATCTTGTGACTCCCATGGACGTTTCTTTTGGGATGTAATGTTTCCGGAACAAATTACCCCTGTTGTGAGGAGTGAATGATCTAATTCTATTGGGCGTCGGCCTGCTTTTGTTCAAAAAAAAAAAAAAAAAAAAAAAAATCCAATGTATTGTTATGTTTTGAAGTATATTGAAGTCAATACTTTTGCTAAATCTCAATTAATGGTGGTTTGAAGTATATTCCGGAGCTTTAACATCATTTCTTAAAACCACTTTTGCTTAATTGATTGTGTTTTGAATTATTTAACAACTTAATTTTTGAATTGTATAATCCGTAACAATTTTTTATGAATGTTATTCTTCCAAAAAAATGGACTTTGTTTATACCCAATTCTTGTTTAACTAGCAGGGTACCCGCGCGTTGCGGCGAATGCGGGTACCCTGAAATAAAATTTTCCGATAAATCATGTATTTTAGTTTATTATGTTCTTTTTGACACTAAAATTACGGATATCAAAAATTTCATGTGACGTATTTCAACTCCTTAACTAACGAATTTATTTCGTCGTCTTTTTTAAAGCGATTCGTATAACATGAGTCCGTTTGGCATATGCCCGTTTAGCCCTAGCCCGTGCCTGTTCGGGCTCGAGCCCGTTTAGCACGTGTCCATTCGGGCTCGAGCCTCTTTGGCCCGTTCGGGTTTGAATATTTGTATAATGTGCTTTATTATTTGTATTAGTGACATTTAATGCAGGAATTGTGTTTTAGTTTGTTGTACAATATGCTTGATAATTTGTATTTCTTATGTAAGAGGTGTTTTAATAACTGCATTAATTATATTTATTGAACAGTTAATTTATGAACGTAATTGTGCAAAAGTAAATTGTACATTTTGCTTTATTATTTGTATTCATTTAAAAATCTGGACCACATTAATTCATTTAAAACTAAAATAGAAAGTTTATTTGTATTTTAAAGTGTTGTACCCTATGTTTTAAAAGTTGTACGTCTTAATTTTAAGAGAGAGAGTGATTTGTGTATTATATGTAGCATAAATATAGATGATAACACAAATAAACAATTGGTTTTTAAAAATTACATCTACACCCACTACTATATAACACATCATATTATTGTGTGAGTTGATTGTTTTATTCAATTACATTTTGATTATTTTATGTTGTATTTATAAATGTTGTTAGAACACTTAACTACAATATTGCAACTATAACTGTTTGGCGTTATAAAATCTCATTGTTATGCATGAATACTCAACTAATATATTTTATGGCCTTGACTATATATCTCATAATAATCAAAAGCAATTCCTACATACAAGATATGATCGTACCGTTTTACTTGAACTTTTTTCAAATTATTAGAAAAAGTTTTACAATAGAGCACTCAAATATCGAACCACCAAAAGATTTTTGGATGAGTTTTCACTTTCATTTATCGATTCAGAATAAACTCCGATTCAAGGTAAAGAAATACATGAAAACCTCATTAATTTGTTTTGTAATGTATGTATAAAAAATTCGTATTCCTAGATTCTAAGCATAAATTTTAAATGCTTGACATATGGACTCATGAGTATAAGCTTAATACAAGGGAACTGAACTTGTTAACAACATACCTAGCTATGGTTATCACTGCACTGTTTTCACTCTGACCAACCTTTTTGTTTATCTACTTGCTATTCATTTACCCCCACAACAAATTCCAAAACTTCATTGACCATCTTGATTTTTGGAACGCCTAAAAGGCCTACAACTTTTTTAATTTTGGGGGCTTCTTGATTCCCTCAATTTCATTTGTCTTTCACTGTGTTTGACTTGTTTCAGAAAGCATGTTTGCCTACAACTCAAATAACCCTTGTGTATTTTCCACAAACGACATGCTATATACATATATAGTTAGAAAGAAAAGCATATTTATCTTTTTATTTTATATCCTTTTGCTTACTCTTAATGTCATATATATTTTTCTTCTACATTTCTAATTTGTTCAACTCTTTGTTGAATCAAATAGACTCGAAATTGACATCTAGTTTTAGCTATGTAGTAATATATCATTTGCATGTTATGAGGTCATTTTTTATATTTTTTCTGCTAAAAAACTATGAGTCCACAACTGGATGTGTACTTAATTGTCAAGCACATAATCATTATGGTTGTGTGTTTCTGAATTGTGAAGTGATTGACATTGCACTAAAATGGGATACCTTATGGCAACAATGAAGTGAAGTGATAAATGCACAGTTTTGAAAGACATGTATCTTTATGAGCATCATATTATTTCACTATCTAACATGCAGGGTCATTATCAACCATATATCTTTACATTTACATATCTTCATCATCTTAGGTTGTCATTCGAGAAACGATATTTCCTCTTATATGTATTTCTACTTATTCTTTACTCGGGGCAGACAAATGAATTTGGAGGCCCCGGGCTAAAATTAAAAAGAAGCCCCATCAAAAAAAAAAAAAAAAAAAAAGAAGCCTTAAACGTGTGCATAAAGGGTGTTCATTTATAACAATTTTTTATAACGAGATCTCTTAATGACGTTTTATTTATTGTAACAAGATGAGTTGTATTTAACTAATAGTAAAGAAGATACATTCGGATATATAGCATAAATACACAAAGTAAGGGCCCTTAGATTGTGGGGCCCTGTGCAACCGCACCACTTGCACACCCTCTTCGCCGCCATTGTCTTTACTCATGTGATCCGTAAGGACATTTGGCTACATTACTAGAGTAGACGATGAAAGATAAATAATGGAGTGCAAATATCATAATTTTGTCGATAGGAAAATCAACTAGAAGGTTATAGCATTACTTATGTCATAACCCATGATTTTTTCTTATGTAAGTAAACCTATTTCATTGCAACATTTAGTGATTATACCAGCACATGATTCAGCGAACCAATTTTTATTTATTTATTTATTTATTTATTATTTTATTCTTATTTATTTATTTTTTAAATCTGAATTTCATCACAAGACAAAGGTGATTCTTCATTTTTTCTGTTATAAATGTATTCTAAATATTTGAATCCCGAACTAGATACTTCATGATATATACTTGTCATGCTCACAGTCATTAAGATCGTGTGTTTCTGAAATGCCAAGTATTTGACATTGCATTAAAATGGGATATCTTATGGAAACAATGAACCGAAGAGATGTACATGCACCGGTTTGCATCATTTTCAGAGTCTAGTATACACGTCATCATAATTGAATATTGTTTCAATAATGAAAATCTAAAACAAATCCAAAAGTATGTCATAATCTATTACCTTATTTGTACATATATAATGCTCATTGCATATATTTAATTACTGGATAGATATGTATATTTTGTGTGTAACGATTACCTTTTTACCGACTAATTCACGTGGATTAAGCTCATTTGCCACAAAGACTCAAAATAGATATAGTTATCTCATTCGATAGGTTAGTGTTGTCACTTCATATATTTGGTACTAAATACATAACGAACTTGAGACGTTTTAGATTTTAGTTTATATATAGCTACAAGTTGGAAAAAAAAGAAGTATTTATGCAAGTAAACCTACTTCATTGTAAATGTGGTGAGATCACTAATCACAATTTTTTCTCGTACATGAATTTTATCACAAGTAAACATATATATCTCGTTAAGAAGACTATTTGATCGAACACATGCATTGTATTTAAATCTAACTCAATAGATGGTAACCATAAGTGATTTTTCATTTTATAAGGCGCTTCAATTAAGTGAGGACTTATGAGCATTCAACCACAGAAGGTCAGAAGCTCGTGAAACTTTTGTTAAGTTCTTTTAAAGGGTCAAAATGTTGTGCAAAGAAACTAACAAATTTATTTATATGAGTAACGTTCTCATTTTCTTTTCCAAGAAAAGAAAAATTATCTTCTGTTTGAACAACGACAACAACAATAAATGGAATATATCCTCGATGCTTACGTCAATCTCATTTATTTAAAGGTCATACTAACCGGACCCTCCCTAGGGTCACGGGTACAAAACCCTCCCTAGTGGAGGTGTCCTTTTTTGCAGCCCACAGTCCTTTTATCAGCCCAATTGTACCTTTTTTTTTTTTTTTTTTTTTTTTTTTTTTTTTTTTTTGTCTTATACTGTCTTAACTTAACTTTTTTTTTTTTTTTTTTTTTTTTTTTGGTCCCAAGGTTTCTTTTTTTCTTTTTTTTTTTGTCCCAGTTGCTTAAAGGAAGGCTCAGACAAAGTAAGGCTCACACAAGCACCACACAAGCAACCACACAAAGGATGGCTCAAACACAAGCAGAGTGACAAAAATAAAATCAACTCAAAAATATTTAGGAAGGCCCAAACACAAGCAGAGTGCCAAAAATAATCAACTCAAAATTTTATTATTACAAAGAAGGCTCGGATTAGAAAACATAATCGTCATCGCCTTATAGTCTCAAAATAATCAACTCAAAAATATTTAGATTTTCAGTAGGCTCGGATTTGAAGGTTGCAAAGTGACAAAAATATCACTTTGCCATCCATTCGGTTTTTAAAAAAACATTCGTCATCGCCTAGTCTCAAAATAATTAACTTTTTGTCCAAGTCCATATTCCACACAAGCAGGTAACAAAGCAGATTCCACACAAGCACCACACAAGCAACCAAACTGCAGATTCCACACAAGCAGCCAAACTGCAGATTCCACACAAGCAACCAAACTGCAGATTCCACACAAGCACCACACAAGCATCCAAACTGATCTGCTTAACAAAGGAAGGCTCAGACACAAGCACCACACAAGCTGCTAACAAAGGAAGGCTCGGATTAGAAAACATAATCGTCATCGCCTTATAGTCTCAAAAATAATCAACTCACAAATATTTAGATTTTCAGTAGGCTCGGATTTGAAGGTTGCAAAGTGACAAAAATATCACTTTGCCATCCATTCGGTTTTTTAAAAAACATTCATCATCGCCTTAGTCTCAAAATAATTAACTTTTTGTCCAAGTCCATATTCCACACAAGCAGATTCCACACAAGCAGGCTCAGATTTATAATCGTCATCGCCTTAGTCTCAAATGGGTTTGTGGCACAAAAACAAGAAGGCACTGTGATATACTGACCCTCCCTATAACCACACAATAGTAAGCTTCTCACAAGTTCAATAGTAAAAGCTCAATAGAAAGATTCTCAAACTGCAGCTTTGCAGGATTCTCAGCAAAGCAATACACATGACATACAAAAGCCTGTAAGATTATCACAAGCCCAATAGTAAGCTTCTCACAAGCTCAATAGTAAAAGCTCAACAATCAAGATTCTCAAACTGCAGCTTCGCAGGATTCTCAGCAGCTTTGCTCTATTATAAACAAAGCAACTCTCAAGCACAAACCAACTTTCAATCACAAACAAACCACAAAAGGCTCAGATTATAAACCACAGCCCAACTTTCAATCACAAACAAACCACAAAAGGCTCAGACTATAAGCAGTTTCAAGTAGGGAGGGTCAGTATAAAACACAAGCCGCAAGTGACAGCCGCAAGTGAAACACAATCAGCTAGGTAGGGAGGGTCAGTATATTACAAGTAGGGAGGGTCAGTATATTACAAGCCGGTCAGTATATCACATGCTCACACAAGCACCACACAAGCAACCAAACTGATCAGCTTGACAAAGGAAGGTTCAGACACAAGCACCACACAAGTAGCTAACAAAGGAAGGGTCATACTAACCGAACACACAAGCCGCAAGTGAAAGCCAAAAATGTCGAATTCACCATTTTACACACAAGAGGTAATAATAAATTTTGCGCTTTTTCAATATTACATTAGGCTCAGATTATATTAGGCTCAGATTATAAGCATCGAGATAACATTAGGCTCAGATTATAAGCAGTTTCACATAAGCAAGTTATTATCATATATGGCTGCAACATCAAAGGTTCCAAAATCAAATTTATTTTGCCTCCATTTGGAAATGCCTCGCCAAAATCAAGTTTTTTTAAAATCATCATCGCCATATCTCGGTTTTTTTTTTAAAAAAAAAAAAACAAGTTTCAAATCTGTTGCCTTTTTTTCAGTCAATAAGCACATCAGCACCAAAGACATAACAAAGATTCAGTCAATTGGACTGGGGTTGGCCAGAGCAGGTTTCCACACCATTCAAGATGGAGGGTCAAGGTGTTAACCGAACCCGTTTACACCCAATTAACTAATATCTTGTTAATCTTAAAGGAAGAAAGAAACTTACAAAGCTTTTGTTAATCAATAAAGCCCATTTTATTCCTAGCACAATAAGCACAATAAGCACATAAGCACAATAAGCACAATAAACAAATAACCACACAAGCAGATTCCACATAAACCAATTTTTGTCCAACAGCAGATTCCACACAAGCAGTTTCTAAACAAATAACCACACACAGCCCACAGAAACCCACCCACCCAAGCAGCTTCTAAACAAATAACCACACAAGCAGCTTCTAAACAAATAACCACACAAGCAGTTTCAAAATAGAAAACTTACTAAATCTTTCAATTAACATAATTTTGAAAACCCTCAAAATATACGAAACCCTAATTTTTTAAAAATTAGGCGTTTTATAAAAAATTAATAGATCTGGTAAATTACTTACTAAATCTTTCAATTAACAAAGGTTAATTGAAATATATCACCTTAATTTTGAAAACCCCTCAAAATTTACGAAACCCTAATTTTTAAAAAATTAGGGGTTTTATAAAAAATTAATAGATCTGGTAAATTACTTACTAAATCTTTCAATTAACAAAGGTTAATTGAAATATATCACCATAATTTTGAAAACCCCTCAAAATTTACGAAACCCTAATTTTTAAAAAATTAGGGGTTTTATAAAAAAATTAATAGATCTGGTAAATTACTTACTAAATCTTCCAATTAACAAAGGTTAATTGAAATATATCACCGTAATTTTGAAAACCCCTCAAAATATACGTGTTGGGTCTAAAATGCTGTTGATTCGAGAAACATAACTCTGCTGGATAGTTATGTGACTCTGCTGATTAGTACATTAACTCTGCTGTTTTGATAACTCTGCTGTTTGGGATAATAGGCATAGTGTAACTCTGCTGCTAGCTCACGAAGACTCTGCTGCTAGAAGATTTACTCTGCTGCTTATTAGATATGTATAGTATGTTAAGGATAAGTATAGAAAAGATACGTATGAATATTTTTCTTGTATAGAAAGTCTTGTAAACCGACTAGGACTCCTTATGCTATAAAAGGAGGTTCTATGGTTAGGGTTACATATCGATTATCTTAGCATACGTATTATTGTTTACACTTCAAGGTTTCTTGTAACCCTATTGCTATTCAGAGCAATCGTATTAATATATTGAAGTGTTGTTTGATAATTTGTTTTGTGTTATTCTTCTTAAGATCAAGTATTAGTTTCCGCATAATATTTGATATACAACTCAAGATCAGTTTCTATACCGATTACCTTAGATTTATCTAAAGTAATTAATAAGATCGTGAAGCTCAACTAGGATCAACAAGTGGTATCAGAGCTTGTGATCTAGAAACTGGTACCAAGAAGAATTACTGAATACAAGATTTGTTAATCTTCAAAGTAAGCAATGGATTCCGATTCAACACACATGGTTACTGCATCAAGAGTTCCCATGCTCAAGACTGGCGAGTATGAGATCTGGAAGATGAGAATGCAACAATACATGAGAATGGTTGATTACTCACTCTGGGAAGTTGTTCAGAATGGCGACGTTGTGCAAACCAAGACTGCTACTGGATCAGTCTTAACTCTCAAGACAAGTGAGGAGAAAGCACAGAGAAGATTGGAGGTTAAGGCTCACAGTATTCTCATGATGGGAATACCTAATGATTATCAATTGAGTTTTAATCATATTGAGTCTGCTAAGGAGTTGTGGGAAGCAATTGAACTTCGATTTGGTGGGAATGAGGCTACCAAGAAATCAAGCAAGAATCTACTGAAGCACCAGTTTGAGACCTTTTATACTTTGGGTTCTGAGAACATTGAGGGAACTTATGATCGACTTCATAAGTTAACCAGTCAGATGGCTCTTTTGAAGATTGAGCCATCTCAAGAAGATGTCAATCTAAAGTTCCTGAGAAGTCTATCTTCTGAATGGAACACTCATACAGTGGTTTGGAGGCACAAGGAAGATTTTGATACTATGACATTGGATGATCTGTATAACAACCTGAAGGTATATGAATCTGAAGTCAAGGGATTGTCAAGTTCGTCTTCTACCTCAAACAATCTTGCTTTTGTGTCATCAAGCAACAAGAATTCTGGTAGTCATCAAGAACAGCACTCTGCTGCTGGTCCTTTCATTTCTACTGGTGGTTTACATGTCTCTGCTGCTGACTCTACCAATCCCAACACCATCAGTGATGCTGCTATTTGTGCTTATTTGGCTGAACTTACTACTAGTACTTCAGTCATGCCTCAGGATCTGGATGAACTTGATCCTGATGATATTGAAGAGATTGATATGCAATGGCAGTTTGCAATGCTAACAATGAGGGCAAGAAGATTTCTTAAAAGAACTGGTAAAGAGATGAAGTTTAGAAGAAACAAGAATGTAGGATTTGACAAGTCAAAGGCTGAATGTTTCAACTGTCGTAAGAAGGGACACTTTGCAAGAGAATGCAAAGTACCCAAAAGAAACATTGAGGATACCAAGAAGGTTGCTGTTGAAGAGTCAAGTCCTAATGCTGCTGTTGCTGCTATGGTGTCATGTGATGGGTTTGGCGAGTTTGATTGGAGTGAGCATGCTGAAGATGGTCCTAACTATGCATTGGTAGCTGATGAAGAACCTCAAGTACAACACTTTGCTCTTATGGCCTACTCTTCTTCTGGATCAGACTCTGAGGTATCCAATGAATCATCCTGTTCTTTTAAATCATGTTCTGATAAAATTGATGAACTTAAGTCTAGAAATGGAAATCTTAAAAAGGAAAATGAAATTCTTAAGTTAGACAATCTTAGTTATGAATATGGTTTAAAGAATTTAGAAGAGAAGCTAGAATTTTATAAAAAGACTGAAATTGAATATCTTGATCAGATCACTATTCTTAAAAATGAGCTTATTAAGAAAGATGATGAGATTAAGATTCTTGTGGGAAAAGTAGAGGAGGCTGAACAGGCTAGAGATTCAGCTAAGAATGAGACTGAAAAACATGTTGTTAGGATAGAAAAACAACAATTTGCCACTGACATTCTCAGTAAACCAATAGGAAGACACTTTGCTGATTCAGGCAGTGGACTAGGGTACAATGCTGTTGCTCACCCTAAGAAACTTAGTGCTCATGCCCCTCCTACTAGGACATTGACTTTCATATCTGAGTCTGGGGTTAAACCTGTAGGTGAAACTAGTAAACCCGTAGTTGAAACTAATGAAAAAGAAATAGAGTCACCTAAGGTTGAGGTAAAGAAGTATGAACAAGCACCTCTGATTGAAGATTGGGTGTCTGACAGTGATGATGATGTAGTGGAATCTGATTCAACCCCTAAGAACAAAAAGGAAGACATTCCTACTGTTGTTGAATCAAAAGTACTTAGGGCTAAAAAGGTTGAGTTTGTTAAGCCTAGGTTTGGTAAAGGTATCTCTAGGAAGATGGCTGAGTTTGACAACACACCTAGAGTATATCCTAAGAGAACTAATAACTTGTCTAGAGGAAACCAGAGAAATTGGAACAACCTAGTTTCACAAAAATTAGGTACTGATTTTCAATTACTTAAAAAGGCATGTTATAGTTGTGGTAGTTTTGAACATTTTCAAGATGAGTGTTACTACTATCAAAAACCAGGTAGGAACCAGTACACAAGGGTGAACCATAGAAACTTTGGTAGAAAGACTCACCCACATCCCAAAAGAAACATGGTTCCTAGGGAAGTTTTGATGAGAAATGGTGCTTCTAGAGTTATCTCTCCTATTGCACCAAAAGGGCCCATAAAGAAGGATATAGATGATTCTGCTGTTAATGCTAACTCTGTTGTTATAGCAAACTCTGCTGTTAAGGCAGACTCTGCTGTTTTGCCTAAAGTTGTTACTGATACTGTTGTGGGCAACCATTTTTATGCTGTTAAAGCCTCAGCATGCTGGGTCTGGAAACCAAAAGTTAAAGTCCTAGATCATGTTCTCAGACACAGCAGTGTACCAATGCAGTTGAAGAAATTTGGCTACTTTGATGCACAAGGTAGATCCAAGTCAGTAATGGCTTGGGTCCCAAAGAGAAACTAATTCTTTTACTTTTTGTGCAGGGCAATCTACAAAAGGAGCTAAAAGACAAATGTATTTTTGATAGTGGATGCTCTTCACATATGACTGGAGACCAAAGCAACTTGGAGAATTTTGAAGCTTTGGATGGTGGTTATGTGGCCTTTGGGAATGACCCTAAAGGAGGTAAAATCGTTGGTAAAGGCATCATCAGAACTGGAAAATTGGATTTTGAGAAGGTGTATTTGGTGAATGGTCTCAAGTTTAATCTTTTTAGTGTCTCACAAATATGTGACAGAAAGAATTTTGTTCTTTTTACTGACACTGAGTGTCTTGTCTTGTCTCCTGACTATAAGATACCTGATGATAAATTGGTTCTTCTTAAAGTCCCTAGACATGACAATATATACAGTGTGGATATAAAGAATATTATTCCCAAAAGAGATTTGACTTGTCTGTTTGCCAAAGCTACTGTTGATGAATCCAAATTATGGCACAGAAGGCTTGGACATCTGAACTACAAGGCTATCAACAAGTTGGTGAAAGGGAACTTGGTCAGGGGATTGCCTTCAAATGACTTTGAGAATCCTGAAGTTTGTGTTGCTTGCCAAATGGGAAAGCAACATAGAGCATCTTGTAAGTCCAAATTGGTGAATTCTATAACTGAACCTTTGTTTATGTTACACATGGACTTATTTGGACCTACTTATGTGAAAAGTTTGAATAACAAGATGTATGGATTAGTGGTCACTGATGACTTTAGTAGATTTACTTGGGTATTCTTTTTAGCTTCTAAGGATGAGACACCTGGCATTCTTAAGGCTTTTATTACAAGGATAGAAAATCTATTTAATCATAAGGTTAAGGTCATCAGATGTGATAATGGAACTGAATTTAAGAATCAGGTGATGAATCAGTTCTGTGAGGAAAAGGGTATAACTAGACAATTTAGTGTAGCTAGAACTCCTCAGCAAAATGGTGTTGCTGAGAGAAGGAATAGAACATTAATTGAAGCTGCTAGAACCATGTTGTCAGAGTCTAAGTTACCCACTATCTTTTGGGCTGAAGCAGTCAACACTGCTTGCTATGTACAAAATAGGACTAAGATAGTTAAGCCTCATAACAAGACCCCTTATGAGTTATTGCATAGTAGGAAACCTCTGATAGATTTCTTAAGACCATTTGGGTGTCCTGTTACTATTTTGAACACCATTGACCACTTAGGCAAGTTTAGTGAGAAAGCAGACATAGGTTTCTTTATTGGATACTCCACTGAAAGTAAGACTTTTAGAGTCTTTAATCAAAGGACTAGACATGTAGTGGAAAATTTACATGTTACAATTAGAGAAACCACACCTAATGTTGATGGAAAAGGTCCTGAGTGGATGTTTGATATTGATTCTTTAACCAAAAGTATGAATTATCAACCAGTCATTGCAGGTACTACTAACATGTCTGCAGGTACACAAACTAACCCTAATGCAGGTACTCAAGCTAAGAAGGATGAATCTGCAGAGGAGTTTGTGTTGATTGAAAAGTGGAAGTTTGATCAGTACTTCTCTCCAACAGATAAAGAGAGAAAGAGTTCAGATGGTGATGCTGTTCCTAAGGAAGTTCCAAAGGTTAATGTAGAAGGTGTTGATGAACCTTCTCATGATGATAAGGAAAGGAATAAAGAGTCAGAAGTTGATGGACAACAAGGGAATATACATAGCAGCAGTTCTCTCAACTCTGCTGCCAGGCCAAAACACTCTGCTGTTAAGCCAAAACACTCTGCTGTTAAGCTTGGTAACTCTGCTGCTATGCCAAAGGACTCTACTGCTGATAAAGATGGTGATACTGATGATGATTCTGCTGATGAGATGCCTGAATTAGAAGAAGTGTATGTGGATACTGATGATGAAGTTGTTGATGTTTTTAGTGCTGAAGCTGATTTATCAAACTTGGAGACTGATATACCTGTTAGTCCCACACCAACAACAAGAATCCACAAAATTCACCCAAAGGAGCAGATTATTGGTGATGTTCACTCTGCTGTACAGACTAGAAGTAAATCTAAAGGTTTGAGTGATTTGCTTGATCAGGGATTGTTTGCTCAAACACTTAAGAAGAGAAATAGCCACAAGGATCTACAAAATTGCATGTTTGCCTGTTTCTTATCTCAAGAGGAGCCCAAGACCATTCACAAGGCTATGAAAGATGAAAGTTGGGTTGAAGCTATGCAAGAGGAGTTGTTGCAGTTCAAGCTTCAAGAAGTCTGGACATTGGTGGATTTGCCTAATGGACAAAGAGCAATTGGTACTAAATGGGTGTTCAGATGCAAAAGAGATGAGAGAGGAATTGTTATCAGAAACAAGGCTAGATTGGTGGCTCAGGGATACACTCAGGAAGAAGGAATAGACTATGATGAGGTATTTGCCCCAGTTGCAAGACTGGAGGCTATCAGACTTTTCTTGGCATATGCCTCATACAAGAATTTTCCTGTGTATCAAATGGATGTGAAAAGTGCTTTCTTGTATGGAAAGATTCCTGAACCAGTTTATGTGATGCAACCACCTGGGTTTGAAGATCCTAAGTATCCTGATAGGGTTTACAAGGTGAAGAAAGCACTGTATGGACTACATCAAGCTCCTAGAGCTTGGTATGACACCTTATCCAGATATTTATTGAATAATGGTTTTAGCAGAGGAACCATTGATAAAACATTGTTCATTAAGAAAGACAAAAAGGATATTCTACTTGTACAGGTTTATGTAGATGATATCATTTTTGGGTCTACAAATAAGGTGTTATGTGAAGGATTTGAGAAGCTCATGCATAGCAGGTTTGAGATGAGTCCTATGGGAGAACTGACTTTCTTTTTAGGACTACAAGTCAAGCAGATGTCAGATGGGATTTTTATTAGTCAAGACAAGTATGTGGCTGATATGTTAAAGAAATTTGGTTTCAAGGATGTGAAGGCAGCTAAGACACCAATGGATAAAAACAAACCTTTGCTCAAGGATGAAGATGGGGTAGAGGTTGATGTACATCTGTATAGGTCAATGATTGGTTCATTGATGTATCTGACTGCTTCAAGGCCAGATATCATGTTTTCTGTGTGTGCTTGTGCTAGATTTCAAGTGTCACCTAAAGTTTCACACTTGGAAGTAGTCAAAAGAATTTTTAGGTACCTAAAGGGTCAACCAAAATTGGGTCTTTGGTATCCTAATAATTCACCATTTGACTTGATAGCATACTCAGATAGTGACTATGCTGGAGCTACTATGGATAGAAAGTCAACCACTGGAGGCTGTCAGTACCTTGGACATAGGCTGATCTCTTGGCAATGTAAGAAACAAACAGTGGTGGCTAATTCGACAACTGAAGCAGAATATGTTGCTGCTTCTAGCTGCTGTGGACAAGTGATGCGTGGTTTTGCAACCTTACAACAGGTTTTACCTCTCGAGGGATCTCAAGAGGCTTACAACCCCACCAGGCAGTGTACCTGACCGATGTAGTATAGTGTAGTGGTAAGTACGGGGGATTGATCGTTCTCCACAGGGAATAGTGTTCGTTAGGTATGAAAAATTACTCTAATAGGTCTAAGGGTGAGAGAAGATTCTTTTTATGTTTTTATATTTTTTTGAAAGCAAGTAAAATCTCGGGTTTGAAAGAGTGGGCGGAATTAGTTGCTAGTCAACTAACCCAAATTACTACGAATGCAAATAAAATAAAATAACAAAAATGAAAATGTTGGTGAAAACTTATGTGGAGGGAAATGTGTTTACTTAGATTTCCTTACTCCATAACTATCTTTTACCGGTTGATTAGTGTGTATTAGTTGCGTGGATGACGGGTGTATTCCTTAATACCAGTCGTGGGGTGGCGTACGTACTTCCCCAACTCTACAAGCTCCTACTTCACTCCTATGTCGAGCCGGCTAGGAAGCTCCTAACATGGGATCACTAGAATTCGCTTGTGCATTAAATACAACCATAAAAACCTTTAGTACGCATTGGTTCATGTTTCTTAAGACGTTCAAGCAAGTTACCGAATAGGAAGTTAGCCAGTTTTTTTAAGCCTAACATAGATAAACAATCATCCAATACAACTAATAACACACTAATAACCAATAATCAATAGCTAGGTTTCATTAGATCTAAGCAAACACAAGATAAATCTAGCCTAACATGTTAAACAAAAGACAAGAATAAGATAGAATCAAACAACACATAGACATATTGAATGATTAATTGATAACTTATCTTCAATGTAACATGGAAGATCTCAAGGCAAAAAGCCTTGAAAGAGCTGCCAAATTCGTCCTAGGGTTTTCACACACAAAGTTCCCCAATAAGTTCCACACTAATGACAAAGAATTGCAAAACTATATATAGATTTTTAGATCTGACGGCGTCACGTTATGGAGTGTGACGCCGTCACCTCGCCGCTTTTAGGGTTCCCGGATGACCTTCTTGACGCCGTCCCTCTTTAGCTCTCCAAAATCCGTTCTGGCCTATCAAGGCTTGACGCCCTCAGACTATGAACGTGACGCCGTCCCTCTTTAAATTATAACGTGACGACCTTGATCAAATTAAAGGGTGACGCCGTCAGAATTCCCATGCAATTTTCACTTGCTTATCATGAGTAAATTTCACATCCACCACTTTTGCCAAGCCATGACGCCGTCCAGGCATAATCCTGACGCCGTCAAAGGTAACTTCCAGCCGATTTTTGAGACTTTGTCGTTTTCTTCACTTTTATGCTCCAAAAACGTCCAAAATGCCTCCTTTTCCAGATTTCTTCTCAAAAGTACCTAAAATGACAAAAGGAACGATTTAGGGCAATATTTGATCAAATAAATACGATTTAGGGCTTAAATGACCCCTTAAAAGCGGTACACTTTTCGCTTTATCAAATACCCTTACACTTGAGATTTGCTTGTCCTCAAGCAAATGCGCTTTTATTCTAATCAAAATACAAGTTAGGGGTCATTTAATGCTAACATAAAAGTAATTACAACAAATATTCGTTCCACTTTAATCATAATAAGCACGGAGATTATAAACTAGCACCTCACAAGTAGTGTTTAGATACTCACATCTCTCAAGTGTCATTAAAATAAATCTCATAAATGAAAACGGATAATATCTCTCACTACTTGTCATAGCAAATAGATTACCATAGGCTTGGGAAAGGATCGAAAACCTCCTCCACTAGCGTAAGCACCTAAGATAAACTATCAAAGAGGGCTTTTAAATGGGTTATAACGTTAGGTGTAGGGAAAAGGAAAACACGGTTTTGTTGGATAAAGGATATTTTACTGGTGGCGAGTTAAAGATCTTGATCAATTACATGTACTATACAATGTTGCTAAGCCAAGACTCGACTCAATCTTAAGCTAATGAAAGAAAATAACAAAAACATAAAACAAACATAAAATGAAACGGGATGGTAGTCCGTATGTTTTTTCTACTTTTCTTTTTCTCATTTTTTTGTATTTTTCTTGATTTTTTCGATTTTTTTTTTTTTTTTTTTTTTTTTTTTTTTTTTTTTTTTTTTTTTTGCATACACTTTTGCCCTACCATCCAAAATAATACATCATAGGGGCGTTGCATCCCCTTACACTTGAACTTTTACATAACTTTACAAATTACTATTCTAATGACTCGAATTAAGATAATTGAAAAACTTGGAGTACTTTTAAAATATTTAGCACATATGGGGGTAATAAATGATGTTCTTCCCCATTACTCCATTACACTAGTACTTTACTCATGAGTCCCAATCGTCCCAAAACAATATGTACAAGGATATGACTCGACTTAGCAACCATGTAATCAACTAGATAATTAACTTGGGTTTAAACAAATGTTGTCACAATAATGCACTAAAAATGAGTGCATACAAGGTAGGCTAAGGCGATTTGGGTGTACATTTAAGTGGGGTGTAAACAAATTCTTCCTTTAAGTAAAATGCTTAAAGTTAGAAACGAAAAGATAGGCTCTGAGGGGTGTACTAGGGGTATCGTGTACTAAAAATGAGTACAACGCAAAGGGTGTGGGAGAATTACTTGACCAATGTAGCCAAAGTAATTATAACAAAAACACAGGTGTAAAACAATGGGTTAATCCTAATGCCTCTTATCATGTAGTAAATCTAACTACACGAATGTAGTCTCACTTGTGGCCTCGGAATGGTCCTAACGCAAGTTCTAGAATCTAAGTGCTACCGGTACACACATCATAGCATAAATGCTTTTCCTACCAATTCTAGGGGCGAACCTCACATATTTGGGGGTGGAAATTTTTTTTAGTGGTACGGTTTTTGTGCTAGTCATATAACTCCTATCCGTGAGACGCTCATTAAGACCCAAGTTTCACTCCTATATGTTGTAAAAATTTTTAAATTTGGCACTAAAATTGCCCTAACAGGTATTTATCTCAGTTTTATTACACATCTACTATTAAACAAACAAAAATCAAGCGTAATAGCATTCTCTAAAATCGTACTTTTACCCCCCCTTACACTTAAGATGAACATTGTCCCCAATGTTCAAACAACAAGATGTAAAAGTAAATAAGGTAAAAGAATGAAATCAAATACTCCCCTGATTCGCTCGGTGGATAATGAAGTAACACGGTTAGATCTTCTTCCAAAGAGAATGTTGAAGCTCCATGACTAATGCATCGCCATAAGCTTGATCTAAAAACAATTCCTTGTCCAAAATAACCTGTTAAACCTGAGAAAACAAACACGAAAACCTGCATAACATCGGCGGGATAAACTCTATATATAAGGATATAATGCTTGTGGAATGATAATTTTGCAGATTCCTGGAGATTATAAGTTATAGGTTTAATAAAAACTTTTTATGAAAACAAAACTTTCAAAAATTTTCAGAAAATTAAACCTGACGCCGTCAGGTTGTAAAGCCTGACGCCGTCATATATGATCTGACAGAATTCTCATGTTACGTTTCCGGAAAAATTTTGGAAAAACCTATACCTTACTTCCTGGAAATCCTGCAAAACATCATTATGACTCGATACAAGCATTTGACTCAAACAAATACTAATATGTATGTTAATTTATTATTATTATGATTCATGTTCATTTGTGTTCTAATAAACCGATTTAGATTTCCCTTACACTTAACTTTTGCAAAATACCTTTATATGTAGTTAAGACGAAGTTAAAAACAAAATAAAGCATTTTCACAAATTACTTTTGAACATGAATCAATAATAATAAAATTTAAACATGCATACGGAAACAAATAAAAACAAACAAACAAACAAATAAACACACAAAGCAAATAAAGCTTGGGTTGCCTCCCAAGAAGCGCTTTTCTTTATTAACGAGTCTTGTAGCTAGACTCAAAGTCACGTGTTCTACGTTTTTCCGTTTTGCTCTAATAAACCGATTTAGATTTCCCTTACACTTAACTTTTGCAAAATACCTTTATATGTAGTTAAGACGAAGTTAAAAACAAAATAAAGCATTTTCACAAATTACTTTTGAACATGAATCAATAATAATAAAATTTAAACATGCATACGGAAACAAATAAAAACAAACAAACAAACAAATAAACACACAAAGCAAATAAAGCTTGGGTTGCCTCCCAAGAAGCGCTTTTCTTTATTAACGAGTCTTGTAGCTAGACTCAAAGTCACGTGTTCTACGTTTTTCCGTTTTGCTTCTCAATTGCCCCTCTAATCATCCTAACAACCTCCATATCAATTTTGTATTTAGGTCCAAGGTTTAAGCAATCTTTATAATAAAGGCTTCTCTTATTCCAAACATAGTCCATGCCTTTTTCTTTATCCTCTTCATTGATGTCCTCAATCGCACCAATGTTGTCCATGTCAAATCGAGGCACAAAACGAAATTCATTTACCCGATAAGGCATCCTATATGTGATCCTATCTATGTGATTAGAAAACTGAACCGTGCCTTTCAAACGATCATACCTTAAATTGGATGCTTCAATAAATGGCTTACCTAACACCACGCGAGATAGGCGGCAGTCAACAACACTTGCCAAATCTTCTAAGATCATGAAGTTGGTGACAAAGGTAAAATTCCCAACAAGGATATGCATATCCTTAATCCTTCCAACGAAGTTGCAAACTCCGCCTGGACACTTGGGGTCCATCCTAGGCTCAAGTGGTGTGTTTATGATCTGGCTATAAAGGCCTGAGGACATCACGTTGATTGGGGATTCACAGTCAATGTAAGCATGCTCAACGTATTGGTACCCAATCATACATGGTATCTTCACATTCCCGGGATCACCTCTCTTAATCTTTGGGTCAATTCTAACAAAAGGTGGTCGAGGGTTATCAACTAGGTTGTTATAGTAAGCAATCTCCTCCTTAGTGGGGTATTCATTGAAACAATCATCCAACCTAGGATCTACCTTCACTTCATCAATTTTCTCAATCAACTTATCAACCGTAAGATTATTACGTTCTAAGTAATTATCTGAGTATATGGCGGTCCCTAAGTTGTTCAAGGCATAATAAAGCTCTATATCAATCATTCTACTGAGCTCCCTGAGCTCACTAATCTCATTCTCAAGTTGGCTACGCAACAAAGCCACTTCGCCAGGTGTAAGGGGTGGATTCGCGTTTTCCATAATGGCAAACTGAATAGTCAATGAAAATTTGTAACGAACAAAAGCACAAAGAAAATAGATAGACTAAAGAAAACCTAGAAAAATAAAATAAAAATCTCACTAGAAAGGAATCTAGTGAGTAGACCTATAAAATAAAAATTCAACCTAAACAATAACTATTCCCCGGCAGCGGCGCCAAAAACTTGATGCGTGGTCTTGCAACCTTACAACAGGTTTTACCTCTCGAGGGATCTCAAGAGGCTTACAACCCCACCAGGCAGTGTACCTGACCGATGTAGTATAGTGTAGTGGTAAGTACGGGGGATTGATCGTTCTCCACAGGGAATAGTGTTCGTTAGGTATGAAAAATTACTCTAATAGGTCTAAGGGTGAGAGAAGATTCTTTTTATGTTTTTATATTTTTTTGAAAGCAAGTAAAATCTCGGGTTTGAAAGAGTGGGCGGAATTAGCTGCTAGTCAACTAACCCAAATTACTACGAATGCAAATAAAATAAAATAACAAAAATGAAAATGTTGGTGAAAACTTATGTGGAGGGAAATGTGTTTACTTAGATTTCCTTACTCCATAACTATCTTTTACCGGTTGATTAGTGTATATTAGTTGCGTGGATGACGGGTGTATTCCTTAATACCAGTCGTGGGGTGGCGTACGTACTTCTCCAACTCTACAAGCTCCTACTTCACTCCTATGTCGAGCCGGCTAGGAAGCTCCTAACATGGGATCACTAGAATTCGCTTGTGCATTAAATACAACCATAAAAACCTTTAGTACGCATTGATTCATGTTTCTTAAGACGTTCAAGCAAGTTACCGAATAGGAAGTTAGCCAGTTTTCTTAAGCCTAACATAGATAAACAATCATCCAATACAACTAATAACACACTAATAACCAATAATCAATAGCTAGGTTTCATTAGATCTAAGCAAACACAAGATAAATCTAGCCTAACATGTTAAACAAAAGACAAGAATAAGATAGAATCAAACAACACATAGACATATTGAATGATTAATTGATAACTTATCTTCAATGTAACATGGAAGATCTCAAGGCAAAAAGCCTTGAAAGAGCTGCCAAATTCGTCCTAGGGTTTTCACACACAAAGTTCCCCAATAAGTTCCACACTAATGACAAAGAATTGCAAAACTATATATAGATTTTTAGATCTGACGGCGTCACGTTATGGAGTGTGACGCCGTCACCTCGCCGCTTTTAGGGTTCCCGGATGACCTTCTTGACGCCGTCCCTCTTTAGCTCTCCAAAATCCGTTCTGGCCTATCAAGGCTTGACGCCCTCAGACTATGAACGTGACACCGTCCCTCTTTAAATTATAACGTGACGACCTTGATCAAATTAAAGGGTGACGCCGTCAGAATTCCCATGCAATTTTCACTGGCTTATCATGAGTAAATTTCACATCCACCACTTTTGCCAAGCCATGACGCCGTCCAGGCATAATCATGACGCCGTCAAAGGTAACTTCCAGCCGATTTTTGAGACTTTGTCGTTTTCTTCACTTTTATGCTCCAAAAACGTCCAAAATGCCTCCTTTTCCAGATTTCTCCTCAAAAGTACCTAAAATGACAAAAGGAACGATTTAGGGCAATATTTGATCAAATAAATACGATTTCGGGCTTAAATGACCCCTTAAAAGCGGTACACTTTTCGCTTCATCAACAAGTGCTCTGGATTCAGAACCAACTGCTGGATTATGGGTACAATTTCATGAACACCAAAATTTTCATTGACAACAACAACACAATGTGTATTATCAAAAATCCTATTTTTCATTCTAAAACAAAACACATAGAGATAAGACATCATTTTATTAGAGATTGTTATGAGAAAAAGTTAATTCAAGTGGTTAAAATACATACTGACAACAATGTTGCTGATTTACTTACCAAATGTTTTGATATAAGTAGATTTCAATTTTTAGTTGCTAGTATTGGTATGATCAATCTTTAATCTTTTTAACCATCTTATCTCTGTATGTTTTTGTAAAATTTTATAAAGGATTTGTGCTGCTGTTTTGTCAATGTCTGGTGTTTAGTCATCATTTGCTGTTTCTTAACTTGTTTCCTGGTTAGTTGTTTGTTGCTATGCCTACTCTGCTGCTATTATGGAATATTCTTGCTTGTGTTTGTGGTTTGCTACTAACCTTTTGCAGACATACATACATACACAATCAAGTAAAGCATGGAAAGAGGAAGTTCATTGATAATAAAGGCAAAAGTACAACATATAGTTTCCATACATTCATGCTATTTAAAACAAGTTCCAAAAGACATCAAGATTCAAAGATTCACAACCTAAATTCTAGCAAAGTCAGGCATGACCTTGCTACGAGGTCCTCTAGTGCCCATGGCCTCTGACACCCTTGGACAGGGAAGTGAAAGTACTACTGGACGTGGTGGTGGACTCTGCTGTTGGCTTGTCGAGGGAGCTGATTTCTTCTGCTGCTTCTTCTTCTTTGAAACAGGGGGTTTCTGCTCAACCGTACTTGGCTTTGGATGAGGCAGGTGGACAATCTTCGCAAAAGCGGCGGCGGCATTCTCCATTTGTTTTTGAAGCTCAGCGGTCAAAGGATGCTGTGGAGGATCGATTTTTGTTTTTTCATCATCATCAGAATCTTCAAAGGAGGATGGTGTTGATGGAAGTGGGTCGGAATATTCCTCTTCGACAACCGCTTTGCCTTTTGGTTGTGCTGAAGATGAACTTGGAAGATAACCTTGAGGAAAGTAACTTGCCCATCCCTCTGAATCGTCTGATGATGAATCTGAGGAAATGTCGATAATTGGAGCTTTTGATGAACTCATGATTTGTTGATTTTGAGTTAGGGTTTGTGAATTGGGATTTGCTAAAGAGATTAAGGGATTTTTGGACTTCAATGAGGGGTTGGTATGGTATTTAAGGGAGTAATTTTGAAGATATTGGGAAAGTTGACTTTTGGTCAACACTTTCTTAACTCTGCTGATGAGTTTGAAAGTAGAAGGGTCAAATTGAAACTTTTGGCGCGTTCTTAAACCTAATTAGATCAAAACGGTCTTATACACCAATTTGATCTCATTACCTTTTAATTGCTCAAAACTACATTTGATTCTCACCCAAGAACACTAATTTATTTCATTACACCCAAAACCCCCAAATCAAATGGCTCGAAGAACGTTTCCGGAAGAACACAATCAAATTGCTTTTCTTAGTAAGGTTTCTGCAGCTACTGGATTTCATGAGGTTATGGATTTTCTGAGTGCTTCTAGATTAAGGTATGCATTAACAGTTGATCCTACCATTTATAAATCTCATATGCAACAATTTTGGTCAACTGTTAAGTTGGATATACTAGATGGTGAGGAAAGATTGATAGGTAGTGTGGATGGGGAGAATATTGTAGTTAGTGAAACAACCATTAAAAGAAGTCTTCGCTTATCAGGCATATCTACACCCCCTACCCTTACCCCAGAAATTGTTATGACTGAGCTTGAGAATATTGGATATGAGAGACCTGAGAATAGTGGAACATTTTTGAAAGGTCATCTGTGTTCCCATTGGAAGTTTTTATTGCATACTCTACAACACTGCTTGTTTCCCAAAGTAGGTGGATGGAGTGAGTTTAGTGCTTCTCAAGCTATGGCTTTAGTGTGTTTGGCAACAGGGCAACCCTTTGATTTTTCTTCCATGATATTTGAGGGTATGAAGAAGTTTATTAAGAAGAAATTCTATTTGTATCCAAGGTTTCTACAACTTGTTATCAACTCTCAGCTAAGAGAACCCTTGAGGCATACAAATGTTGAGCCCTGTAGTAGAATGGCAATCAAGATGTTTGCATTTCTAAAGAAGAATGGGAAAGGTTTTTCTGGTGTAATAACTCCCCTAACTGAACATATCTTGAATGTTGTGGCTGAAATGAATGAGGATGAAGAGGCTGGAACTCCCACAGCTTCCCATCACACATCCTCATCAACAAGTTTGAATGTATCAGTGTCACATGAACCCCAAAATACCCAATCACCTAGGACTTCACCACATGAGGACATTGTGCTACCTCAGGCCAATGTTAGTATGGATGCAGATGAGGCTGATACAGGTGTTGGAGGTATCATGATGGAAGAGGCTGGCACTACTGTTTCCAACTTATTAGTTGAGCAAGACAATGTCAACATAATTAAGACCTCAACCATGGCAACATCTTTTGTAGAAGGTTCTCAGGAACTCAATACAACTGATGGTAACCCCAGCCAAATGGCTTCTATGGGGGGCTCAGATGTTCAACCTAGGGTTGAGACTGAGTTTGTGTCCCAAGATTCACCTCTCGGAGAAGGTCACACATCTCGAAGTGATGAGGACAGAGATGAAACTATTGAATTGATGGACACTGATGTACATATTGACATTGCCAATGATACACCTCTCGGACCAGGTCACACAGGTCGAAGTGTTGAGGCTAGTATTGAACTTGAAACAGAGAATTTGACGGCTAAAACTCCTGTACAAAATGCCAATTCCAATGATCAACCTCTCGGGTCAGGTAACACAGACCGAAGTTGTGAGGATATCATGAAACAATTTAAGGAATTGACGGATAAATGTACACAATTGTCATAGGAGGTTCTTGGACTAAGAAAGGAGTTGTCTACAGTCAAAGCTTCTCAAGGTGCAGAAATAAGAAGGCTTAAGCTAAGAGTTACTCATCTTGAGGGGAGGTTGAAGAAAGGTTCCAAACCATGTTTGGAAGAGGATGCTTCCAAACAGGGGAGGAATGATCAGGAGACTGTAGTGAATGATCAGGATCAGGAAGTTGTAATGGGTTTAGGGGAGGTTGAAAAGGACTCAGTTGAAAATGTTGGTGATAAGAGTGACAAGGTTGACTCTGCTGTTGCAGAAAACTCTGCTGATGGGTTAAAGGTTTCTGCTGATGATACTGAGAAGAGTGCAGCAGTACAGGACTCTGCTGAATCAGATGATGAAAAGTTAACTTTAGCTCAAGTACTGCTGAATATGAACAAAGGAACTAATACACCCACACCATCACAACAACAACCTGCTGCTGAATCTGCTGAAGAGCTTGCAAGGGTGCAAAAGTTGGCTGATGAACAAGCTCAGATTGCTCAGGATGAAGAATATGCAAGAAGTGTAACAGCTGATGAAGAAAGAAATCAGTTTGAACTTATGGAAAGCTCTACATTTAAAGAAGTTAATCAAGAAGAATTCAATGAACAATTGCAGTATTTCATTGATTCTGATATGATTGTAAGAGGTGAAGCTTTCTTGATAACAAATGATGAGCAGTTGAATGGAAGTGAAAAGACAAAAGAGCTTGTTGAGTTTATTCTCAGAAAGAATGGATTAGCTAAGTGGGAAGAGTTGATTATGAGGATTAAATAAGCACAGAAGCATGGTTACAAACAAAAGTCATCTTCAAGGAAAGCATTGGTTAATGACATGAAGTATTATTTGAAGAATGCTAGGAATTATCAGATGAAGGATTTCAAAGGAAAGTCAGATGCCTTAATTGAAAAGGAATTTTATGAAACTTATGCTAAGCTTAATCCAAGAAAAGTTTCTGAAAAGAAGAGAAATCCAGAAGTTATGGGATCTGACAATATGAAAGCATCTGGGAGTGGAAGTGTTTCAAAGCCCATAGTATCTGATGTTGAAAAGGAGAAAGAAATTATTGTTGAAGCTGAAGTAATGACTGAATCCTCTGCTGGTACAAAGAGATATAGGAGGAAAGTAAAGCAGGTGGGTAGGAAGAAGAGAAGAACTCAGTCAGTAGTGATAAGTGATTCAGAGAAAGAGGATAGTGATTCAGAGAAGGAAGAAGTGACTGCAGATGATATGAAAGGGATTATGGATCTCACAGTTCATGAACCTCAAGAAGAGCCTGGGTTACTTAATGAAGTTCCTTTATCAATAAAATATCCAATCATTTCATATTCACATGAGGTTCTAAATGATAGTCAAGTATGCTGGGTGATTAAGAGATCAAATGGTTCAAGTGTGGGATATATTAGTTTTTCTCAGATGTTGCACTACATGGATAGGGATGATATTACTCAACTCTGGAATCTTTACAAGATGAATTATGGTGATACTAGACCAGAGGTGGTGTATGAAAGACTAAATTATTACTATTTGAAGAATATGTTTGAACCAGATGAGAGGAGTATTGAATGGAAGAAGTTATTAAGCTCCACAGTTCAGAAATGGTATTTATATCAATCTTGTGGGGTTCATCTCTTATCATGTATAGGTGTGACTGTGTATATGCTTGTGGAGAAGGATTATGTCATCAACAACAGTACATCTATTCTGTATCAAATGTTGCAGCCTGGTAAGTTGACATTACAAAGACCATTTGATGTAGATAATCAAGCATTTGAACTAATTGAGAAATATAAAAAGTTGCTGGAATCAAAGGTTTCAAAACAGTAAAGTGTTTGGAAGCATCCTCCTGGTGATTAGCTGGATTTAAGGAAACTTGATGATTTTTGAAGAAAAATATCAAGTTTAGGGGAGGATTGTTGGGTCTAAAATACTGCTGATTCGAGAAACATAACTCTGCTGGATAGTTATGTGACTCTGCTGATTAGTACATTAACTCTGCTGTTTTGATAACTCTGCTGTTTGGGATAATAGGCATAGTGTAACTCTGCTGCTAGCTCACGAAGACTCTGCTGCTAGAAGATTTACTCTGCTGCTTATTAGATATGTATAGTATGTTAAGGATAAGTATAGAAAAGATACGTATGAATATTTTTCTTGTATAGAAAGTCTTGTAAACCGACTAGGACTCCTTATGCTATAAAAGGAGGTTCTATGGTTAGGGTTACATATCGATTATCTTAGCATATGTATTATTGTTTACACTTCAAGGTTTCTTGTAACCCTATTGCTATTCAGAGCAATCGTATTAATATATTGAAGTGTTGTTTGATAATTTGTTTTGTGTTATTCTTCTTAAGATCAAGTATTAGTTTCCGCATAATATTTGATATACAACTCAAGATCAGTTTCTATACCGATTACCTTAGATTTATCTAAAGTAATTAATAAGATCGTGAAGCTCAACTGGGATCAACAATACGAAACCCTAATTTTTAAAAAATTACGCGTTTTATAAAAAATTAATAGATCTGGTAAATTACTTACTAAATCTTTCAATTAACAAAGGTTAATTGAAATATATCACCATCATCACAGAAAAACCACCATCACCGAAATATATCACCATCACCATCACCATCTTTTTAGATCTAAAAAGATCTAAAAAATTAAAACCGCGTCTTATCTCATAACCCTAAACCACTACACAGCCCACAGAAACCCACCCACCCATCAAGAACATCACAAAAACCACCATAAGGTGGAGGTTTGAGTGACAAAGAATATTTCAGAAGGATGGGATGGGGGTGGGTTAGGGTTTGAGTGAGAGAGAGAAAGGTGAGAAGTTAGCCAGAGTACGAGTGAGGTGATAGAGGGAGAGAGTAGGTGGGAAGAGATAAGAGGGTGGGTTTGGGTTTCTGTGGGCTTGTGTAGTGGTTTAGGTTAGTAAAAAACGCGGTTTTAATTTTTTATTACTTTTTTTTTCTTTGTATAAGTTAAAAAAAAATGTTATAAGTTTGATTTTCTTTGTATAAAAAAAGTTATAAAAAAAAGTTATAAAAAGTTTTTTTTTTCTTTCTTTGTATAAGTTATAAAAAAAATTGTGTAAAAAAATTATATAAAGTTATATAAATGTTATAAATGTAAGTCGTAAATGTTATAAATGTTATAAAATATGTTAAAATTTGTAATGTATTTTCAGGAGTTCGGTACTGACGAGCAACTAACGGATTGGGTCCAAAATGTTGCTCGGGGGCTCGGTTTTGTCATTGTTAAAAAAAGAACTAAATCAGAAAAGGGTTATTTGTACGAAATAAATTATCGGTGTTCAAAGGGCGGGGTTTATGAACCTGAAGGTACTGGAAAACGGCAAACCAGTACCTCTAAAACCGATTGTCCATTCAAGTTGGTGGCGAAATATCATAGAACAAAATCTTTTTGGAGGTTGAGGGTGAAGGATGATAGTCATAATCATGATCTTGCAGAGTCGTTGCATGGTTTCCCATATGCAATGCGATTAAAGGGGGATGAGCACGGTTTGGTCGAAATACTGACACAGTATCACGTACCAGCGCGTCATATACTTTCGGCAGTAAAGGATCTTAATCCGGATAACGTGTCGGGCATTAGAACTATATATAACGCACAAAGTGCGATCCGTAGAGCCCTAAAAGGTGATAGAACTCCGATCCAAGTCCTTTACTCACATTTGCAGAATTCAGGGTATACATATTACGAGAGGGTAAATGACGTCACTAATGAGCTTGAGGAGCTATTTTTTGTTCACCCCACGTCATATGCTCTATGGTGTACATTCCCAGAAATCATGCTAATGGACTCAACATACAATACCAATTTGTTCAAATTGCCATTTTTTGAAATTGTTGGATTAACTTCAACAAACAAAACATTTTCAATGGCGTTTTCTTTTTTGGACAAAGAAAAGGGTCCTAATTTTGAATGGGTATTGCAATGTGTGAAGCAGGTGATAGAGGAAAGATATTACCCTCGTGTTATCGTCACTGACAGAGATTTAGCATTGCTTGGGGCATGCAGAGTAGAATTCCCGAACGCCCACAAATTACTCTGTCAGTGGCACATTAACCAAAACGTGCTTCAATATTGTAGAAATAGATGCAAGTCGATAAAGGAGTACGAGTACATTAAATTAACATGGGATTCTATGGTTCAAGCTCCGACACGCGACATATTCATGCATTATTATCAAGGCCTGCAAGATTTGTTGCTCGAACATGCAGGTACTCAATTATTAATTCATTGTTATTATTATTAAATAAATAACAACTCGAATGACTTTTTGTTAATTCATTGTTTTTTCAGATATTTCTTCGTATTTGAATAACTGGCTGCAAAATTACTCTAACATGTTTATCGGGTGTATTACCGATGAATATCGCGCCTTCGGCCAGACAACAACATGCAGAGTTGAGGCTCAACACGCGTTGTTGAAATTATACTTGGGCAGCACACAGTCCAACTTAGACACGTTGTTGAGTTCGATCGATAAGATTCTCGTTTCGCAAGAAACTACGATAAAGGAGTCTCTTAACAGAAGCAAAAATGAGATGATGAACAAATGTAATGTACCAATATTTCAAGAATTGTGGTATAAAGTTTCCAAGCATGCTATGCAACTCATTTTCGCTGAACTCCATCTGTCGATCGACGCCCAAGATTGTACTCATCAGTTGCGGTCAGTTTATGGCCTACCATGCTTTCATGAACTGCTTTACTACCAGATTCATAGTAAGTATATTAAATTTGTGACTATTAAGTTATTTTCCCCATTAATATCAGTAATTTATATAAGTCACTTTTAATGAATGCAGATATGCCCATCCCACTAAATACGATTGATATTTTTTGGAGAACCCTGTCTGTTCCGTGGCCTAGTATCAACACTGAAGCTGGTCCTTCTCGTGATTCTGACGATGATCCTGATTGTGAAGATGACATACAACAATTCAGGAGTGTTTTTGGCAAAATGTCATCGTTTGTGAAAAAAAATATGTTAAATAAGATGAGGGGGATATACAATCCAGAATCTGTTGATATACGTCAACCTGCTATTCAAAAAAATACTCGTGGATGACCGAGCGCAAAGGAAAAAAAGTCCCAGGCAGCAAAAGTCCCGGACTTGAATAAAGTACCAAACGTAGATCCAAGTCGAAGAAGCACAAATATAAGATCTACAAAAGTCCTGGACTTGAACAATCAACCTGCGAGACATAGTTCTTACATGGGTCCCGGAGTTGGAAGCAGTCCCAGACACAGGTTCTACGTTGGAAATCCGATGAGCGAGTATTACATGCAGCAGCTTCCACAGTTTTTCCGTCGATACATCACAAGTATCTACGATGTGGAAGGTGATGGAAATTGTGGGTTTCGGTGCGTTGCCCACGGTATTGGTCAAGGCCAACACAACTGGCTCAATGTCCGAAGGTTTTTGTTGCAAGAGTTGGAAATTAATCAAGAGTTTTACGTACGTTTGTGGCAAGAAGTGGAGTATGCCAATATTTGGAGGAGAATAAACTGGTTAGTAGATAGTGGTTGTCCAGAAGCACACTGGATGGGTATGCCAAACACGGGGTTTGTTATTGCCACAGTGATTCACCGGCCTGTTGTACTTATATCAAACGACGGATGCGCTACGTCTTTTCCACTTTTTACTCCTCCAGATGTATCACAAGGAATTGCCCCCCTTGTGATTGGCCGTGTGGCGATGGGGGGTGGTCACTACATTCATCTTACGGTAGACGAAAACTCACCATTTCCATTTATTCACCCACAATGGAGGTACCACAGACATGCCGATGCATCCGGATGGCAAACTTTGTATGAAGATCGAATAGACATGTTTAGTGAGATTATGCGAAGACAAAGATAGTACATGGTTACTGATTTATGTTGTAAATAATTATACAGACAAAACATTGTGAATGATTACTGATTTATGTTGTAAACAATTATACCGATAAAACATTGTGAATGAATACTGATTTATGTTGTAAATTAATGTGACAAATGTTATAAATGTGACAAATGTTATAAATGTGACAAATGTTATAAATGTTATAAATGTTATAAATGTTTCTATATACTAATACGTGTCACATTATATTTGTCACAGACTCAGCATGATCTTGATACCCCACCTGTCAGACGTCGGGCATCATATAGGCGAGTCCGTGGACGTCGTCTTCAGCTATCATCTGTGTTGACTTCATCTGTTAGTAGGACCCGTTATGGTTACATGGGTAGTCCTGCTGACTCACCACCTAGTCAGAGACGTAGGAGATTAGTGGAGTCATATTCTGATGAGGATGAGGATGAGGATCCAATGGAGGATCCAGAGCAGGTTCAAGATGAGCCTACTCCTGATGTTGCTGCACCTACTGAGCACACTCCTATGGGTGTTCAGGGATTGTTTGAGATTGGACAGAGCTCCAGAGATGCCGAGATTCTGGGTTTGGATGCTAGTCAGTGGGTGGACATTGCTTGTGATGTAAGCACAGGTGTACATGCAGCTAGTCCAGAGTACACACCGTCATCTCCTTCTTTCATGCCACCGCTAGCAGAGGAGCCTACTGAGATGGATCAGATCTGGATTCAGCTGACGAACCAGGCGAACCAACTTGATGTGCATTCAGATCAGCTTGGTTCAGTGATGAGGGAGAACCAAGAGCTTAGAGACCGATCCTAGAGTAGTAGTAGTGATGATGTATTAGAACTAATTATTGACGAGCTTGTAATTTTTGAACACTCTATCTTTTGATATATATATATATATATATATATATATATATATATATATATATATATATATATATATATATATATATATATATAAACAAGCTTAGTCTTCCTATCGGATTATTCGTTTTCCTCTGTGGTTGATGTTGTAAATAACTGTTTGTATTATTTAAATTAACAATACATTACTTGTTTATTGTTGTCGTTGTTAATTAAATAAAAACATTGTAGTTGTTTAATGCGTTAACGTTAATGTGTAAAAAAAAATACATTACACTTAAAAATAACACATAAAAAAATTTTACAAAAAAAAAAAAAAAAAAAAAAAAAGGTACACAAATCGAAAAAAAAAAAGAAAAAAAAGAATTAACAATACATTACTTATTTATTGTTGTCGTTGTTAATTAAATAAAAGCATTGTAGTTGTTTAATGCGTTAACGTTAATGTGTAAAAAAAAAATAAACATTACACTTAAAAATAACACATAAAAAAAAAAAAAAAAGGTATACAAATCGGAAAAAAAAAAAAAAAAAAAAGTTGCTACACTTAAAAATAACACATAAAAAAAATTTTACAAAAAAAAAATTAAAAAAAAAGTTGCAAATCGACCAAAAAAAAAAAAAAAAAAAAAAAAGTACTTTAAAGTACAAAGTACAAGTACAAGGTACATTGTACTTTGTACTTTAAAAGTACAAAGTACCACAAACAGTTAGGGAGGGTCAGTATATCACAATTTGGGAGGGTCAGTATAACATGTGCCTTATTTAATTTCTTTTTTCTCTAGGCATTGTATTACTTCTGTTTGAACAACGACAACAACAACAAAGTTTTTTACGAATATTTATGTGTGGACAATAAAGTTAATCTCCAATGATCTATTTAATTACTCCAAAAATAAGATCATATTAAGTTGTTAAAATGGTACCAAAACAATCTAGATAATCACCCAACCAACCACCACTTGGTGATACTTTTATTATAACAATATACACAGTAGACTTGTCCTCAACTGAGTTCAAGCCAGGTACAGTTACAAAGAGAAAGACGATTGTCCTCCTATAGAGTGCAGTCATATACAAGACTCACACACTAAAACCACAAACCTAAACCAAACTCAGAGATCAAGAAGATCTTCTATAAACCACTAAACAAACTACAAAACTAAACCAAACTATAACCAAACTGTGAGAGAAACCCAGGAATATCGAGAGCAACCGTATTGATGTAAACTTTGTGAGAGAGTCAATAATGAAACCCTAGCAGCTAATGAGAGTGTATATACACCAATGTTACACTCTAGTCCCTGCACAAACAAACACTTACAAAACCATATCAAAGTAAGCATTAGTGAAATTATAACTAATAAATGTTACCAAATGAACCTTTGAGTTTCATAAGTTTGTCTAAGGAGTGAATACTTTCAACACCCCCCCCCAAACAGATGAAGCAAAAAGGTTCACCATACCAAGTTTTTTAACCATAACTGCATGTTGTACAGACACAAGAGCTTTGGTCAACACATCTGCAGTTTGTTCTTTAGAATCAACTTTCATAGTCACAATCAAGCCAAATGCCACTTTTTTCCTTATAAGATGCACATCAATGTCAAAATGTTTTGTTTTCTCATGCATCACAGGGTTAGCTGCTATTTGCATAGCATACTTATTATCACAACACAAATTCACAGGAAACATAGCCTCAGTAACCCCAAGATCTTAAGAACCCACATCACTTCACAAGTAGCAGATGCCATTGACTTGTATTCAGCCTCAGCTGAAGACTTGGACAATGTATTATGCTTCTTACTTTTCCAAGATACAATAGTACCATTCACAAACACACAATAACCAGACACAGATCTTCTAGTGACTGGACATTTAGCCCAATCAGCATCAGAATATGCCATAACATCAAACTTCCCATTATTCTTCTTAAAACTTAAACCATTACCAGGTGCAAGTTTAAGATACTTTAATACCCTTAAACCAACATCAAAGTGAGACTGTAAAGGAGCATGCATATACTGACTCAAAATGGTCTAGTCATAGTGAGATATATAAGTTTTCCTACAAGCTTCTGATAACTAGTTATATTTTTCAATAACCTATCATCATCAGATTCCTTATGATTCAAAACTATATTTTCAAGTAAAGGAGTCATAACAGGTCTACATGCCAACATACCATATTCATGAAGCAACTCTAAACAATACTTTCTTTGATTCAAACATAACCCATCTTTAGTTTTTAAAACCTCAATAACCAAGAAAAACTTTAATTCTCCAAGATCTTTTATCTTGAATTTATTATTCAAAAACCTTTTAAAACTCTCAATCTCTTCCAAACTATTCCCAGTAATGACCATATCATCAACATAAACTAATAAAAACAACACTGTATTACCCTTTTTCTTTATAAAAAGAGAATGATCATTTTGAGATTGTTTAAAACCTGCTTCAAACAAAACTTCTGACAGTTTGTGATTCCACTGTCTAGGAGCTTGTTTCAAGCCATACAAAGATTTTTTTAGTTTTCACACTTTAGTACTACACTCTTTATGATAACCTGGGGGAGGAACCATATACACTTCCTCACTCAAGTCCCCATAAAGAAAGGCATTATTAACATCTAACTGAAATAATTTCCAATCATTCTGAACTGCAAGACTTATAAGACACTTAACAGTACTCATTTTCACAACAGGACTAAAAGTCTCATCATAGTCTAAACCCTCTTTTTGAGTATGACCTTTAGCTACAAGCCTTGCCTTGTATCTATCAATTTCACCATTAGCTTTATACTTTATTTTAAAAACCCATTTAGACCCAATAGGTGTTCTTCCAAAAGGAAGTTCAACCTCAACCCAAGTATCATTTTCATGTAAAGCAAGCATCTCTTCATTCATAGCATTAATCCAATTTATATCTTTTGAAGCTTCATCAAATGAAGAAGGTTCATATGATTTGTTCAAATTAGAGACAAAACAACAATTCTCATAACTGAGCACAGAATGATTAGCATACTTGCCTAAACCATACCTAACCTTACCATCTAACACAAATTCATTCAATTTAGCAGGTAATATTGAAGATCTAGATGATCTCCTAGATGTACTTCCTCTGTATGAGTTTGAAAAAGACTTTGGAACCTAGGCACATCTGAACTGGTATCACTATTTCCCTCAGAATTTATATTATCATCTAAAGGAGTTGTAGACCTACTCAACTCAGGTTGCTGTGAACTTGCAGGTTGTTGTATCGGCTCAGGAATAGCAGCCTGCTCTATGTTCACAACCTTACCAGGTTGAGATGGACTACCATCTCTACCAACAGGTGTACCTTCCCTACCATTATTATTATTCTCATCATTGGGAATGGGGAAAGGAGTTTTGGTTTTAGATTCAGATTCAAAATAATCAAAAAAAAATAAATAAATAAATAAATAAGTGTGTCACCTCTGACACTGACTCAGAAACCATGTTTTGACTCATTCTAAGAGGAAAAATGGTTTCATAAAACTTTACATCCCTTAAGTACAAAATTGCTCTGTTTTCCAAACTCGAAATCTTATAAGCTTTTTTTCCACTAGCATAACCAATAAGAATGCATTTTTCAGATTTTTCAGAAAACTTATCAGACTCTTTAAAGAGAGCAGCAAAACACAAATACCCAAAACTCCTTAGATGAGACAAACTAGGTTCCCTACCATAAACAAGAGAAAAAGGAGATTTTCCATTTAAGACACAGGAAGGCAACCTGTTAATCAAATAAGTAGCAGTTAAGACACATTCAGACCAAAACACAAGAGGAATCCCCCCTGAAACATAATACTTCTAGCTACATTAAGTAGATGTCTATATTTCCTTTCAGCTATACCATTCTGTTGTAGTGTATATGTACAACTAGTTTGATGTATTATTCCCATGGAACTCATAAAATCATTCATTTTGTTATCAACAAACTCTGTACCATTATCAGACCTAACAATTTTTATCTTTTTCTCAAACTGAGTCAAAACCATGTTGTAAAAAGAAAGAAACATGTCAAAAACCTCATCTTTTCTTTTTAACATATACACCCAAACAGACCTACTGAAATCATCCACAATAGTCATGAAATACCTATACCCTTCCCTGCTAAACACTTTATAAGGACCCTAAACATCTAAATGAATGAGTTCCCCAAAAACAAATATTTTATGTTCACTAATAGGAAAAGGATCCCTAGTTTGTTTTGCCTTATGGCAAACCTCACAGGGAGCATCATGATCAACATTATTCAAGTTTAAAGATCCTTCTAGAAGTTTTAAAACCTAGTTAGCAGGATGACCCAACTTATTATGCCAAACTTCCTTAGAAACAAAATAACTAATAAACTTGGTGTGTGTGCAAGTATGTATATATATATATTATATATATATATATATATATATATATATATATATATATATATATATATATATATATATATATATATATATATATATATATATTAGTGTAGGAAAAACCCGACCAAAGGGTGAATTCTATCTCTAACTAAGATTGAATAAACCGAGAGGACAAAGAAATTCAAACAAAATATAATTCCGGAAGTATTGATTTTTCCCGGGTCGTTAGGTTCCGATGAAGTGTGAATGGAACGTTGAATTCCGTTCCTGATCGAATGATTTGATTAAGTGAGAAATTTTGGGATTATATCTAAAAATATAAAACATAAACTAAAAAGTAATTAAAAAGCATATAAAATGAGTAAACAAAGCACAAATAATCAAAAATGCAATTAAAACTAAAAACCGGGCTCTTACGGGACTTAAAACGGGCCTAAGAAAACCTAAAAGTCAAAAATCTACTCTAGATGTGCAAATTTGGTTCCTACAAGTCCTAAATGATTAAAAAGAATTTTAGAAAAAAGATTTATATTTTTTTTGCTTTTTATTTTATTTTTTATGAATTAAAAACACTTTTGGTTTAAAAAAAATATTAAAAATACTAAATTAATGTGAAAAATTATGAAAATTTCTGGAAAACTACTTAAAGTTATAAAGATTCTAGGAAAAATAAAAACAAGTTCACAGCTTATTTGGATAAGCAGTTATTAAGCAAATAAGAAAAATAAGCTTAAAAGGTAAAAAGGTGTTAAATATAAAACCCACACAAACTTTAACGGAAAAGACCCAAGGACGCAGTTGGTTAAAGTGTATGTTATAAAAGGTTGAGACTGGTTGAGGTCAAGGGTTCGAGCCTCAGGCTCACCCTTGGCTTCCAAGTTTCCTTTTTTTATGTTTTTGCAAATTTCTTTTTGGAAATTATAAATAAGCTAAAAATGAGAAACTTTTGTGAAAACAAAATTTTTAAAACTTAAGGAATAAGCTGGAAAAAACTTAATAAGCAAACAGCAATCAAAGAACTTAAAAACAAAGACTTAACTGATGCACATACAAGCTTCTATAAGCTTGTGTGTAAACTAAAAAAAAAACTTCTAAATCCTAAATGCTACTCTAAAAAGCAAATCTAATCCTAAATAAGCAGTGCTTATCAAGAAATAAGCTCAGAACTAAAAATAAGCTAATAGTGCCAAAACTGCATACCAAAACAGACTGATGTGGCAACTTTGAGCTACTAAATAAGCACTTATGCAATAAGCTATTCCACAAAAAACTGAAAGAAGATCAAGAACATCAACCAAAGAGCTTATAGAACAAATTTCAGACCCTATAGAGCTTATTTAGTGCTTAAAAAGCTGTTGATATGGAAGCTAATCAGACACTTAAGAACTGATAAACCAATATTATATGATCTGATCTACTACTTTTGAGACTACAAATAAGCTAACAAAAAGCTGAGAATTGAACTAAAAATTATAAAACAGCATTAAGATACAACTGAATAACTTGTAAAATGATTTTCAAACACTTTGAACTAAAAATAAGCTTAAAAATGAACTAAGAAAAGGCCTACTAAGACTGTTTTTGGCTTTTTTTTAAAACTATGACATATTTAAAAAAAAAATGAACAATAGGACTCAATACCATATGAAATTTATCCAACACATAAAAACCAACTTATATCACTAATTTTGACTCAAAAAACTACAACCTCAAGACCTTAACACTGATTTAAGCAAAATAAGCTAAAACTATTAGTTTAAACCTTAAAAACTAGAAAACTACTCTTAAAACCTACAAATCTACATAGAAAAGCTTTAAACAACTTTAATTCTACTTATTAGACTGAATTAGAGCTTACTCAATTTGAACCAATGGCTAAAACTCATGAAAACAACTTTTGACTTAATCTAAATCCTAAATTCAAACACCCTTTTAAATGTCTAAAACTGATTTTAAAGCTTAATTAGAATGCAAAACTCAAATTTTCTTGAAAACAGATCAATGTTAAGTGCATTTGAAGGATTTTAAGCAAAAAGTTGTTTGAAATAAGCACTTAGCCAATAAGTTAAGCTTATTGGCTATTATGACCATAAAAATACATATTAAGCACAAAATGATATATCACTATGAAATAATGCAACAAAACAGTAGATCTATCACTAATAAGCATATATAAGACAAATGAAGACAAATAAGCATAAAATAAGAAGTAATAAAATAATAAGCAATTTGAAAAGCAAAAATAGGAAAAATGGAACTCACTTTGTCCTTTGCTCAAACAAGGACTTATAAATGCTCCAAGAGCTGATCTACAAGCTCCAGCTTGTTAAAAATAAGCTGGTAAAGTCCAATAAGCCCTTCCCAATCCAACTTATCATCTAAATGCTTATTCCTTCCTTAAGTTAGGGTAATTTGAATCCAATGGAGTACAATTCAAGTTTTGATTATAGAAGCTCAAAACAAGCTATGGAACAACTTATTTGAGTTCTGAACAGTAATTAAGTAAAGTGCTTATTGAGAGCTTATTATAGCTTATTTTAACAACTTAAAAGCATTTTAACACAAAAGTAAAAGAGACAAAGCAATAATGTAAACTGAATTTTATTAATTAATGAAAAACTATTACAAAGCTGAATTAAAAGACATGAAATAAGCAGTAATAAGCTATAACGACATGAAAAATAAAGCTAAAACTAAAACTTCCAATGCTTGGTGAAGAGCCTTGTATTTATAGGAGTCCAGGGAGCCTTCTAGGGTTTCTATCAATAAATCTCAGCCCTTAAATCCATGATGTCGACATCAATCCTCAATCACAGCCCTTGATTCGTGTACCACATAGCCTCCTCCAATCAAAAGCTTGAAAAATGTCACGGTGGACAATAAGTGAGCTCATATTAGCCTAGTCATCCTTCTAGAAGAGGTAATAGTACTTAAGTGAGGGTGAAATGGAGCAGGGTAAAAGGAAGAAGAAAGGTGAACAGTAACTGGAATACGCATACTTTTTTTCTTGTTTGACCCGGATTTTTTTATTTGTTTGACCTGGTGTTGGATATTGGATCCGGGTTTAATATGTATGGTGGGCTGGGCTTGGTTTAAATATTATAGAAAAATGGATTGGATTTTTTTGTTTTATTTAAGGATTTAAGTTTTAGGACTAACTATGCAAATTTTTAAGGACTAATAGTGAAAATGATTTTGGGATAATTGATGAAAATGATTTTTCATTAAGGCTTTGATTTTGGAATTTTGGGTTTATACCTGATAAAAATGTAGAATCACATCCCCAGCCTCGGCTTTTCTCACTCTTTTCATTCCCGTGCTCGTTTTCGTCCGTTTTGTCTTTCTTTTTGTCATTTTCTAATATCCTTTACCTGCACATAAACAAACACAAAATAAGCATATATTTGGCATTTATGGTCGGTTTTTGATTTTTTTAAGTCCGTTTTTGATAAAGAAAAGGTATGTGATTTAACACATACCAAAATCCCTCAGACTAAGGTATTGCCGTGTCCTCACGCAATATCATCACATCACGCTTTTAAAACCAAAAATTTCAACCTCTTTCTACTAAAAATTTTGAAAAGTAGCAAAATGTTCTTCAAAAGAGATTAAGAAATTAATAGTTCCAAAAACGCCTCATTTGACCATTTTATTGAATATAATATCTTTTTGCACTTTTCTGATATGACGGGATGTTGACCTTCATTATTTAACAATAACTTTTAGGATCACGGAGTAAGAAGCACTTTTCATGAAAAAGCGTCCATATGGATAAAATTCATCGTCCTTGATTTTTCACGAGTCCCCAAATCAAGCTTAAAAATGAAATCATTGTTAAACACAAGTTAGATGCCAACACTACCCATAGACACTAATTGTGTACGCATAGCTACTTCTTGCTCCCTTATTCCTATTTCCTCTAAGTATTTTATAAAAAATGAGTTTTTCTTGTTTCCATAGATTTTTAGTCCGATAAAGGCACTAAATTTAGACGCTAACTAGTTTAAAATCATTCCTTCGAAAACCGTTGCCCATAAAAATGAGGTCCACATCAAGGTCCTAATTTAACATGATTTAAGGGATATCCTTTTTATTTCGACCTAAACAACTCATCTACGAGTCCAGAGACAGAAGCTTTATCAGGATATCCCCGGAGTCGAAATTTGGCATTATTAACATTATTAAGCACATATTATCACTCGGCCTTTTAAACAACCTAGACAAGACAACTAACAGTTCAGGAATCGGGAGTCTTATTTTGACCTTGGATATTTTTCCTCTGCCTTTTTGAAGTCTGAGTCAACGGGAGCGAACCGTCAGGAAACAGAAAACTTTTATCGGCTTTGGATTATTATTATTCAATTTATTATTACATATTTTGCCAAATTCCGAGTCCTGCGGTCTTTTAACAACCGAAACAATAGCACGTACTATCAGGAATCAGTAGTTTATTTCCCCGCAACACTGGCAGTACCTTGATGTGTACCCAACTTCTATAGGCAAGAATTCTCTAAAGAATGAGTAAAAACTAATTATCGCCAAAACTATGCACCTTTAATTATTTAAAGATTTACATTTTTGGGTTTATTTAGCTGATGTGAGCAAAAAGCCACAATTAACCTCTATGAGCTCTAAAGAGATCCAACTACTCCACGCTTAGCATCTAACTTATTTTTAAATCTATCATTTTTCGTTCTTCGCAAATTTAAAATCCTTGTAACATACTTGAAATCATATAACAAACATAAGATTAATGATAGATCGAATCTAGAGAGAGAGAGAGAGAGATAGATTGGGAGCCTTTTAGAGAGAGAGAATGCAAGAGATTAGATTGAACTAGTGAAAAGGTCCAACCCTTCCCACACATGGGAAGGGGAATTTATACTACTAACCTATTTTCCCCGTATGGGCTGTGGAGTGAGCTGACAGTGGGTAAAGACCCGACCCAACTCCACAAATACTAATATAACTAAACTAATACTAATAATACTAATAATCCTACAAGCTACATAAATGCTAAATAGATACTCGGGGTGACCGAGTCTTTCATATGAATATTTATATTCCTAACAATCTCCCCCTAAGGGTGATCACCCCGAAAAATACACTTTGAATTCTAGCATTCTATTATATGACTGTAAATTCCTAGCTCGTAGTCTTTTGATTCTTTAAGCTCAGCACACTTTGTACTTTCAGCAGTGGACCTTTGATGACTGTTCATTTGTCTTGGATGATCTTTGAGGATTCTTTGAGGTTATCATCCAACATACGTCTTCAAGTCATCTTGTTTCAGTATTGTTTCCATGTAATGTTGTGATCTTTGAGCATTCTTTGAGATCATCAGCCACCGTAAATCTCCAAGCTCATCCATTGTAGTAATATTGCCTCCATGTGATTTGTTGTGACCTTTGGACTGCATGCTCACACTTTTCTGGATCATGATAACTATCATCAGAGTTGCGAAAGCTGTGTTGTAGGTCTTTCAACTATCATGATGTCTTTGATAATGATTTGTAAGTGTGAGCATGGAGTGTGGATTGACACATCTCTATTGAAATCAGGAACCACCATCACCATCTTTATATGAATCTGAAATAAAACAGTTAGCACTAAAGTTGGAGAACGAATATGGCTTTGTCATTCGCTCGGTGTGGTTGGATTAACCTTCGGTTCCGTGAGGACCGACCTGTGATCAGGTAGAGTCCCCTTTAAAGAAGATTCTCCTTGACAGGAATTTCCAGCTTGTTGTAAAGACTCATTCAACGAATTAACGTTGGAATCGTCATACAAGCATGTTCTCATACCGGAACGTCTCAAAGCAGACAACACGGTAGAGTGAATCAGTGAATTAAAATTTACTGATTAATGAGACCGTCAATTCATTTCCTGGAACAAGATTGATTCAAAAGTGAATCGCCCCATCGTTTCTTTCCAGTTGTCACAAGTTTGATCCATGAAGGATCTCACATGTCACCTACCAAGAGCTTGTTTGATGTTGGCTCTAGAAGGATTTCCATCTTCATTGTGAATACTTTACGTATCACTCGGATGTTCTGGCAATACCACAAGGATAATGCGTAGGACTCTTTAAAATATATTTTCTTACTTTTCACGGTGTATGAAACAACAAGCATATTGGAAGTGTGTCCTAATGAGATTTATGGATGATCTCTTGGCTCTAGACTCAATAGTTAGTTTTGATTTAGTGATCGGAGGCTGGAGCAGACTGCCACCTTTTCAATATCAACTAACTCGGAGTGAGAGAGTCAATAGTAATGAGTGAATCTCCGTGTGAATGAAACAAGAGTTTTTTGAGAGACCTTGAGTGGCTAGGGAGGGTTGAGCAGCGTATCACTAGGTCCATGATACTTTGTCTTCAATATCAGCAATCAACTTAGTGATTCTGACAGCATATGTATTGACCCGGTTTCTGCCTAAAGTGTAAGGAGGGCTTCTTTCTTTTCACCCTTTATCTTTACATTTCTTTTTCATTCTTCAACCCCTTCAGCGCTTACCGAGACTTCATCACTAGCACCTTGTTGGGTTTGTTCCAGTACTAGCTCCGTCTCATTGGCACTCTTCCCTTATACTCACTTGTCTCCTTTTTTAATCATACCTAAGGACTTCTACACTAACTAGTGGATTGTCCCTGGGTAGATCCCTCCGGCTCCGGCGGGATCGTGAGAACTTATACCTAACCTTACCATCCTTATAACTCCAGTACATTAAGTAAAATGGTCAGTCTTTGTTGTTCTTCCACAATTGCCATCATAAATCATTCGCTCCCCCTCAATATGTGCATCGATATACGAAAGAGTTTAGCACATATGGGAGAGCCTACACTTGAGTCCAAAAGATCACATTTTTTTATCAGATTTTATATTTAAATCACATTCTCTCCCCCGATCAAAAATTTCAAACCATTTGAGATTTGTATTCCCAATTGATTTAAATAAGTTAGAAATTTTGGGAGAAAATGTGGTCAGTTTTAATATGTGCTGATAATGGAACATGCAAATGCTCCCCCTCAATTTATGAGGGAGATTCACTACTTTTTATGTACAAGATAACTGTTCTGACACAAATGATATTGACCATTTTGCGCAGATGATGTGATCATCCGCTTCTCTGAGGGAGTCAGTAGTCAACATTAATTATCCATCCACCAACAAAAATTTCCCAAATATTGTAGATCCCCACTTGGCGAGACCAGAATAAGTAATGCTTTGTTGAAATAAAGGTGGTGGTGGTGAAGACATTGTTGTTGTTGTTGCTGCTGATGTTGTTGTTGTGGTGAATTCAGAGCCAGTCAATAGAGTTTGAACATCTGATCAAATGGTTAGAGCGGGAGCAGGTACATTCATATCGGCCATGGAATCTGCATAAGAATATCAACACAGATATACATACATACATATTCACTCTTCATTAACAGCTACCACATAGCAGCATGCCTACTCATAATACCATATTCATCTCATAATCAAACCACAGTCAGGAAATACATCAAACCGCTATCTAGCATGAAGAGCAATCAGCAATCATGAACGTGGCAATTCACTCATATTTCAACATTCAACTCAGGATCTTAGGGACAAGATTCTAACATGATAGCTACATACCTAAGCATATCCTGAGTGCACATGCACTAAATCAACAACAATTAAGCAGCTATCGACTAACAAAAGTCAAACAACATTTGAAACTTATTCATTCAGATCATACAAATGCCAGTGGAGTATTAAAGAACATCAAACACAATGGGTTTTCTAACTCCTTTTAGATTTTGGTTTTTAAAGTATTTAAGGGATTAAACGAGGATTCCAGAGTGACACAAATGAACCTTATAGTTACATAAAGCTAGGATACTATAAGCAAATTGCACATAATGCCCTAATCTTTCTAACAACTAACACATTTGGCCATTTGAGATAAAGCTTAGTAAGTTCCTCTTCAACTAATACCCCATTAACTACAAAACTTTTTCTAACAATTATGAGATAACCAAGAAACCCGTTTGATGATATAAAATTTTAAATCACTCTCCCCCTTAATCAATGACTCGTATTCTAGTTAAAGAGCTGTAGTCATTGATTGAGTGACAAATTTTATGCACAATCCAAGTATGAAAGAATTTCAAACAACACGTTACCACTATGTGTCTCACAAATAATTTTCAGAAGAATCATAGAAGGAAAATTATTTGTATACAAAGAAGACTTCTCTTCTTAATCAGGAAATAATGCACTGAAGCGTACACTAAATCGAAGAAACATGGATATAAAGTAATCCATGCCCGGGTGAACTTCACCTAGTGGGAGGAACAACCATCTTTTTGGCGACGTGCTTTCCCCATAATGAAGAACGGGTTACAGTCTGAAGTAACTGCAAGCCATTTAGGCATTATTTAAAGACCCGTGTCATTATTGAATGACATTTCTAGGACCGTAAATGTTATCGATACCAGAAGACATACCTTGAAAAAACTAGTTTTGGTATTTTATATTTTTCTGATTTTTATGGTTTTTGTTGATTTTATATTTTTGTATTTTGTTTTTATAAAAGATTTATGAAATTGGAAAAAATATTTTTGAGTTTTTAAATTTTGTGAAGTTCAAGAATTGGGAATTTCTCTAAGTATGTTTCTACTGGTAGTATATTTGTTTCTGCTGGTAGTGCAAAGTTTCATTCCTGCTGGTAGTGTTTTGATTCTACTGCTGATAATGCTGCTGTTGATGCTGCTGCTAGTGTACTTGTTCCTGCTGCTAGCGATAACTCATTGCTGCTGCTAAGTGGATAAGTATGAAATGATATTATGTATATTTTGGTCAACAATATACGGTAGATAATATCTTACCCCATGTGCTTAGTTAACAAGTTGTGTGCCCAGATACATGTTGTATCTTATCTACTGACACACTCAAGATAAGTTAACAAGTAGTTCGACTAGACTTTAAGCAATATTGTAAAGATCTTCTTGGACTATAAAAGAAGATCTTAGACTAGATATTAAAAAAGGTTGTGTGTTAAAAAAAATACTTAGAACTTTCATAACTGTTAGAATAAGAACAAACACAAAAATATAACAAGTAAGAAAAACTTAAGATTCAAGGTTGTAACCCTAGTGATATCTCAAGATCACTCGTATTATTATCATTAATAATATTGAATCGTTTAGTGTTAATCTTTTATTATTCATTGACATATAACAAACACAACTGTTCCATTTCCACCACACAAATAACCTTCTAAGTGTGATTAAGTAGATTCCGCATACTTAATCATATTAACTCAATATATCATACACACAAAGTACAAAAGGTTTAACCACCTTAACCGTGTGTCGAATCCCAACAAGTGGTATCAGAGCACAGGCTGATATTTGATTTAGAAGAAGAAGTAGAAATGGATGTTGAATCTATTCAGACAAATGTTGCTGCAAAGATTCCCATGCTCAAACAGAATGAGTTTGAGATGTGGAGGCTGAGGATAGAGCAATATTTCCAAGTGCAAGATTATGCACTTTGGGAAATCATTGAAGATGGAGACTCTTACCAGCCTACCACCACTACATCAACAGTGGACGGCAAAGTAGTGTCAACTCTGCAGACAAAGCCAACATCTGCAGAAGATAGAATAAAGAAGAAAAATGACTTGAAGGCAAGAAGCATGCTGATGATGACCATTCCCAATGATCAACTTCTAAACTTCAGCAAGTTCAAAGATGCCAAGTCATTATTTGAAGCTATTATTGCAAGATATGGTGGAAATGAAGCCACCAAGAAAACCCACAAGACACTGCTCAAGCAGCAGTTTGAAAACTTCTCCTCTACATACAATGAATCTCTTGACCATATGTTTAATAGGCTTCAGAATATTGTGAGCCAACTTGCTATTCTTGGGATTGAAATGCCTCAAGAAGATTTGAACTCAAAATTTCTGAGAAGCTTACCAGAAGAGTGGGCTATGCATGTTGTTGTCTGGAAGAACAAGCCAGACTTAGACACCATGGAACTGATAGACTTGTATAGCAACTTCAAGATAGTGGAGCAAGATTTGAAGAAGAATGGAGGTACTAGTTCTAATACTGGGAACAAGGCATTTATGTCAACTCCTATTACCTCAAAATCAAGTGAAGAGATGAAAGTTGTTGATGATGTTGGTGCTGCTAGTTCATCAAGTAGTACCATTAGTATTTTGGATGAAAAGACTTGTTGTGCCTTTCTTACAAGTCAAAATAATGGGTCCATGCTCTCCTATGAAGACCTCCAAGAGATTCATGAAGATGATCTGGAGGAAATGGATCTAAAATGGCAAATTTCTCTTCTTAGCATGAGAGCCAAGAAGTTCTATCACAAGACGGGGAAGAAGCTCATAATCAGCAACACTAATGCTGCTGGTTTTGATAAGTCAAAGATAGAGTGCTATAACTGCCACATGATGGGGCACTTCTCAAGAGAATGTAGAAGGCCAAGGCAGCAAGATAGCAAGAATAGAGGTTTTAGAAGCAAATCCAAAACAGAGGAGGTTATTGAGCCAAAAGCTATGGTAGCTATTGATGGCTTAGGTTTTGATTGGAGCTTTATGGCAGATGAAGAAGAAACTCCTGCTCAGATGGCACTTATGGCTTTTTCTGCTACTGAGGTACAAAATCATAAAGCTTGTTCAAATACTTGCACTGCTCTTAATGCTCTACAGGTTTTAATCAAACAATATGATGATCAAAAGAAAGAGCTAAGCAGCACTTTTCAAAACTTTATAAACTATAAGTGTGGATTAGAAACTCTAGAAAAACAAATCACACACTATAAGGAAAATGAATTAGCTTTTTCTGATGACAAAGCTCTCCTAAGACAGGACATATTCTTTAGAGATGCTGAAATTAAGCTTTTGAGAGAAGCTTTTGATAGGGTCAAAAAGGAAAATGGAAACATTCACTTGACTAAACAGGCACTAGAACATGCTTCTAGAAGTGTGCACAACATAGTAGAATGTCAAGTAATTAATAGAGCTAAGTCAGGAGTAGGATATAAGAGTGTCCCACCTCCTTATAGAGGCATCCCAAAACCCCCAGGGATTGACCTAAGGAATTCAGGTTTACCTGAGTTTCAAGAACCAATAATGGAATATGGTTCTAAGACTACTGAGAGTCTTAAGGTAGAAAAGGTAAGTGAAAGTTTAGATAAAACTTTACTTTATCAGGACAAGGTGTCCTTTGTTAAGAAATTAGATGCTATAGTTGTTGAAGATTGTACAACTGATAGTGATGAAGAAGAACAGGTTATGTCTAAACCTGAAGTGGTTAAGAAAGAAGGAACAAGTGTTCCTAAGATAGTCAAACACAATACTGCTAAGCCTAAATCAAACATTAAGCATGTTAGGAAACCAGTTAGATATTGTGAGCAATATAGAACCACCAACAAGCCCAGAGGTAACCAAAGGAATTGGAATAACCTTAAGTCTAACCAATTAGGTGATGACTTTGCTTTTTATAACAAAGCTTGTTACACATGTGGTAGTTTTGACCATCTTGCAGCTTTCTGCAACCATTGGGTAACTGGGTATGAAAACAATAGAGTGAACCACAAAAGGCAAACACCTAAATCTCATTTTCACTCTAGCTCTAGTGTTAATAGAACAAAACCCAAAATAGTCTCGAACAAGTCTATCTCAAACACAGATCCTGCTGGTAGACAAATGGTTCCTGCTGCTAGACTAATTGTTCCTGCTGCTCGACCATTGATGACTGTTAACCCAAAATCAACAGCTAAGGGTGCAAAAATATTTTTCAAACATGCATCAAAGACTGTTCTAAGGCCCATTCAAACAAAAGCAGTGGTTCAAAAACAAGTTTGGAAACCAAAGGGTAGAACTGAAAAGTTAGCAGTTCCTGCTGCTAAGCAATCAGTTCATTCTGCTGCTAAGGGAAACAGGGCAAATGCTGTTAAGGCCTCAGCATGTTGGATTCTTAAATCCAATGTTGCATCAACTGTCCTTAAAAGATTAAATTACATTGATGCAAGAGGCAGATCCAAGTCAGTAATGGCTTGGGTCCCCAAAAGAAACTAATACTTCTCATTTATGTGCAGGAACATTCAAATGATCAGCAAGAGGATCAAGGATACTTAGATAGTGGATGTTCTAGGCACATGACAGGCAACAAGTCTTATCTCTCAGATTTTCAATCAATAGATGGAGGCTATGTTACCTTTGGAGGAGGCTTTGGTGGCAAAATTTCTGGTAAAGGTACCATTAAAACTGGAAATTTAGATTTTGAAGATGTGTTCTATGTAAAAGAGCTAAATTATAATCTTTTTAGTGTCTCACAAATGTGTGACAAAAAGAACAATGTTTTTTTCTGTGAGACTGAATGTCTTGTACTTTCTCCTGATTTTAAGATGCCTGATGAAAGTCAAGTACTTGTTAGAATTCCTAGAAAGGGCAATATGTACAGTGTAGACATGAAAAACATTGTTCCTAAAAAGAATTTAACTTGTCTTGTTGCAAAGGCCACATTGGATGAATCAATGAAATGGCATAGAAGGCTTGGGCATATTAACTTCAAAACCATAAATAAAATTGTTAAGAATTGTTTCGTAAGAGGTTTACCTCACAAAAGATTTGAAAATGATCAAACATGCATTGCTTGTCTTAAAGGCAAACAACACAAAGCCACTTGTAAGCCCAAGATTTTTAACTATATCAATCAATCATTGTCTATGCTTCATATGGACTTATTTGGACCTGTTTCAGTAAGTAGTATAATGCATAAGAGATATTGTCTTGTTATAATTGATGACTATACTAGATTTACATGGGTTTTCTTTCTATCTACTAAGGATGAGACTACAAACATCCTTAAGACATTCATTACACAGATAGAAAACCAAGTAGACAAGAAAGTGAAAGTCATTAGATGTGATAATGGGACAGAGTTTAAGAATAGAGTTATGGATGATTTCTGCAAACAAAAGGGTATTAGGAGAGAATTTAGTGTTGCTAGAACACCACAACAGAATGGTGTTGTTGAGAGAAAGAATAGAACACTAATTGAAGCTGCTAGAACTATGTTAGCTGATTCTAAGCTACCTATAACTTTTTGGGGTGAAGCAGTCAACACTGCTTGCTATGTCCAAAATAGAGTTTTAGTTATTCAGCCTCACAATAAGACATCATATGAACTTTTTAGAGGTAGAACTCCTGCAATAGGATTTCTTAGACCTTTTGGATGTCATGTGACAATTCTCAATACCTTAGACCATTTAGGAAAATTCGCTGGTAAAGCAGATGAAGGATTCTTTGTTGGATATTCTCTTAATAGCAAAGTATTTAGAGTATACAACACAAGAACTATGATTGTAGAAGAAAATCTACATGTGGAGTTTTTAGAAGATAAATCCAATGTAGAAGGTCAAGGACCAAAATGGATATTTGATCTTGAAACTCTAACCAAATCAATGAATTATGTGCCTGTTGTTGCAGAAACTAATAATTTTTCAGGTTCACAAGCAACAAATGAGGTAAGGTTAGAAAAGGAGACAAACCAAGATCATGTTTGGATGCCAATATGGTCAAGTACAAGTGTGGAATCAACTTCAAAAACTGATGAATCTTCTTCTGGCAAAGCTAAAGAAGGTGTTGAAGATGAAAGGAAAGAAGATGGAACTCTGGAACAACAAATTGTTTCTGCTGGTGATTCTGCTGTTAGGCTTAATGTTCCTGCTGCTAGGCTAAATGATTCTGCTGCTGGCCCTTCAGAAACGAAAGAAGCAGAATTCTCAGATAATGAGGTGGATTTCAACAATCTTCCATCAAATTATCAAGTTCCTTCTACTCCACAAACAAGAATTCACAAAGCCCACTCCCTAGATAATGTGATTGGAGATGTACAATCAGGTGTGAAGACAAGACAACAACTGATGTCTTCAGACCAACAAGGGCTTCTTGATGCCCTTTATGCTTCAAAGCAGCATGAGTTTTCAAACTCTTGCTTGTTTGTATGTTTTCTCTCACAAGAAAAACCAAAGAACATTCTGAAAGCCTTAGATGATTCAAGCTAGGTAGAAGCTATGCAAGAGGAGCTTCTTTAGTTCAAGATTCAGAAGGTATGGGTGCTAGTTGATTTACCTAAGGATGCAAAGGTAATTGACACTAGATGGGTTTTCAAGAATAAAAGGGATGAAAGGGGAATAGTGATTAGGAATAAGGCTAGATTAGTAGCCCAAGGGTACACACAACAAGAAGGAATAGACTAGATTGAGGTTTATGCTCCAGTAGCAAGGATTGAGGCAATTAGGCTTTTCTTAGCTTATGCGTCATTTTTAGGCTTCATAGTTTATCAAATGGATGTCAAGAGTGCATTCTTATATGGAACAATTGAAGAAGAGATGTATGTTTCACAACCTCCTGGTTTCATTGATCCAGAACATCCAAACAAAGTGTACAGAGTAGTTAAAGCTCTCTATGGCCTTCATCAGGTACCAAGAGCTTGGTATGCAACACTTGCTTCCTACTTATTAGAAAATGGATTTCAAAGAGGAAAGATTGATCAGACACTTTTCATCAAACAGCACAAGAAGGATCTTCTGTTAGTGCAGGTGTATGTGGATGATATTATCTTTGGATCTACTAGGAAGGAGATGTGTTTAGAGTTTGAGAAACTTATGCATGATAAGTTTCAGATGAGTTCTATGGGAGAACTCACATTCTTTTTGGGTCTGCAAGTTAAGCAATCAAATGAAGGAATCTTTATCTCTCAGGACAAGTATGTTGCAGAGATACTTAGAAAATTTCACTTTGCTGATTCAAAAATGGCAAGCACACCAATGGACTCTGAGAAGCCTCTTCTAAAAGACTTAGATGGAGAAAATGTAGATGTACACACATACAAATCTATGATAGGCTCCTTGATGTATCTTACATCATCTAGACCTGACATCATGTTCTCTGTTTGTGCCTGTGCAAGATTTCAAGTTACTCTAAAGGTTTCTCATTTAACTGCAGTCAAGAGAATTTTTAGATATCTCAAGGGTCAACCTAGGTTGGATCTATTGGATTCAAGGGAATCACCTTTTGACTTGGTAGCATTTTTGGATAGTGATTATGCTGGTGCTAGCTTGGATAGGAAGTCAACAACTGGAGGATGTCAATTCCTTGGGTGTAGACTTGTCTCATGGCAGTGTAAGAAGCAAACAATTGTGGCTAATTCAACAATTGAAGCTGAATATGTAGCTGCTGCAAGTTGCTGTGGTCAAGTTCTATGGCTTCAAAACCAACTCCTTGACTATGGGTACAATTTCTTAAACACTGTTATTCATATTGATAATAGTAGTACAATTTGTATTATTAAAAATCCAGTGCAACATTCTAAAACAAAACACATTGAAATTAGACATCACTTTATAAGAGACTGCAATGAGAAAAGATTAATTCAACTTCTTAAAATTGCTTCAGAATTCAATTTTGCAGATCTGCTAACCAAAGCTTTTGATGTTGGAAGGTTTCAGTACTTGGTAGCCAGTATTGGAATGCTTAATTCTCAATGATTTTTAAACTTTGTGTTTTTGTAAATAAATTTTTGTTTGTGCTGCTGGCTTTAAAAGATACTACTGCTATTACAAAAGCTTGTGCTGCTAATACAAATTTTAATTTGTGTTATTCATACAGTTAGTCCTATGATTATTCTAATACAAGACAAGTACTTTGTACATTGTTCTTTTGGTTTTAGACTAACAATTTCAGGTATGATCATGTGAACACAAAAGGATGTTTCAAGTGAAATGGAAGCAGCAGAATCAGAATATCCAGTTGCTACATATTAGGTTTATGATGGACTGAGTTTGAGAATTTAAAACTCCTTAAAACTTCTTTCTTGAAACCTAAGTATGAAATTTCACATTGAATTGATGACTTAGTTGATCAGACAGTAACTGATTCGACTCGCTTTCTATCATTTTATACTTTCAAGTATAATGAGCAAGTCTAAGGACATCTGATAGAAAGAACAGCTAGTAAAAGTGAATCTAACACTTGTGTTAGAGGTAACAATTACTATGAGCTGGAAACCCTGTCAGGAAAACTCTTTGAATGAGTTTATCTGCGCACAGGCAGTTATTTATAACTGAAAACATTGGTTCTCACACAACCAAAGGTTGCATTAAACCGAAATTTTGATTAAGTGTCTGTTATACACTTAATCCCTTCAAAATGGTTGAAAGCAGTATGGTTTTTCATAATAAAATCAACTACATACTGCTAAGGCAAAAGTTTCTTAAAAGGATTTTCAAAGAGACTCACAAAAACCATCCATTGATGGACCATGAGTCAAATGCCCCATGAATCACCTCTCATAGGAGTTAACACACCTAGAAGTGATGAGGGCAGCAAATTAAACTCTTAAGGAATTGATGGCTACATGTACAAAATTGTCTGAAAACAAGTTCTCATTGGTAGATCAGATAATGGAGAGAAATATTTTGGTACATAGTGAGAGATCTTCCAAACAGGGGAGGAAATAAAAGCCCAAGAAAGGAAGAAAAACCCAATGTAAGGGAGGAAAAGACAAGAGCATACAAGATGATGACATGGAGGTTGAAAATGACAAGAATAGAGCTTATTCTGGAGTATTATATATATTCAGAAGGGATGAAGCATTCCAAAGGAGAAAGTTCTATCTAGGTCAAACGAAGAAAAGTTTCAATTTCAGTTTACCACGTTTGTTCATCACTTGCAAAGACATGCTGATAGATGATTTCACTTGTTGAAACAAGCATCCAAGATACACAGCACCATTGCCTCTTATAATTCCTCCATCCAAGGAAATTGCACCATCTTTAGGATGTTTGTTGATATTGTTAAAGTCAAAATAAAGCAGATGAGTTCAGAATAGAAGAAAGTTCAGATCAAGGGTCTGACTATGAAGTGTTTGAAAGATCTTCACAATTCCTCATTTAATTCAAAGAAACATGTTGGAAAGAATTCACATGTTTAGGGGAGGATTGTTGGGAATTAAATATTCTGAAGTTCAAGAATTGGGAATTTCTCTAAGTATGTTTCTACTGGTAGTATATTTGTTTCTGCTGGTAGTGCAAAGTTTCATTCCTGCTGGTAGTGTATTGATTCTACTGCTGATAATGCTGCTGTTGATGCTGCTGCTAGTGTACTTGTTCCTGCTGCTAGCGATAACTCATTGCTGCTGCTAAGTGGATAAGTATGAAATGATATTATGTATATTTTGGTCAATAATATACGGTAGATAATATCTTACCCCATGTGCTTAGTTAACAAGTTGTGTACACAGATACATGTTGTATCTTATGTACTGACACACTCAAGATAAGTTAACAAGTAGTTCGACTAGACTTTAAGCAATATTGTAAAGATCTTCTTGGACTATAAAAGAAGATCTTAGACTAGATATTAAAAAAGGTTGTGTGTTAAAAAAAATACTTAGAACTTTCATAACTGTTAGAATAAGAACAAACACAAAAATATAACAAGTAAGAAAAACTTAAGGTTCAAGGTTGTAACCCTAGTGATATCTCAAGATCACTCGTATTATTATCATTAATAATATTGAATCGTTTAGTGTTAATCTTTCATTGTTCATTGACATATAACAAACACAACTGTTCCATTTCCACCACACAAATAACCTTCTAAGTGTGATTAAGTAGATTCCGCATACTTAATCATATTAACTCAATATATCATACACACAAAGTACAAAAGGTTTAACCACCTTAACCGTGTGTCGAATCCCAACAATATTTTTGAGTTTTTATGATTTTGTGATTTTATGTATTTACAAAGGATACATGAAGAATTACGCCCAGAATATGAAGAAGTCTTTTGATAACCAAATGCATGCCGTCTTTAGTCTTCTAACACACAGCGGAAAATGTAGAACAGACTGTAGACTCGACCTTCTTTAAGATTGTCTATTTGGGGAACAGAATATCAACATCTTCATCTCACCAAATGCATTCCAGTAATCTTACATATAACCCATCAGCCCGTAACGTACACATGAAATGACACTAAAGTAACAAGTTGAAACACTGATCATCTTTAATTTGTATCATGAGTCATTAAGCCCGATCACGTGAACTTGTTGTGCGTCCTTGGTGTACACCTCTCCCCTGATGGTTACGATTAATCAGCCCGTGACGTACACATGAAATGATAATACCAAGGTAACAAGTTGAAACACTGATCATCTTTACTTTGTATCATAAGACATTAATCCCGATCACGTGAACTTGCTGTGCGTCCTTGGTGTACACATTTCTCTCCCCTGATGGTTACGATTAATCGGAATCATCATAATTATGTGTACGTGAGGCATTAACTGGAAGCACTTTATCACTAATCATATCAGCCCGTGAGAAGGCGTCGATAAACATCAGGAGTTATCAAATTAAGTACGGGTCCTGAACTAATTTGTACAGGAACCGTATGACCATTTAAAGAAAACAATCAACATGTAGTATATTCACCCTTCTCCCCCTCAAAAATTGCATATGAAGTTGCCATTTTTGATTGAATAAGTAAATAACGATGACTACTGAACGTTGATTCACTTGATATCTAAATGAGCATGGTAAAAGAATGAGACATGTTGATGAGAGTGGTCATATACAAGAAGATTTCTCTTCTTTCGAAGATAAAGCGTACTAAAATGTACACCTTTCTTTTCTTTCCGGAACGAGGCCTGAAGTGTTATCTGTAGACGCCATTTTGTTGTTGAAGAACGAGGCTTAAACTGATGTGTTCAAACGTTATTGTCATTGAAGAACGAGGCTTGAACTGATGTGTTCAAACGTCATCTGTCGTTGTTCATCAAGCTTGAATTGCTTGAACCCCTAATTCATGAGATATCAGTCTTTTCGGAAACCAAACCCTGAGTCTTTCCTTAATAGGAGTGAACGATGTACCTGCACTTAAGTAAAGACTACCTGCACTGACATTGAGAGTTTGTTTGCATTTATATGGGTTAGTGATATCAGCATCTAGACCATTTGGGGTTTCACAGTCAACCTTTGTTTTGCACTCAGTGGACATCTTTCTAATAGGTATCTATCTAAGACCAACAATCTTAAAAATTCTACCCGTCAGGATCCACCTAAGACAAGATCTAGGAGTGTTTCGTTTCTCATGCATAGTGGAAGACTTGTTGAGAGAAAACCTTCGTCCTATAGCTATCTGCCTACTAGGTTTCTGAGTATAACCTTTTGGTTCTACGGGCTTGTTGTTGTTTCTAGTCTTAGAGGATTGAACCTTAGCACGAGCATCCACTTCCTTCAGGAATTTTGTTATACAATCATCATGGTTTGCATTAAAAACACATTTCTGACAAGTTGAGCAAACAGAGTGTTTGGATTCAAAAAAAGATCTAGAGTTCTTAGAGTGATCTACTACAGGAATCGCTTTAATCGATATGCAACTACTCTTAGAAACAGGCAAATTCCTAGTCCTTTCATGTGTGTTTTTATTAGCATCCTCTAGGTTGTGATTCTGAACACTGTTTTTATGTCTAACATGTTCCTTTGGTGTCACAAATGACAATTGCTTTGAACTAATCCTAGAAGAACTAGAGGAACTCATATGATAAGGTTTTGCAAACGTATATTCCTTTTCATTAGGTCTAGACTGTGAAGTGACTGGTTTTGACAAAACTTGTTTCGAATCAACTTGGGAGGCAAACCGTGGTTTTGAAGATTTTGGTCGTTCAGATCTAAACATAGTCGGTTGTCTAACAATTGATTGGTTTCTAAGTGGTTGTAAAGCTGGTTTCCCCAAGATTGATGGTTTTGCAAACTTAGTGTTCACACCATTTCTTGTCAATTTTCTTAACTCGTTTTTCAACGCTGCAATTGCAAAACCCTTTTCCTGAAGTTGAGCTTTGAATTCATCATTTTTGGCAATCAAAGAGGTTGTTTGCTCTACAGTCTTAGTTTTCGTTTCTTTGATTGAATCACACAGTTCTTTGCAATGAATTTTCAAAGTCTCATTTTCATTAAGTAATTCAGCCACTTTATGTTCCAATTCAGTATTTTTTTGTTGCAATAACATCACTATCATGTTTAGCCTTAACTTCATTACACATATCACACATCTCAGCAATACGTTTTTTCAGGTTGTTGATCGTCAAGTTTTTGGCTTGTAGCTGAGCTTTCAAATCATTTATCATAAAAAATTCACGGAATTCAGGAAATTCCGGATTCCTACATGGTTGGTTAGTTTGAAGACTTTCTTCCTTTTGTTGCATTGAGATTTCAAGTGAAATACAATGTTTTTCAAGTTGTAAAAATCTGTTTGAAAGTTCATTATAAACTTCTTTTTCAACCATATCATTTGATTTGAAAAACTCAGCCATAAGCAAAGAACTTGACGCATCATCATGTTCAGCATCCTGATCAATTTCTCCCCCTTATGACTCATATTTGGTGAATCAAAGGTGATATTGCTATCAGTCTTTTCCAACAGATATGTGTCATAAGTAGGTTTAATTTGATCAGTATGTTGTTGTTTATTAGAAAGAACATTATGTTGATCAGACAGAAGTACCTCAGCAGATGGTACATGGTGATTTACTGGACTGAGATATGCATCCACACCATGTGTGATATCAGTCCCTGAGCTGTTGCTATCATCATGCTTATTTGACTATGTCCCGTTCCCCATGTGTTGTGCTCTTTCATTAATGAACTCCTTAACATTACTCATGAGCTGGAGTAGTGTAACTCTAAACATGTCAACCTCAATTCCAGTGTAATTAGCAAAACACTTTTTCATCATTTGATTGTCATAATCATAATCCTCAGTGAATTGCGAATCAATGAACACTTGGAGTTGGTTGTTGATCACACACAAGGCAGCCATGGATCTATCTTCTGAAAATGCTCCTTTGTCAAGTTGTTGTTCAAGTTGATCCAAATACAGAATCATTTTGACTGTGAAAGTCTGAACATCTTGACCAAAGAGTGATGCGAATGCACGTCTGTATCTTCCCAAGTATCCAGGTTGTTCAAAGAGAACCTTGAGATGTGAATGAAGTAATCGAAAACATTCAATGCAACTTTCCTTTGCATTAGGCAACATTAGTGACTGATGAAACTCTTTCTCTTGAGAATTCGAACACAACAATTCCATATTAGCATTATCAGAATCACACACATTTATTTGTTGTACAGGATTGGAAGTCTTATTTTTATCATTCGTGTCGTACAACTTGAGTACCTCAGATATGAAAGAATATGAAGTAGTAGACATGATGTAAATGTGCACGAGATTTTACAATTCTATGATTTAAACCGAGAAATAGATTATTTCGCTGGATTTTACAAAAATCAGGAATAAGCCGTGATTTGATAACTAAACGCAGAACACCAAAACGCAGTGGTTCAAAACGCAGTAGCTCAAACGCATGAGTCCCAAAACGCAGAAGTCCCAAAACGCAGTGAACTACAAACCGCAGAATACCACAAACCGCAGAAGACTCAAACCGCAATATCACAAACCGCAGAAGACTCAAACCGCAATACCACAAACCGCAGAAGACTCAAACGCAATACTACAAACAACAGAAGACTCAAACCGCAATACCACAAACCACAGAAGACTCAAACTGCAATACCACAAACCGCAGAAGACTCAAACCACAATACCACAAACCACAGAAGACTAAACCGCAATGACCCAAAACGCAGAAACTACAAACCGCAGCTATAAAATGACAAAACGAAAAGGACATGATGTCACTTTCAATGTGTTTTGTCTTCTTTCCCGTTTTGGTTAAAATCCAAATCGCAGTCTCAAAACAGGTCAAATCGTAACAAGGTCTTACCCAAACAAACATAAACCGCAATCAAGAACTTACTACCGAGAGACAAACCGCAAGGAAGAAAAATTCTTCAATCTTCTAAGAAATTAACCTCCAAGGCTGTAGCAAAGCAAGAAACGATCCTAGTGCTATTTGTGAACTAGAAAGTACAAAGATTTAGCAAATCTAAACACCAACTATGGTCGAACTTGATGTTTTCTTGCGTTTTAAGTCGAACCAAACTAAACAAAAAAAACTTAAAAGATGAACCACAAATCCAAACACATACAATCACTTGAACCTAGCCTTGGCTCTTGATACCAATTGTAAGTAATATTAACACATAAATTGTATGGTTCTATTGGTTTTAATCCAAATTTAAAGTGAGAAAGAAGAGATAATGGGAACCTTGAGAGAGAAAGTGTAATATGTTAGATTAAGAGAATGAGAAGGTTCAACCCTTCCCACACATGGGAAGGGGTATTTATACTACTAACCTATTTGCCCCGTGTGGGCTGTGGAGTGAGCTGACAGTGGGTAAAGACTCGACCCAACTCCACAAATACTAATATAACTAAACTAATAACACTAATAATACTAATAATCCTACGAGCTACATAAATGCTAAATAGATACTCTGGGTGATCGAGTCTTTCATATGAATATTTATATTCCTAACAATCTCCCGCTAAGGGAGGTCACCCCGGAAAATACACTTTGAATTCTAGCATTCTATTACATGACTGTAAATTCCTAGCTCGTAGTCTTTTGATTCTTCAAGTTCAACACACTTTGTACTTTCAGCAGTGGACCTTTGATGACTGTTCATTTGTATTGGATGATCTTTGAGGATTCTTTGAGGTTATCAGCCAACATACGTTTTCAAGTCATCTTGTTGCAGTATTGTTTCCATGAGCATGAGAGTCTTCTTATGCACTGAAGGATGAAACTCGAGTGGATTAAAGAAAAAACCATGAGCACAGAGTCTTCATAATTCGGGCAAATCCTGGACATAAAACAAACAAACACGAAACACGAGAAATAGAAGAGGAAAGCCTCTTCACGTTACATTTATTATAAAATAGAAAGAAGATAGACACGGGTTGCCTCCCGAGAAGCGCTTGTTTATTATCGATTCGTTTAGCTTGACTCACCCCAAATTTAATTTTCCATGGGCAAGAAACTAGTGGAAGAGAAAATCTCCATCGGACTTCCATTCAAGATGTTTGGATAAACATTGAAGCACATGAAAGTTCCACTCTGATGAGACGCCACCGGATCTAAATAATAGAAACTATAAGCGGAGATGCCGGGGACAAAAATGGTATCCTCACTCCCGAAGGAGTGAAGAAGGGGAGAATTCACATGATAGATAAGAAAAGGAAGAAAGAATTTGATAACAAATGTGAGGGAAAGATAATGGCGATCCTCAAAAGTAAACCTCACATTTTCCTTAACTTGTAAACCATCATTAAAGATCTTTAAGTCGTGGTCTAAAAACACCTCAGGAGGGAGATTAGGGATAGTGTCATTTTTAAGCAAACTCTCAAGATAAATTACGTCTCCCTCCGAGTTAGAATAATCGTCCTTAAGATTAAAGTAAAAATGATCATACTCCGGTGGAGATATGATGTGAGCGAGTTCATCGGCGAACTCCTCATGATAAAGATCACTCCTATCGGCAGGAGGAGGTTGTTCAAAGAGAAATGATTCATAATCAGGAAGAGAAAGACGAGAATGAGAAGTGGTACTGCCACTACCCTTCTCTTCAGTATGATTGATATCAAAACGGAATGCTTCATAATCCGGAAGAGAATAATTGGAATGAGAAGTGGTACTGCCACTACTCTTCTCTTCGATATCAAAGAAAATTTTTTCATAATCCGGTAAAGAGTCATCAGAATGAGAAATAAATCCTTGAGCTCGACTTCCGGAGGATTTGACGTCTTAATTTCCTAATTCCTTGAATATCAATTTCCTTTAGAGTGAGTGAAGGTGACGGGTCATCTTTAATCATTTGTAAAAGAATATCTCCCTCCGGATCAATTTCTGGTGAAATTGAATCATTTGTAAGACAAGCCTCGATCTCTTCCAAAGTGAACTCACTTCTTTCAAACGGAGTGAGAGAAGGGGAAGAGTCGGCAATGATAGGTTCTGAAAATAGAGTGGGATTGCCACTTGGGGAATTATTCAAAATCCAGGAACTTTTTGAGCATACTCCTTAACATCTATTACATCGATCCGGTTAACCGATAATTTATCGTAATTGGAGGAGTATCTCGAAGTTTGATCGAGTTTAAAAGTCACGGCTTGATCATCAACACGAAGGGTTAGTTCTTCACCATAAACATCAATTAAAGCACCTGAGGATCGGCATCAAAATCTACGACAACAAAGTCAGCCAAAAAATGAAACTTTCCTACTTTCACGAAGACATCTTAGCGACACCGATAGGACAGTAATCGATCGGTCCGCAAGCCCGAGAGTCATACGAGTAGGAGTAAGTTCTGGAAGGGAAAGCTTTTTCCATACGAAAAATGGCATAAGATTGATGCTTGCGCCAAGATCGGCCAAGGCTAAGCATTCAATCATTCCCGGAAAATCGCACGGAATGAGAAACTTGCCGGGGTCTCCATGTTTTTCAGGTAACATTTTTAGGAGAACCACCGAACAATTCTCATTTAACGGCGTATTAGCTACTTCAAACAATTTTTCTTTATTGCTCAATAAGCTTTTAAAGGTCGAAGCAAATTTAGGCATGAGAAGAAGAGCATCCGTGAAGCTAATATCGAAGTGTAAATCTTGAAAGATTTGGAAGAACTTTTCCATTTGATGGTTAGCTTTTTCGCAGAGCTTTTGATCATTAAGTCTTGATGGGTAAGGTATTGACGGTTTAGGATTAGACTTTTGACTATTAACGGGAGCAACTTCGGGCTCAGAAACTTGGACAACCGGAGGTTGGACGTCTTTGGTACTTCCCTTATTAGTAGGAGGCACCGTGTCCTTTGTCACCTCTGTCTCACGGTCCACTACTTTAGGAGGAGAAGAAGAAGTAGTAGGAACCGTGGGTCCTTCATAAGCAACACCACTTCGGGTGGTGATATCTTTTAAATCGCCTATCGGGTTAGCAACGGTATTGCTTGGAAGAGATCCCGAACTCGAGGGTTGATTCATTTGCATAAAACTACTCGTCATATTCTTAAGCTCATTCGTTTGCCTAGTCAATGTAGTATTGATTTCTTTTCTAAGCTCGACCTTTAAATTGTTGATTTGATTTTGCATAGCTCGCATGCTAATGTCATTCGTCTTTATGTAGTTCGAGAAATCATTAGAAGGTCCAACTTGAGGTGGAGAAGGATGATGAGGTGGAGCTTGGTAATTTTGGTTTTCTTGATTGATATTTGTTTCACGGTTTTGGTTATAACCTTAATTCTGATTGAAACGGTTTTGATTGTTTTGAACGGAAGGAAAACCGGGTGGTCCCATTTGATTATTGGCACGGTAATTAACTTCTCCTTGAGGGCGAAATCCATGATTTTGATTGTAATTCGCTGCTGCTGTGGTAGCATTGAAAATTTGGCCATCAGTGGCTTGACAATCATAGTAAGGATGGGGACCACCACAAATGACACAAGTTTCTTCCATCGCTTTGAATTGAGTGGGTGGAGGAGTTTGTGGGGTAGAAAGGTTCTTTTGATTAGAGAGAATCAAGGCATGGATAGCATCCCGGTAAGTTTGTCGATCTTAGCATTCATACTAGAAGTATTGGTACTCACTTTTGAAACAACCAGTTTGTTTCGTGAAATTGGAACTTTCGATTTTTCTCGATGATAGTCATGATATCTCTCGGAGTTTGGAATCCTCGTTTGAGTCACTTTGGAATCCTCGTTTAATCCCCTAAATACTTTAAAACTCAAAATCTAAAAGAAGTTAGAAAACCCATTGTGTTTGATGTTCTTGAATACTCCACTGGCATTTGTATGATCTGAATGAATGAGTTTCAAATGTTGATTGACTTTTGTTAGTTGATAGCTGCTTAATTGTTGTTGATTTAGTGCATGTGCACTCAGGATATGCTTAGGTATGTAGCTATCATGTTAGAATCATGTCCCTAAGATCCTGAGTTGAATGTTGAAATATGAGTGGATTGCCATGTTCATGATTGCTGATTGCTCTTCATGCTAGATAGCGGTTTGATGTATTTCCTGATTGTGGTTTGATTATGAGATGAATTTGGTATTATGAGTTGGCAAGCTGCTATGTGGTAGCTATTAATGAAAAGTGAATCTGTATGTATGTATATCTGTGTTGATATTCTTATGCAGACTCCATGGCCAATATGAATGTGCCAGTTCCCGCTCTAACCAATTGATCAGATGTTCAAACTCTATTGAATGGCTCTGAATTCACCACAACAACAACATCGGCATCAACAACAACAACAACACCTTCACCACCACCACTACCTTCACTTCAACAAAGCTTTACTAATTCTGATCTCGCCTAGTGGGGGTCTACAATACTTGGGAAGTTTTTCTTGGTGGATGGATGATTGATGTTGACTACTGACTCCCTCAGAGAAGCTGATGATCACATCATCTGCGCAAAAAGGTCAATATAATTTGTGTCATAACGAAGATCTTTATACATGATAAGTAGTGGATCTCCCTCATAAATTGAGGGGGAGCAGTTGTATGCTCCATCATCAGAATATATTAAATCTGACCACATTTTCTCCCACATTTTCTAACTTATTTAAATCAATTGGGATCACAAATCTCAAAAGGGTTGAAATTTTTGATCGGGGGAGAGAATGTGATTTAAATATGAAACCTGATGAAAATGTGATTCTTTGGACTTAAATGTAAGCTCTCCCATATGTACTAAACTCTTTCGCATATCGATGCACATATTGAGGGGGAGCAAATGGTTTGTGATAACAAAAAGGATGTGGCATCTCATGTGAGCGCGACTCAGACTTCACCACTGAATTGACGAAACAAAAAATGTCATTAATCAAAAGGACATGTCCTGGCCGGGTAATAATTTCAAGCTGGTCTAACCAGTGATGTAAGCGTGTCTCGAAGAGGACGTGTCTGAGTAGAGTGTACCGTTTCGAGAAACTTTCTGTGGACTTAACTAGGCCGGGTAATAATTTCAAGCTAGTCTAACTAGTGATGTAAGCCTGTCTCGAATCGGTCATGTTCACGGAAAGTGGATCAATTCAAAAAGTGAAAACTCCACCCAACATGTGCAAATTTATAATATAATCATCCGAGCACATGTTAAGGGGGAGCATTTGAAAAGTATAAAACTCTCAAAGTGTTGGCAAAATGTGTTTTCATAATCATAAACACTTTGAGAGATTTTTTTCAAGGATTTGGTTGACGGCAACATAGGATAGTCATGACGTTATAAGGTGGCTAAGGTTAGGAAAACCGTCCTATGATCCGCCAGAGCCGGAGGGATCTACCTGAGGACAATACCAAATAGTTAGTATTAGAAAGTTCTTAGGTATGTAATGAACTCAAATAAGTACATTTTATTACTATCATTTATCCTAATTATTTGACTTGTTTTATTATATTATGTATGAGGATTGATACTTAATCGTTTACTTTTGTAATTCTCAGGTAAAAACAAGCATTTGGTGAAACTTGGCGATTTTGGACTAATTATGGAGCAAAACATGCAAGAAGTTAAGAGTCTACTGAAATGGACAAGATCAAGACGAATCTGCTCCAGATGCGCCGCATCTTGCTTATCACATACGGCGCATCACTATCCAGATTTCACCAGATACGATCCAAGATACAAGAGGACATGCGCCGCATCTACTTATGGAGTTACGCCGCATCTTCTGGCGGTGTACGAATATTCTTGAATATTATAATCTTGGACCCCACGCGAAGTTAAGTCAATGCGCCGCATCTACTTACTAGATGCGCCGCATCTTACCCTCAGACAGAAACTATAAATACCCCAAGACCAGACGAATTCGAGAGGAATAATATTATATACGGAGTACGAAGTACAGAAACCTAGGACGAATTCAGACGAATAGGCAGCACAAGACACACCCAAACGAAGATACAAGAGCTGTAAGAAGGTGCTGCATGTGTTTAATTCATTAAGTAGTTTTGTTTTATTGTGTTAGTAAACTTTAATTCATCAAGATTGGTGGCTTGTGTAATGTGACAACGGAAAGATTGCACTCCCTTAAAACTGCTTTCTCATTAATTAAAGTTTATATGTTGATGTCTTTGGTGACTTTTATTAGTGCATTGATAACCTCTGTGTCTAGCTGAGCGTTGATCGGGTCGCCATGCCTCTGCCCTCGCCTATTTATTAGATCGCCTATGCATTCTATCGTCTGTAGAAAAGTAGGAAGAAAGATAAATAGGATAGTCATAAGTAATCATTAAGGGTTTACTCGCCAATAAGATTAGAACCAACGAGAAAGGACTTAATCTCGGTGCGTTGCATCGAACTATACACTTCATATAAAACTAGCAATACAACAAGTGACAAACTACTTATCTATCAGGACAGCCTTCTTATTGTCTCGAGTATTTATCTGTGTACGTGTGTGCTATTCGCTGATTCGTGCCTATTGGTTTAGTTTATTATTTAATTGCAACCAAATCGTGCCAGTCTCTAAGGCTGAACCCCCTTGCGTTAGAATAGGTTGTATAGCTAACTTAATATATTAAAATACTGATTAGAATAACTAGATAATACGTTCCACTCTTAGTGATCGACACTCTACTTACCATTATATTCATACTGACCGGGTACACTGCTCGTTAAGTGTGTGTGTTATTGATAAGTCGGCTAAATATAAATTTAAAACTTGAGTAGGCATTAATACTGCTAAACCGCAACGACACAACGCACCGCATCAGTATTAGAAAGTCCTTAGGTATGATTATGAAAAAGGAGTAATATGAGAAAGGAGAAAGAAGGGGTTGAAGAATTAAAAAGAAAAGTAATGTGAAAGGGTGAAAAGAAATAGCCCTCCAAATTATTCAACCTTAGGGCAGAAACCGGGTTCAATTCATATGCTTCTGGTTGTTACTAAGGTGACGCCGGTATTGAAGACAAGACGTCATGGACCCAGTGACGCACTGCACTAAACCTTCTAAGCCACTCAAGTTCTCTTAAAAGGACTTGTTTCATTCTCACGAGGAACCCTGCATAATCTATCGACCGCTCATTACGAGTTATGTTGATATTGAAACAGGAGACACCGCTCCAGTCTCCGACTACCAAAATTGCACTTATCGAGTCTAGAGCCACGAGATGCATCATAAGATCTCATAGGAACACGTGTTACTTCTACACTGGTTGTTCAACATTAAGGACACCAGTTGTAAACTTATGAGTCCTACGCAGATCTTAGCAATCTGCCAGAACATTTATGAGGGAATTTACAAATGTAATTCTCAGTGATTGAATGGAAATTCCTGCCAGGGTCAACATCAAACAGCCCTGAAAGCAGGTCACTTCGGTAATTCCTTGTGGATTACGCTTAGTGGTCACGACGGTTTCAAACGGTCTACAGTCATGGAGTGAACTCTAGCGACTCACCTAATCGTTGATTTACTACGGTAGATCTTGTAAGCCCTCTGTGGGTTTTCGATTTAGGAACGGCCTTGGTAAGGATTAGAGAGAGTTTTCACACTATGCTGTTAACAATCTCGAAGTCCGAACCAGTAAGTACCGGACGTTTTATTGCTAACTGTCGTATGCAGGAATTTCCGGCGGTTGTAGCTGATTGCAGAAAAGATGCCAATCCATTACCACATGCTCACACTGCACCATCATCGTATTCAAAAAAGTCATGATAAACTAAAAGACCTTCAACACTGCTTCTGCAAACTCTGATGCTGAAAATCATGACCCAGAATAGTGTGAGCATGTCGGCTCAAAGAGTACCACATCGCATGGAGACATACTGCTAAAAGATGACTTGGAGACATACGTTGGATGATGACATCAAAGAATCACCAAAGATCATCCAAGACAGAAGAACGGTCATCAAAAGATCACTGCTGAATGTACAAAGAGTAATGAATTTGAAGAATCAAAGACTACGAGCTAGGAAGTTACAGTCATGTAATAGAATGCTAGAATTCAAAATATTATTTTCGAGGTGACCTCCCTTAGGGGGAGATTATTAGGAATATAAATATTCATGTGAAGATTCGGTCACCCCGAGTATCTGTTTAGCATTTATGTAGCTCGTAGGCTTATTAGTATTAGTTTAGTTAACGTAATATTAGTTTAGTTATATTAGTATTTGTGGAGTGGGTCGGGTCTTTACCCACTGTCAGCTCACTCCACAGCCCACTCGGGGCACTTAAGTATGTAAGTATAAATACCCTTCTCCACCTAGGGAGAGGGTTGGAGCTTGATGCGTGCGTGCGAGCGCTCTAATTTATACCCACAGTATGTCGTTGTGGTTTTAGCAGTATTCAAGTTTTAAATTTATATTTAGCCGACTTATCAATAACACACACACTTTAACGAGCAGTGTACCCGGTCAGTATGAATATAATGGTAAGTAGAGTGTCGATCACTAAGAGTGGAACGTATTATCTAGTTATTCTAATCAGTATTTTAATATCTTAAGTTAGCTATACAACCTAATCTAACGCAAGGGGGTTCAGCCTGAGAGACTGGCACGGTTTGGTTGCAATTAAATAATAAACTAAACTAATAGGCACGAATCAGCGAATAGCACACACGTACACAGATAAATACTCGAGACAATAAGAAGACCTGTCCTGATAGTTAAGTAGCTTGTCACTTGTTTTATTGCTAGTTTTATATGAAGTGTAAAGTTCGATGCACATTACACAAGCCACCAATCCTGATGAATTAAAGTTTACTAACACAATAAAACAAAACTACTTAATGAATTAAATACATGCAGGACCTTCTTACAGCTCTTGTATCTTCGTTCAAGGTGTGTCTTGTGCTGCTACTTCGACTGAATTCGTCCTAGGGTTTCTGTACTTCGGTCTTCTAAAACTGTCGAACTCTTTCTCTCGTCTGACTTTGGGGTATTTATAGTTTCTGTCTGAGGGTAAGATGCGGCGCATCTAATAAGTAGATGCGGCGCATTGACTTAACTTCGCGTGGGGTCCAAGATTAATATATTCAGGAATATTCGTACACCGCCTGAAGATGCGACCTAACTCCATTCTCAGATGCGGCGCATGTCCTCTTATATCTTGGATCGTATCTTGTGAAATCTTGATAGTGATGCGCCGTATGTAATAAGTAAGATGCGGCGTATCTGGAGCAGAATGTCTTGATCTTGTACATTTCAGTAGACTCTTATCTTCTTGCTTGTTTTGCTCCATAATTAGTCCAAAATCGCCAAGTTTCACCAAATGCTTGTTATTACCTGAGAATTACAAAAGTAAACATTAACGTATCAATTCTCACAGATAATATAATAAAACAAGTCAAATAAATAGGATAAATTATAGTAATAAAATGTACTTATTTGAGTTCATCAAATATCCCCCCACTTGAACTTTACTTGTCCCCAAGTAAACCTTAGAATTAATCTTATGAAAATGTATCCTAAAAGATATTAGGATTTATTTTTATATTTAAGCATGTATTCATTTTTGTCATGATCACACAACCAAACACTTAACAATTAGAAGTAAAATAAAATATTTCGATAAAAGCAAATCTAATCGTTTAACTGTCCAGTCGTGACGAATATTCTATCATAAGCTTGGCAAGTATACACATCTCCCCCACTAAAGCCAAGGAATAACAAGTCTAAAGCGGTAAAAAGGGTTTTGAGGCTTAAAGGGTTAATCATTCTTCTTAATCTCTATCGATCTCAAATTCCAGAAAAGGCGACAAAATCAAATACATGATCGAATCCACGAACACGATACTTGCGATTGCTCAAATCCTTAACTCGAATAGGCTAAAGATAGGACCAAGTAATCTTCACCAATAATATTATATCAAAAAGGCGACAAAAATCATAAATACATAGCCGAATCCTACGACTACGATACTTAAGATTGCTCAAATCCCTAATCTCAATAAATCAAAGGTTTGGATAAAGAATAATATGGGGTATGGATAATATTTGGGATAGAAATTGGTGTAAAAATGAAAAATAAGCAAAACAGATAAATTAAAATCCTAAGTGTGGTTAATCATTATTCCAACCATCCCATGAATAAGACTCATATCGTTGAATAACTCACGATTTAACACTTGAAACACACGCTTTAGGTAGACACGAATTATACTCAACAAGATCTCAATCAAAGAATATCCTTTAGTTGGCGTTCCCATAACTGCCAACTCCCATTCAATCCATAGATATAATATACAACAACTAGTGGTGATATCGACCACTTAATACAAAACTTTACATAAGTTGGTAAAAACAAACTTCCAACTTTTCCTTTTTTCTTTTTCTTTTCTCATTTTTTTTCCAATTTTTTTTTTTTTTTTTTTTTTTTTTTTTTTTTTTTTTTTGAAACATAAACATAGATGTGTAAAATTTCACCGCATCACTATAACGATAACTCTGATAATTTTTCCATACTTTTCATAACTTCAGAAATAACGGTAATTGTGAAAGTAGTAAACACATGAAAAATAAACTCAAAGATATACAATATTTACTTTCACTCCAATTGCATTGTGCAATTTCCCGACCTAACCAAATGATAATGAATTACGCACGCGAACACAGGTAATGTAAGGAAACACACTTTGCCTAAAGCAATTAACCAACCACGGATTTTAATCTACAGGGTAGGCTAAGGTGTAAGGGTGTAACGAAACATTATAACAAAGGTGTAAGAAACGAAAGGAATGGCTCTGAGTGTTTTTCTAGGGGTATCTTACTCTAAAAGTGAGAGTAACAAAAGGGTTTATACGGGGGTTAACTAACCAGTGTAGTTAGCTAATAACACATAACATATAAAGGCTATTTGGGTGTAATCCTAGAAATTTTACCAATTTAGACAAGTCATTCCAATTATATAATATAATACTTATTATGGTCGTTCTCGAATAGTATACAAGCCAAGTTCTAAAGTTTACAAGTCACCGGCACACTCATAGATTTGTGAATTTTGAAAAAAATCACAATTTTTGAAAATAACGTCATGTGTGCAGCTATGCAACTTAGATCTTTAAACAAAAACATGCTAAAAATTTTAAATTTTGATATATTAAGCACTTTTTAAGCATAATTTTTGAAAAAGTTTAGGACAAGTAAGTGTTCTAATTCTCCAATCCCCCCACTTAAGTTAAACAACGTCCTCGTTGTTTGTATAAAAGGTTAAAAACTGGAAAATAAAAGAATTAGAACAGAAAAAACTCCCCTGAGATTTGCTGGTATGATCCTCCATTAGTATAAGAGCAAAAATCAACTTCTTGTGGATTAGAACGTTTAAGCTTCATATTTGATGTATCCATAGGAAATGCAGGAATCTATAATACCACCAAGGCTTTAAACACACCTAAGTTAAGAAGGTTCAAACTTGCACAATACATTAGTAGTTAGCAAAAATAGAACATAAAAATTAAAATGAAAATCATCAGGTCAGTCGATGCGCCGTATCCTATGGAAGAAGATACAGCCGTATCGAGCCTGGAATATACGGATCAGAATAGAAGATGCGTCGCATCCTTAACCAGGGATGCGCCGCATTAAAATAAACTGATAAAAAGTTTTAAAGTCAAAAGTAAAAATGCAGAAAATAAAGTAAGATATGACCAGTGCAGGAGATGCGTCGCATCTAGGGATTGAGATGCGCCGTATCCTCTGCGGGCCTGACTGACTCGATACAGAACAGAATAGTAAAAATTTTCCGGGTTGTCTCCCGGTCAGCACTTGTCTTTATTCCAGAGTCTTCAAGTTAGACTCACGTTCAGCTCTTTATTTTGTTCTTGTCACGGTCCATCCTTCTTCTTTCATCCGAAAGATGTTCCCGTATAGCTCCGCAACATTTTCTTCCGTTCGACTTAATCTAGTATAACTCTTGGTCTTCGTCGCAACATATTCCTCATCTGGTCCCAAAGAGTATTTAATGACTTTGAATTTTTCAGAAATAATCATGGGTGGCTTATTATAAGGGATCCCAAGTAGTTGACACTTTCTTTTGATGAATTCTTCTTCGTCTTTATCAACAAACTTAAAATAAGGATCCTTAATCAAATAGTCATCTAGTTCATCAATTAATGACTTATTGTAATCATCATCTTGAATTGCCTCCCACTCTCTTTCCAATTCCCATTGTAAGCGTTGACTAAGCTTCGTGTAATCATCAAATTGTTCATGCACCCATTCCCAGAAAGTAGTATTCGATGTTCCCTTTAGCTCTTTCAAGTATTCGATTCTACCCTTTTCTTGCAAAGCCTCCGCTTTTTGTGGGCAGTCTTCAACATTTTCATACCACTCATAGTCTTCAAAGGTTACATCGTTTCCAACCCGTTTCATTCCAATTATACTTCCCCCATTACAGGTTCCATCATTCTTATAATCACAGGTCGGCCATACACTACTCCCATCCTTGAAACAGAAAGGTGTACAAGTGTGATTAATGTGCTCAAATTCCCATGGTTTATCCCAAACCCATGGTATTTGGTCATTCCATTCGTAGTACCAGGTGTTTTTGAAATCATCATAAGTTTTGAATCCTGGTAGATCTCCAGTTAGCACATCATCGTTGACTTGAAGAAGGTAATTAAATTCTTTGAATTGTTTGCACAAAGGTGTCTCATAATTGAACAGATCAATGTCTATGCTGAATAATTCTTCAATGCCCTCATTGATTGTTGAATCATTAAGTGACGACCCATAGTCGCTCTCTACTTCTTCATCTTCCCCTCTCATCCAATATACCCATAACGCATCTTTAGTAGCTCGATCCATGCTCTTATGGTTATTGAACTTACTAGCCAACCAATCTGAAAAATCAACATTGTTAGGATCGTGGTCAACGTCAAAGCAAGCTTTTCCAATCATTTTCCTCCTTAATTCCATGAACTCGTTAAATTGTTCCCTAAAACTCCGTGTCAACCATGAAGTCATAATCCGCTTGACTTCATTCGCAGGGGCAAATTTCGGACTACCATATTTAATTTCAAGCCATTCTTCGAGGGAGATGTCCATCAACCTTACCAACCTGCCATGAAATAGTAACTCCGCCATAGCATAAATTCTTTCATCGTCCAGATAGTTCTCATTTAATCCCCAGTACTGTTCGGAATAAGGCATGTAAGAGATTTGTATAGGTTAGGTATTGCCTCCACCACAGCTTTTATTGCTTGAGTTCATGTATTCAATTTGGAATTTCCCATCATTCACTTCGATAATAGTCCAAGTCAATCCTTTAGATTCAATGACGGGCCATAAGAGTAGCAATTCATCTTCAGTGTAGCTCATTAGTAACTCATAAGAGAATATCCCATATTCAATATTGCTTAAGCGTTTAAATTCCTTATAAGTAGCTTCAAGAGGGGTTTCCCAAGAAAATAAATCGGCATCAATCATGAGCACATTGAAGTTGACATCATCAAAAACATTCACTTCGAATGAATCCGAAAGCAAGAGTTCCTTAGCAAGATATCCGTTCAATGACATGTCTTCCATAGCAAAACCTGTCATCACAGGTAAAATCTTCAGTAGGATTTGTTCGCTAGAAGAGAAATTAATGAATATAGAAACGGATATAAGAATAAAAATAACTGATATCTGCAGATAATGCGCCGTATCCAAAAAGAAGGATACGCCGTATCTTGTAATCGTTAAAATTTAATCAGACTTTATTCAGAAAATAGATACGCCGCTTATAAAGTAGAATGCGCCGTATCAGTTTTAATTATCAAAAATCGATATTTATTTAAAATTAAATGCGTCGTATAAACAAAAGTTAATGCGTCGTATTTTCGTTACGTTTCAAAATACGAGATTTTTGATTCAGAAGATGCGCCGTATCGATAAAAATCGATACGTCGTATCTGTTTAATAATTCGAAAACTGTTTTTAGTTAAAATAATAGATACGCCGTATCTGCTAAAGCAGATGCGTCGTATGGCGTTATCGCTTAGAAAAAATTTCTTATTAAAAACAGATACGCTGTATCTTGGGGAAAGATGCGTCGTATCGAATTAATTAAACGCGTTGTATTTTATAAAAATTAAACGCAATACGCCGTATCTATGAAAATAGATACGCCGTATCGTTTGAATAAGCTCAGTACAACGATAGCAGAATACAGAAAATAGAAAAATAAAAACAAATAAAAACAAACCAAAGTAAACACAAATAAAAACACACAAAAACAGAAAATATGCAAAATAATACAATGAATGCAATTTAACCTAATATACAACAGAGTTAGCGGTTACATTAAAAATTAAAAAGAAAAACCTAATTAAAATACTAATCAAATTAACAGATAATAACAATTCACTCCCCGGAAACGGCGCCAAAAACTTGATGTGTGCGTGCGAGCGCTCTAATTTATACCCACAGTATGTCGTTGTGGTTTTAGCAGTATTCAAGTTTTAAATTTATATTTAGCCGACTTATCAATAACACACACACTTTAACGAGCTGTGTACCCAGTCAGTATGAATATAATGGTAAGTAGAGTGTCGATCACTAAGAGTGGAACGTATTATCTAGTTATCCTAATCAGTATTTTAATATCTTAAGTTAGCTATACAACCTATTCTAACGCAAGGGGGTTCAGCCTGAGAGACTGGTACGATTAGGTTACAATTAAATAATAAACTAAACTAATAGGCATGAATCAGCGAATAGCACACACGTACACAGATAAATACTCGAGACAATAAGAAGACCTGTCCTGATAGTTAAGTAGCTTGTCACTTGTTTTATTGCTAGTTTTATATGAAGTGTATAGTTCGATGCAACGCACCGAGATTAAGTCCTTTCTCGTTGGTTCTAATCTTATCGGCGAGTAAACCCTTAATGATTACTTATGACTATCCTATTTATCTTTCTTCCTACTTTTCTACAGACGATAGAATGCATAGGCGATCTAATAAATAGGCGAGGGCAGAGGCATGGCGACCCGATCAACGCTCAGCTAGACACAGAGGTTATCAATGCACTAATAAAAGTCACCAAAGACATCAACATATAAACTTTAATTAGTGGGAAAGCGGTTTTAAGGGAGTGCAACCTTTCCGTTGTCACATTACACAAGCCACCAATCCTGATGAATTAAAGTTTACTAACACAATAAAACAAAACTACTTAATGAATTAAATTCATGCAGGACCTTCTTACAGCTCTCGTATCTTCGTTCAAGGTGTGTCTTGTGCTGCTACTTCGACTGAATTCGTCCTAGGGTTTCTGTACTTCGGTCTTCTAAAACTGTCGAACCCTTTAATTCGTTTGTCTTTGGGGTATTTATAGTTTCTGTTTGAGGGTAAGATGCGGCGCATCTAATAAGTAGATGCGGCGCATTGACTTAACTTCGCGTGGGGTCCAAGATTAATATGTTCAGGAATATTCGTACACCGCCAGAAGATGCGGCGTAACTCCATTCTCAGATGCGGCGCATGTCCTCTTATATCTTGGATCGTATCTTGTGAAATCTTGATAGTGATGCGCCGTATGTAATAAGTAAGATGCGGCGTATCTGGAGCAGAATGTACTTGATCTTGTACATTTCAGTAGACTCTTATCTTCTTGCTTGTTTTGCTCCATAATTAGTCCAAAATCGCCAAGTTTCACCAAATGCTTGTTATTACCTGAGAATTACAAAAGTAAACATTAACATATCAATTCTCACAGAAATTATAATAAAACAAGTCAAATAAATAGGATAAATGATAGTAATAAAATGTACTTATTTGAGTTCATCAGAGCTTCTAATCATACAACCATTTCTTCCTTCACTCTCTCTCTCTAGAACTCCCATCCTTTCTTATCTCTCTCTATAATTCATCTAACATCAGATCCAAGTATGCATATGTTACAGAGATCTTCCTAAGAAGTAATCGAACGAGGGGGTTCTTTTTCGAGCCAAATCCGGGCTGCCCCCTCGAGAGAAAATGGGAATAACATCAACTTAATCGCGTCATGAGGACCATCCTTATATTTCATAGTTGAAGTCAACTTACTAAACCATCGGATGTGAGCGAAAGGATCATCACTCTCGAAACCATGAAATATATGTGACATTACAAGTTGAATTAAACCGGTTTTTAGCTCAAAATTATCGGAAAGAATCGGTGGTAAAACAATAGCATCTCCGTAACCCTCAGTGGGTGCTTGGATCAACTCAGACATAGTATGTGTATCCGCCATTTCGGTAATGGGAGCATCAACAAGAGTACGTATCTTGGGTACGTTTCTCTGTCTACGATTATGTCTACGATATTGTTGAGTCGGTATTGTAGGAGGTTTATCAATTAAATTTGATTTAGAACGACTGAGCATACACTAAAAACACAAAATTTAAAAGAAAAATAAATTTTGAAAAAGAAAATATTTTTGGGTTTTTATTTTTTTAGAAAAATGAAAAACAAAAATTTTTGTTAATCGATTCGTCAACCGATGCTTGGTAGCTTTCTATTATTACTCGCAAAGTGGCGGAGAAACAAAGGTCCTGATGTGTGTCGAGAGTGCAAGTTTTAAATTTATAAACACGATCTACCAATGATTCAAACAAAACACATACGAGCAAGTATACTCGTCCGTGTGTAGCAAGAGGTGATATGGTAAGCCGATGTCATTCACAAGGATTTATTTAGTTTTTATGTAACGTGAGTTTGATTATAATTTAGACTTAGTAATGATTCTAAAGCAAGCAAATAATGATGATGATGTAAATTCAATATATTAAAAACTACACTTGCCTAGACTAGTTTGCACAATTCCCTTGATATGATTATGACAATGGTTCAAATCGATTATGATCAATAAATTAGATGGTGCTCTAATTTGATTAGTTGGTGTACCAATCCTCTTGTTTTCAACACTATCAATCCTTGTCAGGATTTTAAGATGACAAAAACAATATTAAGTTTTGATCAAACAAGATTAACACAATTCAATCACTTGATTCGCTATCGTTTCACAAGTAATTGACAACTACACTTTTACTTTTCTAATTTTAACAAAGTTACATATGAAATGGTCAATACATAAGGTAACACCTTCATAGACAAAGGTTTACAATTGATTAAATAACAATGTCTCTTTCGACCTATTACACCATTAATAATCAACCAAACTTGGTAACTCTTTTGTTTATGAAAACTTTGAAAGCACAATTCGATCTTAGTATTAGCTTTTCATTGAATTAGAACCATAGAGTCATAATCAATCAACATTCATGTAACAAACATCATCTAGGCAAGTGCACAAGGCACTTAGCCGCTCATGGCAAACAAAGTAATAATCATAAAATTATATCACTTGAAAACATGATTAAAGAATCTTACAAATGTTGTAATGATGATTACAAGACTTAGGAACAATTATGAGGTGATCAACAATGATTCCTTTGATGATTACAATGAGGATAATGAATGTAAGTCAACTTCTTCTGCGTTTTCTTCTTTGTAGCCTTCTTGAGAGAGTATGAGAAATTTGGTATATGAGTATGTGTCTTTTCTCTCTAGCCAATGCTTCTAATTAATAGAAAACTACTCCTTGGCCAACAAGCAAGTTTCTTGGGCACCAAGTGTCATAAAATTCTGGACTTGAAGTAAATGAAGCATAATGACAACCCACATGAAGAGTTAGACCATTAAAAGTAGTCATTAAGTGTGCCAAGAGTTGCAGCAACCCAAGGTTGAAGTCTCAACCTGAGGTTCAGATTCCAGCCCAAGGTTTGGAGTAAGGTTGGCGTGGCAGTTTTGAACCTTGGGTTGAACTTAAGCCTTAATTGTATTTCTTGAACCTTTGGTTGAGGAAGCAAGCCATAATTCATAGCAAACTTTGCATGTAACTTCTCATTCATTTCATCAACACTTGATCTTTTCTTGAGCTCGGAAATCTTTGTAACTTGATTCTTTATCTTTGATGATCTTCCCGAGGTCTTTATTATGGGTAGAATCTTTCGTTGTGCATAAGCTCTTGATTTAGCGACTTTTCCCCATCTTTCTAGCTATTCCCTTGGACTTGATTATACCTGAACCTTAATATATCTTTTGTACCTTTTTCTCATAATTTGTTCACAAACACAACCAAATACAATGCACAAACATAGAAATAACGCGACTAAAACATGTACGAAATGAGCGTTATCAAATCCCCCCACACTTACACTTTGCTTGCCCTCAAGCAAATCTAGCTTTTAAAAATAAATCCGCATGATATAAATGAGAATGATTCTAAAAAATGAGATGCAAATCCATCAAGTACAAGTACGAGATAAGATCCATCTTTTTAAGCTTTATAAGTGAAAAGTCAAGATGTTTGACAATACCTTAATGATTCTCTTGCTTGATAACATGTTAAAACACCTCATGAAAAAGGAATGAAGTATAATTCACTCAACACTCATTTATTTAGTGCGTGAGTATATAAGAAAATCACACTCATCGCTCAGTCATGATCTAAATATTACCATAAGCTTGTACAAGAAACAAAACTCCACCGACGTGCCATAAGCACCAAGTGTAAACATCTAAGAGGACTTTTATTCGGGTTAAAGGGTAATATGGGGTTTATGTTCAGATATCTCTTGTAAAAACATACTAGATCGCTAGCGCGAATTCTTGATTTACTCAAACAACGGATGGTCACTAAAGTAAAATACCTTAGATCGCTGGCGCGTTATTCGATCACTCAAGAACCGGATGGTCACTAGAATATTCGCACAATTGATATCTTCACAAAATTAAAAAGGTAGGGATAAGGCATGGGATATACTTATGAGAGGTGTAAAAAAAACTTTACAAATAGTCAAAGTCTACAACCAATTGCTACTAGCTACGTCAACCTCTTTCACATGAACTTGAGAATTCATCCTTGATCGATATCATACTTTCATAGCTCATTGGCTATTCTTGTCACCATACAATTGCAAGGATTTCCCACATAACAACCATCTTTTCAAGTAGCTAGTAACCAACCAAGACTTGACTATGGGTAAGGTTAAGGCTAAAAGTGTAAAATATTTTTGTATTTTTCTGGTGTAACAAAAGAAAAGAATGGCTCAAAGGGTGTACTAATGGTATCTAGCACTAAAATTGAGTGCTAACAAATGGGTCAATGATGAGAGTTTTAACTAACCGATGTGATTAGCTAATGTATGATTTGCAAACGGATGGCCATTTAGTTGAATCCTAATGTTGCCTCTTATCACACGAATACACTTTCATCACACGAATGTGATCTCACTGCGGTCTGGTAATGATTTGCAAGTACAAGTTCTAGAATAAATTTAATCACCGGCACACTCATAGAAAAAAGATCAAGCATAAAAGATGTATGTTATATAAGAATAGGCTCAAATCCACACAATTTTTGGTGGAATGGGCTATAATTGTGCTAGCAATGTTATCGATCCTAAAAATGGATTGCAATGTCAATCAGGACACATCTCGAATTTTCAAAAATTACATGTTTTATCAGTGGATTGATCTAGTTATTCTAATATAAATTATCCTAAATGTGCGAAAACAACTAGATCATAAGGGTAAACAATTTAAAACTAGGCTAAAAAATATAGAAAATTTAAAATCCAGTTTCATTTTCCTATTTCCTCCCCCCCACACTTAAGTTTGACATTGTCCTCAATGTAAAGAACGATGAACCATAAAAATAGAGAAATAAAACATAAAAGAAATGATACTGCCTGAGCCTTGGAATCTAGATCGATCTCCAAATGAGATATTGAGATCTAACGATTCCACATCTTCGAGATCAAGCATCGTAACCTGCAGTAATCTTCATATACAAAACAAACAAACACACAAAATGCAAAATATTTTTGGATTTTTTTTTATTATTTTTTTTGCAAGGCCCCCACACTTATGGTGAAACCATTGGGGCATAAAAATAAACAAACAATTAAAAACACACGGGTTGCCTCCCGAGAAGCGCTTAATTTATTAACGAGTCATCAGCCTGACTCGATCTTCCTCACTTTCGTGGTTTATGTTTGGGATTCTTTCCCGACTTTTTGGGAATATAAACCACATTTCCTTTCACTATTCCTTTTCCAGTTTTATCGATGTCATATAACTTTGCTGTATCACAAGATCTAGGAAGGACATCATACATAAATCCAGAATCTGCAGCCCATGGTATTACTTTTTTATAATCTGCTGGGAAAGGTGCCATGAATGGAATAGCAGTGTATTTCTTTTTATCGAGCAGTTCAAGTGGAATTTCCTCACTTGACATTTCATTCAGTTGCTCCTCATCATGATAAATCTTGATACGATGTCCATTAACAATGAAACTTCCACCGTGCTTGTCATATAACTCGACATATCCGGATGGAAAACCATGTTTTACCACGAATGGACCATACCATTTGGTTCTTAGCTTAGGAGCTTTGAATTTGTACTTAGAATTGAACAAAAGTACTTTGTCTCCGGCTTTGAATTCTTTCCGGATTCTGAGTTTCTTATCATGGTACGCTTTTGTTCGAGCTTTGTACAACTTGGAATTCTCATACGCTTGGAATCTTAACTCATCGAGTTCATGCAAGAATCGTTTTTCTCCAGCGATTTTGAGATCGGGGTTACATTGCCTCAACGCCCAGTATGCGCGGTGTTCAATTTCAAACGGCAAATGACAAGTTTTTCCATATATGAGTCTATACGGAGTTGTGCCAATTGGAGTTTTATATGCCGTTCTAAACGCCCATAGAGCATCATCGAGTTTCCTTGACCAAATGGAAGGATTATCCTTAACCGTTTTTTCAAGTATTCTTTTTAAAGCTCTATTGGTGTTTTCAACTTGACCACTGGTTTGAGGGTGGTATGCTGTTGCGAAACGATGATGGACTCCATATCGTTTCATAGCTTTCTCCATTTGATGGTTACATAAGTGAGTTCCTCTATCACTTATCAAAGCTTTTGGAATTCCGAATCAAGAGAAAAGCTTTTTCAGAAAATTTACAGCCACTCGTGCATCATTTGTGGGTAAGGCTTCCGCTTCGGCCCATTTAGAAATATAGTCAATTGCAATAAGGATGTATTCGAACTTATGAGATTTAGGAAAAGGACCCATGAAGTCAATTCCCCATATATCAAAGATTTCAAAACTTGTATGCTCTTTTGTGGCATTTCGTCTCTACGAGAAAGACTACCAGACTTTTGGCAAGCATCACAATTCTGCACAAGCGTATGGGCTTCTTTAAAAATTGTCGGCCAATAAAATCCCGCATCAAAGACTTTTTTCGCGGTTGTAGACGGACCGTAATGTCCTCCAGTTGGGTCGTGATGACATTCATTGAGAATTTTTTGGGTCTCTGAACCGTACACGCATCTTCTAATTATCCCATCGGGACACATTTTAAATAGATATGGTTCATCCCAAAAAAAGTGTTTTAGGTCTGCGAAAAATTTACTACACTGAGTGTGAGTTAGACCTTTTTGTAACACTCCTCCGATGAAATAATTTGCAAAGTCTGCAAACCATGGAACTTCTTCGTTTTCAATTCCGATAAGAGTTTCATCGGGAAAATTATCATCAATCTCATCTTCACCGAATTCATCTAAATTAGGATTTTATAATCGAGACAAATGGTCTACTGCAACATTTTCCGCGCCTTTCCTATTTTGGATTTCTATGTCAAATTCTTGAAGCAATAAAATCCATCGGATAAGACGTGGTTTGGCATCTTGTTTGGCAAACAGGTATTTAAGAGCTGAATGATCGGTGAATACAATTGTCTTTGACAAAACGAGATAAGAACGAAATTTGTCAAACGCAAAAACTACAGCCAAAAGTTTTTTTCAGTGACCGTGTAGTTTTGTTGAGCACTATTCAAGGTTTTGCTAGCAAAGTAAATAGGACGAAAATGTTTTCCATCGCGTTGTCCTAATACTGCTCCAACGGCAAAATCACTTGCATTACACATAAGTTCAAATGGCAGCGACCAATTTGGTGAAACCATAATCGGTGCATTTGTTAACTTATTTTTGAGCGTTTCGAATGCCTTGATGCATTATTCATTGAAATCAAAAACTGAATCTTTCTCGAGAAGCTTCGTCATAGGACGAGATATTTTTGAAAAATCTTTGATGAATCTGTGGTAGAATCCCGCATGCCCCAAGAAACTCCTAAAGCCTTTGACGTTAGTCGGGGGTGGTAACTTAGCAGTAGCATCTATTTTTGCTTTGTCAACTTCGATTCCCTTGCTAGAAATCTTGTGACCAAGCACAATGCTTTCTGTCACCATAAAGTGACATTTTTCCCAGTTTAGTACGAGATGAGCGGTTTTGCATCTTCCAAGCATTTTATCAAGATTGGAAAGGCATGACTCGAATGAGTCTCCAAATACCGAGAAATCAACCATAAAAACTTCCATGGAGGTTTTAAGCATATCTTGAAAAATAGCAATCATGCACCTTTGAAATGTTGCGGGTGCGTTACAAAGACCAAAAGGCATACACCTATACGCATATGTGCCAAAAGGACACGTGAATGTGGTCTTTTCTTGATCAGCTGGATCAATTGGAATTTGGAAATAACCGAAAAATCCATCAAGAAAACAAAAGAATTTGTTCCCCGCAAGTCTTTCCAACATTTGATCCATGAACGGTAAAGGAAAATGATCCTTCCTGGTGGCGTCATTTAATTTGTGATAATCAATGCATACTCGCCAACCAGTTATGGTTCTGGTAGGAACAAGTTCATTACGTTCATTAGTTACAACGGTTGTTCCTCCTTTCTTAGGAATACAGTGAACATGACTCACCCATGAACTATCCTCAATGGGGTAAATAATACCAGCATCAAGAAGTTTGATTATTTCCTTCTTAACAACTTCCTTCATGTTTGGGTTGAGTCTTCGTTGTCTTTGAACAACGAGTTTGGAATCGTTTTCGAAATTGATTGTGTGTTTGCAAAAGTTTGGACTTATTCCACGAATGTCAGAAGTTTTCCAAGCGAAAGCTTCTTTATGATTTTTGAGCATAGAAACAAGACGTTCTTTTTCATCGGGTTTGAGTGCTGAAGATATGACAACTGGAAGAAGAGATTTTTCTTCCAAGAATGCATATTCTAGATGATCAGGAAGAGGTTTCAAGACGAGATCCACCAGCGGATCTTCAATTGAGGTTTTGATTCTCATTTCATCATTGAATTCTAACTCCTCAAAGTTGGTTATTTCTTCCTCATAAATTTCTTCGGTGTTTATCTGCATAAATTCAGCGAATTCTCTGTCGAGATCTTCATCACTTATTTGTCCAGATGTTTTATGAGTCTTAATTCTTTCATCAAGCAACTCATCGAATGTTTCCTCTGTAATTTCATCGATAACATCAATGCTATAACAAGTGTCATCATTCGCATGAGAATATTTCATGGCTTGATTAATTTGAAAAGAGATTCTTTCATCTCCAACTCCAAGATTGAGTTCTTTGTTTTTTACTCGAATGATAGCATCGGGGTGTTTAGGAAAGGTCTTCCTAAGATCAATGGAACTTTGCTATCTTCCTCCATCTCGAGGATCACAAAATCAACGGGAAAAATGAATTGCCCAACTTGAACAAGCATGTTTTCAGCTACTCCAACAGGATATTGGATAGTATGATTTGCTAAACGTATACTCATTCTTGTGGGTTTCAAGGTATCGATCGAAAGCTTCGCATACAATGAGTATGGTGTGGAAAACTAGAAGGGGGGTTGAATAGTTTTACGTCTTTTTAATTTATGAAAACTTTTGTTTATTTTTTAAAACTTCGATTCTATCTTATGTGAATTCAACTCTTGATCAATATGAACAAATATAAACAAATATAGATAAGCAAGCAAGTAAAGTAAATATAATGAAATGAAAGAAAGAGATGGAAAGATCAAACCACAACACGGAGATTTATAGTGGTTCGGCTACAAGGACACCTTCCTTGCCTACTCCACTCCTCGAGTCACCTACTCGAGAGTTTTCTTCACTATGTCAACAAACTCCCTTATGGCGGAGAAAACCTTACACAACTTTAGCTTACACCGGCTTAACGACACAAAGCTAGATGTCGAGTTCTAATCGTAGCTAGAACCAATCTCACAACTTATACACAACTTCTACACAACTTAATCATGACTTCTTCATGACGGCTTCACGACAGCCGCTTTCACGACTTCTTCACAACTACTTCTACACTACTTCTTTACAACACAACTAGTTACTTACACTTAGATCTACTTATCACAACTATACAACACTTTACACAACTACAATGATGATATGAGTTAAGCTATAATACTTCTTCTCTAGTTGAAGGAGTATTCTTCTTTTGCACTTTGATGGTGGAAGCTTGGATCACTTAGAAACCAATGCTTAAGAGAATATGATCAAAGGGTTTTTGGAAGGATTTACAAGATTTAAAACAGAAGGTTTGGGGTGCAAAAGGTGAGTAAAAATTAGGGGAAGGCTGGTATTTATAGGCAGAAAAACTGGACAGCTGAAACCTACTGGAGCGGGGCCGGCCCCCTTAAATAGGGGGCGGTCCCCTTAATTTTAAGGGGGCCGCCTAGTATAATTAAGGGGGCCGCCCCTCCCTAGCCGTTGCCCAGTTTTGTCTTTTTGTGGGGAAGGTTTTTCTGGAAATTTTTACTGATTTAGGTTGAAAATTTGAAATTCATAAATTTATAATGAATTAAACATTTTTATTTATTACCAAAAATGTTTTTCTAAAAGATATAAAATGTTTTTGACATTTTATAAAAAATCTAGTGTTTAAGAAAATGTTCCTTTGATCATATAATGCATTAAGCATTAGTTCATTCATACCTTAAGTGATTTGAGTTGTAGAAATAGATATTAACAACTAAATACTTGTTTACGTCATAATTTTCCGATTAATGATTTTACATTTTGTGATTATCAAAACGTAGAGATATCGAAAAATATTAATAACGTGTTTAGGCATTATTTATATCAACAATCTCCCCCTTTTTGATGATTACAAAATCTAAACTCATTAAATCTAAAAATTAGTTTTTAGACAAGTATTTAGTGAATCAAAAAGGTTTAACCGACAAGTTTTAAGTGTAAAAGTGTCGTATGAGAACTCCCCCTTGATGTGTACTCCCCCTCGTTTGGGGGCACCAAGGAAACGAGCTATGGAACGCTTGCAAGAAAAATGTTAGAAGCACAAGTATATGTAACAACAATAAGCAAGCATATAGAATAAGAACATTCATTTAATAAAAGTGTTGTGTATAAATACACAACCAAGTAGATTACAACATAAGGCATGCAAACATTCAAACAAAAACAACTAATGATACTACATAATCATCCTAGGAGTACATGATCTTCCATGGGGCTTGCATACAAAAAGGTTTTGAAAATTATTTTTAAGCATTGCATATGCTTAATTGGGTGAAAATGGAGGTGGTGGTGGTGTAGTGGGTGAAGGTGGTGGAGGTGGTGGTGGTGGTGGGTTGGTAATCATGTGTTCAAGTGATGAAAACATGTAGTGTATCTCATCTCTAAGACCAAAGATTATGGTCCGGTTATGGATGCAACAAAGACAATTGTCACCATGGGCTTCAAGCAATGCCCAAGGTATAGGAAAGAATGGTTGTGGTGTTGGTGATGGTGAGAAGTGAGCATCAAGAGGTGTGATGGGTGATAAGGAAATGGCAAGTTGGGTGTATGAAGGTTCTTGAGTGGATGGTGGTGATGATGCTCTTGGTGATGATGTTAGGTGAGTGTTGATGTAGTCATTGATGGATGAAGTGGATGGTATGGAGGAAGATGATGCTCCATGGGTAGAGGGTGTTTTTGATGGAGCATTTGGTGCACTTGGGGATGAACATTGAGGTGGTGGTGATGGAGTTTTGATGTCATCTTGGGTTAGGTCTATGAAAGGTTGTTTTGGTGGTATGATGACAAGTCTTTGCTTCCTTGAAGTCTTAGAGATGGAGGATTTTGGTGATAACATGGTGGTTTTGGATGGTGAAGGATGATGGAATGAGAGGTGATTATATGGAGGGAATTTATAATATGAAAATGTGGTTGGTTTAGGTTAATTTTTGAGGTTTTGTAGGAAGATTCCAATACCAGTTCGTCCATAAGGAGAAATGGTAGCTGGGACTAGATAAAAGGGGTCACATGATGCAAAAGAAAACAGTGAATTTTGCTTCCCAGATGGCCGGTCCCCTTAATTGCTGGCTGGCCCCCTTAAAATTAAGGGGACCGCCTAGGGAATTAAGGGGGCCGCCCATCTGCTGTTTTCCCAGGCGACCAAATTTGAAAAATTTCCAGAAAAGGGTCATTGTTAGGGTGTATTTGCAGCAAGCTTCATTTGGATCATGTACATGAAGAATGATTAAATAGTGGCACAAACATGTTTAATTAAGCATGTATACATTTAGGCAAAAATAATCATATTATAGAATAAACATGTTATTAATCAAGCATATTAATTTTAAGCATAGCATTCAAGTTCTAATTAAGAAAATAGATACTAACATACTACAACATGCAAGAAATAAATAATTATCAAATACAAAACAAAATAAAATGTCTAAACACAATATTGTTCTAGTAAGCCAACATCCACATCTCATCTCTTCTTCTTTCCAAAATATTCTTGAAAGCTTTCCCTATGACTTGAAACCACCTCTAACTTCTTGATGCATCTGTTGAGTTGTGTTGAGTAATGCGGTTTGTCGTTCAAATAGGATTTGTTCGGTTTGTTCGGAAGGACGAGGAACTTGATAATCGGAATAGTTAAGTTCCGGGAGATTGTCCACGAACCTCGTGGGAGATGGAGTACTGACACGTGAGGTGCCTTCCTCCTCCTCCTCATCATCTCCCCGATGACATGTGGAACTGCGAGGTGCGTAGATATTAGGGCATCTAGATTTGCCCTTGTCACTACGAGATCGACGAAGTTGGCTACGAGATAGAGGGCGTAGGACGGGATGAACGAATAGGTAAGCATCACTCTCAAGATGAGGGAAATGTTCCATGACATAACGATAGAGACGGGTGAGGAACATGCCATAGGGAAGGTTGGCGTTGGGAGTGTTTTTGGCTGACATGATGCGATAGACAAAGAGGTAAGCCAAATTGTATTGTTCTTCTGCAACAATACAATACAACATGTGAGCAATGCTCGCCGTGAGATGATCACGGTGACCACCGGTACCGAACGCATTCTCACGAATGAGTTCTTCCCAACGCTTCATGTCGGGGCTTAGCTCTTTAAGAATGATTTGGTTTGCATGAATTTCGACATTTTTTGACTTGATCCTTCGGCTAGTCGTACCACGTTCTAGCTCGAGAAGTCCACGAATCTCGTCAGGAGAAGGAATATCAGAATAGTACGGACCATTCTGAGGCCGATTTTTCTCAAGAGATGAGAGATCCTCATTTGAGAAAACGGCTTGACCGTTGTAAGGAATTTGGAGAATTTGACCAAACTGAGCTAGATCGAGAGTGATAAATTCGTTTTGGATCATAAAGGAAATAAGAATATAGCCATATGAATCGGTTTGCACCGTCACTTGGCTATAGAAGTCTAGAACGAAGCGAGGAATGATTGGCTCATTAATTTTGTAGAGACAATCGAGACGAACATTTGAGAACATTCGCTCGATTTGATCGGATTGATAGAAAGATGGATCGACAACTCTACCTTCGTGAATGTTTCTATTTTCGATGGGTCGATAGAAACATGCAATAGAAGGAGATATGCCGGGAGTTTCGGAGACTTTTGGAATGTAGGCCTTGGTTTTGGAAAGATCACCGACTGTAGCTTTAGGCATTTTCCCCTATACAAGAAAGCAACACAAAAAAAATAAGAAAATGACATGCATATATATTATATATGCTACTTATGTGGAACGTAAACATACTTCGACTCTAAAACTTTAATCCTAAGAAGTAGTTTACAATGTTCCTTAGTTTTAATTTTTAACTCGCTTAAAATGTATTTTATGATGTTAAAGAATAGTTATAGGGATGTTATGATAAGAAATAAAAAACATCCAAACGTTCCTTTATATATCATAAGCTACTTTGAAATGTGACTAGATAAACATTATATTGTATATCTAGCTATTTCTTACGAGTGTTTGTGTTAAGTGACTTATTGAAAAAGGTGAAAACTTAGATTTTGACTCAAAAATTTCTTTTAAAATGTTATGCCAAACGCTCCCTTAATTATAAAGATAACTACTAATATTTCAATATACATATGAATTATGTATCTTGATGACTCAAAACAAGTAATTGCGTGTTTATAAACTTGACAAGTAGTTGTGAACTTAATTTTGATTAAATTTCGATGACTCTAGCTCCTAATCCAAACACTCTCTTATATTTAACAAAAACATTTTTATGATTCGAAAAATATATTTTTAGTATTAAGAAGTTATGATGTAGCAATGTGATTAGTTTTAACAAGTGTTTATGGCATAATTCAACAATGTATAACAAGTTTTGAATATGAGTGTTTGGTTTTTCAAAGTTTTGACATGAGGGTATCTAAATACTTAGTATTTAGGTTGATTAAGCATTCTAATCCTATGGGGAGCATTTGATTATAACTGTGGAAAACTAGAAGTGGGGTTGAATAGTTTTTACCGTTTTTAAGTTTTAGTTGCTTTGTTACTATATGTTAATTCAAAGGAAATAATCACAAATAAATAATCACACAATGTAAACAAAAGATAAAGAGAGGAAAGATCAAACCACACAACACTGTTGTTTATAGTGGTTCGGCTACAAGGACTCTCTTCCTTGCCCTACTCCACTCCCCGAGCTTCCAACTCGAGAGTTTATCTTCCACTAAGAAACAAACTCCTTTTCTAGGCGGAGAAAACCTTTACACGTCGCTTACTTCCTTTTCCGGTACTAAGCTAAACACCGAGTTCTTTCACAAGGTAGAAAAGATAAAGAAAGGAAAGATCAAACCACACAACACTGTTGTTTATAGTGGTTCGGCTACAAGGACTCTCTTCCTTGCCCTACTCCACTCCCCGAGCTTCCAACTCGAGAGTTTATCTTCCACTAAGAAACAAACTCCTTTTCTAGGCGGAGAAAACCTTTACACGTCGCTTACTTCCTTTTCCGGTACTAAGCTAAACACCGAGTTCTTTCACAAGGTAGAACCAACCTGACGTCGCCTATTTACTTTACCGACACTAAGCTAGATGTCGAGTTCTTTACAAGGGTACAACCACTCCCTACACTCTTTGTGCTTTGAGGACTAAAGCACTAACCACACTTACTGATTACAAATGATAGATATGATGTGTGAAACAAACTACAATATCACACAGTAATGCAACTAAAGGATTACAGTTCTGTAGATCCTTGAAAGCTTGATCTCTCTTCTACAAAATGAAAGATCAAAATGAAATGCAACTATGAATGATGTTAGTAAGATATGTACTGAATGAATATATGTGTTTAAGCTATATGAGTGATGAGAAAGCCAAATGATCAGCTTGCTATTTATAGGCAAGCTGATATCCAGCTCACGGATCCCACGGATCCCACAATAGGGATCTGTCCTTCATTGGACTTGGATCCGTGGGAGATGACAGCTAATGGATTTGATGTATCTTTCCAAATCTTCCATATCTTACCAAATCATCCAAGATCCTCAAATGTCAACTATGTAACTTATAAATCTAAACAAGATATATCAAAGATATTATATGTGATGTATGCAATGATGTCATGGAATGATTTTAGAATTAAAGTTTCCTTTTAAGGAAACAAGTTACTAAATAAGCAAACTTGTAATTCTTGGTTATTATGTGAAGTGTAAAATGTGTACTTAAGAGACTTAAGCTAGTATTTATTATTGCTAAAAGATATTCCTTTTATTTGTCATTAACAAAACCAAGAAAATATCAAAGAATATAAATAACGTTTTTGAGACGATATTTGTATTAACAATAACATTCCTAGACTCAATTTCAACAAAAATTCGGATTTTTAAAAATTAAGTAAAAGACCTAATTATGATTAGACTCAAAATTGGATGAAATTAGATAAAATGTGTATTGGAAAACTTACAAAATGTGTTGCTAATCGAAATATAGGTGTTTGCCCCATGCGAAATTAGTCAGAAATGGTGATTTGGTGAATGGTTTTGGGTTTGCAGCTCGTTCACAGCAGAGGATAGGGAAGGAGTGTTTGTAAAATGGAGTGTTTGGTAAAGAATTTTGGAAGAAAAACGAGTTTGGTGGCAATAGTAGGCCGGTCCCCTTAATTATTAAGGGGACCGCCCCCGTTTACTAGCCGGTCCCCTTAAACATTAAGGGGGCCGCCTGCCAAAATTTGATTTTTGTCGGGTTTAGTTTCTGATAGCAAAATATTTTTATGTATATAGATAGATTTATTATATATCAAAAATACGTTGGGTTTTATTGGCACGAGGAAGGAATACTTGACATTTTAATAACGTTTTGTTAAGAAAATATTTCTTGAGAATTTTGGATAAAATAATCAAGATGTCAAGTCGACAAAGGTTTTAGGGAGTGAGAGTAAATGTGCATATATATATATGTATATATATATATATATATATATATATATATATATATATATATATATATATATATATATATATATATATATATCTTAACTATATATAAAGCATGTATGGTCAACACTTAGGGGTTGTTTCTTTTTTTTCCTGTTTCTAGTTAGGTCCTGTGTGGATATATGTGTACTGTTTCTAGTTAGGTCCTGTGTGGATATATGTTGTTTCTTTTTTATGCTTAATTGACCATCTTAATACGAGTTTTTTTCCGAACTAGTGTAGGTGGAAAAAATTTATAAAAATTCGAAAAATTTATGAAAATTCGAAAAAATTTATAAAAATTTTTAAAAAATTCGAAAATTTTTAAAAATTCAAAAAATTTATAAAAATTCAAAAAATTCGAAAATTTTATAAAAAATTATAAAAATTCGAAAAAACTTATTAAAATTTTTAAAAAATTCAAAAAATTTATAAAAATTTATAATTTTTTTAAAATTCAAAAAATTTGTAAAAATTTATAATTTTTTAAAAATTCAAAAAAATTATAAAAATTCAAAAAATTCGAAAATTTTATAAAAAATTATAAAAATTTTTAAAAAATTCAAAAAATTTATAAAAATTTATAACTTTTTAAAAATTCAAAAAATTTGTAAAAATTTATAATTTTTTAAAAATTCAAAAAAAATTATAAAAATTCGAAAAAAAATTTAATAAATTCAAATTTTTTATAAGTTTTTTTTGAATTTTTATAATTTTTTATAAAATTTTTGGATTTTTTGAATTTTTATAAATTTTTTGAATTTTTATAAATTTTTTATAAAATTTTCAAATTTTTCGAATTTTTATAAATTTTTTTGAATTTTTATAAATTTTTTTGAATTTTTATAAATTTTTTCAATTTTTATAAATTTTTTGAATTTTTATAAATTTTTTATTAAATTTTCGAATTTTTTGATTTTTTATCAATTTTTCGAATTTTTATAAATTTTTATAAATTTTTTGAATTTTTATAAATTTTTTGTATTTTTATAATTTTTTGAATTTTTTAAAAATTTTTATAAATTTTTTCGAATTTTCATAAATTTTTTGAATTTTTATAAATTTTTCGAATTTTTAAATTTTTTTTGAATTTTTATAAATTTTTTCGAAGTTTTCTAAATTTTTCGAATTTATTTTTTCCCACCTACACTAGTTCGGGAAAAAAATCGTATTAAGACGTCCTGAATAGAAACAGTATCAAATTTTGCCCCCTTCCACATTAAGGATTCTCTTTTGCAATAAGTTAAAAAGAAACACCAAAGTTTCCTGTTTCCAGCCAGTTTTGTTACCAAACAGGACATTAAGTTGAAAGTAAACGGCCCCTTAGTCAATGGTGAAAACTGAACTTTCATTAATACCGAAATTGCCCTTGCCATCTTATCCATCATAGGTGCATTAAATGGAACAGCCATGCGTATGAAAATTGTATAAAACCAACCACCTACCAAATCCTTTATACAACATCTTAACCGTTCATTTTGAAACTCTTTGAATAAAAGGTTGAGATTAAATCACGATTACCCACATAAATTTCAACCCTATCATAAAAAACACACCCACACAATAATACACACTACTCATTAGTTTCATTTCTTCTCTCTCTAAACTACAACCCCTTTATCTCTAACCCACTGCCGCCTCCATAACCAGGCATTCTTTCCGCCGTCTACTGAAATCGCCACCCTTTCTCGGTTGTTTGGTGGTTTCGGTGGGCTAGGTGGTTTTTTTGGTGGTTATGTGAACGAAATATTGGTGGTTTTGAGAAAGAATACAAGTGGTTTCAGTGTGATTGTTGGTTGTTCTGGTCTTTATGGTTTTTTTTTTTTTTAGATCTATTGGTTTTGATAGATCTGTGCTAATAATGTTCACTTGGTGTTGGTTGTTGTTGTCTAACAAATATTGATTGTAGTAACTTTTTGAAACAAGTTTTGTTTTGCCGTCGTAAAATGAGATATTTGATGCTGAGTTTTATTGGATCTATTGCATCGTTAGTTGTTAAAGTATTGACAGTGATGAAGATATAAATTTGATAAACATCCTGGTTTTTCATCTATTGGATGGGAAAACTGAAAGGATTGTTTGAGTGTGAGATTCTCTCCGCTTGGCGACTTCGACTTTTGCAGCCATGGCATGAATCTTTTTTGTTTTTAAATTTTTTTGAGCTCTTGGAACTGATGTTCAAAACTTTGTAATTTGAAACTTTTATTTTGTTGTTGCGAGTCTGTCAAAAAAAAAAAAAAAAAGTTCAACGTAGCATTTGTTCTATTCTTTATTTAGATCTAAAGCGTTGAGGGTTGCATTCAATTGTTAGTTGGCTTATTAAACTCTTTTGTTTAAATCTCTAATTTTGACGTTATAGTGTGAGGGAAGAGATCCAATATTTTGAGGTTGCTGAAGTTTATTTTATTTTTTTTTTTAATTTTTTTGGTTTTTAAAGTAATGGCTTATTTCTTTGTAGATAGAAATCCTTGATGTTATTTCTTCAGGTTGTTAAATACCCAATTTTTATTTTTTTATTTTTATTTATTATTTTTTTTTTTTTAATTTATAAGTAATTGCTTATTTCTTTGTAGATAGAAATCCTTGATGTTATTTCTTCAGGTTGTTAAATACCCAAATTTAAGGTTATAAATTTTAAAAGCAATGGTCCATGCGATGATGTGCTCTAATGTTTTAAAAGTATAATATAATCATCTAAGTAAAGTAAAGAAGCTTTAAAATGTAAAATATTTAATCGTTTTCACTTTTTAAGTAATACTATGCGAGCCCCGAGCCAATGGTCTATTGACTCGGCATTAACATTTAAATTTGATCATTACTTTAGTAGGTCAAATCAAATTCAAATAGTGATTTAGTAGCAACAAACACATAAATAGTCGTAATATAAAAAGTGTAGAAAGTGATTTATTGATGGTATACTTGGTGAAATCTTTTTTTTGAAAGACTATATTTGATGACATGACTGATCTTCTACAATGACATGCACAAGTATTTGCATATAAAAAATTGTCGTAAACCATACACCGCTGCTATTTAATGACGGGATACGAAGTATTTGCATATACGTTAAAACAAATAGTTACAATGCACAACTGATCTCAGTTAAATGTTTTACAAGTAAGATGATGAAACCAATAGATAGATTGCGCAACTCATCTCTATGAATCCCTATCAAGTTAACTAGCTACATTTCACAACTTATCTCTATTAAATTAACGGTTACACAATATATATGTTTGAAAACATGAAATTTGCAAACTCGCATTCACCAAAATAAAGTGTCAGTTTTCATCACCAAATGCAACTACAAATCTTTACAACCATAAAGGCGTTTTTTGAAAGTTTATTTGATCTACCACATTACGCGAGTGCTCAACCATACACTGAAAATAAAATATAAACATCAGCTCCGTTATGCACGAGCACTCAACTATTTTAGATACAACACCTTTACATATTATTATTATTATTATTACAAACTTAATTGACTACTCCAACTTACTACAATGCCATTGGAAACGACACTCACTCAAACAAATTGACGCTAAAGAGTTTTGCTAAAAACTATACATAATCGTCGTTATGCAACCATGGCATCAGAAGAACAGTTCTTCGAAAAGGATTCCCTAATGCTAAGAGTATAGTCTTTCGAAAAGAAATCACCAGCCGTTGAAATTTTGTCAAAAACTAGGCACCGCTACCGCTAAGCGCGGGTACTCGGCTATTATCTCTAATTCATGCTTCGTCAGGGGCTACGGCAAATAACATGACAGGGGGAAGAGCTGCTCACTCCCGATTTAAGATTCCCATCAATCTTAATACAAACTCAGTATGCAACATCAAAAAACAAAGTGGCCTTACTAAGCTACTTTGTCAAGCCAAGTTGATAATCCGGGATGAAGCATCAATGGCTAAAAGGCAAGGTGTGGAGGCGGTTGATCGCACTCTGCAAGACATTACCGGGGTCAAACTTCCATTCGGCGGCAAGATAATGGTTTTAGGAGGGGATTTCTCGCATGGCCAGCTTTATGTGGCATTGTCTAGAGGGATATCCCGTAGAACAACAAAGGTATTGGTTAAACCAGTTAAAGAGTTCCGTCAAGCAGGAATCTACACCTCAAATGTCGTTTATCAAGAAGTTTTACGCGAAGAGTAACGTGTGTTGTTAGTTTTTATCTCATAATTAATGTAATGTTTTACTTTCAGTTTCATTAAATGTTTTTATATGTTGTTTGATAGATGTTAAGAATTTTTTCTAGACTTTAGTTATCGTGTAGTACAACCGTTTGCAATTACATTCTGATCGGTTCACATTCTATTTTGAACGCTACACAAAACACTCATCACAATATCACAAATCGTTAATTATTTGCCGCTACGAATTCCGTTGCTATGCACGGGTACTCGCCTAGTATATATATATATATATATATATATATATATATATATATATATATATATATATATATATATATATATATTGTGTGTAAACGTTGGATGTTGAATGGAGTCGAGAAATGATGAGGTAATGACGGAGATAGGTGCTGACGGCGATGGGAGTTTGTTTCATCCATAGTTTTCTTGACGCGATGGTCGAAGAGCTACTTCTACGTTAATCCACTTAACTCACTTCTCTTCATCACCATGAGTTATGTGATAGTGGACACGGAAGATTTTCGTGTTGAACGTTAAAGTTCAAAAGAGGCAAAGGGGGAAAGAAAAAGGTTCGAGGACGAACAATTTCTTTTAGTTCTAGATAGTCAACAAATGACGTATCTAGGTTATGTGCGGATATATTTATATATGTATATAGTATATATAGTAATATGGATATATATATATATATATATATATATATATATATATATATATATATATATATATATATATATATATATATATATATATATATGTATAAGGAATTATCTACTAACTAACATATACGTACTAAATAAACTAGGCATTAAAAACTTACGGGGGCATGCAATTGGCTAGTTCATTAATCTACACATATAATGATGAGCATGAAAGAGAGGCGTACCTTTTAGTCTTCAACATGTGGTCTTCAAGCGCTTCAAAGCGTTTATGTTTGACTTGTAGAAGTCAATCAAGGAAGAGATGCCAAAAAACCAATGAGATAGCAATTTAGCCACTTGGTCCCCATTGTCTTATTGATCCAAAGTTGTTTGAACCAAAAATGGGTTGTAGTTGACTAGGATGCATGTATGGTGGAAGTATTCCCCAAGGATTGAAGCTTGGTGGATTCGGGTAATTCCACATTGGGTAACTATTATTATGACGGTTTGGTCTATTTTGGTTTCTTTTAGGCTGAGGAGTTTTAGGCCGAGGGTGAGGACTAGGTGGTCTTCTAGGAGGAGGTGGTGTTTTTGACCTTAATTTTGGTTTAGAGTATTCTACTTCATTTTTTAAAGATGGTTTATAAAAGGTTTTTACTTCCTCATCACTAGCTATGGGTATTTTTCTATCTTTCATAAGTATATACTTAGGTTTTGACTCTAAAGGTTTTTGTTCACTAGTTTCACATTCAAATTTTACATTTTTAGTTTTACTATTTGAATCCTCAGTTGAATTAAATCCTAATCTGGTTTTATCACTTGATACTCTTTGAATACTTATTATTTCCCTAAGTGAATTACTACTATTTTCAAATTTGTTGAGTTTACAAATTTCCTTCCTAAGTATTTCGTTTTCATTTTTAGTTTCTTGACATGTTTTACATTCAAAAATTCCTTTCCCTTTTTCTAAGTTATGTAGTTTAATTTTTAATTCAAGTATTTCCTTTTCTAATTGGTTATTTACATGTTTTAGTGATTTATTTTTACTCATTACTTTTTGACCTAGTTTGCATAGTCTATTATATTCACTATCTAAGTCTTTTTCATCTAATGATAAATATTCATCACTAAAGTATTCGGTTTCGGAATGTACCTCACTTGATGTCTTAGCCATAAGACATTTCTCTTCCTTTGTAGTTTCTTTCTCGTCTTCGTCACTATCACTCCATGCTCCTCCAACGAACGCCTTTTGGTTTTGCTCCTTTGACATCATAGGACATCTTCCGATAAGATGATTTGGATCACCGCATTTGAAGCACTTCCTCTCGTTCTTGCTACCTTTGTCGTCTTTGTTTCTTTGGAGTGTTTTCCTTTTGTCATGTGGTTGTCTAACGAATCTTCCTCGTCTTTTGAAAAACTTCTTGAAGTCTCTTACGGCCATGGCATATTCTTCATCATCACTTTCGGAGGTTGAGCTATCCTCGTCACTTGATGCTTTCCTAGCTTTCAACGCGATTGACTTGCTTTGCTCTTTCTTTCCTTTGACCATCTCGGAGTCTTTCTTGATTATTGCTTCGTAGACTTTCAAGTTGCCAATCAACTCGTCAAGTTGAAGAGTTGACAAGTTCTTCGATTCTTCAATCGCCGTAACTTTAGCTCGCCATTTTGGATGAAGAGCCTTAAGAAATTTCCTGACAAAATTCTTACTAGAAAAACTCTCATCAAGTGCCTTTAAACTTGTGATGATTGTGTTAAACCTAGCAAACGCATTATCAATTGATTCCTCTTCCGGAATCGTGAATTGTTCATATTGTTGAACAAGAAGATCTATTTTATTATCTTTGACTTGACTATTACCTTGGTGAGTTATTAGTAAAGAGTTTCAAATTTCTTTTGCGGTTTCGCACATAAAGATTCTTTCGTATTCTTTACGTGGTAACGCATTATAAATAACCATTTTAGCCTCATTATTTTTAGAAAGTTTTCTTTTTAAATCATCACTTTGTTTTTCAAAAGGTACAACTTCATCCTTTTTAGTTTCAAGATTATGTTGAATAGGTAAAAAATCACCATTAGTAATAACATGCCAAAGATCTAGATCTTTTGACTTCACATAAGTTTCGAATCGATTTTTCCAATATAAAAAATCCATCACTTTCAAATAGTGGTGGTCTTTGCATAGATTGCCCTTCTAAATATTTTTCAGATTCCATAGATCGTTTCAAGTTTTAAAATACAGTTTATTTTAAAATTCTTGTTTGACGTGGCTCTTGATACCAATTGTGGAAAACTAGAAGGGGGGTTGAATAGTTTTACGTCTTTTTAATTTATGAAAACTTTTGTTTATTTTTTAAAACTTCGATTCTATCTTATGTGAATTCAACTCTTGATCAATATGAACAAATATAAACAAATATAGATAAGCAATGCAAGTAAAGTAAATATAATGAAATGAAAGAAAGAGATGGAAAGATCAAACCACAACACGGAGATTTATAGTGGTTCGGCTACAAGGACACCTTCCTTGCCCTACTCCACTCCTCGAGTCACCTACTCGAGAGTTTTCTTCACTATGTCAACAAACTCCCTTATGGCGGAGAAAACCTTACACAACTTTAGCTTACACCGGCTTAACGACACAAAGCTAGATGTCGAGTTCTAATCGTAGCTAGAACCAATCTCACAACTTCTACACAACTTAATCACGACTTCTTCACGACTACTTCACGACTACTTCACAACTACTTCTACACTACTTCTTTACAACACAACTAGTTACTTACACTTAGATCTACTTATCACAACTATACAACACTTTACACAACTACAATGATGATATGAGTTAAACTATAATACTTCTTCTCTAGTTGAAGGAGTATTCTTCTTTTGCACTTTGATGGTGGAAGCTTGGATCACTTAGAAACCAATGCTTAAGAGAATATGATCAAAGGGTTTTTGGAAAGGATTTACAAGATTTAAAACAGAATGTTTGGGGTGCAAAAGGTGAGTAAAAATCCAGGGGAAGGCTGGTATTTATAGGCAGAAAAACTGGACAGCTGGAACATACTGGAGCGGGGCCGGCCCCCTTAAATAGGGGGCGGTCCCCTTAACTTTAAGGGGGCCACCTAGTATAATTAAGGGGGCCGCCCCTCCCTAGCCGTTGCCCAGTTTTGTCTTTTTGTGGGGAAGGTTTTTCTGGAACATTTTTACTGATTTAGGTTGAAAATTTGAATTCATAAATTTATAATGAATTAAACCTTTTTATTTATTACCAAAAATGTTTTTCTATAAGATATAAAATGTTTTTGACATTTTATAAAAAATCTAGTGTTTAAGAAAATGTTCCTTTGATCATACAATGCATTAAGCATTAGTTCATTCATACCTTAAGTGATTTGAGTTGTAGAAATAGATATTTACAACTAAATACTTGTTTACGTCATAATTTTCCGATTAATGATTTTACATTTTGTGATTATCAAAACGTAGAGATATCGAAAAATATTAATAACGTGTTTAGGCATTATTTATATCAACATATGGCATAAGATTGATACTCGCACCGAGATCGGCTAAAGCATCACAAGTAATTGAATTTCCCAAAGTACATGGGATGAGAAAACTTCCAGGATCACCGAGTTTTTTCGGTAGTTTATTTTCAACAATGGCTGAGCAACCTTCATTCAAGAAGGTAGCGGAAATGTTTTCCATTTTGGTTTTGTTGCTCACAAGTTCTTTCAAAAACTTCCCATAATTGGGCATACCAGCCAGGACATCAACAAGAGGAACGTTGGTCATAACTTCTTTGATTAAGTCAATGAACTTGTCATATTGTTCTTCCGTCTTTTCTTTCCTCAAACGTTGAGGATATGGAATTCTTGGTTTATATGCTTTGAGCTGTGGAGTAGGTTTAACGACTGTGTAGGAATTGGTTCGTTATCTTTTGGTTCCTCCTCTGCTTCATCCTCACTATCATCATGAATGATAGTGGTTGTTTGGTTTGGGTTTGGTGGTGGATCATAAGATAGACCACTACGAGTGAATACAACATTTACATGCTCATTTCTCGTTTGAGGTGGACGATAAGATCCAGATGATGATGGTTTCGGGTTGGATTGAGTATTGCTTGGCAAAGTACCCGATGGTCTAGCCGCAAATTGATCAGAAAGACGACCAAATTTGGTTTCAAGGTCTTGGATAGAAGCTTGATGGTTCTTTTGACCTTGTTCGACTTTGGTTTTGAGGCTGAAGAACTGATTTTTGATAAATTCATTCGTTTGCTTTTGAGCATGCACGAATTCACGCATGGTTTTTTCGAATTCAGATTCTTCATTTTTCTTTTCAGGTGTTTGTGATGATGAACGGTTATCATCACGAGACAATGTCGGACGGTTGCTCGTCACGAGGTTGGGAACTACGATTATCATCCCTAGGTGGACAATCTTGCCAATCTCTAGAATTTCTACCGCAGTAGTTTCCACGATATCCTCCTCCTCGATATCCTCCATAAACATAATTGGCTTCGGCTTCGGGACCTCCCATAGGTTTTTCATCACACGCGGATGATGAATGGTTTCCACCACAATAGTTGCATCCATCGCGCATATCTTTGATCTCTTTGTGGATGCTTGGAATTTTGAATCGATTTTGGTGGTGAGATCTTTCATCATGTCCATGATTTTGGAATTTTCATTCGTTCCTTCGAGCGAAAGCAACAGTTTTTCGTTGAGGTTTGGTTTTGGCATCCTTAGACCAATCGAGCTTAAGAAGTACACGGTCTTCTAGTAAAGTGTAAGCTTCGTTAGGGGTCTTATAAAGGAAAATTCCTCCGGCATCAAGGATACCTTGAGTTGTGTCATCGAGACCATGGTAAAAGATTTGAATGATATTACCACGAGACAAACCATGCCCATGACAACTTCGGAGCATGTTTTTCATTCGAAGCCAAGCTTCGACAAGATTTTCTCCTTCCTTTTGAATGAAACTACGAATTTCACCTAAGAGATGATCAAACATGGCCGATGGAAAGAAACGTCCAACAAATGCTTCTCTCTAGGGCTGTAAACGAACTGGACGAACACGAACGGAGCTTTGTTCATGTTCGTTCATTTAATTTTAACCGGACAAATAAACGAACACGAACACTTAAACGGACGAATTTTCTTGTTCATGTTCGTTTATTAAGAAAATGACTTGTTCATTTTCGTTTATGTTCGTTCATTAAGACACTAAACGAACGCTAAACGGACATAAACGATCGAACATAAATGAACATAGACAAACAAACATAAACTTTATTAAATTATGCATCTAATATTGTTTTATAAGTGTTGTTTTATTTAAACAAACTAATTTTAAAATTATACAATTAAAAGATATGATATACGAACATAAATAAATAAATGAACATAAACGAACGTTAACGAACGCATAATCGAACGTTCACGAACATAAATAAACGGACGTGACTTTTGTTCATGTTCGTTCATTTAACTAAACGATCGTAAAATATTGTTCATGTTCGTTCATTTAATAATAAACGAACATAAATGAACTTTTTACCAAACGGTTCATGAAATGTTCACTGAACGTTCAGTTCGTTTAATTTACAGCCCTACTTCTCTCATTTGCTCCCAAGTTGTGATCACTCCGGAGCTTAATTGGTTATACCAAATTTTCGCTTCTCCGGTGAGAGACGATGGAAAGAGTTTGAGGCGGATTGCATTTGCTTCGGTAGTTGCATAACGAAACATGTCACAAATTTCAAGAAAATCGGTGATATGTTTGTGTGGATCGGATCTAACTCGACCATCAAATTGATTGTCTTTAATCATCGAAAGATGATGACCTTTGATAGTGAAGTTATCTCCAAGATTAACGGGAACAATGGCGGCCGTGGGTGTAGGAGCTACAACCCTATTGGTGGCCCACACAGGTCGATCGTTGGCCATTGGAAATAGTAATTCAAGAAAAAGATCAACGATTGGATGAACTTCGGAAAGATTATCAAATGGTGGGTTAACGGTTCTTGGTTTTCTTCAATTATTTGGAACAAATGGGGTTCTCTTTTGAGAAATAAACTTTCGGGGTTAGACAATGGTGTACTTAATTCTTCGTTAGAAGAGCGAGTGGTCATACATGAGAAAAACGAGCCAATAGAAAAAGATTATCAACTAAAAAGAAAATTAAAAGATTTTTTTTTGTTTGAACAGTAACTGCCGGTTCAAAAATGAACCGGGCGGTTGGGAACGGTCTGGGTCACAGAAACAAATGAACCGGGCCGGCTGAAAATGAACCGGTGGCTGAGACAGGTCAGGAACAAACGAACCGGGCGGCTGGGTTTGAACCGGGCGGTTGGGGTAGGTCAGAAGACTCTGAACCGGTCGGTTCAGATGTGAACCGGGTGGCTGAGTATTTTCGGGGTCACAGAAACTTTTGAACCGCGATTTCCTGGGTGAAAATTTCAAAGAACTTTTAAAGAACAAGCTTAGGAACAAGAACAAAGAACAAAAATTATAAACAAAAACTCACAAAAACGTGATCAAATCCCCGGCAGCGGCGCCAAAAACTTAATGTGTGTTGAGAGTGCAAGTTTTAAATTTATAAACATGATCTACCAATGATTCAAACGAAACACATACGAGCAAGTATACTCGTCCGTGTGTAGCAAGAGGTGATATGGTAAGCCGAGGTCGTTCACAAGGATTTGTTTAGTTTTTATGTAACGTGAGTTTGATTATAACAAAGACTTAGTAAAGATTCTAAAGCAAGCAAATAATGATGATGATGTAAATTCAATATATTAAAAACTACACTTGCCTAGACTATGAAATGGTCAATACATAAGGTAACACCTTCATAGACAAAGGTTTACAATTGATTAAATAACAATGTCTCTTTCGACCTATTACACCATTAATAATCAACCAAACTTGATAACTCTTTTGTTTATGAAAACTTTGAAAGCACAATTCGATCTTAGTATTAGCTTTTCATTGAATTAGAACCATAGAGTCATAATCAATCAACATTCATGTAACAAACATCATCTAGGCAAGTGCACAAGGCACTTAGCCGCTCATGGCAAACAAAGTAATAATCACATAAATTATATCACTTGAAAACATGATTAAAGAGTCTTACAAATGTTGTAATGATGATTACAAGACTTAGGAACAATTATGAGGTGATCAAAAATGATTCTTTAGATGATTAAAATGATGGATAGTGAATGTAAGTCAACTTCTTCCTGCGTTTTCTTCTTTGTAGCCTTCTTGAGAGAGTATGAGAAATTTGGTATATGAGTATGTGTCTTTTCTCTCTAGCCAATGCTTCTAATTAATAGAAAACTACTCCTTGACCAACAAGCAAGTTTCTTGGGCACCAAGTGTCATAAAATTCTGGACTTTAAGTAAATGAAGCTTAATGACAACCCACATGAAGAGTTATATCATTAAAAGTAGTCATTAAGTGTGCCAGGAGTTGCAGCAACCCAAGGTTGAAGTCTCAACCTGAGGTTCAGATTCCAGCCCAAGGTTTGGAGTAAGGTTGGCATGGCAGTTTTGAACCTTGGGTTGAACTTAAGCCTTAGTTTTATTTCTTGAACCTTTGGTTGAGGAAGCAAGCCATAATTCATAGCAAACTTTGCATGTAACTTCTCATTCATTTCATCAACACTTGATCTTTTCTTGAGCTCGGAAATCTTTGTAACTTGATTCTTTATCTTTGATGATCTTCCCAAGGTCTTTATTATGGGTAGAATCTTTCGTTGTGCATAAGCTTTTGATTTAGCGACTTTTCCCCATCTTTCTAGCTATACCCTTGGACTTGATTGTACCTGAACCTTAATATATCTTTTGTACCTTTTTCGCATAATATGTTCACAAACACAACCAAATACAATGCACAAACATAGAAATAACGCGACTAAAACATGTACGAAATGAGCGTTATTAGGTTCCGATGAAGTGTGAATGGAACGTTGAATTCCGTTAGTGATCGAATGATTTGATTAAGTGAGAAATTTTGGGATGATATCTAAAAATATAAAACATAAACTAAAAAGTAATTAAAAAGCATATAAAATGAGTAAACAAAGCACAAATAATCAAAAATGCAATTAAAACTAAAAACCGTGCTCTTACGGGACTTAAAACGGGCCTAAGAAATCCTAAAAGTCAAAAAATCTACTCTAGATGTGCAAATTTGGTTCCTAAAAGTCCTAAATGATTAAAAAGAATTTTAGAAAAAATATTTATATTTTTTTTGCTTTTTATTTTATTTTTTATGAATTAAAAACACTTTTTGATTAAAAAAATATTAAAAATACGAAATTAATGTGAAAAATTATGAAAATTTCTGAAAAACTACTTAAAGTTATAAAGATTCTAGGAAAAATAAAAACAAGTTCACAACTTATTTGGATAAGCCGTTATTAAGAAAATAAGGAAAATAAGCTTAAAAGGTAAAATGGTGTTAAATATAATACCCACACAAACCTTAATAGAAAAGACCAAAGGGCGCAGTTGGTTAAGGTGTGTTATAAAAGGTTGAGACTTGTTGAGGCCAAGGGTTCGAGCCTTAGGCTCATCCTTGGCTTCCCAGTTTCCCGTTTTTATTTTTTTGCAAATTTCTTTTTGGAAATTATAAATAAGCTAAAAATGAAAAACTTTTGTGAAAACAAAATTTTTAAAACTTAAGTAATAAGCTGGAAAAAGCTTAATAAGCAAACAGCAATCAAAGAACTTAAAAATTTAGAGACTTAAATCCTAAATGTTACTCTAAAAAGCAGATCTAATCCTAAATAATCAGTGCTAATCAAGAAATAAGCTCAGACCTAAAAATAAGCTAATAGTGCCAAAACTGCATACCAAAACAGACTGGTGTGGCAACTTTGAGCTACTAGATAAGCACTTATTCAATAAGCTATTCCACAAAAAACTGAAAGAAGATCAAGAACATCAACCAAAGAGCTTACAGAACAAATTTCAGACCCTATAGAGCTTATTTAGTGCTTAAAAAGTTGCTGATATGGAAGCTAATCAGACACTTAAGAACTGATGAACCAGTATTATATAATCTGATCTACTACTTTTGAGACTACAAATAAGCTAAAAAAAAGCTGAGAATTGAACTAAAAATTATAAAACAGCATTAAGCTACAACTGAATAACTTGTAAAATGATTTTCAAACACTTTGAACTAAAAATAAGCTGTAAAAATGAACTAAGAAAAGGCCTACTAAGACTGTTTTTGGCTTTTTTTTAAAACTATGACATATTTGAAAAAAAAATGAACAATAGGACTCAATACCATATGAAATTTATCCAACACATAAAAACCAACTTATATCACTAATTTTGACTCAAAAAACTACAACCTCAAGACCTTAACACTGATTTAAGCAAAATAAGCTAAAACTATTACTTTAAACCTTAAAAACTAGAAAACTACTCTTAAAACCTACAAATCTACTTAGAAAAGCTTTAAACAACTTTAATTCTACTTATTAGATTGAATTAGAGCTTACTCAGTTTGAACCAATGGCTAAAACTCATGAAAACAACTTTTGACTTAATCTAAATCCTAAATCCAAACACCCCTTTAAATGTCTAAAACTGATTTTAAAGCTTAATTAGAATGCAAAACTCAAATTTTCTTGAAAACAGATCAATGTTAAGTGCATTTGAAGGATTTTAAGCAAAAAGTTGTATGAAATAAGCACTTAGCCAATAAGCTAAGCTTATTGGCTATTATGACCACAAAAACACTATTAAACACAAAATGATACATCACTATGAAATAATGCAATAAAACAATAGATCTATCACTGTTGGGCTATAAAAGTCAAAGTACTGCTACTCAAGTCAAAGTACTGCTATTCGATTAAAGTACTGCTGCTCGTTAAAGGACTGCCATGCAAATAGTTTAAGGACTAATGTGTAATTCTAGAATATTCGTATTAGATTAGAGTTATAATTAGAATTTACTTGTCGTTCAAGTATTGTAAACCGACTAGGGTTTTCCTTGTGCCTATAAAAGGATCCCTAGGTTGGCATTAGAGATATATGTGTTTTAGAGAGACAAATATATGCGATTAGTGATATACGATTATTAGAGTTTAGAGTTTGTTAGTGAATCTGTGTAAGAAAGCAGGTTCAAGGTTTTAATAATATTCAAAGTCGTTTATTTAAATTCTTCTTAGCTTTGTTGAAGTAGATTCCGCATACTTAGCAAAGTATATCAGTGTTTCACTATTAATAGTTTTGAATTCATTCAAAGTTGTTAAACCGTAGACAAGCTACAAGTTAGTTTGGTCAGAGTATATCGATCCAACAAGTGGTATCAGAGCTTGTGTGGAGACTCTGATTAAGAAGAAACCCTTTAAACCGATTTATCAACAAACCCTTAACAATGTCGACTGAAGCTGCACCTATCCCATCCATCACCTCACTTAGAATTCCTATCATCAAGAAGGGAGAATATGATCTCTGGAGCATGAAGATGAGACAGTACCTTGCTATTACTGACCATGCTCTATGGGATGTAATTGTCAATGGTAATGTTGTTCTTGATGAACCTCTACAAATTGAAGGACAACCCAAACCACCTCAACCACCCTTACCAGCAGCTACAAAGAGAAATCAAGATAAGGCTCTCAACATACTGCTGTCTGCTATTCCTGATGGTCACCTATTGAAGTTTCATGATGCTAAGGATGCAAAACAATTATGGGCTGCTATCAAGACAAGATTTGGAGGTAATGATGCTTCAAAGAAGATGCATAGAAACTTATTGAAGCAGCAATTTGAAACCTTCACTGTTGGTGAAAGAGAAAGTCTTGATGCTGCCTATGACAGATTCCAAAATCTACTTAGTATGCTAGAACTATATGGAGCAGAGGTATCTGTTGAAGATGCAAATTTGAAGTTCTTAAGGAGTCTGCCATCTGTCTGGCATGTGGTTGCTACTATGATTAGAGGCCAACCTGGATTGGAGTCTATGGACTTTGATGATCTCTATAACAATTTGAAAGTCTACGAGCAAGAGATGAATGGTCACAGTTCTCAGAAAACTCACAACATAGCTTTTGTATCTTCTGAAAACAGAAGCAGTACTTCCACTAAAAGTACTGCTTATCCTTCTCAAAGTACTGTTGGTGATTCACAGCATGTTTGCACAACCACAACTACCCCCAACCCATCACCAACATACAACACCAATTCTGATGAAATTGTATGTTCCTTCTTTGCACAACAAGCCACTTTACCTGTTACCTATCAAGAAGACTTGTTGCAGATTGAAGAAGATGCTTTAGAAGAGATTGACATAAGATGGCAAGTAGCTATGATTACTGCTAGGATCAAGAAGTTCATGAACAAGACAGGAAGGGGAATTGATTTCAAAGCCAAACAAGGTATCACTTTTGACAAATCTAAGATTGAATGTTTCAATTGTCAAAAGCTTGGACACTTTGCAAGGGAATGCAAGTTTGCAAAATATCAGGCAAACAGGATGATTGAACAACCCAAGGTTGAAAGAAAGGAGGTTCCTATTACTGAATCACAACCAAAAGCTTTGGTGGCTCAAGAAAATTTAGCAGAAATTGACTGGAGTGCTGAATTTGATGATGAACCTGTAACCTATTCTATGGTTGCAATGGAAGAGTTTGATTGGGGCACAGCTTTTGATGAGGAACCTGGATATGCTGCTTTGGAATTAAGAGATGGTCTTGGAAGCTTTGACTGGAGCATGGAGGATGAAGATGAACCTGTTCAGATTGCTATGGTAGCCACTTCACCAAGTTCATCCAATGTCTCTGAGGTATGCTCTAAGTGTAATGATGTTTATCAAAAGTTGCTTAAAGCTTATGTGATTGAAAGAGATAATTGTAGAACAGCTAGGTCTGAGGTAGCTGGTTATCAATTAACTTTAGAGTCAATGGAAGCCAAAATTTTAACACATGAAAATAATGAAATAGCTTGGGTAGAAAAATATGAGCAACAAGATTACCAATTGAAATTAAGTGAATGGAAGTTAGGATGTAAGGTGTCTGAATTAGAAAAGATTACTAAGGAAAGAGATACTTTGTTAGAAAGACTTGGTAGTATTAAACAGGCTGGTCTATCACATGTTCAATTTGTTGAAAAACAAAGAGTAATAAACAGTAGAGCTGGACTAGGTTATGGTGAAGCTAGTAGTTCAGATGAGACCTCACCTAGTGATAAGGAAGAAACTCCACCTAGTGCTAAGGAAGAGATTCCACCTAGTGATGATGACCTTACAAGCTCAGAAGAAAACACATCTAGGAATGAGGAACTAATTAGTGAATCACCTCCTGAGTTTAAGAAAGATAAGGAGTATCACTCAGTTCCTCCACCCACTGGTCAGTTTCAACCTCTTAGGACAGATGTTTCTCGTTATGGTGTAGACAACCTAGAGTTTAGGAAGAAGCTTAATGGTAGAATTAGTTCTGAAAAACCTAAGAATGATTTTCAAAAGGGTAATGATCAAAAGTTTCCTACAGCTTTTCAAAAACAAGCAGTACCTCCACAAACTTTTCAAAGTACTGCTGGACAGTCAGCAGTACCTCCAAGAGAAACTTTTCAAAATACTGCTTACTACAGGAAACCTTTTAATCATAGAAGAGGATTTGGGAATATGGAGAGAAAGTTATGTTATGTATGCTATAGTCCTGATCACTTGATTAAGCACTGTGACTTTCATTCAGAATACTTAAGTCAGTTTCCAAAGAAAAGACCTCCCACCCATAAGCCAAGAGAGACTAGACCAGTTTGGAATCACTCAAATAGGGTCAACCATAGTAACTTCTCAAAAGACTATAGGTACCCTCACCAGAAAAGAATGTTTTCCAAATCACCAGTACCTTCACAATCTGATACGTCTCAAGAAATACCTTCTCAAAGGACTGATAAGTTTTCACCCACTCATGGTACTGCTCATACTTTTTCACATAGAAGACCTAAGAGATTCAATTCATATAAAAGGTCTTCCACCTCAGGCAGCGTACCTAGCTCAGAGAAACCTAAGGTCAAACGAAATTGGGTTAAGAAAGAAAGTACTGATGGGGAACAAGAAGTACTTTCATCAGATAAGGGTGAAACAGGGAGTGTTGTTGATATTACAACACAGGACATGGGACCAACTCAAATAATCATTGACCATGCCTTTAAAACCAGTGGAGATTACATACTGAAGGAATTCAAGTATGTCACTCCACAAGGGGAACACAAGTCAGTAATGGCTTGGGTTCCTAAAAGAAACTAACCCTTTTCTTTTATGTGCAGGGCAACCCAGAGGAGGAGCTTAAAGATCATATTATTGTTGATAGTGGTTGCTCTGGCAGCATGACAGGGGACAAGGAGATCCTGTCAGACTTTAAGGCATATTATGGAGGAAGAGTTGCATTTGGTAATGATCCTGATGGAGGAAGAATCACTGGCAAAGGAACAATCAAGGCTGGATGTATCGATTTTGAGAATGTTAGATATGTGAAGGAGCTCAAGTTCAATCTATTGTCAGTATCTCAGATTTGTGACAAGAAGTACCCAATTCTGTTCACTGATACAGAATGTCTCATTCTCTCCCCTGAGTTCAAATTTGTTGATGATCACTTGGTGACATTGAGAGTACCAAGAACCAATGATGTATACAGTTTAGACTTAAAGAGTCTCAATTCTGCTGGAAGAGCAACATGTTTAGTAGCAAAGGCATCATTGGAAGAAGCACATCTGTGGCACAGAAGACTAGGTCATGTTAATTTTAAGAACATCAACAAGCTGGTCAAAGGAAATTTAGTTAGAGGTTTACCTTCCAAAACATTCAAGGCTGATCATTCATGTTTGGCTTGCAAGAAGGGTAAACAACATAAAGCTTCATGTAAGAAGCTTGGGGAAAGAGATATTAGAGAACCTTTGGAGTTGCTACACATGGATCTGTTTGGACCAGTTTCAGTAGAGAGTTTAAACAAGAAGAAGTACTGCTTGGTTGTGACAGATGATTGTAGCAGATTTAGCTGGGTCTTTTTCTTGGGATTCAAAGATGAAACCTTTGATGCTATCCATGACCTGATAGTAGCCCTTGAAAATCAATTAAGACTCAAAGTAAGAGGTATTAGATGTGATAATGGAACAGAATTCAAGAACAAGCATATGGATGAATTCTGTGCCAAGAAAGGAATCAAGAGAGAGTTTAGCATTGCTAGAACACCACAGCAGAATGGTGTTGCAGAAAGAAAGAACAGGACTTTGATAGAAGCAGCTAGAACAATGCTTGCAGATTCCCAATTACCTATTCTCTTTTGGGCTGAAGCCATAAGTACTGCTTGCTATGTGTTGAATAGAGTTTCAGTAACTAAACCTCAGATGAAGACACCTTATGAGTTACTCATGGGAAAGAAACCAAATATTCGTTTTCTAAAACCTTTTGGCTGCTCTCTGACTATTCTAAATACCATTGATTCTCTGGGTAAATTTGATGGTAAGTCAAATGAAGGATATTTATTGGGTTATTGTACAAATAGCAAAGGATTTAGAGTTTATAACATGAATACCAGAAAGGTACAAGATTGTCTTCATGTTGAATTTTTGGAAGATAAAGAAACTCAGAAAGGTAAAGGTCCTGATTGGATGTTTGATCTTGATCTCAAGTTCACACCATCTATGAATTATGTCCCTGTTAGAGAAGAGAATCAGGCTAATTACAAAGAAGATGATTCACAGTACATTGTTCATGGAGTCAATGTTACACCAGAAGAAGTTCCTGACAAAGAACCTGAAGTTACTGTTGAGGAACAAAGTACTGCTCAGCCAACTCATACAGTATCTGATGAAGATCAAGCCATACAAGAAGAGCTTAATAGGATGCTTTTTCAAGAAACTATAGCACAATCCTATGAAGATGAACAAAGGAAGGCTTATGAGGCTGCAAAGAAAAAGAGTAACTTTCAAGATACTGCCCACAGTACTTTAGATCAAAGTACTGCTGATCCTTTTGACAGTACTTCTGATGTATTAGAGCAATCAAATTGGAACAATGCTGATGATTCCAATGTTGATGATGATGATTTAGTTAATGCTAACATTCCTGGATTAGAAGAAATTGATGATGAGCTTATTCCAGAAGGTATTTTCTCCAATGAAGGCATTGATTTTACTAACTTGGAGTCTGATCTTCCAGTACCACCAACTCCTACATTGAGAGTTCATAAAGCTCATCCTCAGAGTAATATTATTGGATCACCCTCTTCAGGAGTGGTTACAAGGAACAAAGTTAAAGGACTTTCTAAGCAACATACTGCTTTACTTAGCTTTGTTTACAAACAAAACAGGATGAATCACAAGGATCAACAAACATGCCTGTTTGCTTGCTTTTTATCTCAAGAAGAACCCAAAAAGGTAGCTCAAGCTTTAGCAGATGAAAGTTGGGTTGAAGCCATGCAAGAGGAGCTTCTACAATTTAAGCTTCAAGAAGTCTGGGTATTATGTGATTTACCAGATGGCAAAAGAGTCATTGGTACAAGATGGGTTTTCAGAATCAAAAGAGATGAAAGAGGGAATGTTATCAAAAATAAAGCTAGATTGGTTGCACAAGGATATCGCCAAGAAGAAGGAGTGGATTATGATGAAGTATTTGCTCCTGTTGCAAGGATAGAGGCAATAAGGTTATTTCTTGCCTTTGCATCATACATGGGATTTCCTGTCTACCAAATGGATGTGAAAAGTGCTTTCCTTTATGGCACAATTTCTGAGGAAGTTTATGTTAAACAACCTCCTGGTTTTGAAGATCCTGCACATCCAAACAAAGTCTACAAAGTGATCAAGGCACTATATGGCCTTCATCAAGCTCCCAGAGCTTGGTATGAGAGACTCTCAAATTTTCTATTACAACATGGTTATAGGAGAGGAGCAATTGATAAGACTTTGTTCATCAAGAGGGATAAGAAAGACATTATGTTAGTCCAAGTATATGTGGATGATATTATATTTGGAGCTACAAAGAAGTCTATGGTGAAAGAATTTGAAGATCTTATGCAGAAGGAGTTTCAAATGAGTTCTATGGGAGAATTAACCTTCTTTTTGGGTCTTCAAGTTAGACAAACAAGAGATGGAATCTTCATTAACCAAGAAAAGTATGTTGCAGACATACTCAAACGATTTGATCTTCCAAATCTCAGGCCTGCCACCACACCCATTGATAAAAATAAACCTCTAGGCAAGGATGAAGATGGACAAGCTGTGGATGTCAAGCTTTACAGATCTATGATTGGTTGTCTTATGTACTTAACTGCATCAAGACCTGACATCATGTTTGCTGTTTGCTTATGTGCAAGATTTCAGGTTACACCCAAGGTTTCCCATATGTATGTAGTCAAAAGGATTTTTCGATATCTCAAGCATTAACCAAAGTTAGGATTATGGTATCCTAAGGAGTCACCTTTTCACTTAGAAGCCTTTTCAGATAGTGACTATGCAGGGGATAACTATGATAGAAGATCAACCTCAGGAGGATGTCAATATCTTGGAAGAAGATTAGTCTCCTGGCAATGTAAGAAGCAAACCATTGCTGCAACCTCCTCTACTGAAGCAGAATATGTTACTGCTGCAAGCTGTTGTGGACAAGTTTTGTGGATGCAAAATCAACTCTTGGATTATGGATTCAATTTCAAGAATACTCCTATCAACATTGATAATGAGAGTACCATCTGCATTGTGAAGAATCCTGTTTATCACTCCAAGACCAAGCATATTCAGATTAGGCATCACTTTATTCGGGATTGTTATGAGCACAGGCTTATAAATGTGGTTAAGGTTCACACAGATGATAATGTAGCTGATCTACTCACTAAGGGATTTGATGTTTCAAGATTCAACCACTTAGTTGTGAGCATTGGGATGATTAACTACTAGGCTACATTTGAGGGGAGGCTTTAGTATTAGTTAGAATACTTTATATTCGGTCTTAATGAAAGTATTGGTTATTAGTGATTTAGTTTCGCCTATATGTTGTATTTGAGGGGAGGCAACATTAGCTATTAGTTAGAACTTAAGCATGAATCTTTTACAAGTTCTTGGTTTTAGTTTGGAGTATCGATTGTGGATAACAAGATGGAACGTACTGCTTTGTTGCTCAAAGTACTGCTTCAGCAACGTACTGCTTCAACGTACTGCTTACGTGGACGTACTGTTCCAACGGTCAAAAAATTGTGGGGCTCACGGTTAATTAATTCCTTACGGCGGAGATAATCAGTTAATCCAAACGGTAACTTTATTATTAAGAGTTTGATTTACTTTCATCCTATTTAAAGAAACTCACTCCTATTTCCCCGCCTTTTTACCATATTTGAGATCCCTCATTCGCTTTTACACCACAATCTTTTTATCAAAACACACACTCAAAGCGAATTCTTCTCTACCAACTCATCATGGCTAATCGCCTTACTGTTAGCAAACATAATATGATCGCTAATTTGGACAAGACAAGGGATAATCTTAATTTTCATGCGATCATTGATTTCTTAACTGGGTCTTCCATCAACTACTCTATTTTAGTTGACCCTGATGTTATTGGTCCCTGGATGCAAGAATTTTGGGCTACTGCAACGAAAGAGGATGATTCGTTGATTAGGGCTACGGTTGCTGGACGAGCTATTAGGATTACTGAGGCCACGATTAGGGATGTGTTGATGTTTGATGATGAAGGGGGGGCTGTTCGTTTTGAAAAACAAGTGCTTTGGGACACTTTAAGTGATTTAGGTTATGAAGGCGATCTGACGAAGCTTACTTTTCAAAAGCCTTTGTTTTGTTCTCATTGGAAGTACCTAATTCACGTTCTACTTCATTGTTTGAGTCCCAAGAGTACTTCTTTTGATCAATTTGGTCAAAATATTGCATCTGCATTAGTGGGTTTAGCTACCGATCGAAGATTCAATTTTTCAAGACTCATTCTGGATGGTATGCTTACACATATTAGTAATGGTTCACCATTTTTGATGTATCCAAGGTTTGTTCAGTTATTCTTGAACAATCAACTTGAGGATGTCCCTAAACCTCAAAGTTTTCTACCCACTGTCAAACTTCCATCAAAGGTGTTTACTTTTCTGTCTAAACAAAGTGCAAAGTTTTCTGGAACCAACACACCTTTGACTGCTCATATATTGGGAGTTGCACAAGTTGTTAGAGATGCAGAGCAAGAGCAAGAGCAAGAAGCAAATTCTGAGTCAGCAAGCCAAGAGTCTCCAGTTTCTAGAGAAGTTAGTATTCCTGAACCCACTGCTTCTCAACATACTGCTTCTCCACATTCTGTTACTAGGGAAGGTACTGCTCCTATGGACATTCCTACTCATGAGGAGTCAGACCAAGGTATGAATAATCCACCATCTCCTATTGCTGATTCTTCCACAAATGTGTCTAAGCAATTTGAAGAAGAAGAGGTAGAATTGGACAATTATGCTTTAACAAGGGAGTTAAAGAGGCTGAAGAAGGAGAGTGAGGCTCAAGCTGCTAGAATAGACAAATTAAAGACTAAGTTTCAAAAATTGAAGAGGTATGTTTGGCCACTAGTTCAACACCATAGATTATGGGTGAAGTCTCAGAAGAAGAGTGGTAGGATACCTACAAAGATTTCTAAGAAGAAAAAGTCTAAGCAGCAATCTTCATTCCAAATGGGGAGGAATTTAGAGAATTTGAATGAAGATGATGCTGGTTTTGAACAAGATTTTGAACAAGATGCTGGATTTATGGATGATACTCAGAGGACACCACCTGAAAATATTCCTCAATGCTGGTTTTGAACAAGATTTTGAACAAGATGCTGGATTTATGGATGATACTCAGAGGACACCACCTGAAAATATTCCTCAAGATACTGTTGAGAGGAAGAGTGATGAAACAGAGCAAATAAATTTGGAAGAAGCTACTGTTGAAGTGAGAAGTGGTGATACTGAGGAAATAAACTTAGAAGGAGCTGAAGCTGAAAGTACTGCTCAAGAAAGTACTGCTCAACAAGGTACTGAGAGGCAATTCATTGTTACACCTAGAACCTTAGATTTTGAAGAGGATATTGGTCCTTCAATTCAAGTTCAAGAGGAAGTAGGTCCTTCTAAACCAGCTCAGGAAGAAGTTATAGCTCATACTAACAGTGATGATGAAACAATTGCTGACATCATGCTTAATATGTCAAGTCAAAGAGGTATTAGTATTCATGAGGTTGAACAACAACATCATACTTCTTCTCAACCTGCGCAAGAAATAGATCCAAAAGATAAAGGCAAAGGGATCTTGGTAGAAAAGAAGAAGAAGATGATGACATTGGCACAGTTAAGACAAATTCAGGTTGCCAAAAATGAGGAAGCAGCTAGAATATTACAAGCAGAGATAGATGCTGAAGAATCAAGAAAGAATGTTCAATCAAGAAGGCCAATTAGTAAAGCTAGAGAAAGGAATGATATGATGGCTTATCTGAAAGGTCAAGGATACACAGGTTTAGTTAGATTGACATATACAGAGATGAAGGATCTGTATGATGCTGTTAGAGAAGCTATTCAAAGAGATCTTGCAGGCATTATTTCTTTTGAAGATGACAAGCTTGAAGATAAAAGAAAGGAAAGAGCTGGTACAAGAAGCTCAAAGAGGAAAAGAGTCACTGATGAACAGCCATCAAAGAAGTTCAAGGAAGCTGTTGAATTAAGAACAGACACAGTTGATGAGCTCAGAAATTATCTTAGAGTTGTTGACTTTGAGAATCCAAAATTGAAAGAAGATTCTGATAAGAAGTCCAAGATATCTACTTTTTCAGTTGTAGAATCTAAAGAAGGAGATTATCTAATCTTTCATAGACTAGATGGAAGTTTTAGAGTGTTTAATTCATTATGGGATATTCTACATCTGATTGATAGAGATGATATGCTTCAGTTATATCTCCAAGTGCAAACTTATTTTGAGCATATTCCACCACAAGGAGTAGGTTTGATATTGTTAGGAGATCTCACAACAATCTGGGACACAGAGGAGTCTAAGGACAGTGCTTTGTGGGAAAATCAAGACAACTGGGAGATTAACAGATGGAGATTCTTTGGATCAGTTGGGATACATGTTTTAGAGTTAGAAGATGGCACTATGATTCATATGCTAGCAGAACAAAGATATCCACTCACAAGAGATCTGATGATCAGAATGCTAGAGCATGGAATGGAAGTGGAACAAGAGGATGAAGTAGCATTGATGGTCATAAAATTATTCATCAAGTGGACTACTGAATTTGAAGATTAATGCATAACTACTGGTATGGTTTCATTATTATATAAATCTTTTGAAAAATAAAGTACTTTCTTCAAAGTACTGCTGGTCAGACAGTACTTTCTCAAAGTACTGCTTGCAGCATAAAACCAGTAAAGTCTTTTGATAAAATTAGTAATTTTTGATAAAGTGCAAAAACATTTTGAAAGCACAAAGATTAAACAGCAACAAATGGTTTTGAAAGCAACAGCATGGTGTTAGTACTTGTACTACACAACAAATGGTAATCAACTCACCATGTTTAATAAACAAGAAAGAGTTTGACTCATCATGAGGGTACGGCTCTGATGTGATTATCAAATCCGTTTTTAGTTGGCAATTTACTAAAAATTGTATGGTTTTCAACTCACCATATCTATATTAGTGAAGAGTTGGCTAGCCCACAAGATAATGGCTTGGTGGTAAAGGCTGTGGAAAACCATTATATGGTAATTAGTTCACCATGGTAGTGATTGTACTAAAAGAACTAGCTAGTCCAAAAGCAAACGGCTATTTGGTAAAGACTACTCAAATCCGTTGATAGCTGATGATTTGCTAAAAATCATATGGTTATCAATGTACCATGGTTTTTCCTAAATCTAAACATTGGCTACTCCAGAGTTAATGGCTTTGGTAAAGAGACATCAAAATCCATTAAGTTTTCAATGATTCACCTCTCACAGGAGTTAACACACCTGGAAGTGATGAGAATAGTATGAAACTCTTAAGATCTGATGTACATATTGCCAATATGATGCTGAGTTGCTGAAAAGATCTGATGCTGAAAAGAATTGTTGCTGATGAAGATTGAAGATACTGTTTGCATTGATGATGACAAAACAATAACGAGTCAGGTTTGAAGAAACAACCTTTCCTTGAAGATAAAGTATTGAAGTTAAAGACATACAAAGAAACTTGAAATCAAGTAAGTAGAATTCAAGTTAGGGGAGGATTGTTGGGCTATAAAAGTCAAAGTACTGCTACTCAAGTCAAAGTACTGCTATTCGATTAAAGTACTGCTGCTCGTTAAAGGACTGCCATGCAAATAGTTTAAGGACTAATGTGTAATTCTAGAATATTCGTATTAGATTAGAGTTATAATTAGAATTTACTTGTCGTTCAAGTATTGTAAACCGACTAGGGTTTTCCTTGTGCCTATAAAAGGATCCCTAGGTTGGCATTAGAGATATATGTGTTTTAGAGAGACAAATATATGCGATTAGTGATATACGATTATTAGAGTTTAGAGTTTGTTAGTGAATCTGTGTAAGAAAGCAGGTTCAAGGTTTTAATAATATTCAAAGTCGTTTATTTAAATTCTTCTTAGCTTTGTTGAAGTAGATTCCGCATACTTAGCAAAGTATATCAGTGTTTCACTATTAATAGTTTTGAATTCATTCAAAGTTGTTAAACCGTAGACAAGCTACAAGTTAGTTTGGTCAGAGTATATCGATCCAACAATCACTAATAAGCATATATAAGACAAATGAACACAAATAAGCATAAAATAAGAAGTAATGAAATAATAAGCAGTTTGAAAAGCAAAAATAGGAAAAATGGAACTCACTTTGTCCTTTGCTCAAACAAGGACTTATAAATGCTCCAAGAGCTGATCTACAAGCTCCAGCTTGTTAAAAACAAGCTGGTAAAGTCCAATAAGCCCTTCCCAATCCGGCTTATCATCTACATGCTTATTCCTTCCTTAAGTTAGGGTAATTTGAATCTAATGGAGTACAATTCAAGTTTTGATTATAGAATCTCAAAACAAGCTATGGAACAGCTTATTTGAGTTCTAAACAGTAATTAAGTAAAGTGCTTATTGAGAGCTTATTATAGCTTATTTTAACAACTTAAAAGCATTTTAACACATAAGTAAAAGAGACAAAGCAATAATGTAAACTGAATTTTATTAATTAATGAAAAACTATTACAAAGCTGAATTAAAAGACATGAAATAAGCAGTAATAAGCTATAACGACATGAAAAATAAAGCTAAAACTAAAACTTTCAATGCTTGGTGAAGTGCCTTGTATTTATAGGATTCCAGGGAGCCTTCTAGGGTTTCTATCAATAAATCTCAGCCCTTAAATCCATGATGTCGACATCAATCCTCAATCACAGCCCTTGATTCGTGTGCTACATAGCCTCCTCCAATCAAAAGCTTGAAAAATGCCACGGTGGACAATAAGTGAGCTCATATTAGCCTAGTCATCCTTCTAGAAAAGGTAATTGTACTTAAGTGAGGGTGAAATGGAGCAAGGTAAAAGGAAGAAGAAATGTGAACAGTAACTGGAATACGCGCTTTTTTTTCTTGTTTGACTCGGATTTTTTATTTGTTTGACCTGGTGTTGGATATTGGATCTGGGTTTAATATGTAAGGTGGGCTGGGCTTGGTTTAAATATTATAGAAAGATGGACTGGATTTTTTTGTTTTATTTAAGGATTTAACAATAGTTAGTTTTAGGGCTAACTATGCAAATTGTTAAGGACTAATGGTGAAAATGATTTTGGGATAATTGATGCAAATGATTTTTCATTAAGGCGTTGATTTTGAAATTTTGGGTTTATAGCCGATAAAAATGTAGAATCACATCCCCAGCCTCGACTTTTCTCACTCTTTTCATTCCCGTGCTCGTTTTCATCCGTTTTGTCTTTCTTTTTGGCATTTTCTAATATATCCTTTACTTGCACATACACAAACACAAAAACAAGCATATATTTGGCATTTATGGTCGGTTTTTGGTTTTTTTTAAGTCCGTTTTTTATAAAGAAAATGTATGTGATTTAACACATACGAAACTCACTCTTAACAACACAAGCAAACACATCAGCAGACTTATCAAACAGATAAAGACCACCATACTCACTACCAGTCCCCAGCACACTCTGCTGTTTCAAATCCTGAATATAACATTTAGTTTCATCAAAGCCAATTCTTAACTTGCTATCCTTGATCATTTTGTTAATAGACATCAAACTTACACAGTAATGAGGAAAAACAAGAACATCAAACAACACCACATTACTATTAAGTCTCAAGTTACCAACATGTGTTCTTTTAGCTAATGTCCCATTAGGATGCCCAAAAGTGAGTTTTAAATCAGTTATATCTATCAAGTTAAACCTGTTTAAAACACTATTAGTTAAATGTTGATTGGCCCCCAGAGTCAATTATCCAACCAAGATGATAACTGACTCCATTAAGTTTCAGGTTAGCACAAAAGAACTAGTAAAAATGCTGATTAAAAAACACACTTCCATTGAAAAAAGAACAAGAACCACTACCTGCCATGTTAGCCTGAGCAGATGGACCAGGTTTCTCATTCAAGAGACTCATTAACTTCATAACCTGCTCATTACTAAAAGACAAATTGCCAACAGCAGTTTTACCACCATTATTCACACCAGAGGTTCCTTTAAAATAATTGGTTTTGTTAAAATTAGTTGCAGGTTTAAGATTAAGATTCGTTTTAAAACTAAGAGGATACCCAATGATTTCAAAACACCTCTCAACAATATGACCTTTTAACCCACAATGAGAACACAACAAACTATCATAATTTCCTATATTATTAACCCCATTATTGTTACTACTTGTGTTTCTTTTCCAATTAGTATTTTATTATCAAAGGTCCTAGAAACAAAAGCAGACACCTGAGCCTTCTCAGTTTTCACAGATGTGGTAGGAATCCCTCTATGGGATTCTTCCCTAGACACAATAACAAAGGCATCTTTGATTTCAGGAAGGACTTCCCTAGTCAAAAGACTGCTCCTTATGGGTTGATAGATGTCATCAAGACCCATAAGAAATTGCATCAGTTTTAACAATTTACCATGATCAATAAGTTCTTATCTAGCCTCACAAGTACAATCAGGCAACTTAGTAAGAATATCAAATTCTCTCCACAGAGAATTCAATTTTATGATAATATTCAAACACAGGTAACCCACCTTGTTTAAAACAGTTAATCTTTTGAAGCAAGTTAAACACTAAGAACCATCAATCCTGTCATAAGTATCTTTTAAATCTTTCCAAACAACAGATGCATTATCAGAAAACACATGACCAAGATACACATATTGGGACAAAGAAGTCAATATCCAATTTAAAACCACTGCATTACACACATATTGGGACAAAGAAGTCAATATCTAATTTAAAACCACTGCATTACACCTGTCCCATTGGGCTTCCAATAAGGGACTAGCAGCATAAGAACTTCTAACACAAGAACCATCAAGAAACCCCATTTTATTCTTAATCTGTATAGCTAATTTTATTGCACTAGCCCAGATCCTATAGTTCTCAACAACAGTCAACTTAATAGTAACAATAGAAGTACAATTAGAGTCATTAGCATGAAGATGTAAAGAATTCCTCTGATCCAAACTACTTATCATAATAGTCATACTGATCAACAAGACAAAGAACAAACTAAACAGAATAACCAACAAATAAACAAACCTACAACTCAAGATAACAAACAAACCAACCAAACTAGACAGATAAACAAACCAGCACCAATAAGCAACAATAAAACAGATAGCAACCAGATAAAAACTAAACCAGACAAACCAAGAAAAAAAAAACAGATACTACTCAAGAAATTAAAACAATAGCAATGCAACTCACACCCAAGATCAACTTGGACCAAGCCTAGTGATCTGGGGTTGGCCATAGCAGGTATTCGTACCACTCAGGGTGGCAGATCAAGGTGTCAACCAACCCGTTTGCACCCACTAGACTCAGACCCAGTTATCTTAAAAGAGAGGATTATCACTTACAGTGCTAACAAAGAATTGCAGCGGAAGAAACAACTGATTACTCTAGATTCACTTAGTCTAGAACAACCAATTCAAGAACAAACCCAGAAATCCACAGTTCCACCAGATCTCCAACGAAACCTCCAAATTCAAGAATAGGGTTTCAAGACACCCAATCAAGAAACTACCAATTAACACTCAGATCAGAACCTAAAGCTCTGATACCATGTTAAAATGGTTCCAAAACAATCTAGATAATCACCCAACCAACCACCCCTTGGTGATACTTTTATTATAACAATATACAAAGTAAACTTGTCCTCAACTGAGTGCAAGCCAGGTACAAATACAAAGAGAAAGATGATTGTCCTCCTATAGAGTGCAATCATATACAAGACTTACACACTAAAACCACAAACCTAAACCAAACTCAGAGATCAAGAAGATCTTCTATAAACCACTAAACAAACTACAAAACTAAACCAAACTATAACCAAACTGTGAGAGAAACCCAGGAATGTCGAGAACAACCGTATTGATGTAAACTTTGAGAGAGTGTCAGTAATGAAACCCTAGCAGCTAATGAGAGTATATATACACCAATGTTACACTCTAGTCCCTGCACAAACAAACACTTACAAAACCTTACCAAAGTAAGCATTAGTGAAATTATAACTAATAAATGTTATCAAATGAACCTTTGAGTTTCATAAGTTTGTCTAAGGAGTGAATACTTTCAACATAAGTTTATTAGTTCATGATGCGTGTACAGTACTTTGAATAGATTTCCTCCACATTTGAAGAAAACTTTGAAATCCTAACCTACTTAAACTTATAGTACTATATTAGTAAGTGAAATTGATAAAAAGACAAACCAATTTTTTTTTAGAAATGGATGAATAGAGTTACTTCACACTTGGAGAAAACTTAATATTTTATGCAAAGTGAAATCATGGTTAATTGGTTAGAGAAGAGTATTTTGTTGCAAAGTTTCTGAATTTAGGAAAAAAAAATGTATGTAATAATCCATTGAAATATGCTCTAAGGTAGATACGAGGAGTTTATTTAACATTAAATACTTCAAGTTGTCATGTTAGCAATTAATTTAGTTAATTGTGAAGTGATGGTCATTTGCTTATTTAGAACTCAAGTGTCATTTGTAATGTTTAGTCTAGAATGTGGGCTAATGGCATTAGTTTTGTTAGTAACTTAAATATATATGTGTAGTGCTAACATTAGCCCACACCAAGCCCAAAGAAAAGCCCACCAATCCACTTGGTGTGGCTTGTCGCAATATTTAACCACACACACTCTCATTCTATCAAGTGTGCCTCATAGTTCATTGTAAAGAGAGTGTGTGTGTGTGTTTCCCATAGTGTCTTTGTATTATTCCTTCTTCAAGTGATAATCATTCGACATATAGTTTATAACATACGATCCACATACTACTCTTCTTATTCTATACATCGATCTAGTGAGTGTCATCATCTATCTTGTGTTGTGTTTGTGTGATAAAGAAAATGTAGTTCGATCCTCTACAAGTGGTATCAGAAAGCAAGGCTTCAAGGTAGGAGGTATTTTGTATTTGATCATCAAGACTAAAACACCCACTGTTATTTTTCTTTAAGTAGAAAAGTTACATTTTGTGTTTTTTATCTTCGATTCATACGCAAAATCAAGCAAAAGGTTGTGTTTGTTTGTGGTATATCGACTTGGTTTATTATCTAGTGAGTATCTTTCACTCAAATTTAGTGTTCAAGTGTTGGATTCTTGTTTGTTCTAAGTTCTTAGATCGACACAAATTCAAGAAAGGATATACGATTTGTTTTGTTTTTGGCAATCTTTGATATTTTTATTGTGTATAATCATTGTTCTAGAATGATTGATTTGAGTTAGTGAAAAGTTGGTGAAAGTTGATGAAAGTTAGTTAAGTCTTACAAGAGTTGGTAGGGCAAGACAGTGGGCAAGTGACTAAAGGACAAGGAGTTGGTGAGCTGCCATCTGTCGAAATTCAGAATCTACCATCCATCGCAATTCATCTGAAATTATCGCAATCTTGTAAAGATTGCGATAGGGCTTTTATCGCAATTGCAAATCTGCGTTTCTATCGCAATTCAAAAGCTGGATTTTATCGCAATTCAAAACTGTGGTTTATCGCAATTTAAGCTGAGGAGTTTATCGCAATTGAGCTTTGACTGTTTTATCGCAATTCAGCAAACACAGCTTTGTCCGAGATCTTTATCGCAAACCATATATCGGACACCACAGCAAATTCCGATATCGGACAGAACTAGATTTGCGGTTTGACAGATTCAGTCCTTGTCTTTTCCAGCAGCTTTTGGGAAGTTTCAGAATTGACAGTTTTGGCCCTCGCACTTGCTTTAAACGATTTCCAAGTTAAATAACTTTTAAGGATTTGATTCGAACGTAATTTCGTCAACACCAAAAGTGAACTCGGTATTTTCGCGCTTGTATAAGAGTGTTAGATTTTTATATAAATTACCAATTTATATAAATTAGATATATCTCTATCTAAATTGACATTTTGCCATAATTTGTACAAATTTTGGTCAAATTGAAATTTATGTAGAAATTGTCATTTTATCTAAATTGTAATTTACATAACTTTTTTCGAACTTGTGAACTTTTGACTTTGTCTTAATTATACTCTAATCAAATTTAGTAACTTTATTTAATTTGTTTCGTTTATCTACACTGCAACTTCAACGATCATCAACAACAAACCAAGGCTTCACAACAACAACCAAGTGTAACCTTCAACAACAACATCTCCTATTTTGTTGAAACGATCCTCAATCCACTTTATCATACAAAATTTCAAAGATGACTACACAACAAGACATTCATGCCGCCGGTGCAGAAAACCGACCTCCAATGTTAGAAAAAGGTGGTTATCTTCCATGGACGAGTCGTATGCTTCGATATATGAGAACCAAGCCTCAAGGTCAAGGTAGACTCTTGATTAAATCCATTGAGAAAGGTCCATTCAAGCCTCGTAAGATTGAAGTAACAGCTGGAAATCCAGATGCAACACCTCCCGTCGAAGCAACCTTCCAGGTACAAGAAGAATCGGAATATACGCCAGAAGATTGGAAGCAAATTGAAGCGGATGACTTGGCAATGCACTTAATCCAACTCGGTTTACCACAACATATATTATGTGCTGTAGACAGTTGTGAAACTGCCTATGATATATGGGAACGAGTTAGACGGCTCTGTCATGGCACCGAAATTGGTAAACAAGACATAGAAAACAAGCTTCTAACTGAATGGGAAAAGTTTACATCCACTCCAGCTGAACAGATTGAATCTTACTACACACGGTTTTGTACTCTAATGAATGAGTTGATCAGAAACAAGTTGGCACCTGCTCAAATTGTTCAAAACATCAAGTTCATCAACAACCTTCCAGAGGAATGGGGACGATATGTCACTATTGCCAACCAAACAAAGAACCTTCACGAGGTGAACTATGATCAGCTCTATGACTATTTAAAACAAAACCAAGCAGAGGCAAATGAAGTCAGAAAATAGAAACTAGCAAAACAACATAATCCTCTTGCACTCATGTCCATACACCTACACCCGCAACAGTAAATACACAACCCTCTTCATCTTCATCCCAACACTTCATGCAACAACAATACAATCTTCAAACACCGTTATACCCACAACAACAACATGTAATCCCACAACAACAATACCCACAACACCCAGATCATGATGATCAGGATGAGTCAACTGCTGCTTTGACTCAAGCTTTTGCTTACCTAAAAAAAGCATTCCAAGGACGCTACTCCACACCTACCAACAACAACCAAAGAATCTCATCAAACACTCGCAACAAGCAAATTGCATAGCCGAGTTTCAACATGGGACAGCAAGGACAGATGGTTGGGGGATATGGGAATCAGCAGGGATATGCTCCTCGATATCAGTTGGGTAATCAGAATGCAGGGCAGTATGTTGAAAATCAGATGGGTCAGTATGCAGGGAATCAGATGGGTACAGCTGTTGGTATTCAAAGGGATCAGAATGCTGGGAATCAGTTTGGGAATGTTGGTGCTCAGGGAGCTGGGAATATGAATCAGGGTAATTTGATGAAGTGCTTCAACTGTCACGGTGTTGGTCACATGGCTAGGAACTGTCCTGACAAGCCGAAAAAGAGGGATCCAGCTTATCTGCAGAAAGCATTAATGTTGGCAAACAAGGAAACGGCTGGGTTACAGTTGAGTGCAGAAGAGAATGACTTCATGGCTCTTATGGATGATGCAGAAGATCTTGAGGACATCGATGCAAACTGCATTTTCATGGCAAATCTCCAGGAGGCTAAGTACGACACGGATTCGGAAGCACCTCCTGCTTTTGACACCAATGCGGTTTCTGAGGTACAACCATATGCTACATGTCACAATAATGAAATGTTTGATATGTCACCTCAAAATGAACAGCATCCTGCGACTCCTAATCTCACTTACGATACATACATGGACGAACCAAGTTGTAGCAATACTAATTTGGTAACTCCAGACATGGATTCTAATGGAGACTTCGAGTCACAGCTTACTGAGAATGCTGAGGAAACACGTGCTTTATTTGAATCATTATTGCATAATTGTAGTGTTGAAATTGAGAAAGTTAAAAAGGTCAATCGCGATGTTAAGGCCGCGAATGAAAAATTGACCGCTGAGCTTGAGAGTTATAAGGTCAATGAAAGAGCTTTTGATTTTAATAACAAACGACAGTCAGAACTTGAAGTTAGTTTAAGAACTTCTGAGTTAAGAGAAAAACATTTGCAAATCAAATTTGACACTCTAGATGTTAATTTGAACATGCAAATTAAATCTCTAAACAAGGAAATTTCTGAATTAACCAACCAGCTTTCTAAACAAAAATCAACTTGTTCTAATCTTGAAAAAGAAAAGAATGAGTTGAATGAAAGGTTTTCTAAACGTGAAAAGGATCTTCTTAAAGAGATCACTGACAAAAAGGAAACCAATGCAAAGTTGGAAGATTTACTTGTAAAAATGGGTCATTCTACACAAACAATTCATTTGTTAATCAACGATCCAAACCTGGTTTTACATACAATAAAGAAAATGGCTATCGGTTGTGAAAACCCTTATTATCTCAAGAAAGCTCAGAAAGAACAGAATGTGTTATATAATGGTAGTGTGCTAAATGATAAACATGATCCTATTGAGGTTCATGATTCGGATGAAACGATAGAGCTTACTAAACAGGGTAGAATTAAAATGAAACAAATGCACCCAGAAATTCAACCAATTGATTATAATAAGCTTAATACAGATTCTGGCATTCATCTGGTTCAAAAAGAGTCACCAATGTTTTTCAAAAGACTAGTGGCTGTTGCAAAACGCATAGTTGTCTCAAAACATCTGTCTAACATCGAACAAATGGCATCTAAAAACACTTGTGACACAAGTGCAGCTAGACTATATTTGGTTGATCTTAAACAGAGAATTGAAACACTTCAACGTATTGTGGCATCCAAAACAAACAGTCAACAGCTAGACTGGTTTCCAAGTGTTAATACTGAACTGAAAAAGATTTTTGAAAAGGACATTAATCCTCATATTGCAGCAATCTATGCGGTTGTTCAAAATGTGGAACATAATCTTTTGAAAGAATCAGCAGAATTTGTTAAGGACCACAAATCCTTAGTGAAGGAGGCTAATGAATACTTGGAACGCATAAAGGTTTTGGAACAACATAATGACATACTCTCTGAAATAGCTCTATCGACCAAAATTATGTCTATTATTTACCAAACATATTCTGTTGAGGATGATGAAAGACTTCGGGCTGAAACTTCTGAAATTGTTGTAAAATATGAAAAGGCACTTGCCAAGATTGAAAAACAAAATGTCACATATTTTAAACAACTGGATCAGAAAAAAGAAGAATGCAAGTATGACAAACTGTCGTATGAGCGTTCCTACCACAACATGCAAAAACAAATTGATCTTTTGAAGTCTCAGCTTGAAAGTCAAAACGGGAAGGGTGAGAAAACTAAGGGTATAGCACCATCAACCCCCTTGCCTAATGAGAAACAAAAATAGAAAGCTGTTGTCGAAACATCGAATGTAATAGCGCCTGGCCTTTATAGGATTAGTCCCACTACTGCATCTGCCTCTACATCTAAAACATATAGGGCAATAGACAAAAGTAAAAAGGATAATCCAAACGAGTCTAGGAATGCTAAAACAACATCTCAGGACAACAACAAAAATTCTAAAGAGTGTGCCTTACCTTCTACAGGATTAGACAGCCTCTCTAGGAGTAGATGACAGTCTAGGAGCATTAACAAGAAAACTAGTGTCTCACCTGTTTCTGAGAGAGCAAGCAAGACAGTAGAAGAACACCCTAGGAATTTAAAGCTTTCAAATAAGAAACATATATCATCTGGATGTAATGTTAAGACCAATGTTTTGAATGCATGTAATGACTCTGCTTGTTTAATGCAAAAGAAATCTTTGTCTAAAAATGCTTGTGATGATATTGTTTCTGATACTGTGAATGATATGCCTGAACAGAAAAAGGTTCCTTTAGTAACTAAGGCTAAGTCTATATATATTCGAAGACTTATTGCAAAAGCTAGGAAAACCACTAGTAGCCTATTGCCTAAGGATCACCTTAAGTTTTGTGCATGGAGACCAACGGGTAGAATGTTTACACTTAAGAATGGCACATTAGAAATAGTTCCCAATGCAACAACGGAAACCATCTCTAAGTGTAATTCACCTGTTACATCTAACCTCCTGGAACCAAATGTTAAACGGTTTCCATATACAAAATCATCTGTTCTTCGCAGGTCATTGAAATCTGTCTTTGGATTGTCGACTCGGGTTGCTCCAAGCACATGACCGGGAATCTGAAGCTGCTGATCAACTTTGTATGGCAGTTCATGGGGACTGTACGGTTTGGGAATGATCATGTTGCAGCTATTCAGGGTTATGGAGATCTTCGGTTTGGAAATTACTTGATCACTTGGGTTTACTATGTCGAAGGGTTGGGACACAATCTGTTCTCAGTTGGGCAGTTCTGTGATGCGGATTTAGAAGTGGCATTTAGGAGAAACACTTGCTTTGTTAGGAATTTGGTGGGGGATGATCTATTAATTGGGGATCGTGGCACCAATCTCTATGCAATAGACATAAACCAAATGGCCTCTTCATCACCAATTTGTCTCATGACCAGGGCAGGTGAAACAAAATCCTGGTTGTGGCATAGACGTTTGTCCCATCTTAACTTTGACACGATCAACAAACTTGCCAAAGACAACATCGTCACCGGTCTCTCCAAAATTCAAATACACCAAAGAACACTTATGTCCATCCTGTGAGCAAGGCAAAAGCAAAAGGGCAACATATAAACCTAAACCCGTACCTAGTTCGGTTGATAGGTTACATTTGTTGCATATGGACTTATGTGGCCCAATGAGAGTTCAAAGCATAAATGGGAAGAAGTATATTCTTGTAATCGTCGATGACTATTCAAGATATACATTGGTAAAGTTTCTGAGGTTGAAAGACGAAACACCAGGCATCATCATCACCTTTCTGAAGCGGATTCAAGTTCTACTTCAAGCTCCAGTAAGGATAGTAAGAACTGATAATGGCACGGAATTTGTAAATCAGGAGTTAAGATCATTTTTTAAAGAAACTGGTATTACACACCAGACATCAGCTGTTAGAACTCCACAGCAGAATGGGGTAGTTGAAAGAAGAAATAGAACTCTTGTGGAAGCTGCTCGCACAATGCTAATTTATTCTAGTGCACCGTTATTCTTATGGGCTGATGCTGTCTCCACTGTTTGTTTCACTCAGAACCGATCCCTAGTTCATCCAAGATTCAATAAAACACCGTATGAACTAGTAAACAACAGAAAACCGAATATTTCTTATCTTCATGTATTTGGCGCTCTGTGCTATCCAACGAATGACAGGGAAGATCTGGGGAAGTTGAAAGCTAAGGGTGATATTGGAATCTTCATTGGTTATTCGGAAAACTCGAGGGCATTCCGGGTGTATAACCGGAGAACGAAAAAGATCATGGAGTCGATGAATGTGAAGTTTGATGAAATTTCACAAATAGCTTCTGAGAGACTCGCTCTAGAACCCGCGCTTAACTCGATGACTTTCGGACATATTAGTTCGGGACTCGCACCTCAAGGAGCTCAATCAATTCATAACGAACAACCCACAAATCAGGAACTGGATAATTTCTTCGAGTTTATGTATGATGAATACTATGGTGGCGCTTCGACAAATGCATCTAACCAACGTTCCGCTGTACCCGCTCAAAATCAACAACCACCACCACCACCACCAAATCAAGATGCATCCACAACATTCGAAGCTGACGCACCAACTCCCTCCACGTCATCAACATCTACTCCAACAACTCCAGTAATTGAAATTGTTCTACCAAGAATTGATGAGCAAGAACAAAATAATGCGGTGTTAGACGAAGAACCATTCGAAAACCCGTTTGGAACGGAATCTGCTGAATCATCTTCCAGATTACATGAACCATCTAACACACATTCTTCAACACCAAGGTACCCTTCTACGTTACAGTGGACAAAAGACCATCCAATAGAACAAGTTATTGGTAAACCTTCAAGGCCAATTCAGACGAGAAAACAACTAAACACCGACTGTGACATGTGCATCTATGTCTGCTCAGTCAGTCTCATAGAACCTAAGAACATTCGGGAAGCAATGGCAGATAATGCCTGGATTGAAGCAATGCAGGAAGAACTTCTTCAATTTCAAATCCATGACACCTGGGATTTAGTTCCAAGACCAATTGACAAACTCGTCATTGATCTTAAGTGGTTATGGAAAAACAAAAAGGATGAAGAAATGACTGTCATTCGCAACAAAGCTCGTCTCGTGGCAAAGGGATTTAGACAAGAAGAGGGGATAGATTTTGAAGAGTCATTCGTACCAGTTGCAAGCCTTGAAGCAGTCAGGATTTTCTTAGCATATGCCGCTCACAAGAACATAAAAGTTTATCAGATGGACATCAATACCGCTTTCTTGAATGGAACTCTGAAAGAAGAAGTGTATGTGAGTCAGCCAGACGGATTCGTGGACAAAGATAATCCAGAATACGTCTACAAGCTAAAGAAAGCAATCTATGGTTTGAAACAAGCCCCAAGGGCGTGGTATGACGAGTTATCATCTTTCTTGTTGTCAAATAATTTCACCAAAGGAACAATTGATCCGACCTTGTTTACAAGAAAATACAAAAATGATATTTTGATTGTTCAGATTTACGTGGACGACATAATATTTGGGTCCACTAATCCGCAACATTCAAAACATTTTGAAAATCTCATGAAAAGCAAATTCGAAATGTCCATGATGGGTGAATTAAAATTCTTTTTAGGTTTACAAATTCATCAATCCCCACGTGGAATTTTTCTAAATCAAGCTAAATATACAATTGAGATTTTGAAAAAACATGGAATGGAAAATTGTGACTCTGTTGGTACACCAATGGTCACTTCACCCAAAATAGGCGCTGATCTATATGGGAAACCCATGGATCAGAAGAAATATCGGAGCATGATTGGGTCTCTTATGTACTTAACTGCTAGTCGACCTGATATACATTTTGCTGTCTGTTTATTAGCACGGTTTTAGGCAAGGCCTACCGAACTTCACTTCCAAGAGGTTAAACGGATCTTTCGGTACCTACGAAGAACCATCAACATGGGACTTTGGTATCCGAAGGATTCGGAGTTTACACTAATAACATTTTCAGATGCAGACCATGCCGGTTGCCAAGTTACAGCAAAGAGTACATCAGGCGGAGCACAGTTTTTGGGAGAAAAGCTAGTAGGCTGGTCATCAAGGAAATAAGACTGCACTGCACTATCAACCGCAAAAGCCGAGTATGTGTCTCTATCTGCATGTTGTACCCAAGTTCTATGGATGAGGACACAACTCACAGATTATGGTTTCTCTTTCGACCGCATACCTTTGTATTGTGACTCGAAAAGTGCCATAGCCATCTCGTGCAATCCAGTGCAACACTCGAAGACCAAGCATATTAGAGTCCGCTATCACTTCATAAAGGAACACGTCGAAGAGGGTACTGTTGAATTATTTTTCGTGAAGACTGAATACCAACTCGCCGAACTATTTACTAAAGCCCTCCCAAAAGAGCGGTTTGAAAACTTAGTTCGTCGAATTGGAATGCGAAGCCTAACTCCAGAAGAGTTAGAAAGTCTTCTCGAATCTTATTGATTTATATCAACAAGCTTCGCATGTAAATATTTTTCAAAAACAAAATATAAAAATACAAAATTTCAAAAAGACATAAAAAATATAAAACATAAAAACCAAAAATATTCTTCTCACGACATGTCTCTCGTATAATCGATATTCTGTACGTATCTAGAAATGTCATTCAACAATGATACGGGCATGTACAGATGCTTGAGCGAGAGTTCATTTAAATTTTTTCCAAAACATGTCGTTTCTCAAATTTTCTTCACTAAGGCTTTCGTATATTTCAGTACGAAACCCGTGCTTTATCGTGAAATCTTTTATTGTAGCTCGGGTACTCCAACTCGAAAAGATTTCATATAAAGGCTACATTGATGACTTCTGATCATTTCCGATCAGGACTCGCAGTGTTAATGGCAAAAAGCTAAAACCGTGAGCACTTAATCAAGATTGTTTCAAAAAGATTTTTCAAAGTCTTTCTATACATTTTGTTCTCACAATCACTCCCTCTAAGACCCTTACCTGCTTTTAAACTCAAGTGTTTAATAATATGCTTTGTTTAAGGGGGAGTATTCAAAAACAAAAATGTTCCGATTTCATGCTAAAATCAGTCCGTCTCTCCAAAACGTTTCATTTTAATCAACTGTTTTTAAAAATACCACTTCATGTTATTTTTGAGGGGAGATTAAGTAGTAATTAGATATAAGGGGGAGAGGACGTGATTAAAATGTGATAAAAAAGTTTTGTGGTTTGAATCTCAAACGAGTTCTTCAAAAAGACTCAGTATGAACCCTCGAATTGACGAAACTAAATGTCTGTTATCGAAAAGACATGTCCTGGACGGGTAATAATTTCAAACTGGTTTTCCAGTGATGTAAGCGTGTCTCGCAAAGGACTTGTCTGAGTAGAATGTACCAATTCGAGAGATGATCTTTGAATATGACTGGGACGGGTAATAATTTCAAGCTAGTCTAACTAGTGATGTAAGCATGTCTCGCGAAGGTCATGTTCATTGAAAGTTGATCATTTCAAATGTGCGAACTCTACCCAACATGTGCAATTTATTTAAAAAATGCATGAGCACATGTGAAGGGGGAGTATTTCAAAAATGCAAAACTCTCAATGTGTTAACTAAATGTGTTTATTCATGAACACTTTGAGAGATTTTCACAAGGTTTTATGGCAAGTGATCGATAATCTAGGATAATCATGGAGAAATAAGGTGATTATGGTTAGGTTATGTGATTGGCCCTAAAACAGTCAACTTAAATCAACCACGGATGTGGTCAAACAAAGTCAAACCAATTGAGGTCACAATTTAACCAAGGAGTATAGTTTTATCCCCAGGTCGTTTAAGTCCCAGCGAGATGTGAAATTGTGCTTTAAAAACGGCTTGTGATCAAGTGTAATTGAATGGGAAAGGGTTTTGGAATTATTGAACTAAGAAAATAAAAGAGAATAGCTTAAAACAAGCTTTTGAAATAAATAAAGGGAACCAAATTACTTAAAACGTCTAAAATCTAAAAACGTACGTTTAACTTTAAATAAACGTACAAAATAAAAAGTGAGATTTAATAAATAAAAGGCCTACGGATATGAAAATTATATTTTTACAATCCTAATAATAAAAGAAAATTATTGGAAAAAGAAAATTATTTATTTGACTTATTAATTAATTATTATTAATTAAAAACTATTTAATAATTTATTAAACTAATTAAAATTCTAATAAATACTAAAAGATCAAAGAAAAATCTGAAATTTTTTATATAAATACTTTAAAGTGACAAGAAGATAAGAAAATTATAAAAATAAAATTTACTTAATTAAAATTTAAAAGGATAAATTCTATTAAATAGAAGCTATCACTATTTTTCTATTTTTGATTTTATTAAGGACTAAAAATATAATTATATTTTTCCTAGATTAAAAATGACAAAATAAAATTATGAAAATTGGATTTATATTTTTCTGATTATTTTTCTATTTATTATAATTTAATTACTAATAGAAACTAATAAAAAGGATTAAAAATATTAAATGACTTAGGAAAATTATGAAAAATTCAGGTTAAGTCTAAATTAATATTAAAAGGCTAGGAAAATTAAAAGTGGAACTTATCTAAGGCTAATAGGCTGATTTGGGCTAATAAGCAGTTTGCTTATAAGCACAAAATAAGCTAAAAAGCAATAAAAGTTGCCAAAAGATCAGGAACAGATTAATATACTAAAATAAACACAAAACAACTAAAAAACACAAATAACCACAAGAGATTAAGCAGGTTAAGCACTTATGCAGCTGTGGAATTTAAGACAGAAACTCAGAAATCAGGCAATATTGCAGACCAAATTAAGGAGTAAAATAAGCTATAGAAAAGCAACCTAATGGGGGCAAAACTTAGGTAGCACTACTGAGTACATGAAAACACAAAAAGCCCCATCATTAAATGCCCAATTGAACTCCAATTGGAGCCTAGATCAGCAACCAAAAACTGGGTCTGCTGATGCTTTTGACTTTTGCAGAAAAATCAAGGGTTGACTTTGGTGAGTTTTGATCTTAAACTAATGACTGATTATGATAAATTAAGCTAGAATAAGATGAGATTAAGCTACTACAACAAGTTTTGAACAACTTTGATGAATTTCACAGGCCAAATCACAACAGTTAAGCTGTTGTGATTAAATCTTGGTACTTTTGACTTTTTCTTGAAAATGAGCAAAGTTTAAGGTTCAACTGAGTTAAAAGGATCCTAGGTGGTATGTCTATGCAATGTTTAGCCACAAACAATAATCAAAGCTCAGTTAATTTGCCTAATCCAAACACCCCTGATGCATCAGTTTAAACAAGATTCCAAAGCAACTCTTAAATTTAAAACACAACACTTATTTCCAACACTTTCTTATGATTATATAAGACCAATTAAACTTGAAAATCCAGATATAGCAGCAAGAAACACAGAACTTGACAAATTGCTATGTTGACTGTTATGAAGAATTTTTAGCAACTATCAAAATCAATGAACAAGATACTTAATTTAAGCTATATTATGACTTAATAACACCACAGAGACTTGAAATCACAAAGATTTAAGCACTAAACAAGCTTACACAGTAATATGCAATAATGAAGGGATTTGAGCTTACAAAATGCTTCCAGCTAAAAACCAAGAACAAGGACCTTAGATCACACCTAATGGCTTTCCACAAAGCCTCTAACCCAAGGGCAATCCAGAATTTCCCTTGCTCCAGCCCTGATCATCATGAAACCTGAACTTTGACTTTTGTTGACCTTTTTGTATTTTTGAGTTTTTATTACTAAACTAATTTTAAGGATTACTAATAGCTTTTATAAGCTATATAGGAGCTTATGTGGTCTTATGAGTCCAGAAACAACACTATAAACAACATCCAAAGAAACATGAAATTTGAACAAGAAATTGCATACACTGAACTTGATATTAAAACTTGAAATTGATGATTGGAAAAGCTTAATATTACAATAAGATTGCTTGAAAAAGTACTTGAAAGCTAAAGTTTACACTGAAATTGAAAGATTAACTAATTCGAACTAAGATTAACTAAATTACACTAGATATTCTCTCACATTGCTTCCCATCTTTTCTTTATAGACTATTATCTCTTTGTCGACATCTCTGAGTGATTCCCACCACATCTTGACCTTTGATTTGGCTAAATTCATCATAATCGTCCAAGTGTCATTTTGGCGGGAAAAATATCAAGAGCAGGTTTTTTACAATTAAAGAAATTTGGGTGTTTGTGGAGGTGGAGGTGGAGGGGAGAGATTAGTGACTGGGGGTGCAAGTGGAAGTGATAGGTGGATGGTGGTTTGAAGCAGTAAAGATGGTTTGGTTTTGGCGGGGTGTTGTGAGGAAGAAGGAATACCAGGGTTGGTTTGACCCTGGTTTGACCTGGTATTATTATTTAAGTTGGGATTGGGCCGGGTCAAGGGTTATGGTTGGGCTGGGTTGGTTGCATTTTGGATTGGGTTTAGTAATAAAAGGGTGGGTTTGTTTTATTTAATTAAGGATCCGGTTGGTTTATAGTAGCTAAATCACAAGGACCATTTTGTAATTTTTGGATTTTGAGGGGCTGAAGTTGTAATTTTCCCAAAGTATCATAAGGAACCAATCTTGCCATATTATAATAATCCAAGGACCATAAATGCATTTTCTCCAATTTAGAACACCCGGGGACCAAATATGACATTTTTCAAACTTGAGGGACTAAAGTTGTCAATTTGCAATTTTTAACTTTAAAGGATTTCTTTTGACAACTTGTGAATTCCCAAGGACCTTTAATGATATTTTACATGTTTTGAATAACCAGGGACTAGTTTTGATAACTTTTGAAAGTTGAGGGACTGAAACTGCCAATTATGCAAACTTTGTTTGTTTTTCAATTGTTTTCAAACATTTTGCATTTGAAACTTATAAAACACACTCCTGGGATATTTTTAGTATTTTGATGCATTTTTGAGTGTATTTGGATGTTTTGGCAGTTCAGATATGACAAAAATGATGAGTATTTACACACTCATCAATCCCCCACACTAAACTATTGCTAGTCCCTAGCAATATTTTTGAAAATTTAATGGATTTTATCTCTTTACCAAAAGCCATCACTTCTGGAGTAGCCAAATGTTTCAGCTCAAGTAAGAACTATGGTACACTGATAACCATGTGATTTTGAGCAAATCACCAGCTGTAAACGGTTTTGATTTGTCTTTACCAGAAGCCGTTTGCTTCTGGACTAGCCATTGTTTTAGTATGTGATACTTTGGTACAATGATAACCAAATGATTTTAAGCAAACCATCAGCTTTCAACGGGTTTGATTTGTCTTTACCAGAAGCCGTTTGCTTCTGGACTAGCCAACTCTTAGATAAATTACAACTATTATCTTTGGTGAGCTGATTACCAATTATGGTATTCCAATGCCTTTACCACAAGCCATAACCTTGTGGGCTAGCCAACTCTTCACTTATAAAGATATGGTGAGTCGAAAACCATACAATTTTTGGCAAATTGCAAGCCATAAACGGATTTGATACATCTTTACCAAGAGCCGTTTGCTCCTGGATTAGCCAATCCTTATGTGCGTTAGACATGGCGGACTGATAACCATTTATTGAGTTCTAAGTGAGAAAAAAAAATTTAAAATTTTGGCTAAAATGGGGGTGCTAGATGATACATTTGATAAAATTCGCAAGAATTTCCCCCCCACACTTAGAACTGAATATTGCCCTCAATATTCAAAGCACCGGCTGTTAAACCAACACTTAGAACGTGAAAGGGAAATACTGAATAGCCATTATTTTATATACACATTTTTTTTTTATTTATTTATTTTTTTTGAACATTATACATATATACAACTTGTGGGAACTCCCCCACACTTGGGTGTTAGAAAAGAGAAAGAAGTCAGAGATATGGGTGAAAACCCATATGGTGCGGGCTAATGTTTTTTATCACCGAGTCACTAGCTTGACTCGATCCCCGCATTTATTGGTTCATGGGGAAAGTTTGAAGATCCGGGACAACCATGAATGGTATGTCCTCTCCAAAGTAGTGTTTTAACCGATGACCATTCACTTTGAAATTTGGTCCGTCATTTTGAGATAACTCAACGGTACCATAAGGATAAACTTTTGTAACAGTGAATGGACCAGACCAACGGGATTTGAGTTTTCCCGAGAAAATCTTCAATCTTGAATTGAAAAGAAGGACTCGATCACCAGCGTTGAAAACGCGGTTCTTGATTTTAGAGTCATGAATCTTCTTTGTCTTTTCTTTATAGATTAAAGAGTTCTCGTAAGATTGATCACGCAGTTCATTTAATTCATTCATTTGAACTTTACGGTGATCACCCGCAGTTTGAAGGTCAAAGTTAGCATGTTTCAAGGCCCAGTAGGCTTTGTGCTCTAATTCGATCGGAAGATGACATGCCTTTCCGTACACAAGCTTGTAAGGTGTACACCCGATGGGTGTTTTGTAAGCTGTACGGAAGGCCCATAGTGCATCATCCAATTTATCCGACCAGGATGCACGATTTTCTCCTACTGATGAAGCGAAAAGTGTACCGCTTTTAAGGGGTCATTTAAGCCCGAAATCGTATTTATTTGATCAAATATTGCCCTAAATCGTTCCTTTTGTCATTTTAGGTACTTTTGAGGAGAAATCTGGAAAAGGAGGCATTTTGGACGTTTTTGGAGCATTAAAGTGAAGAAAACGGCAAAGTCTCAAAAATCGGCTAAAAGTTACTCTTGACGGCGTCATACTTTACTCTGGACGGCGTCATGCCTTGGCAAGAAAAGTTGGACGTGAAATTTACTCATGACGGGCCAGTGAAAATAGCATGTGAATTCTGACGGCGTCACGCTTTAACTTGATCAAGGGCGTCACGGCTTAAATCATAAGGGGACGGCGTCACGTTCATGGTTCGACGGCGTCAAGCCTTGATAAGCCAGAATGGATTTTTGAAGAGCTAAAGAGGGACGGCGTCAAGAAGGTCATCCGGGAACCCTAAAAGCGGCGAGGTGACGGCGTCACACTCCATAAGGTGACGCCGTCAGATCCAAAAATCTATATATAGTTTTCTAATTTTTTGTCATTAGAGAGAGCTTAGTGTGTGGAATTTTGGGAGAAAACCCTAAGACGATTTTAGCTACTTTTTCAGGGCTTTTTGCCTTGAGATCTTCCATGTTTCATTGAAAGATAAGTTATCAATTAATCATTCAATATGTCTATGTGTTGTTTGATTCTATCTTATTCTTGTCTTTTGTTTAACATGTTAGGCTAAATTTATCTTGTGTTTGCTTAGATCTAATGAAACCTAGCTATTGATTATTGGTTGTTAGTGTGTTATTAGTTGTATTGGATGATTGTTTATCTATGTTAGGCTTAAGAAAACTGGCTAACTTCCTATTCGGTAACTTGCTTGAACGTCTTAAGAAACATGAACCAAACGCGTACTAAAGGTTTTTATGGTTGTATTTAATGCACAAGCGAATTCTAGTGATCCCATGTTAGGAGCTTCCTAGCCGGCTCGACATAGGAGTGAAGTAGGAGCTTGTAGAGTTGGGGAAGTAAGTACGCCACCCCACGAATGGTATTAAGGAATACACCCGTCATCCACGCGACTAATACACACTAATTAACCGGTAAAAGATAGTTAGGGAGTAAGGAAATCTAAGTAAACACATTTCTCTACACATAAGTTTCTCACCACATTTTATTTTCAGTTATTTAATTTTATTGCATTCGTAGTAATTTGGGTTAGTTGACTAGCAACTAATTCCGCCCACTCTTTCAAACCCGAGATTTTACTTGCTTTCATAAAAACTATAAAAACATAAAAAGAATCTTCCTCAACCCTTAGACCTAATTAGAGTAGCCTTTCATACCTAACGAACACTATTCCCTGTGGAGAACGATCAATCCCCCGTACTTACCACTACACTATACTACATCGGTCAGGTACACTGCCTGGTGGGGTTGTAAGCCTCTTGAGATCCCTCGAGAGGTAAAACCTGTTGTAAGGTTACAAAACCACGCAATCAAGTTTTTGGCGCCGCTGCCGGGGAATAGTTATTGTTTAGGTTGAATTTTGATTTCTATTAGGTCTACTCACTAGATTCCTTTCTAGTGAGATTTTTATTTTATTTTTCTAGGATTTCTTTAGTCTATCTATTTTCTTCGTGTCTTTGTTCGTAACCATACCATCCGACATCATGGAAGATGGTAATATCCTTAACCCCCACAACCCACCACCACAACAACCACCACCACCTCCTAGAGCCCGTACTTTAGGAGAGTATTCCCGTCCTAGCCACCATGGCTATCGAAACACCATTGAGCTCACTCAAGGAGCCAATATCACACCCTTGCGATCCGACACCATCCGGTTGGTGCAAAGCGGATGCGCATTCCATGGACTTCGTTCTGAAGATCCTAATCAACATCTCAAGGACTTTCTTAAAATTGTTGATTCTATAGACCTTGATGTTGCCACTCGAGAGACGACCCGATTGCGTCTCTTCCAATTCTCTTTGCGGGACCAAGCTAGTCAGTGGCTAGAACGTCAACCCGCAGGATCCATCACCTCTTGGGATGATCTCACCACTCGTTTCCTTGCTCAGTTTTTCCCACCGGGAAGAACTACCAAGCTAAGGAATGATATCTTGATGTTCCAACAACGTCAAGGCGAAACTCTCTACGAGGCATGGACTCGATTCAAGGACTTACTCCAAAAAGTCCCTCACCATGGCATAGAACTTTGGCTCCAAGTCCAAATCTTCTATGACCATATCAATCTCTCCACGAGGCAAACCATTGACCAAGCGGCCGGTGGCAAGCTACGTGATCTAAGTGCGGAACAATCATGGGCTCTCCTAGAGGATCTTGCTCTTTATGACAACGAAAGTTGGAGTGATCCCCGTGATTTGAATAAAACGGTCAAGGCAATATCTTTGCCTTCGAACAATTCAAGCACTTCCGACCGTAGGATCATAGAACTTGAAGACCAAGTCAAGTTTCTCATGAAATCCTACGAGGCTCCTAAACCTTCAAGCCAAGTGAACAAAATCACTTCTTCATGTGAATTATGTAGTGGTCCCCACGACACTCGTGATTGCATGGAACTCCCCGAACAAGCTTTTGTGGACTACGCATCCTCGCGTACCGACGGAGCGGGAGACAAGTGGTACACTTTCAAACCCGAGCCAAACCATTATGGTGATTCATACAACCCCTCATGGAAAAATCACCCGAACCTTAGGTGGAAACAAAACCAAAACTCTCAACAAACCAATTCTTCCAACCCACCTAATCGTTTCCAATCAAGCGGTTCCTACTCGAACCGTACTTTCAACAACAATCCTTCCGGCAATGGTAGTACCAATAACTTTGAAGGATTGATGTCCCAATTTATGGCATCTCAAGAAGCTCGGATAGCTAGATTCGAATCCGAATTCAATCAGCAACAAACTGAGATGACCAATAAAATTGACAACTTGTTGAAAGCCCTCAATAACCAAGTGCTATCACCTCCACATAAGGACGCTAGGAACACAAATAGCGGACCCCAAGTAAAAGACCCCTCTTCATCCAAACACGTCCACTTTGTCAACATTGTCACTATTAAACCAATTGATAGGAATGAGGATAATAGTGAACCTAAGGATGAGGATAAGAAAGTCGAGGTTGATAAGGAAGTTAGGACAAGTGAGATTGAAGAAGTAGATGATGATGAGGACTACTTCAATAGGCTACCCACTAAGGAAGAGCGCGCATATCATACAAACTTATTCGATGACCCCGAGGCACCATACTTCCTAGGTAGACCAATCATAGAAATAGGCGACCCTTCTAATCTCAACATACCATGCAACATCGGACATCTACATGTGTGGAAAGCTTACATCGACCTTAGATCACCCATAAACATCATGACTAGAGCCCACTACAACTTGATAATGAAAAATCAACTTGGGTATAGGATGCTCCCTGACAAGGGTTGGATGAGTAACTTCACGGGAAGAGTTAAGGGATTACCGGTTTATGTAGGAAACTTCACCTATGTCACCGACTTTATAATTGTAGAAGATATCCGCCCAATAGTCGATGCATCCCTAACTCAAGTGATTTTTGGAAAACCATTTGTTGAGGTCTCTAGAATGACTTATGAACCTTCCTTAGGGATAGTTAGATTTAAGGATGAGACCGATGAAGTAAGCTACCAAATGCCATATAAGATAGAACAATTCCAACACTTGTCAAATGTTGAGAAGGAGCTCAAGCAAGCGGTCTACTATAGGAATGATGAGGATAGAAGTAAAGGAGTAGACTATGTTATGGAAAGGATATTCGGTTTCTACAAGGATTGTTTGAAATTAGGACCGGAATATAAAACCGGGAAGGAGGATGGCCTAGGAACCGTGACCGATGATGGAGTCACGTAATGTACGTGACTTTGAGTCTAGCTACAAGACTCGTTAATAAAGAAAAGCGCTTCTTGGGAGGCAACCCAAGCTTTATTTATTTGCTTTGTGTGTTTATTTATTTGTTTGTTTGATTTTATTTGTTTCCGTATGTGTGTTTAATTTTTATTAGTATTGATTCATGTTCAAAACTAATTTGTGAAAATGCTTTATGTTGTTTTTAACTTCGTCTTAACTACATATAAAGGTATTTTGCAAAAGATAAGTGTAAGGGAAATCTAAATCGGTTTATTAGAACACAAATTAACATGAATCGTAATAATAATAAATTAGCATACATATTAGTGTGTTTCTGAGTCAAATGCTTGTATCGAGTCATAATGATGTTTTGCAGGATTTCCAGGAAGTAAGGTAAAGGTTTTTCCAGAAATTTTCCGGAAACTAAAAATGAAAATTTTTGTCAGGTCATTTCTGACGGCGTCAGGGTTTATAACCTGACGGCGTCAGATTTAATTTCTAGAAATTTTTGAAAGTTTTGTTTTCATAAAAAGTTTTTATTAAAATCTCCAACTTATAATCTCCAGGAATCTGCAAAATTATCATTCCACAAGCATTATATCCTTATATATAGATTTTTCCCGCCGATGTTACGCAGGTTTTCGTGTTTGTTTTCTCAGGTTTAACAGGTTATTTTGGACAAGGAAATGTATGTGGAATCAAGCTTATGGCGATGCATTAGTCTTGGAGCTTCTACATTACCTTGGAAGAAGATTTAACCATGTTACTTCATTATCCACCGAGCGAATCAGGGGAGTATTTGATTTCATTCTTTTACTTTTATGCTTTTACATCTTGTTACTTGAACATTGGGGACAATGTTCATCTTAAGTGTAAGGGGAGGGTAAAAGTACGATTTTAGAGAATACAATTGCGCTTGATTTTTGTTTGTTTGATGGTAGATGTGTAATAAAACTGAGAGAAATACTTGTTAAGGTAATTTTAGTGCCAAATTTAAAATTTTTTACAACACATAGGAGTGAAACTTTGATCTTAATGAGCGTCTCATGGATAGGAGTTATATGACTAGCACAAAAACCGTACCACTAAAAAATTTTCCACCCCAAATATGTGAGGTTCGCCCCTAGAATTGGTAGGAAAAGCATTTATGCTATGATGTGTGTACCGGTAGCACTTAGATTCTAGAACTTGCGTTAGGACCATTCCGAGGCCACAAGTGAGACTACATTCGTGTAGTTAGATTTACTACATGATAAGAGGCATTAGGATTAACCCATTGTTTTACACCTGTGTTTTTGTTATAATTACATTGGCTACATTAGTCAAGTAATTCTCCCACACCCTTTGCGTTGTACTCATTTTTAGTACACGATACCCCTAGTACACCCCTCAGAGCCTATCTTTTCGTTTCGACCTTTAAGCATTTTACTTAAAGGAAGAATTTGTTACACCCCACTAAAATGTACACCCAAATCGCCTTAGCCTACCTTGTATGCACTCATTTTTAGTGCATTATTGTTACAACATTTGTTTAAACCCAAGTTAATTATCTAGTTGATTACATGGTTGCTAAGTCGAGTCATATCCTTGTACATATTGTTTTGGGACGATTGGGACTCATGGGTAAAGTACTAGTGTAATGGAGTAATGGGGAAGAACAACATTATTACCCCCATATGTGCTAAATATTTTAAAAATACTCCAAGTTTTTCAATTATCTTAATTCGAGTCATTAGAATAGTTATTTGTGAAGTTATGTAAAAATTCAAGTGTAAGGGGATGCAATGCCCCTATGATGTATTATTTTGGATGGTAGGGCAAAAGTGTATGTCAAAAAAAAAAAAAAAAAAAAAAAAAAATCAAGAAAAAATACAAAAAAAAATGAGAAAAAGAAAAGTAGAAAAAACATACGGACTACCATCCCGTTTCATTTTATGTTTGTTTTATATTTTTGTTATTTTGTTATTTCGTTTCTAGCTTAAGATCGAGTCTAGTCTTGGCTTAGCAACATTGTATAGTACATGTAATTGATCAAGATTTTTAACTCGCCACCAGTAAAATATCCCGTATCCAACAAAACCGTGTTTTTCCTTTTCCCTACACCTTACGTTATAACCCATTTAAAAGCCCTCTTTGATAGTTTATCTTAGGTGCTTACGCCTAGTGGAGGAGGTTTTCGATCCTTTCCCAAGCCTATGGTAATCTATTTGCTATGACAGGTAGTGAGAGATATTATCCGTTTTCATTTATGAGATTTATTTTGATGACACTTGAGAGATGTGAGTATCTAAACACTACTTGTGAGGTGCTAGTTTATAATCTCCGTGCTTATTATGATTGAAGTGGAACGAATATTTGTTGTAATTACTTTTATGTTAGCATTAAATGACCCCTAACTTGTATTTTGATTAGAATAAAAGCACATTTGCTTGAGGACAAGCAAATCTCAAGTGTAAGGGTATTTGATGAAGCGAAAAGTGTACCGCTTTTAAGGGGTCATTTAAGCCCGAAATCGTATTTATTTGATCAAATATTTCCCTAAATCGTTCCTTTTGTCATTTTAGGTACTTTTGAGGAGAAATCTGGAAAAGGAGGCATTTTGGACGTTTTTGGAGCATTAAAGTGAAGAAAACGGCAAAGTCTCAAAAATCGGCTAAAAGTTACTCTTGACGGCGTCATACTTTACTCTGGACGGCGTCATGCCTTGGCAAGAAAAGTTGGACGTGAAATTTACTCATGACGGGCCAGTGAAAATAGCATGTGAATTCTGACGGCGTCACGCTTTAACTTGATCAAGGGCGTCACGGCTTAAATCATAAGGGGACGGCGTCACGTTCATGGTTCGACGGCGTCAAGCCTTGATAAGCCAGAATGGATTTTTGAAGAGCTAAAGAGGGACGGCGTCAAGAAGGTCATCCGGGAACCCTAAAAGCGGCGAGGTGACGGCGTCACACTCCATAAGGTGACGCCGTCAGATCCAAAAATCTATATATAGTTTTCTAATTTTTTGTCATTAGAGAGAGCTTAGTGTGTGGAATTTTAGGAGAAAACCCTAAGACGATTTTAGCTACTTTTTCAGGGCTTTTTGCCTTGAGATCTTCCATGTTTCATTGAAAGATAAGTTATCAATTAATCATTCAATATGTCTATGTGTTGTTTGATTCTATCTTATTCTTGTCTTTTGTTTAACATGTTAGGCTAAATTTATCTTGTGTTTGCTTAGATCTAATGAAACCTAGCTATTGATTATTGGTTGTTAGTGTGTTATTAGTTGTATTGGATGATTGTTTATCTATGTTAGGCTTAAGAAAACTGGCTAACTTCCTATTCGGTAACTTGCTTGAACGTCTTAAGAAACATGAACCAAACGCGTACTAAAGGTTTTTATGGTTGTATTTAATGCACAAGCGAATTCTAGTGATCCCATGTTAGGAGCTTCCTAGCCGGCTCGACATAGGAGTGAAGTAGGAGCTTGTAGAGTTGGGGAAGTAAGTACGCCACCCCACGAATGGTATTAAGGAATACACCCGTCATCCACGCGACTAATACACACTAATTAACCGGTAAAAGATAGTTAGGGAGTAAGGAAATCTAAGTAAACACATTTCTCTACACATAAGTTTCTCACCACATTTTATTTTCAGTTATTTAATTTTATTGCATTCGTAGTAATTTGGGTTAGTTGACTAGCAACTAATTCCGCCCACTCTTTCAAACCCGAGATTTTACTTGCTTTCATAAAAACTATAAAAACATAAAAAGAATCTTCCTCAACCCTTAGACCTAATTAGAGTAGCCTTTCATACCTAACGAACACTATTCCCTGTGGAGAACGATCAATCCCCCGTACTTACCACTACACTATACTACATCAGTCAGGTACACTGCCTGGTGGGGTTGTAAGCCTCTTGAGATCCCTCGAGAGGTAAAACCTGTTGTAAGGTTACAAAACCACGCAATCACCTACAGTCCTTTCCAAGATTCTTTTAATACCCCGATTTGAAACTTCAACTTGCCCACTTGTTTGTGGGTGATACGCAGTAGAAAGTCGGTGAGTTACACCATACTTTTGCATGACTTTATCAAATTTGTCATTGCAAAAATGCGTACCACGATCACTAATTATAGCACGTGGAGTTCCAAAACGGGCAAACAGAGCTTTCAGGAATTTTACAACTACTCGGGCATCATTAGTGGGTAAAGCTTTTGCTTCAACCCATTTTGACAAATAGTCAACAGCCACGAGAATGTATTTGTTTCCTCGAGATGATGGAAATGGCCCCATAAAGTCAATGCCCCAGACATCAAAGATTTCACAGACTTGAATTGCATTTTGTGGCATTTCATTTCGTTGTGAAATATTTCCGTGACGCTGACAAGCTTCACAAGTTTTTATGAGTTCTTGGGCATCCTTATAGATTGTGGGCCAATAAAACCCGAAATCAAACACCTTTTTGGCGGTGTAGTTTGGACTATGATGGCCCCCCGTGGGTCCAGCATGGCAAGCTTTGAGAATGTCAATAGCTTCCTGTCCGTAAACACACCGTCGGATGACTTGATCCGCACAGATTTTGAATAAGTAGGGTCGTCCCAGAAGTAATGTTTAACATCCTTGAAGAATTTATTCTTCTGTTGGGTCGACATCCCTTTCACTATGAAGTTACCCGCATGGTAATTTGCGAAGTCAGCAAACCATGGGGTAGTAGAATCTCCTCGAAAAGTAACCGCATTGAGTGTCTCGAGAGGAAATGTTTCATTTATTTCCTTTTTCTCGAAAACATCTTGGTGTGGGTTCTCTAATCGGGATAGATGATCAGCAGCTAGGTTCTCAGCTCCTTTTTTTATCACGTATAATGATATCAAATTCTTGCAGGAGGAGAACCCAACGGAGCAGTCTCGGCTTTGCATCTTGTTTTGTAAAGAGATATTTGAGAGCCGAGTGATCCGTATACACTACACATTTTGTCAAGATTAAATATGGCCGAAACTTCTCAAAGGCATACACCACAGCCAATAATTCTTTTTCTGTAGTGGTGTAATGAGTTTGAGCTTCAGTCATGGTTTTACTTGCGTAGTGAATAGGCTGAAAATGTTTGGCTTTTCGTTGCCCCAGGACTGCACCGATAGCAAAATCACTTGCATCGCACATGAGCTCAAATGGAAAATCCCAGTCGGGGGCAACCAGAATGGGTGCTTCAGTAAGCTTTTTCTTTAGTATTTCAAAAGCTTTGATGCACTCGGGTGAGAAGATAAAAGGAGCATCCTTTTCAAGGAGATGAGTCATAGGCCGGGCGATTTTAGAAAAATCTTGTATGAATCTACGATAGAAACCGGCATGACCCAAAAAACTCCTAATACCTTTGACGGTAGTGGGATGAGGTAATTTACCAATGACATCAACTTTAGCTCTGTCAACCTCAATCCCATTCTTTGATATCTTATGGCCGAGGACAATGCCCTCTTTGACCATAAAATGACTCTTCTCCCAATTTAGACAAAGATTGGTGTCTTTACACCTTTTCAACATGTTTTCTAAATTGGAGAGACATGCTTGGAACGAATCCCCAATGACCGAGAAGTCATCCATAAAGACCTCCATTGTTTTACCGATCATGTCGGTAAATATTGCCATCATACACCTCTGGAATGTGCCTGGAGCATTACATAAGCCGAAAGGCATACGTTTATAAGCAAAAGTTCCATAAGGGCATGTGAAGGTAGTCTTTTCTTGATCTTGTGGATCAATGGGAATTTGTAAGTAACCCGAGAAACCATCAAGGAAACAATAGTACTCGTTCCCTGCTAATCTCTCAAGCATCTGATCCATAAAAGGTAGAGGAAAATGGTCTTTACGGGTGGCATCATTTAACTTTCGATAGTCAATGCAAACACGCCACCCCGTAACCAATCGAGTTGGAATCAGCTCATTTTCATCATTTGTGACAACAGTTATGCCACCCTTTTTTGGAACACAGTGAATGGGACTAACCCATGGACTATCAGAGATGGGATAAATCAATCCTGCATCAAGAAGTTTGAGAACCTCTTTTTTGATAACATCGTAGATTTTAGGATTCACCCTTCTTTGATGTTGGACTGCTGGTTTAAAGTCATCCTCCATTAAAATCTTGTGAGTACAAAATTCAGGGTCGATACCCTTTATGTCAGAGAGTTTCCAAGCAATGGCTTGCTTGTGTGACTTTAAGACCTTGATTAGAGCAGTCTTTTCCTCATCACTTAAATCTTTAGCAATAATGACGGGTAATTTATCATCACCCTCCAAAAATGCGTACTCAAGATGAGGCGGTAAGTCTTTGAGTTCGACCTCAGGAAATTCATCGGTTTTCTCAACTGATCTGATTTCCTCATTATGAAGTTCAACGGGAGGGAGTGGAGGAGAATTGTCCTGATTCAACAATTTCTCAAGAAGAAGAATATCTCCCTCCAGATCAATCTCAGCGTCATCAATCCCCTCTAGGAATGAATCACACTTGAGAAAATCCTCGATCTCTTCCAAATTGAAATCACTTCCCTCAAACGGAGTGAGAGAAGGGGAAGAGTCGGAAATGCCAGGTAAAGAAGATGTGGTGATATCCTCACTCACAGAATTATGAGAATAACCAAGAAACTCTTGAGAGTACTCCTCTGAAACAATATCAATGACATCGATTCGGTTAAACGATTCAGAATCATAATTTGAGGAGTACCTCGAAGTTTGATCGAGGTTAAAGGTAACAGCTTCATTTCCCACACGTAATGTGATTTCATGCTCAAATACATCTATGAGAGCACGGCCCGTTCTTAGGAATCCTCTTCCAAGAATGAGAGGAACCCTAGGATCAGCATCGAAATCAACAACCACAAAGTCAGCTGGAAAATGGAACTTTCCTACTTTCACAAATACGTCCTCAGCAATGCCAAGTGGACGAGATATTGAACGATCTGCAAGCTCAAGAGTCATGCAGGTAGGAGTAAGTTCAGGAAGAGAAAGTTTCTTCCATACTGATTTAGGCATCAGGTTGATGCTTGCACCAAGATCGGCCAAGGCATAGCATTCAACCATTCCTGGAAAGACACAAGGTAGTAGAAACCTTCCAGGATCTCCAAGCTTCTCGGGAAGCTTTTTCAAGATAACTGCTGAGCAGTTCTCATTTAATAGAGTCTTTGCCATTTCAAACAGTTTTTCCTTGTTTCTTAACAAGTGTTTGATTGTGGATGCAAACTTGGGCATCAGAATGATAGCATCTGCAAAGCTTATGTCAAAGTGTAATTCTTGAAAAATTTGGAAGAATTTATCCATTTGTTGACTAGCTTTTTCGCGGAGCTTTTGCTCATTTAAAAGAGATGGGTAAGGAATAGAAGGTTTGGATTTAGGGTTTTCAACCGGGGTTTCAGGATATTCAAAGACAACTTGAGGTTTAGTCTTGGGTTTCGGGACAACTTAAGGTTGGACGTTGTTGGTACCTCCGTTATTAGTAGGAAGTACCTGGTCCTTAGTCACCTCAGGCTCACTTTCCACTACCTTGGGGGAAGAAGAAGAAGTGGTAGTGGAAATAGTGGGTCCCTCATATGAAACACCACTTCGGGTTGTGATCGCCTTAACATCGCCCTTCGGGTTAGCGATCGTGTTGCTCGGAAGTTTTCCTGAGCCCGAAGGTTGATCATTTAAAGATTTTTTAATCTCAGAGATCTGGCTGACCAACAACCTGTTTGTGTCCTCTTGAGCTTTCATGAACTGCCTCAATAACTCATCAGATGATGGTTGTGGGGCTGGAATGGCTTGATGTTGATTAGGGAAATTTTGCATTCGGTTATTTTGATTATAACCTTGATGTTGAAAATTCCCTTGATTTGGATTACCATTTCCTTGAAAATGATTTCCCTGATTGAAATTGGGTCGGTTAAAGTTTCCTTGGTGTTGGAAACCTTGATTCTGTCCAGAATTGAAATTCCCTTGGTTTTGATAACCTTGGTTCATTCGAGGTTGATTTTGGTTCCGGTTTTTCAAATTCTGGTTCTGATTGAAACCGGGTGGTCCTTGGTAGGTGCTAGCTCGGTAACTTGGTTCCATTTGAGGACGGTATTGATTACCTCCCTGATTTGAAGTACCGGCTACAGCATTAACTTCAAAAGGACTACCATCGGTGGCAGTACAGTCGTAGTATGCATGAGGACCACCACAAGTAACACAGACTTCCACTTTCTTCACTTCAGCATGTGAAGGATTTTGTGTGAAAGTGACTTTCTTTTGGCTTGAGAGAACCAAAGCTTGAATAGCGTCCGTGAGTTTGTCAATCTTAGCATCGGTGCTAGAAGTACTCACGGGAGATGAAGTAGAAGGACCGGCACTAGCCTGAGAATGATATGGCTTTGTTCGTGCAGTACGGACCTTAGACTTATTTTCAATAATCGCTAAAGCTTCTTTGACAGTTTTGCTCAAAAAGTTACCTCCATAGGAGGCATTGAGAGAATCTTGGTCAGATTGGCTCACACCATTATAGAAAGTGTCGATTTGCATCAACTCGGTAAAACCATGATGAGGACATTTACGAAGCAATTCTTTGAAACGATCCCACGCGTCACTAAATGATTCATCAAATCTTTGTGTAAATTTGATGATTTCATTTTTAAGACTTGTCGTTCTAGACGGTGGAAAGAATTCGTTTACAAACTTTGTAACTAAGTCCTCCCATGTCTCAATTGAACGAGGGGGTTGTTTTTCAAGCCATATCCGGGCTTGTCCCTCGAGAGAAAATGGGAATAGAAGAAGTTTGATTGAGCTAGACGGGATGTTCTTGTATTTGATGGTAGATGTAATCTTGTTAAACCATCGAATGTGAGCATGAGGATCATCCCTCTCAAAACCGTAGAATTGGCTAGAGGTTACAAGATTCAGTAACCCGGTTTTGAGCTCAAAACTCTCAGCTACAATAGCTGGAACAACAATGGCATCTCCATAACCCTCGATGGGTGCTTGGAGAAGCTCATTCATCGGCAAATCTGCCATGACGACAGGATCAGTACGTTCCTCAGATACGACTGATGGGGCAGAACGTCTACGACGTCTTCGATGTATGTTTCCAAGCTCACGGAGAGGGCTTGATGACCTAGAAGAACGAGTGCGCATGCACTAAGACGAGTCTAAGAATCCTTTATAGTGGAGGAAACTTAGAAAAGGGGTAAGAAGATTCTTTTTGGATTTTATTTGTTTATGAAAAGTGAAGATGAAAATATTTTTTCAATTAAAATCAAGATCGAGAAAAAACACAAGTGAACTTAAACCAATAATCAACAGGCGTACGGTAGCTCTCTAAAAGATAAACGCACAGAGTGGCGGAGAAGCAGAGGTGGGCAATTAAATGCTCCTTAAAAACCCGCTTCTTTCAGTCCGACAATTTAATGTCAGACTATCCTAGAACCTCCGTTAGAGTTTGTTTATCAATTAAAGGTGAGCCGATATTCGCAAGTGATACAAAGGCAAGTTTTTATCTTAGGTTTGGGAACTTATTATGGCCGTACCCCCAGTTAGGTAGTACTCAGTCTTGGTTCTCGATGGTAATTTTTATTTATTGTTTATTATTTAACACAGAAAATGGAAAATATTTTTGATGTTTTTATTTTTTTATATGATAATATATTTAGAAAAGAAAAGAAAAATATTTTTGTTTTTTATATGGTTTTATGGGAAATAGGAATACGATATTTTTGGTACTTGATCCGTTAAATGAGTTAACTTCACAAGCGTTTTGCTTTATATATGATAAATATACAAGAGAGAGAAGATATACACAGATTGGGTTTCAAAGACACGATACTGCAAAACGTTTGAAACACGCAGCACACCTCCCCGGCAGCGGCGCCAAAATTTGATTGGCCCTAAAACAGTCAACTTAAATCAACCACGGATGTGGTCAAACAAAGTCAAACCAATTGAGGTCACAATTTAACCAAGGAGTATAGTTTTATCCCCGGGTCGTTTAAGTCCCAGCGAGATGTGAAATTGTGCTTTAAAAACGGCTTGTGATCAAGTGTAATTGAATGGGAAAGGGTTTTGGAATTATTGAACTAAGAAAATAAAAGAGAATAGCTTAAAACAAGCTTTTGAAATAAATAAAGGGAACCAAATTACTTAAAACGTCTAAAATCTAAAAACGTACGTTTAACTTTAAATAAACGTACAAAATAAAAAGTGAGATTTAATAAATAAAAGGCCTACGGATATGAAAATTATATTTTTACAATCCTAATAATAAAAGAAAATTATTGGAAAAAGAAAATTATTTATTTGACTTATTAATTAATTATTATTAATTAAAAACTATTTAATAATTATTTAAACTAATTAAAATTCTAATAAATACTAAAAGATCAAAGAAAAATCTGAAAATTTTTATATAAATACTTTAAGGTGACAAGAAGATAAGAAAATTATAAAAATGAAATTTACTTAATTAAAATTTAAAAGGATAAATTCTATTAAATAGAAGCTATCACTATTTTTTCTATTTTTTATTTTCTTAAGGACTAAAAATATAATTATATTTTTCCTAGATTAAAAATGACAAAAGAAAATTATGAAAATTGGATTTATATTTTTCTGATTATTTTTCTATTTATTATGATTTAATTACTAATAGAAACTAATAAAAAGGATTAAAAATATTAAATAACTTAGGAAAATTATGAAAAATTCAGGTTAAGTCTAAATTAATATTAAAAGGCTAGGAAAATTAAAAGTGGAACTTATCTAAGGCTAATAGGCTGATTTGGGCTAATAAGCAGTTTGCTTATAAGCACAAAATAAGCTAAAAAGCAATAAAAGTTGCCAAAAGATCAGGAACAGATTAATATACTAAAATAAACACAAAACAACTAAAAAACACAAATAACCACAAGAGATTAAGCAGGTTAAGCACTTATGCAGCTGTGGAATTTAAGACAGAAACTCAGAAATCAGGCAATATTGCAGACCAAATTAAGGAGTAAAATAAGCAATAGAAAAGCAACCTAATGGGGGCAAAACTTAGGTAGCACTACTGAGTACATGAAAACACAAAAAGCCCCATCATTAAATGCCCAATTGAACTCCAATTGGAGCCTAGATCAGCAACCAAAAACTGGGTCTGCTGATGCTTTTGACTTTTGCAGAAAAATCAAGGGTTGACTTTGGTGAGTTTTGATCTTAAACTAATGACTGATTATGATAAATTAAGCTAGAATAAGATGAGATTAAGCTACTACAACAAGTTTTGAACAACTTTGATGAATTTCACAGGCCAAATCACAACAGTTAAGCTGTTGTGATTAAATCTTGGTACTTTTGACTTTTTCTTGAAAATGAGCAAAGTTTAAGGTTCAACTGAGTTAAAAGGATCCTAGGTGGTATGTCTATGCAATGTTTAGCCACAAACAATAATCAAAGCTCAGTTAATTTGCCTAATCCAAACACCCCTGATGCATCAGTTTAAACAAGATTCCAAAGCAACTCTGAAATTTAAAACACAACACTTATTTCCAACACTTTCTTATGATTATATAAGACCAATTAAACTTGAAAATCCAGATATAGCAGCAAGAAACACAGAACTTGACAAATTGCTATGTTGACTGTTATGAAGAATTTTTAGCAACTATCAAAATCAATGAACAAGATACCTAATTTAAGCTATATTATGACTTAATAACACCACAGAGACTTGAAATCACAAAGATTTAAGCACTAAACAAGCTTACACAGTAATATGCAATAATGAAGGGATTTGAGCTTACAAAATGCTTCCAGCTAAAAACCAAGAACAAGGACCTTAGATCACACCTAATGGCTTTCCACAAAGCCTCTAACCCAAGGGCAATCCAGAATTTCCCTTGCTCCAGCCCTGATCATCATGAAACCTGAACTTTGACTTTTGTTGACCTTTTTGTATTTTTGAGTTTTTATTACTAAACTAATTTTAAGGATTACTAATAGCTTTTATAAGCTATATAGGAGCTTATGTGGTCTTATGAGTCCAGAAACAACACTATAAACAACATCTAAAGAAACATGAAATTTGAACAAGAAATTGCATACACTGAACTTGATATTAAAACTTGAAATTGATGATTGGAAAAGCTTAATATTACAATAAGATTGCTTGAAAAAGTACTTGAAAGCTAAAGTTTACACTGAAATTGAAAGATTAACTAATTCGAACTAAGATTAACTAAATTACACTAGATATTCTCTCACATTGCTTCCCATCTTTTCTTTATAGACTATTATCTCTTTGTCGACATCTCTGAGTGATTCCCACCACATCTTGACCTTTGATTTGGCTAAATTCATCATAATCGTCCAAGTGTCATTTTGGCGGGAAAAATATCAAGAGCAGGTTTTTTACAATTAAAGAAATTTGGGTGTTTGTGGAGGTGGAGGTGGAGGGGAGAGATTAGTGACTGGGGGTGCAAGTGGAAGTGATAGGTGGATGGTGGTTGAAAGCAGTAAAGATGGTTTGGTTTTGGCGGGGTGTTGTGAGGAAGAAGGAATACCAGGGTTGGTTTGACCCTGGTTTGACCTGGTATTTTTATTTAAGTTGGGATTGGGCCGGGTCAAGGGTTATGGTTGGGCTGGGTTGGTTGTATTTTGGATTGGGTTTAGTAATAAAAGGGTGGGTTTGTTTTATTTAATTAAGGATCTGGTTGGTTTATAGTAGCTAAATCACAAGGACCATTTTGTAATTTTTGGATTTTGAGGGGCTGAAGCTGTAATTTTCCCAAAGTATCATAAGGAACCAATCTTGCCATATTATAATAATCCAAGGACCATAAATGCATTTTCTTCAATTTAGAACACCCGGGGACCAAATATGACATTTTTCAAACTTGAGGGACTAAAGTTGTCAATTTGCAATTTTTAATTTTAAAGGATTTCTTTTGACAACTTGTGAATTCCCAAGGACCTTTAATGATATTTTACATGTTTTGAATAACCAGGGACTAGTTTTGATAACTTTTGAAAGTTGAGGGACTGAAACTGCCAATTATGCAAACTTTGTTTGTTTTTCAATTGTTTTCAAACATTTTGCATTTGAAACTTATAAAACACACTCCTAGGATATTTTCAGTATTTTGATGCATTTTTGAGTGTATTTGGATGTTTTGGCAGTTCAGATATGACAAAAATGATGAGTATTTACACACTCATCATTATGTCCAATGATCCGCCAGAACTGGAGGGATCTACCCAAGGACAATTCCAATAGATTAGAATTAGAAGTCCTTAGGTAAGATTGAAAAAATGAGTAAATGAGAAAGGAGAAAGAAGGGGTTGAAGAATTAAAAAGAAAAGTTTAATGAAAGGGTGAAAAGAAATAGCCCTCCATGAAAACTTAGGACAGAAACCGAGTCAATACATCTACTATCGGTACTCACTAAGGTGATACTGATATTGAAGACAAGACGTCATGGACCCAGTGACGCGTTGCACCACCCCTCCTATCCACTCAGATATCTCTCAAAAGATATTTATTTCATTTCTCACGGAGAACACTGCATAATCTATCGACCTCTCACTCCGAGATGCGTTGATATTGAAAAGGTGGCACTCTACTCCATGCCTCCGACGACTAAAACCAAAACGCACATTATAGAGTCTAGAGACATGAGATTCATCAAAGATCTCTTAGGAACACTTCCTATGCAATACACTTGTGTTCACCAAAAAGGATACAAGTTGTATGAGTCTTAATGAGATCTAAAAGATCTTGCCTTATGTCATGATGGTTACTCACTTCAAACGGTCTACAGTCTTGAAGTGATACTTCGGTATACTTCAGAGGCTCTCAACGGCCTTGGTAAAGATTAGAGAAAGTTTTCACACTATGCTGATAACGATCTCGAAATCTAAACCTATAAGCGCTGGACTATTTATTGCTAACTGTCTTATGCAGGTACCGACGAAAGTCCATCTATCATCATCATCTACAACGACGACGCATCTAGACAGAAGAAGTAGATCAAGGCAAGAACATCCAAAAGACGATTATTTGAAGATCACAGTGCATGAAGGAACAATGAATGAAGACTATTATACATCGACACACAAAGTTCAAGACATGGAAGGCAAAAGACCATTCACGGGAGCATCATTGAAATGACCATCCCTTAGGGGGAGATTGTTAGCAATTAATTTAGTTAATTGTGAAGTGATGGTCATTTGCTTATTTAGAACTTAAGTTTCATTTGTAATGTTTAGTCTAGAATGTGGGCTAATGGCATTAGTTTTGTTAGTAACTTAAAGGGATAATGTACATGGAGGCTACTCAAGTTTTCAATTTTTAACATGTAGGCCACCCATTTATTGAAATGAACTTATAGGCCATCCAACTATTGGTTTGTTTTCATTTTCACCAATCCGGCCAAATTTATGCCTGAAAACTATAAAATATAACTAAGGAACTAACCCCTAACTTATCAAAGCAATACGAATGAAAAGTTTGATGTGAATACCGATTATACCATTAATTTAAGAGTAAATTCAAATTATGAAAAGTACTTTAAAAGGACAAAACTCCAAATTTCGCGGCTGGTTTTTTATTCATATTAGTTTAATATGTTAGTGTTAGGTTCAATCTTGCCGTTCAATCATTATTCGGATCAAATTTGATCGGAATTGGTGTAAACTAAAATAAATACATAGTTTGGTGGCCTATTAGTTACTTTCATTAAATGGGTGGCCTATATGAAAAAAGCTTAAAAGTTTGGTGGCCTTCCGATATATTATCCCTAACTTAAATATATATGTGTAGTGCTAACATTAGCCCACACCAAGCCCAAAGAAAAGCCCACCAATCCACTTGGTGTGGCTGTGTCGCAATATTTAACCACATACACTCTCATTCTATCAAGTATGCCTCATAGTTCATTGAAAAGAGTGTGTGTGTGTGTGTGTTCCTATAGTGTCTTTGTATTATTCCTTCTTCAAGTGATAATCATTCGACATATAGTTTATACCATACGATCCACATACTACTCTTCTTGTTCTATACATCGATCTTGTGAGTGTCATCATCTATCTTGTGTTGTGTTTGTGTGATAAAGAAAAGGTAGATCGATCCTCTACATGTCACTATGAAATCACTTTTGGGAGTTTGCGTTTTAGTTCGGAAGTTTAAATAACTAAGTACAAAAATAGGCCCAACGAAAAACGCCCAACTTTAGCATAACCAAACAGCGTATGACAAATTTTTATTTCAGCCCATAGCACTAGGTCACAGTTCAACCCAACTGCATTAAACTGACTAGATTTGGTGACAACAGAAGACGTCAATCAGTCAAAGATTACATTGTTAACAGCTACTAATAACCAATAAGTGGTCACTTTTGTACAGTTAGAGACAAAATTGGCGACTACAACAACACTCAATTATATTTTTGAATAAACGGCAGTTTTACATTAAAAATAGCAACTACAGAAATACTGTTTGTGCAGTTAAGTTAAACACATAATAACTCTTTGAAATTTGTAAGAACGAAATTTGAAAATATCTAAAGCCATTCTTATAAGTCATAACATAACGAAATAATCACGAGACAAGCGAACACGTACAACATGTAAATATCATCATGTTACATCGTCGACTAAAAATAATATAATGTCATCAAGGTACAGCAAACTAAAGTTAACTCAGCCTTCCAATAGAATTTGACAAATTACAACAACTAACATTTAGGAATTTAACCGAGTACCTTTTAGTTGCTGACTACGTTTTCTGTTGGATATTACGAGTATTTAACATAATAAACGTTCCCTTTTTACGGAAGAATAAAATCAAGTACAATATGATCTAACATGTGATTATTTAGTATGAATGGTATAACTGATTGATTGATCTATTCCATAAACATGATACATATATATAGGTTACAAGAGATGATTCTAGAATAGCTACAAATGGGCTAGGCCTAAATACAAAGGAGAGCCAATCGGGCCAATAACATAGTTTCGACTAATACTCCCCCGCAGTTGGAGCGGGAGGAAGCCGGACGCTCAAGCTGGATCTAAAATCTTCAAATAATGCGGAAGGTAGACCCTTGGTGAAGATATCTGCATACTGATAGCGGGAGGGTACATGGAGAACTCGTACCTGACCAGCAGTAACCATGTCACGGACAAAGTGAATGTCGATCTTAATATGTTTGGTCCGTTGATGTTGAACTGGATTGGCAGACAGGTATATGGCACTAATGTTGTCACAATAGACAAGGGTTGCAGCGGACAATGGAGAGTGTAGTTCTCGGAGAAGGTTGCGAAGCCAAGCAGTCTCAGCTACGACATTGGCAACGCCCCGGTATTCAGCCTCGGCACTAGAACGGGAGATAGTTTGTTGGCGCTTAGAAGACCAGGACAGGAGATTGTCTCCCAAAAAAACATAGTAACCTGAAGTAGACCGCCTTGTAGAGGGGCAGCCGGCCCAATCTGCATCGGTATATCCAACAAGAGAGGTGGTAGAAGATGAGTACAAGTGAAATCCAAAATCTAGAGTTCCTCGAACGTAGCGTAGGATACGCTTAAGGGCGGCAAGATGAGGTTCACGAGGGTCATGCATGTAGAGACAAATCTGTTGCACAGCATATGAGATATCTGGTCTAGTAAATGTGAGATACTGAAGACCTCCTGCGAGACTGCGATATAAAGTGGGATCTTGAACTGGAACACCTTCGGGACCTAGTTTGGATTCAGTATCAACTGGTGTCCGTGAAGGGTTACAGTTGGCCATGTGAGCACGCTCAAGGAGCTCAATAGCATACTTTTTCTGAGACAGAAACAACCCTGTAGGGTGGCGAGTAGCAGAAATACCAAGAAAATAATTAAGAGCCCCGAGATCAGTCATGTCAAACTCACTATGTAGAGAAGCAATGATTTGTTGTAGTAACACTGTAGAGGAAGCTGTAAGAATAATGTCATCAACATAGATCAATAAATAAGCGACCTGTGAGCCCTGTCGAAGGATGAATAGAGAAGAGTCACAGCGGCTGTGGTAAAATCCAACACGAGTGGCATAACCTGCAAATCTCTGAAACCAAGCACGGGGTGCCTGTTTCAGACCATATAAAGACTTCTGAAGAAGACAGACATGGTGAGGGTACCGGGGGTCCACAAATCCCAGTGGTTGGTGCATATATACTGTCTCAGATAAATCCCCGTTAAGAAAAGCATTCTTAACATCAAGCTGGTGTATAGGCCACTTGCGAGATACCGCAAGACTGAGGACTGTGCGGATGGTAGCCGGTTTGACCACTGGGCTAAAAGTCTCGTCACAGTCAATACCAAGTTGCTGACTACTACCATTGGCAACTAAACGAGCCTTATAACGACTCAGAGTTCCATCAGCATGAAATTTATGCTTAAACAACCACATAGATCGAACCAAATTAATGCCAGGGGGCCGTGGTACAAGAATCCAAGTACCATTTTTAACTAACGCATTATACTCATCATACATAGCATTATTCCAATGAGGGTTTTGAAGAGCGAGGAAAGGAGATTTAGGTAGAGGAGAGATAGAAGAAGTGTGAAGGGAGAGACGGTCAATGGGTTTGACAATGCCTGATTGTGACCGAGTGACCATGCGATGAGTACGGGGTGGTTCGGTGGGAGGTTGGGTTGGGGCGTTGGGTGGTTGGGTAGGAGGCTGTTGAGTTGGTGGTGGTTGATTTGGTTCTTCAGTTTGGGCGCTGTTGGGTGGTGGTGAATGGACGGGTAGTGGGCTGGTGGGTGTAGTGGGCTCAGAATGGCTATGAGGATTGGCTTGTAATGGAGTTGGGGCAGGAGGTTGAGTGAGTACTTGGTGAAGTAGAGGGGAGGGTGTAGTGTCTAAGAATGTGTAGGAAGGTGGGGAATCGGGTGTCATTGAGCGGTAGGGGAATTGGGTTTCGTCAAAGGTGACATGGCGGGAAAGTAAAATTTTGTTTGTTTCAAGGTCTAGGCATCGAAAGCCACGGTGATAGACGGGATAGCCCAAGAAAATGCATGGTGTTACTCGTGGGGCAAGTTTGTGGGGTGGGTGAAGGTGAGGGTAGCAAAGACACCCAAAGATACGTAGATTGGAGTAGTCGGGTGGTTTGTGAAAAAGTCGTGTGTAGGGGATTTCATTGTTGATGGATGTGGAGGGTAAGAGATTGAGGAGATAGGCGGCCATATGTAGGGCTTCGACCCAAAAGGTGGGGGGTAGGTGGGCTTGAAACAAAAGCGTGCGAATGACATTGTTGATGGTTCTAATCATGCGTTCCGCCTTGCCATTTTGTTGAGAGGTTTTCGGGCAAGAGAATCTAAATTGTATACCGTGTTTTGCAAAGAGGGTATGTAAGCGGTTATTGTCGAACTCACCACCATGGTCACATTGGAAACTTTTTATTTCGCATTTAAATTGATTTTTAACATAATTATGAAAATGCAGAAATTTATCAAGCATGTCAGATTTATTACGGAGGGGGTAGATCCATAAGTAATGAGAGAAATGATCAAGAAATAATACGTAATATTTGAAACCACTTTTACTAGTAATTGGAGATGTCCATAAATCAGAATGAATAATATCAAAACAATGTTTAACAGAAGACTTGGAACTATGAAAAGGAAGCTTCACATGTTTGCCAAGCTGGCATGCGTGACAAACATGAGGAGACTTTTCTTTATTACACGAAATAAATTGACGGGAAGCAAGGGACCGTAGCACTTCATCACCGGGATGACCGAGGCGTTGGTGCCACGTGGAGGAGCTTGTGGAGAGAAGAGCGGTAGGGATTGTTGATGGCTTGGTAATGGGATAGAGGTCACCGGAACTCTCACATCGAAGGAGGATATGGCGAGTCCAGAAGTCCTTCACAGAAAAACCAAACGCATCAAATTCAATTGTACAATTATTATCTCTAGTAAATTGGCGGACAGAAATTAGATTTTTAATAATATTGGGGGTTACAAGGACGTTGTGTAAATGAAGTGGGCGATGAGAAGATGGAATAATGCTATGTCCGGTGTTGGTGACGGGAATAGAATTTCCGTCACCAACGTGTACAGATGGATATAAACGTTTGTTAAAAAGAGTACTTAAATTACTTGCGTTAGAATTTAAATGGGAAGAAGCACCTGTATCCATGTTCCACGTAGGATCTTGCAAGGTCATTGTGCTAAAGGCGCTTGGTAAGGTTGTTGCCTGAGAAGGATAATACCCTGGTGCAGGTCCAAGAATACCACTGGTCGGATTTGGTTGAGGGGCTGCATATGCGGGCTGAGCAAAATGGGCCTGTGGTGGATAAGGCGTATGGGCTTGGGCATGTGGCTGGTATGTAGGTGTAGCAAAAGCAGTGGGGTTGGGCTGGGGTGAAGTATGTTGGGCCAGGCGAGAGATTGTGTTGGGTTGTAGGTAAAGAGAAGTTGGGTTGTTGTTTAGTCGAGTATTATAGTAACCTGGTGGAGTCCAGGTATTTTGGTTTATAGTTGACAGTCGACCACCATTGTTTTTCCCAGCCAAACCGGACCTATTTCTAAGGTCGTGAATGAACCTACATCGGTCACCAAATTTGCACGAGCCCTTGTTGAAATGGTTACAAAGTTGAGGTAAAGATTGAGCCTTAGTGTGGTTACCTTTTGAGTCGGGTTTAGTTGCCAAAAGAGCATTAGGGGAACTGCTGCTATCATAAATGTTGCCCTGGTCAGTGGCTTCTTGCAAGTTCGATTCTTCAAGCAACAACATGTTGCGGGCTGTTTCAAATGTGGGTAAAGGGTCGCGATGACGTATGAGTCGAGCTATACCCTTAAAACGCGCGTCAAGGCCATTTAGTGCATACATAACTAGGTTTTTGTCACTGACCTTTTCACCTAGGTTTGCCAATCGGTCCGCCATAGCTCTTATTTTAGTGCAGTATGCGTTGATGGTGAGGCTGCCAAGCTTGATAGACCGAAGCTCACTATCAAGAGTTATTGCACGTGCGTCTTTGTTGTCGTGAAAGAGATCCTTAATGTGATCCCACAAAGCTTTTGCATTCCCAGGTGTTGCGACAACTTGGTCTTGAAGAGATTCGTTTAGAGTACCGAGGATCCATACCTTTACTAGGTCATCTTGTTTGTTCCATTCAGGATCATTGGAGCTTGTAGAAGAGCCCTCGATATGAGCCTTTAATCCAAGACTTCCGAGATGGATTTTGAGGAAAGAACACCAAGAGGTATAGTTATGTTTTTCAAGGCTCAACTTGATAGGTATATTAAATGGAATGATTTTATTAGTAGATGTAGGTGTCGTGTTTGTTATAATGCTGTCATCACCAGCCATCTGATGTGAGTGATTGGAGACTAGGGTTTGGTTTCAGAGGGTACAGTGTTTTAGGGAGAAGGGATAAACGTAGGATGGGAGGGAGAATAGGGGAGAGAATATTTTGAGGATCGTAGTATTTTTTTTAGCCTGATACCATATTGAATGGTATAACTGATTGATTGATCTATTCCATAAACATGATACATATATATAGGTTACAAGAGATGATTCTAGAATAGCTACAAATGGGCTAGGCCTAAATACAAAGGAGAGCCAATCGGGCCAATAACATAGTTTCGACTAATATGTGATTTATTTAGTATGATTGCAATTTTGCGCTTGCTAAAATACTAGAAACAAAAAAGAACCACTAAAAAATGTCACAGCAAGTAATCTTAGACAATTTCATTATTTATTCCACAACAAAATTACAAATACAATGACTTAATTTGTTTATTCTAACTTACTTAAACTTAGTGTTTTTTTTCCTGCATTTAAAGATAGTAAAAAGGTTAGATTGCAAAGAAACTACAATCTTCGTTTGCTCCTTGTGCTAAAGAAACTTGCTTATGTAAAATTTTGATCGAAGTCCCCTAGATACTGAAAGTATCTAAAATTGAAAGAAACTAGAAATAGGATCCGTGAAGGACCACTAATCATTTATCATTCTAAAGAGTACTATACAAATAAGGAACTCGTGACAATTATGTAACTGAAACCGACTCATTGGTCTAAAGAACGAAAAGTTTGACCCATGCCGATGCCAACAAGGAAACACCCTTTTCATGACAATAGCAACGTAGCCAAAGAAGAAATAACTAATAAGCATGTAATTGGAGATCAATCAAATGCTTGGAGGTGATTGATACTTGAATAACTCAAATTACATAACATATAAAATCTCAATCCTTGTACAGAATCAGTTGCAAGATACAATGATATTTCGTACCAAAAGCCACTTCGCCAAATGCATATGTGGTCACAATTATTACTACAAACCAGTCATGGATGAAATAAATAAAACCTGAAGATAACAGTATTTTTTGAAAGATAAAAACCATAAACAACCAATCTTCATGTTCGCAATCAACGCACATACAAATTCAGCAACACCCCCATGCCTACATTTAAAGAAGTAGTATTATCAGTATCATATAGTATAGCATAAAGAACATATATAAACCTAAATGGTAAAAAACAGAACATATAATAAAAGATACATTTAGTATATTTTTTTTTGGTTTGGTTTTAAATATTCCATCACGCTCTAAATCATGTATCTAAATGAAAATAAAACTTTTAGCCTTGTTTAACCGCCCACCTATAAAAAGTTCAGAGACATTGTTTCTAATCATATTTGTGATGTATTTGAAACTGAACTGAATACCAGCCCATCTTTTACAACTGTGTTTTGTTTGAATAGAACAATCACTTTGGTAGGTTCATGAACATTTCTATAATAATCAAATGAGGTTTTTATTTTTTATTTATTTTTTATTTTTTTATTTTTTAAACGGAAACTAACTAATTCACATTATGTATATACAACAAATCAATCTCACAATGTCCTAAGCAGAATTTGAACCCACAACTATTTGTTTGGGGAGCATTCTCAGTCTCACACATAGGGTACCATTGGGACAGAAGCCCTTTTGGTAAAACGAGTTACTGATGTAGCGAAAAATGAATTCAAACAAGATAAATAAATTGAATCTGTTGATTCAAATGAATACCAGAAACAATCTTCCAACTATCGTTGATTCAAGAATGAATACCGATAATCAGGGTGTAATTCACACACTTGGAGGAATGCAATTCAACTCACAAATGGTAGACACTCAAAAGAGGATTTTTACTATATTTCATAAAACTGCTATACAATGAACTTCTTGGCCCCTCATATAGGCACAAAAGCATTTACTACAATTACTTATTCAGCTACCCATTCTATAATTACTATTGAAACATCCAACTTTATTAAAGACGGGAAAATGATCAGATTCTTGAAAGTAAATGACAGCAGGCAGAGAGTCCAAAAGACACACTTGTTTGACCAACCTTTTCCAGAGACCACGAAATATGACTGATCCAATGTTGTAGAGACTTTTGTATAGTTTCCAAAACAATCAAAATCACATCAATCTGAGTCCCGAGTAGAAAGTTATTGCTAAAATACTAACAGGTGGTCATCAGCCCAAATTGACGCAGTTTACTGTTATGAGCACAACTGTTGTTTTCCCCATGGTAGCAGTTTTTGAGGCTAACTGTGTCATTCCCCCCTTGTTGAAAAAAACTCGTCCTCGAGTTTTCGTATTATCAAAACGACCACGATCGAACGGAACCCCAAAAGCAAACACATCTGACTTCACAGAAAGTTGTCCATGCACCGCATACTCAGGGGACCTGTAACCATATGTACCGACAATTCGATTGGTGCTTGCTTGAGTTTGATCCACTCCAAAGATCCTTGCTAGCCCAAAATCAGAGATTTTGGCATTCATATCCTGATCTAGCAAGACATTGCTAGTTTTTAGATCACGATGGATTATTCTTAGTCGCGAGTCATGATGCAAGTAAAGCATTCCTCTAGAAATCCCTTCTATGATTTTATAGCGTTTCACCCAATCTAAATGCCCTTGTCTGTTTGGATCAAAGATAAAGTGATCAAGACTTTTATTGGGTACAAATTCATAGATGAGTATTCTTTCTTCATCTTCAAGGCAAAAGCCTAAAAGCCTCACAAGATTTCTGTGTTGGAGCTTTGCTATCAAAATTACTTCAGTAACAAACTCGTGTGAACCTTGTCCAGATGATTTTGATAATCTCTTTACAGCGACTTCTGTCCCATTGGCTAGAACACCCTTATACACCGGACCAAACCCTCCTTCACCAATCTTGTTATCATCAAAGAAATTATTTGTGGCTGCTTCAATGGTGCTCAAATCAAACTTTAAAGATCCCACGGTACTCATTTCCATTTCAACTACTGACAAAATCCCAGTATTATTTTTCTTTATCCTTGTCTTCTTAACAAATAAACACAAGACAATACTGATTATCTGATGCAGCAACTTCTTCTGATATTTTTGACCAACCTTTTCCAGAGACCACGAAATATGACTGATCCAATGTTGTAGAGACTTTTGTATAGTTTCCTCTTCATATCGTTGATTCAAGAATGAATACCGATAATCAGGGTGTAATTCACACACTTGGAGGAATGCAATTCAACTCACAAATGGTAGACACTCAAAAGAGGATTTTTACTATATTTCATAAACTGCTATACAATGAACTTCTTGGCCCCTCATATAGGCACAAAAGCATTTATTACAATTACTTATTCAGCTACCCATCCTATAATTACTATTGAAACATCCAACTTTATTAAAGACGGGAAAATGATCAGATTCTTGAAAGTAAATGACAGCAGGCAGAGAGTCCAAAAGACACACTTGTTTGACCAACCTTTTCCAGAGACCACGAAATATGACTGATCTAATGTTGTAGAGACTTTTGTATAGTTTCCAAAACAATCAAAATCACATCAATCTGAGTCCCGAGTAGAAAGTTATTGCTAAAATACTAACAGGTGGTCATCAGCCCAAATTGACGCAGTTTACTGTTATGAGCACAACTGTTGTTTTCCCCATGGTAGCAGTTTTTGAGGCTAACTGTGTCAAACGAGTTACTAATTGAGATCTCATGATGAGTGAGTTTGATATTGACATGAAATTTAGAAAGTTAAAGTCTACTGAATTGATTTGTTGATCTTTGAGTGTAGGTTCAATTTTGTAAACAAACCAGGAACAAACTAACCTGTGCAGTGTTCACAAGATCTGCGCTTTTGTATTTTCACCTGAAAAAGAAATACATGACATAATTACACTGCTTAGAAGGGTTATATTGCATTAAATAGTGAATATGTAACATGTTCAATTGCACATACCCGTAGCACGGTTTTTTCAATGCACGCTTCTCATTGACTTTCTTAAATATCGTCCATCTTCCTTCCTAAAAATTTAAGAAACAAAAATTGCAAGTTAGCACACATGGCAAAAAATATAGTTATACCTCTAAAGGGTTATGAATTTTTCGTACCTCACGCTCCATTGCCATTCTGTCGTTAATGTTGTATGAAGTCCCTTGATGTCGAAAATCTATCTTGGGCATATCTTGGACTCCAAAACCCCATGTCTTTATGTTAGGACAATTGCGGATAGAGATCCTCTTCAAGGAAGGATATTTGATGGTAGAAGCCCCATTGTAGAAACACTTGAGCCCTCCCAAACTATCAAGCTCAATAGTGGTAAGACGGGGGAACACGAAATCTACATCATGTGCATCCATTTTAATTTCAGTATTACACACTTCCTCCTCACCTCTCTCCTCATCGCTTGTTTCTGCATCACTATCATTTTCATCACCTCGAATACTTATCAAAGCCTTCAATCTGTCACCACAGTCGTGAAGTTTTAAAGACTGTAGATTGACAAGTCCTTTTGCTACACTCACAGGGAAAAGCCTTCGTAAAACACCTTCATCGAATTCAAAGTGCTGTAGGCTATGAAAGCTTATATACTCGTCTGGGCAGTTCCATAGAACCTCCAAATCATCCATGCGTTCCAATTTGACTTCTTCCACTTTTGAAAAGAACTTTCCCTTTGTTTTAGATCCAACAAGGTCATTTGATGAAATTATTGTTTTCATTTCATCCCAATCACTTACATCCGCCACCAAGCATGAAACCTCAGCATCCTCTATGTGTATCCTCTTAAAGTTATCGAATCCTTCAGAATACAGACTAGGTATGATATCTTTATCCAGTCCACAACTGCAGAATGAATGTATTTCATCGGTTGCCTTTATCAGTTTGCTATATGGCTTCATGGATGGAATATTATCAATGAAGTTAAGAATAAGAAATCGGTCATATTTTGATATAGCAGGAACTTGTTCTTCAGCCAGATAGTTTCCCACTATAATCTTAAATTTTTTAAATTTTCAAAATGAAAATTTGTAGAAATACAATCAAAATCAGACACTACTAATTGCAAATTTGTGAAGAATGACAGGTTAGATATCTCTTCAATACTTGTAATAATAACACTAGCATCTCCATACCAACTAATAGCCAATTCCTCTAAACAAAAGAGGTTGGATATGACACCAGGTGCTATACGAGATAGATCGCAAAGTTGAGCACTTAGGTACCTTAATTTGGTCAATTGACCAATCTCTTCAGGAATTTCTACGATTCCAGTATTATCGAGAATTAACATCTGTAGGTTATTTAGCTCACCAATTATAGAGAATTCACTGATATCATGGTTACCAGAAAGATCGAGCATGCAAAGTTTCGTAAGTAGACTAAATGATTGTGGTACGGATGAAATGCAGTTACCCTTCACGTCTAAGACTTTAATTTCTTTGATACCCCGAATGAATTTATCAGGAATGGTAATTAATTCATTATTGGGAATGAGAAAAGAATCAAGGTGTGGAAAAGGAAACTCATGATCAGGATGCTTAACAATTTTGTTTCGCATCAGAGAGGTGCGAACGTAGCTCTCTGTGGCATCTCTTGGATACCATTGTGTCAAACCCTTTCCTGCCATCACCACTATTTTCTTCATACCTTCGGAAGCAATTAGCAGTGCCATATCGCGAACAACATCATGCATTTTTGTTGTTCCTTTGCCATCTCCATCTAATAGCAAGAATGATGATATAAGTGTGTCGACCGCAACTTGAACCCTATTCCTTGCATCTTCAATACTTTGTAGATCATCAAACTTTGGAGACACATTGCATATCGTACTAAACTTTCCAACTCTATGTTTGCATCTTCAGGAAACATACTACAAAGTAAGAAGCAGGATCTAGCTTCCTCACTTTCAAGGTAGTTGTAGCTTAGTTTCACATGATTAAATGCTCTCTTGACCTCCGGAGTGATATCCCGAGTGACATGATCATTCCTTAATTGATCAAGCGCCGCCTTCCATACCTCAATGCTCTTGTTTTTCAGAGCATTTCTTACAACTTGAATGATCAATGGCAACCCACCACATTCTCCAACGATTTTCTTTGCAATTTCATTAAATTCGGCATTTGTCTCCACTTTTTCACCAACCACATTTGTGAAAAGGATCCATGCTTCGTCTTCTGGCAGTGATTCTACAGAAACATTTTTTTGTGACATTTTCTCTTCTGGACGTCAGCAAGATCTTGCAATTCTTGTATTTAGTGGAAATAATACTGCACTAACCGAGTCATGGGCTCATGGTCTAACAATTGACCAAATTAGATAATTAAAAAAAAAAAAAAAAATCGTTGGTCCGCATTAGATGCAATGTGCTGTCACCTAAATAAATAAATAATTAGAATATATCGTTTCGTTGGCTTAATAAGTGCATTAATCTATGGGATTTGACATGATAATTGATAAACATATAATATAAGAATTGCATATATATCTCTGTAAAAGCTCAAAATTGCATATATATACAAATTATAATTGCATATATATTCTTTCAACAGATTAAAAATTGCATATATATCCAACTTAACTTAATAATTGCATATATATCATTTCTAAACATTCGTAATTGCATATATATCCTTCTAAACCTCTAATATATATATATATATATATATATATATATTATATATATATATATATATATATATATATATCAAAATAATTATTTAATATAACTTTAAAATCTAAATTATGATAATTATAATTTTTAAAATTGCAACAAACACATTTGTTTTAAAGGTACGATGTCCCGGGATTTAAATGAACGACCAAAAACAATAAATCAAGAAAATGTTTAACCTCACAAAAAAATTCACCTTGTCTCATATCTAATACGAATACATGAAAATAAATTATCAAATATATCATGGTTGTTATATATTATACATCACAGATAAAATATGTTTATAAATAAAGAAAAAATATATTTAAGAATTTTTTGTTTTTTTTTTTTTTTTTTAATTATAATTGCTATGTATTCTAGAGTTGTAACTTTAAATTAAATAGTTATTTGGATATATATACGACATATTTGAGGTTTATGAAGGATATATATGTAATTCTAAGTTTAGATTAGATATATATGTAATTTTTATGTTTTTGTAAGGATATATATGCAATTAAAAATTTAAGCTGGATATATACACAATTTTGCGCATTTGTAGACGTGTGAGATAGGTGTGTACGTGTAGTCTCGCGGGCGGCATTATTTATCAATGTACACTTGCTGTCAAGATAATATTTTTATCATCTCACATTGTTTAATTAACACATAATAAGTTTTTTAAGTCCGTGCGTGTTAGTGGTTTGAACGATGACTATTACAAACAATAAGAATTCAACAATAGCATGGTATTCTTGCATTGCAGCGGCTGGTGGTTTGTAATTAAATTTTTTTGTAACAATAACTTTATAGAAGACGTAAATTTTAGGTTTTAATAACTTTAAACAATGAGAAACTATATTATATTTAATGTAGATAGACATGTCATTTAATTATTTTTTTAATAGAGTGTATTAATTTTTATTTCATAAATGTTTTAGTGTGTTTAAAGAGACTATTTAAAAATTTATTCTAATAGCTTGTTTGATTTGTACAATGTGATTTATTGATTGTGTGTTTGCATTGAGAGGTATTTTAATATTTACATTAATTCAATGTGTTAAATATATTTGGCCATCTTGTGATCCGGAATTGGAAGAATGTGATGGAAAAATATCGTTTAAGGGAAAAGGATTGTATGCCGTAACCGAGAGGAGTGTAAGATAGAACAATGTGTTTATTACTTGATGATGATATGAACAATATACATGGTTTAAATAATGTGAATGACTAATCTATTTAGGGTAAATATAATCACCCTTAAACTCTAGCTAATCAACATTGATTGCACAACCAATTGACAACTCATTTTGGACTTATCCCCATACACGTTTACAGTTAACACTCCCCCGCAGTTTGAGCGGGAGGACACCGAACACTCAAACTGGATCGAAATTCTTCAAACAAAGCTGTAGGCAAGCCTTTAGTAAAAATATCCGCATACTGATAGCGAGAAGGCACATGGAGAACCCGGACCTGACCTGCAGCTACTAAGTCCCGAACAAAATGTATATCAATCTCAATATGCTTGGTCCGCTGATGCTGAACCGGATTGGAGGAGAGATAAACAGCACTGACATTGTCACAGTAAACCAATGTAGCAGATGACAAAGGAGTATGCAGTTCCCGTAGAAGATTCCGCAACCAACATGTCTCAGCAACTGCATTAGCAACACCCCGATATTCGGCCTCCGCACTAGACCGAGAGAGCGTCGGTTGACGCTTAGAGGACCATGAGATCAGATTGTTGCCAAGAAACACACAATAGCCAGAAGTGGATCTCCGTGTAATAGGACAGCCAGCCCAATCTGCATCTGAATAAGCAACCAAGGAAGGAGTAGATGATGCAAATAACTGTAATCCATAATCTAAGGTACCCCGAACATATCGCAAAATCCGTTTAAGAGCCGAGAAATGAGGCTCTCGTGGATCATGCATGTGAAGGCAAACCTGTTGTACTGCATAGGAAATATCAGGTCGCGTAAAAGTGAGGTACTGAAGAGAACCTGCAAGACTTCTGTATAATGTCGGATCAGCAATCGGATCACCATCATCCCCTAGTTTAGACTCAGTATCAACGGGAGTCCGACTAGGATTACAACCAATCATGTGAGCTCGCTGTAGGATCTCAGTAGCATACTGGCGCTGAGATAAGAACATCCCTGAAGAGTCACGTGTAACAGAAATGCCCAAAAAATAATTTAGGGAACCCAAATCGGTCATAGAAAACTCCTTATGCAAAGAAGCAATAACTCGCTGTAACAAACTCTCAGAAGAAGCTGTTAGGACAATATCATCAACATACAATAATAAATAAGCAGTATCAGTCCCCTGTCGATAGATAAATAATGAGGTGTCACAACGACTATGAGTAAATCCAACCCGAAGGATATAAGCAGCAAAACGCTGAAACCAAGCCCGAGGAGCCTGCTTGAGGCCATAAAGAGATCTCTGTAATAAACAGACATAATCAGGATGTTCAGGATCCCGAAAACCAGGAGGCTGATGCATGTAAACAGTTTCAGTCAAATCACCATGCAAAAAGGCATTCTTGACATCAAGCTGATGAACCGGCCAATGCCGAGAAAGAGCCAAACTAAGAACTGTCCGAATAGTACCTGGTTTAACAACTGGGCTAAAGGTTTCATCAACATCTACACCCTCAATCTGGGTACTGCCATTCGCAACAAGGCGAGCCTTGTACCGACTAAGGGTACCATCAGCTAAAAACTTGTGGCGAAATAACCACATACAGCGAATAATATTGGTATCCGTAGGTCGAGGTACCAGAGTCCAAGTATTATTTTCAATAAGTGCATTGTACTCATCTGACATAGCATTTAGCCAATTAGTATCATTGAACGCAGCATTGTAAGTTTTTGGTAAAGGGGAGATAGATGACACATGAAGATTTAAACGTTGAGTAGGACGAGTAGTCCCGACACGAGAACGGGTGACCATGGGATGAATCGAAACTGTATTAGGGTTTAGAGTGGTAGGTGGTGGTTGTTGGGAAACGGGAGAGGTTTGTTGGGTAATATGACTCATATCAGTTGGAAGAGGTATATTAATCGGTGGAGAGGTTTCAGTGGGAGGTGAGATGGGAGGTTGTGTCTGAGTTGGTGGATGAGAGTCGGTTGTAGGGGAACTGGGCTCATCTGTGTGAGTATCGGAGTTAGTGGTAACAGGGGTGTTAGGTAAATAAGTTGGTGGAGAGGTAATAGGTGACAGTTTGATGATATTTGAGATGACATTTGAGGAGTCATCCAAAAAATCATAAGAGGGACTTACATTGGGTGTCATGGAACCAAATGGAAAAACTGTTTCATCAAATGTAACATGTCGTGAAATGATAATTTTATTTGTGTTTAGGTCCAGGCAACGATAACCACGGTGATTGGAGGCATGCCCTAAAAATATGGAAGGTGTAGCCCGGGCTCCGAGTTTGTGTTCGGTATCAAGGTGAGGGTAACAAAGACAACCAAAAACACGTAAGAGGCTATAATCAGGTTTGGTTCCAAAGAGGCGGGTAAAGGGAATTTCATTTTCAATAGCACGTGATGGTAAAATATTTAATAAGTGAACGGCCATATTGAGGGCTTCAGTCCAATAATTAGGAGGTAGGTGGGCTTGGAACAGTAGTGTTCGAATAATATTATTAATGGTGCGAATCATTCTTTCAGATTTTCCGTTTTGTTGAGAAGTGCGTGGACATGAGAAACGGAACTGAATTCCGTTATCGGCAAATAATTTATGAAATGCGTGGTTGTCAAATTCACCACCATGGTCACACTGAAACGACTTTATATCACATTTAAATTGAGTTTTAACAAATGAGCGAAACAACATGAATTTGGAAAAAACATCGGATTTATTGATTAAAGGATAGACCCAGACAAATTGTGAATAATGATCTAAAAACAAAACATAATATCGAAATCCAGAAAGACTCGGAATTGGGGATGTCCACAAGTCCGAGTGTACAATGTCGAAACATGATTGAACAAAAGTAGAGGAACTAACAAATGGGAGTCGCACGTGCTTGCCAAGCTGGCAGGCATGACAAAGCACAGGAGACTTCTCCTTATTACATGAAATAGAATTATTTGAAAGGACACTTCGTAGCACTTCATTTCCTGGATGTCCAAGACGTTGATGCCACGTGGATTGACTGGTGAGATAGACCTGAGGGATTGGAGAGGGCTTCGTAACAGGGTAGAGAGGTCCAGTGCTATCACAGCGGAGCAGCACCCGACGAGTTTGGAAGTCCTTAACAGAAAAACCAAATGGGTCAAATTCAACGGTACAATAATTGTCACAAACAAACTGACGAACGGAGATTAAATTTTTTACAATATTAGGAGTGATTAAGACATTGTGTAAATGAAGGGGTCGAAAAGGTGTAGGCAAAACACTATGTCCAGAGTTGATAACGGGAATGGAATGCCCGTCACCAACTGCAACAGATGGATAAATGCACGAATTAAAAACATCACTAAGATTATGTACAGAGTCATTAAGATGAGATGAGGCACCTGTGTCCATATTCCAGTTACCGGCAATAGGATCCTGAAGAGTCACAGTATTAAAAGCACTCGGCAAAATAGTTTCCTGTCCCGAAAATGATCCTGACTGCCCAACAATCGGCTGTTGAACCGATTGTCCATTTTGACCCTGCTGTTGACCGGTTTGAATGAGTTGTGGACCTGCCATTAACTGTTGACCTGCCAAATGTGAACCTGGCTGTGGACCGGTCATAAACTGAACCCCCAGGCCATATGGGCCATATGGTTGACCTGCCATAGCGGTCTGACCCCCAAGGGATAAAGCATGGGCTGTTGGGATGGGGAGTTATTTTGTTGGGCTGGAAAAGTTTGATGGAAACCAGGTGGAGTATTATTATTTGTATGGCCTGTATATAATGCTAAAGGAGAAGTAACAGGTTGTGGGACATTGTTTCGAGTATTATTATTTGTATCAATCTGTCCATGCAATCCCATTTTAACCAACAGACTTTGCAAAGTTGCCAACTCAGTTTGTGACAAGTTTGTGGAACACATACTGGTTGAACTAGGGGTGCGAGATGAAGAAGAATTACCATGCACACCATTGTGAAGAAATTTGCAATAATCACCAAACCGACACGCACCTTTATTAAAGTTAAAACATGGTTTGTGTACCTTCTCCATAGACGTAGAAGACCGCCTAGTGTTCGAACCCGAATTTGCCAACAACACCATGGGTGATGAGGAAGTGGAATCAACAAACATAGCTTGAGCCCGGGACTTTAGTCGCATTTCCTCGGTAGTGAGCATAGAACGGACCGTCTTAAGATCCGGAAAAGTCTCCCGATGAGCAATAATGGTGGAGACACTATCGTACTTTTCCGGCAACCCTTCCAAAGCAAAAGTGACAATATCATCATTACTAATTGGAGACCCGAGACTTGTCAAAATAGTAGCAATACTTTCAATCTTTCGAAAGTACGCATCGATACTCAAATCTCCAAGCTTTAAGGCTCGTAACTCGGCCTTCAAGGCAATGGAACGAGAACGCTTGTTGTCACTAAATATTGAGGCAAGAAGATCCCATGCCTCCTTCGCCGTTTGGGGATTATCAACAACAAGTCTAGCTTGAAGAGTCTTGGAGAGTGTCACAAAAATCCATGATAGGATGATAGTGTCAATCTTGATCCATTCCGCATCGGGAGGTGGTGAGGCAGGTGTGGTAGCGTCACTTGTGGTAGTGCCGAAAAGGTGATCCAAAATGCCATAACCACGACAAAGGCTCTTGAAAAAATACACCCATGACGAGTAATTCATCTCGTCAACATCTAATTGGACAGGAATGAGGTTGTTAAGGTTGTTTATAGTCATGAGTTTATCGGATAACAAGATTACGGGATGTGAGGAGTCGGTAACAGTCATGTTTGAGTGTTGATGGCTCGTACAAGTGTATGAATATGAGGGATTAAGGATCTGATGTAATGGACAGTAGTAAATAGAGTTTGTAGTAAAAGATAAATTGCAACAGTGGGTTGGACTATTTGTTGTAGTAAAAAAGAGACTTGTAATACTTGATGTCAACTGGTAATCACAAATACCAACGGTTGACAAGAATAACTATTTAGTCGACTGGTAATCAAATCAATACCAACGATCGACGATAATATAGAATAAAAAAGGAGCGGAAGTTTTTGGTGGTTTTAGGATGGTAGTTCACTGGCGTGTGATACCATGTAAGATAGAACAATGTGTTTATTACTTGATGATGATATGAACAATATACATGGTTTAAATAATGTGAATGACTAATCTATTTAGGGTAAATATAATCACCCTTAAACTCTAGCTAATCAACATTGATTGCACAACCAATTGACAACTCATTTTGGACTTATCCCCATACACGTTTACAGTTAACATAGAGGAGACCTTATGAGGAGATCATAAGGGAATTGAATAATTATTCGGTTAATAAAAATAAACCAAGTGTGGATTCCGAAATCGAGATTGATGGCAAGTCGACTAAGGATATGACGTTTAACCAATGGCTAGACATGAAATTTGGTGATCATACGAAAGTGGATAGGCTAACCAAAGACAAACTTGATCAAGATTGGTTGATCTCAAGCGGCGAAGAGGAATATAATGATAATTGGAATGATTATTCATGTCATAGTGAGTTAGATGAAGAAGTTGGAGACGAAGCACAAAGGAGGAAGACGAAGCATTCAAGCAAAGAAGAAGCAAGTTGCTAGGAATCCCGTACGAGGCACCAACAAAATTTACGATGGAAATATTAGAGGTGACAAGGTATACTCTTTGGTAACACGGAAAAATATATCACTATGAAAGAGTTTGAGTATGACGAGCGAAAAAGGACCGAAGAGAATGCGGCAGGTGTAATAGCGGGATCTATGCAAGCAAAGCTGAAGGGATGTGCATGGCTAGAGCAATGTAGACGTGGCGTGAGCCTAACTTAAAGATTCGTTGATAAACAAAAGTGCTTACCGGGAGACAACCCAAGCGTTTTTCTTTGTTTGAACTTTTTTTAGGTTTAGTCTTTGGAAATTTTTGACTGCTGGTAAAATAGCAGTTACGTAGTCGTTATGACGTAGGAACTAAGCTCATGTTACGCCATATACGCTACAAATTGAAAATCATCAAAACTATCACTCATTCATGGCGTAAAGGTTTTCCTACCTCTACGACATAGGTGAGTAATTTTTCCAGCCTTTACTAGTTCAACTTATTTATGGCGTAAAAGCTTAATGTTCCTTACGCCGTAATATGTATTTTTCCAGAATGTAAAACCATTTTCTTTTTGTATTTTTAAGCCGTTTTTGTTAAATGAACGTTCACTGAGTATTTCATAAACCGTTCGGTAAAAAGTTCGTTTATGTTAGTTTATTTATTAAATGAATAAACATGAACAATATTTAACGTTCGTTCAGTTAAATGAACGAACATAAACAAAAGTCGCATCCGTTCATTTATTTTCGTGAACGTCCGATTATGCGTTCTTTAACGTTGGTTTATGTTCATTTATTTATTTATGTTCGTATCTTATATCTTTTAATTGTATAATTTTTAAATTGGCTTGTTCAAACAAAACAACACTTATAAAATAATATATTGCACATAATTTAATAAAGTTTATGTTTATTTGTCTATGTGCATTTATCTTTCGTTTAATGTATTATGAACGAACATAAACGAACATGAACATTTTCTTAATAAACGAACATGAAGAAGAAAATTCGTCTGTTTAAGCATTCGTGTCTATTTATTTGTCGGGTTAAAATTAGACGAACGTACATGAACAAGGCTCTGTTCGTGTTCGTTCGGTTCATTTACAGCCCTAGTTTTGTGAAGTTTTTTTTCTTATAGGGACAATGGAACTTGCTTCAAGAACATTTCAATGTACATATCTTAGGATGTGAATCGTCGATTATTTCAGAGCAAATCCAAGGGGAGTGTTTCATTTTAATTCAACGTTCATTTTAATTCAACGCTTTCTCTTTAAGTTTCTATTATTTGTAGAAATGTTGCTTTATACATCTCAAGCGGGGGAAGGGAGTATAATTATTTGATGAGTAGAACTGATCCTTCTTAACTATACTTGCCTTCATTTTCAAGTTTTTTATGAAAAATTATGTCATGTTTAAAATTTTGACACGTTTTTCATTACTTAACTAGATTGATCCTAACTTAGCACACAACCCATTTTATATCCATATGTGAAGATAAACCCTGCCGGTAGTTTTAGTAGACTTTAGAACTTGGCTAGGTATATCAGTTCAAGACCACCAAAATGGGCTTTTCATTAGCTTTTCTTAGTGTAATCGGTTTAGGTAATTTTAGAAGACAATATGTTAGAAAATTAAGCTTTAGCAGTTAAGACTGTTGAAGGTAACAGTTAGGACTGTTGGAGATGGAAGTTAAGACTGCTGAAGAGTTTTGAAGACGTAAGCAGTTAGGACTGCTGAGTGAAGAAGTTAGTACGGTTTATGTTTATGATTTATGTAATAGATAATTATGGAAAATATATTGTGTATATCGTATAAGATTAGAATGATAGTTATCTTGTAAAGGAATCCTTGGTCTATAAAAGGATTGCCTAGGTTAAGGTTTAGATACACAATACAATACGAAACATATAGAAGTACGAATTAATTGATAGAGATTCAAGGTTGTAAACCCTAGTGATAGGAGATCACTCGTATTATTATTCTAATAATATTGAATCGTTGAAGTTGAAGGTTATCATTCTGTGTTCATTCGTTGTTTCATTCAAATCATACAAAACACATAAAGTCTTCTAAGTGCTAGCTAGTAAATTCCGCATGCTAGACTACGTATAATTCTTAGTATCACATCTAACACAAGGAGTGTGTGTAGATCCGGTCAAGTGGTATCAGAGACAGGTTTACTGATACTTTGATTTAGAAGATCCGAGAAGAACAAAGATGGACATGGAAACAACACCATCCACAACCAACATTGCTGCTAAGCTTCCTATGCTTAAACCTAATGAGTTCGACATGTGGAGACTTCGTATTGAGCAGTTTTTTCCAATGCAAGACTATGCACTATGGGAGATCATTGAAGATGGAAACTCTTTTACACCTGTAACAACAACAACTGTTGTTGATGGTAAATCTGAGAGTACAGTGCAGACAAAGCCAACCACTAATGAAGAGAAGGCAAGGTACAAGAATGATGTTAAGGCTAGAAGTTTGCTTCTGATGACTATTCCCAATGATCAGTTGCTGAATTTTAGTAAGTTCAAGTGTGCTAAATCTCTTTTTGAAGCTATTGTTGCAAGATATGGTGGGAATGAAGCCACCAAGAAAACCCAGAAGACTCTTCTCAAGCATCAGTTTGAGAACTTTACTGCAACAAGTAATGAGTCGTTGGATCATATGTTTAATCGACTTCAAAAGCTGGTGAGTCAATTGGCTGTTCTAGGAATTGAGATGCCTCAGGAAGATCTCAACTCCAAATTTCTGAGGAGTCTACCTTCTGAATGGGCTATGCATGTGGTAGTATGGAAAAACAAGCCTGACATAGATTCCATGAGCTTAATGGATCTCTATAGCAACTTCAAGATAGTTGAACATGAGATTAAGAAGTCTGCTGGATCAAGTTCAAGCTCAAGCTCAGGGAATTTGGCCTTTGTATCAACTCCCAGTTCCTCAAGTCCAGATAAAGAAGTGCAAGTTGCTGGAGCAGTTGGTACTGCTATTGCAAACCTTGGTACTGCTAGCACCTCAAGCAGTACTAGTGGACTTTTGAATGATGATACTTATTGTGCTTTCCTAACTACTCAGCACAATGGAAGTATGTTGACTCATTCAGATCTTCAAGAGATTAATGAAGATGATATTGAAGAGATGGATATTAAGTGGCAGCTCTCTCTTCTCAGTTTGAGAGCTAGGAGATTCTTGAAGAAGACTGGCAAGAAGATTGTCATAAACAGTAATGATGTTGCAGGGTATGACAAGTCCAAGATTGAGTGCTTCAACTGCCACAAGAAAGGTCATTATTCAAGGGAGTGCAGATTACCAAGCCAACAGGATGGAAAGAGCAGAGGTTATGGTAATAAATCAAGAGTTGTGGAGGTTGCTGATTCAAGCTCAAAAGCCATGGTTGCCATTGAAGGCTTAGGATTTGACTGGAGCTATATTGCAGAGGAGGAAGCAGAAGCATCTACAGATGTTGCTCTCATGGCATTCTCAGATTCTGAGGTACAAGTTTCAAAATGTTCTAAATCCATTGAAGGTTTAAAAGATCTAGAAACACTTAAAACAAGATATGAGAATCAGAGAAAAGAACTAGTTGAAACTGCCTTTAGCTTAGCAAATCATAAGAGAGCTTTAGCTGTGTTAGAAGAACAAATTGTTCATTATCAAAGTAATGAGTCTAAGTTTTCTGATGATATGATTATTGTTAAGAGAGACTTAATGCTTAGGGAGAATGAAATTACTGTGTTGAAACATGAGCTAGAACAGGTTAAGAAAGCTAAGGAGAACATTCAGATGAGTGTAGACACACTAGAATACACATCAAAAGGTGTTCAAAAGATAATTGAGACTCAGATTCTTAATAAAGCTAAGTCAGGCCTAGGATATAAGTCAGTTCCACCTCCCTATAGAGGAATTCCAACACCCCCAGGTGTAGACTTAGAATACACAGGACTCCCTGAATTTCAATTACCAGTGCTTAACTATGGTCCTCAACCCAAGAAGGATGTAGTTGATAAACCTGTGTTTGAAAGTGCAAGTGATAAATCACTATCTAAGGACAAGGTGTCTTCTGATAGGTCCTCACCTAAGGACTCAGATGCTCCAACCATTGAGGAATGGATTTCTGATGATGAGGATGATCAGGCTGTGGTTAAGCCTGTTAGTGCTAAAGTGGAGGAACCAAAAGTTCCAAAGATGGTTAAACCTGAGACTGTTAGGCCTAGATCAAATGCCAAACCTTTTAGACCAACAGTTAGGTATGCAGAAATGTATAGAACCACAAACAAGCCAAGAGGTAACCAGAGAAATTGGAATGACCTCAAATCCCACCAATTAGGAAAGGATTTTGTTTGCTATAGGAAAGCTTGTTACTCTTGTGGTAGCTTTGACCATCTTGCAGATTATTGTGATAAATGGGTATCTGGATATACAAATCATAGGTTGAGCATTGCAAGACCTCAATCTTTTCTTAGGAATGATAAGATGATACCTAGATCAGTTCTTTTAAGGTCTGGACCTAAAGCAGTTCAAACTGCTAGACCAGCAGTTCAGACTGTCAGACCTATGAGACCAATTCACCCAAGGCCAACAGTTCAAGGTGCAAAAATGTTTTCCAAATCAGCACCAAAAACTGTTAATAGACCCTTTCATCACAAAGCAGTTGTAAAAAATCAAGTTTGGAAACCTAAGGTAACAACTACAAAGCCAGCAGTTCCAACTGCTAGCAGGGTAATTGGTACTGGTGTGAATAAGAACACTGCTAAGGGAAACATGGGTAATGGAGTGAATGCTTCAGCATGTTGGGTATGGAGACCAATTAAACCCAATGGTGCTAAGACTGTTTTGAAAAGAATGAATTATGTTGATGCTAGAGGAAAGCCTAAGTCTGTTTTGGCTTGGGTTCCACAAGAAAATTATTTTTTCTTGTTATGTGCATTGTTAGTCATATGCTTGTATCTTGTTTCTTTGTTTTTGGACTAACAATTGCAGGATTGGAGAGAAAACACCAAGGGATTAAGAATGCTTGATGTTTTGGACTAAATGGTGTTCTGGAGATTAGTATGTGATCTTTGCATACAACAAATGGTAATTGGTTCACCATGTCTTATCCACATAAGAACCAACTAGTCCAGAGCAAACGGTTTCTGGTAAAGACTAATCAAATCCGTTGATGGTTGACAATTTACCAAAAATTGTATGGTTATCAGCTCACCATATTTAAGTGTGAAGAGTTGGCTAGTCCAAAGCAAACGGCTATTGGTAAAGACATATCAAATCCGTTGATAGCTGATAGTTTGCTAAAAACTATGTTTGAGCCATGGTATTTAAAAAAAATTTATTTCAACAAATTCGTACGGCTCAACAAAATTTTTGCAACAGTTGGTACGGGTTTGTACAAAGTTGGGACGGCTCAACTAGCCGTTGTAAAAATCTGTCAGTAATTAATTTTCTAGCCGTTGGGGTAAAACCGTTATTCTTAGGATACTTATAGGGATTTTTATAGACGATAATTATCTTTTTACCATAATTTCATTTATTCTCTTTCTAAAGATAATTTATCTCATACGCATATTACGCAAAACCCTAAACAGTACCTATAAACCCAAAGCGACTGCATAAACCTCAATTCCAATTTACAAGATCATTGTATTGCTAAAATCTTTCATTTTTCATCATTAAGAATGGCTGATTTGGAATTTGTTAAGCGTCACAACCAGGTTGCGTTTTTAGAGAGAACAGAGCAAGGAGATGGGCCAAAGTTTTATGAGATTGTGGACTTTCTCAACCACTCTCACATAAGGTATGCTCTAACTGTTTCTCCTACTCTTTATGTCTCGCACATCACACAGTTCTGGCAGAATTCATCTGTCTTGACAAGTGATGACGGAGACGTAGAAATTCATACTGAAGTAGATGGCATTAAATTTGTTGTTACCGAGTCTATACTTAGGAGACATCTTAAATTAAATGACTCAGATGGTATCCACACTATGCTAAATACTGAAATTTGGGAAGAACTTACAAAAATGGGGTATAATACATCTGAACATAAATTGACTTTTCAAAAAGGATGTTTTTCACCTCAATGGAGATTTTTGATACATACTCTTCTATGTTGTTTAAGTCCTAAAAAGACTGCTTGGGAGCAGTTCAGTAGCAATATTGCTATTGCTCTCATTTGCTTGTCTACAAACAGAGTTTTTAACTTTTCAAAATATATTTTTGAGGGTATGGCATCAAATGTTGACAGTAAAACAAAGTTTTTAATGTATCCCAGGTTTGTTCAAACAATTTTAAATAAAAAGACATACCTGCTTACAAAACCAACTGAAACTTTTGCTACGCCTAGTCTACAATCAAAGGTTTTTCAAAATATGGCTATGGCTAGTAGGCTTTTTGAAGGGGAACCAGTTCCATTGTTTCCTCAAATGCTTCAAACTGAGTTGGGTGAAGGTTCAGCAGTTCCAACTGATCCCCATCACACATCCACTCAAGAATTTGAAACAACCCAACAACCACCTATCACTTATAGGAGAAGGTCTAAACCTAGTCTAACTAGGGTTGTGACTAGATCCTTGCCCAAAGATTCACCTCTCCTAGCAGGTAACACAGCTAGAAGTGATGAGGGTAGTTCTTCACAAACTGAATTGATGGAAATATGTACCAAGTTAGTTGACAGAGTAAAGACCTTGGAGGAGGAGCTTAAGAAGAGCAATGAGGAGCTGAAATCTCATAAAGAAATGTTTTCCAAAGTCTATACCAAGCTAACAAAAAGGGTGAAGAAGCTTGAAGATCAGTTAAAGAAGAAACGGGCAAGAGTGATATTGGATGATGATTCTGATGATGATGATTCAGATGGTTCAGAAGGGGATGGTGAAAATTCTTCCAAACAGGGGAGGAAATTTAGTAAAGATAAGGATAGATCAGGTTCTCAGGGGAGGAATGATAAAGGTTCAGAACAAGATGAAGGTTTTGATATTGGTTCAGGTTCTGGTTATGTTCAAAAAGAAACAGCTGAGACACATCAAGCAGTTCCAAATGAAGAAGCAGTTCAGACTGCTGAGACAGAGCAAGAAACAGTTCAAACTGCTGAGACAGAGCATCAAGCAGTTCCAACTAATGAAACTTCTGCTGAACAAGTTTATGAAAGGAGAAGAGCAGATAAAGGGAAGAAGCCTATGACATCTGAAGAAGTGGCTGCTGCTCAAGAACTTGAAAGGCTTAAAAGATTGAAACCAAAAACTCAAGAACAGATAGATCATGATGCAGAAGTTGCAAGGAAAATGGTAGAAGAAGATTTGGCTAGTGAAGAAGCTAAACAAGCTCAGATTGCTCAAGATGAAGAATTTGCAAGAAAAATGGCTGCTGATGATGTAAGAAATATAGCTGAATTCATGGAAAGAAAAAGATCAAAAGAAGTAAATCAAGAGGAGTTCAATGAACAGTTACAATATTTGTTGGATTCTGATGTGATTGTAAGAGCTCCAGTTCAATGGTTCTTAAAGATAAACAGTTGAATGAAGAAGAAAAGACAGAGGAGCTTAAAGAATTCATACTCAAAAAGAATGGAGTTGCAACATGGGAAGATCTGATTCAAAGGATAAGAGAAAGACAGAAGTCAGGGTACAAGACAAGGTTGCCAACAAAGAAGGAACTTGTTGAGTCTATGAAGCATTATTTGAAGAACTCAGCAAATTACTCCATGAATGACTTCAAGGGAAAATCTTATGCTATAATTGAAAAAGAATTCTATGAAACTTATGCTATTTTGAATACTCCAAGAAGAAGTTTCAAAACAGGTAAGAAGAGGGAATCAGAAACTATGGAATCAGAAGTTGCAAAGAAACAAAAGTCTGAAGAAGAAGGGTTAACAAATGAGAAGATCAGAAGTATGATGATGATTGTTCCAGAGTCTTCTTATATTAAACCTTTGCAGGTAAAACATCCAATCATTGACTAGGAAGTGTTCACTGATGGAAGAATGAAAGGATGGAAGATTATCAGACTTGGAGATATTTCTGAAAGATATAAGTTGTTTGAAGATTTACTCAAAGGCTTTGACAGAGAAGATCTAAATCAACTATGGAGCTTAGTGAAAGAGAAATTTAGAGATAAAGATCCTATTGAAGATAAAGATAAAGAACTATGGGTTCAATTAGAGAATTTATGATAGTTATCTTGTAAAGGAATCCTTGGTCTATAAAAGGATTGCCTAGGTTAAGGTTTAGATACACAATACAATACAAAACATATAGAAGTACGAATTAATTGATAGAGATTCAAGGTTGTAAACCCTAGTGATAGGAGATCACTCGTATTATTATTCTAATAATATTGAATCGTTGAAGTTGAAGGTTATCATTCTGTGTTCATTCGTTGTTTCATTCAAATCATACAAAACACATAGCAGTTAAGACTGTTGAAGGTAACAGTTAGGACTGTTGGAGATGGAAGTTAAGACTGCTGAAGAGTTTTGAAGACGTAAGCAGTTAGGACTGCTGAGTGAAGAAGTTAGTACGGTTTATGTTTATGATTTATGTAATAGATAATTATGGAAAATATATTGTGTATATCGTATAAGATTAGAATGATAGGTATCTTGTAAAGGAATCCTTGGTCTATAAAAGGATTGCCTAGGTTAAGGTTTAGATACACAATACAATACGAAACATATAGAAGTACGAATTAATTGATAGAGATTCAAGGTTGTAAAACCTAGTGATAGGAGATCACTCGTATTATTATTCTAATAATATTGAATCGTTGAAGTTGAAGGTTATCATTCTGTGTTCATTCGTTGTTTCATTCAAATCATACAAAACACATAAAGTCTTCTAAGTGCTAGCTAGTAAATTCCGCGTGCTAGACTACGTATAATTCTTAGTATCACATCTAACACAAGGAGTGTGTGTAGATCCGGTCATAGAAGACAATATTTTAGGATTTACTCAAATAGCCTATATGTGTATATTTGTGTGTTTTGACTTGTCACATTGACTTTTCATCCTCCCCATGAAACCCTTTTGTTGTACTCATTATTATTACAAGATACCCTTATAAAAATCCATCTGAGCTAATCTTTTAGTTGTTTAAACCTATATATGTTTTTGTTTTGTTACACCAATTCACCTATCACATCGTGTAATTTTAAGTCCATAATCATGGATTGCTAGTCGCTTTGGTCTGTTTGGTTTGATTAAGAAGATTAAAGAATGTGCGTTAATTGAAGACATGTTATTTGGATCAAGAAGACCCCCTAGTTTAAGTATTTTTGCGATTATGGTTCATCTCAAGTGGGGGGGGGGGGGGGGGGGAAGATTTTGCCATTTTATTTTACTTGTTCAAAACATGTATTGTATTTATTTGTTTATTTAAAGTATTGTATGTTGGTTGTAATTATAAAACCAAACTATTTAGTAGTTTATTATTCGAAGGTTGGGTTAGTATGATATCTAATTTGCCTATGTGTAACTAAGTTAAGTAAACTTTTAAGGGAAAATTGAAGATTAATGTTATCATACACTAACCCATTATTATTTTCTTTTTACTTATTTATTTTTATGTCACTAAGAGTTGTTATGTTATTAAACCAACTAGTTAGTTTTGTTTCAAGGATGAGTTAGTGTGCTTATTCATTTGCTTTTATCATCTAATTATGCAATATTAAAACGCAATTTGAAATTCATTACTATTACACACTAACTCATTATTTGGTTAACATCGATTCTTGAAGACATCTCTACTTGGTTCGTGGTTTGATAGTGGCTAGTAATAGATGGATTCTGGCCCTAGGACTATTTGTTTATTTTGTTTTTATTTTTAGACCTTTATAAAGTGAATCCCATGTTTTAATCATACCTTGTTTAAACCTTAAGCGTTTTTACATTGTTTACCCAATATTGCCTATAAGAATTATTTAGACCTAGACACTAGTGGTGGAGATTTGTATCATTGTCAATCCTATGATAGAATACTCGCTACGAGTCAGTCGTTGAGTGATCTCCTCAAAAAATGAAACACATAGATTAGTGAGAGTATGAGTGTATTTTGTTCCCTTTTCATGAAGTGCTCGGTTTTTAAATTTCTATCTTAGGTAATTTGTAAACTTATATCTTCCAGTTTTTACTTAAGAGATATCTTTTTAGGAATTATTAAACGGTCTACTTGAAGGCAAGTAGAAGTCAAGTGGGGGGATATTTGATAACATCAAATTAAATAGCGTTTTTACTATCATTATCACTTGCGTTTTACTCATTATTACTGATTTTATATAAGATTTGGTACTTAATTGTTTCATATTTGCATAATAGGACATTTATGAGCAGTAGAATGGAGAGACACAGAAATTGGGTCAATTTGGAAGAAAACCTAACGAAAATCTGGAAAACAAGGCACTACGGTGTAGAGAGGCAAAACAGCCTACACCGTAGATAGTGAAGACTTGGGAGCATTTTCTTGACGTAGCTTATAAGTCGTATTAGGGAATGTTGTTATACGACGTAGATGATTTGAAGACTTGTTAACTAGTCAATAGAAATTGATTCTATGCCATAGACTACTGATAACGCTCAAATTTTACATATTTTTATGCGCGTTATCTATGCTTTTATGCTTGCATATTGATGATTTATATGAACTTTTGATACTTAATAGACTAAATTTGATATTGTAGGTTCATGTGACGTGTCGTGGAAGATTTGTAAGAAAACACGAAGTTATGAAGCTTAAACGAAGAAACAAACTCAAGTTAAAGGTTCCTGACACCTGTCTACTATTTTGGCCATAGGTTTGAGCATACGACTCCGATTTAGTTGATTCAAGCGGCCATGGAAAGCTAAGAGATAGAGCTACAACTTTCATTCTTGTTTCAAAGGCTGAAAATGATCACAAGTACGCTGTACCTGCACTTAAGTATGGAGAACTTTTCACCAACGGAAGAATTCATTTGAAGACCAAAAGTGCGGCGGTTTTGCAAAGTAAGTGCGCCGTACTTCGACTCTGGTCAGCTAAAATGCATTAAATTGAGTCCCAACCGATCATATACTCCCCCAACTTCATCCCCAAGTGTTCTTAAGCCTAAATATACCCCAAAGAACACCAAGAACAGGTTACAATCGTCCATAACCAAGAATACCACTTGGGGAGGAAATCTTGAACAAAGAAGGAGACAATTCCTTGTTCCAAACACCCCTTACACCATACCACCACCACATTAAACGAATTTGGCTCATTGTTTCTTGTTACCAGAAGTGTAGTGAAAGTACCTTAGGGCTCGGGACAGAAGGAGTTGTTAATCGTGGGTTATTGTTAGTCGTTTTCATTGGGAAAACTTGTAATCGCCATCCATTTACTCTTGTAATCATTGGTACTATTCTTATTACTTTTGATATGGATATTTCTGAGTTTATTTAGTTTATTATTTGTATTCTTAGTTCTAATATGGAGTAGTCATTTAATGTTCGTTTGGGCGTCTTGTGATCTTTGATATGTAGTGTTTGGATACGTGTTTATTGTAATGCCTAAACATGATTTGTCTAAGTATATAGGCCGAAAGGGTACTTTATAGATCATTGTTCTATCATTCCACTTAATATATTGGTTATAACAACGTCTATAGGTCGTAAGGATTCATTGTTATTAATCGGTATAAACACTTGTTACACTTGTGGGTCGAAAGGGTTTGTAACTTGTGTTCACTTTATTTCTAACTTATTACACTATCTCCAAAATTTCTATATCTTGGTGATCATGCCTAAACAAACATATATTTAATAATTTGCTTGGTTCTTAATATTTCATTGCTCTCGTTATAATCTTGGTTTTTATACACGTTTGGTTAATTTGTTACGTGACAATCATATTGACCTTAGCACCTTAATAACATTCTGAGAAAACTACAATTCCCTTGGAACGACTTGGTCCTACCTAAACCTTTACTATAAACGGGGGTTATACTTTACTCATGTGTTTTATGTATTGAGTCGGTTAAAACTAGTATTATAAATTTAAAGCTTTCGAAACACATCAAAGTTTTTGGTGCCGCTGCCTGGAAATTGTTTTAGTTGTTATCAGTTTGTTTGCTTGTTTGTGCTTTTTATTTGCTTAAACGTGTTTCTAAAACGATCAAAATGTGAATATGTGTTCTGTCAGTTTGCAACTACGCCGCGCTTCGATTGTAGCGCGCCGCACTTTTTTTCTTTTCTTCATTTCCCTCGTTAAAAATTTGAATTAGTACGCTGGCTTTACATCTAAAGTCGCCGCACTTTACTCCTCAGAACTAAAATCTTCAATACTTCATAAAAATCTGTATATAAACTTGCTCAAGTGCTTATTTGAGGTTCTGTGGTTGCTTATGTGATTATATGCCTTGAATTATCTTTTACTTGTTAGTCGTTTTTTATTTTTTATAAGTTTTATATTAAGTGTTTAATATGTTTTAGTGTTATCTCATTATTTGCTTATTTTTGCTTTTTTGTCATTTCTGCTTTATTTGCTTATTTTATTTATTTTTGTTTATTTTATTTTCTGTTATAATCTAAAATTCTCAAAACTAAAAAAATTTAAAAACCCATAAAAACTGACGTAATTTTCCTAAAGTGCGCCGCACACTATCCAATTCAACAAGAACCCGACGTACTCACTCTCGAGTACGCCGCACTTAAACCCTAACGTAACATTTTTCCTAAAACATCACTATATATTTCAATTAAATATTTTAAAACCAGAAACTCACCCAGAAACGTAAAACGATCAACAAAATTTAAATCTGTCACTCACAGTACGTCATACTTGAACTCAAGTGTGCCGCACCTGCCTATCTGATCCAACCACAATCTTTTATCAATTTATCATTATTTTCTCTATATGTAATAAAAATTAAAATATATAAAAATATAAAAATATTAAAATATGAAAATATAAATATATAGATAAAATTTTGCTCTCTTTCTTTTAAACATTTTCATTTTATAACTTAATAAAAAAAAATGTCTTTTTGTAAGTTGCTTAAAGTATGTATAAATCCACGTTCTTTGGGAAAGCGACTCGTGAATCCATTATCGAAATTAAATAAAAATGTGAAAAAGAGAACCTATAAACTTAAAAAGACAAACAAAGAATTTGTTGAGATCAAGTCACTCAAATCTTCTATCGAACATCCTAAAATTAATGAAATTTTCGTCTTAATTATATTTGAAGAAGATGTCGCACCCCAACCCGATTCACCACCCCAAATAATTCTCGATCCTGATGATCAACCATGTGGGAAAGAAATAAGACTGTGGCACCAACTCCTGGTTGTGCCATTGTTCGACCCGATGTTGATCACAACTTTGTTATCGAGGGTACCCACTTAAAAATGATTCAAGAAAATAAATTTGATAGTTATCTGCGGCTGATCCGCATGACCATATCCGTGAATTTCTCGCAATTTGCGACATGTTCAAATATGGTGAAGCTTAAACTGAAGCTGTAAGGCTTTTGATTTTTCCTTTCTTTTTATCAAATGAAGCTAAAATCTGGTTCAACAAATTCAATGAATCATCAATAACGTCATGGGGTCAATTGAGAAGAGCTTTTATAAGCAGATTCTTTCCACCTTCGTTATCTGAACGTCTTTTACTCGAAATCAAAAAATTATCTCAAAACATATGTGAAAGTCAAACCGAAGCGTGGCTACGACTTAAGAACATGCTTTGGAAATGTCATGGGTACGGTCGGACCAAAAAAGCTATCATTCAAATATTCTATCATGGTCTAGACGAACTCACTCAAGGAATTCTTGACGGAAAAGCCGGATGAATCTTCCTTTACAAAACTTCTAATCAAGCTTTTCAGCTTCTTAAGGACAAATTCCTTTTCCAACGCGATTGGCCCGGAAAATCTCAAAACAAATCCAATCCAAAAACCGTTGCTTTCGCCGTTGAAGGTAGCAGTGATGATAATAACTCACGATTGATGAAAAAGTTGGAGGCTCTATCAATAAAAATGGATTCCCAATTTCAGAGCCTAAAAGAAGAACTCAAAAATAATTGTAATAGATATAGCAACAATGGAGGTAATTATGCTTTTGAAAATTGCTTGAACGATGACACACCGATGTGTGAACGTCATGAAGTAAATTACGTCTAACATGGAGGTTATCAAAATCAAAATTCTCGTTATTGGAATTCTCACCTATCCCATTATAAACAATCTCAATCAAAAAACAATTATGAAAAAACGCTCACGGAATTAAACATTGATGTAAAAAATGATTTGGAAGATTTCAAAAGCTATATCTGTAGCAAGAGAACTGATCACGATAATATTTTTGACAAAAAATTTTGCAAAACCACCGAGGTTTTACCCAAAAACAACAAAAAGTCTAAAATTGTCAACCAAGATCAACCTCAATCTGAAACAGATCTCGAAAAATCAATCAATAAATTCTTGAATGGTTAAAGAGTTTCAAACATGTTTGTCAAGAACATAATCAACGACCTAAATTTGAAAATGAAGCAAAATGAAAAGAACCACCAATCCATAATTAAAAACATGGAACGAAAAATGGATGAGTGGTTAAAATCTCAAAAGTATGCCTATTCCGAACAAAAGGATAAGACTGACCCACCTACTCCCGCTCACACTGAGCACGTGAATGCCGTATTAACAATGAGTGGAGAGTCCGATGACCTTCCAAAAATCCAAAAAGAGTCAACACCTTCGGTCATCGTTAACAATAAAACCGAAAAAGATCAATCAATTAAGAAGATAACGAGAAGGGACTATTATGTGGTAAAATCAAAAGAATCTCCATCACTTGTGGAGTACATACCAAAAATTCCATACCTTCAATGTTTAAAAGTGGATCATTCCCATTTGAACCGTATTATAAAAGAATCTTAAATCAAGGATGAGTCTAGCTAAAGACTAGTGAAAAAAATTAAGCGCTTTTCAAGGCACTCCGCGATTTTAATTATTTTGCATTGTGTGAGTTTTGTTTTGTTTGTTTGTGTGTGTTAGTTTATTTTCGGTGTTTTGTTAGTTTTTATATATTTATTTTTCTTTTCGTTTTTGTTTTTTTAGTTATTTTCTGTTTGTTAATAAATTTAAAATAAAATATATATTATGAAAAAAAGTTTACAGTTTTCCAAGTACGACGTGCATATCGCCAATGCATGTTGCTCTTTGTCACTGTGTCTTAAAATGTTTTGAACTTTGTCGGTGTGTTCGCTGAAAACCCTAACGAGACTATAACTCGTCCACTTGGGACACCGAGGGGTTTAAAGGCTTGTTGCATACGCTAAATGCAACCGTGTTGCCTACGAAAGTGTGCTTTTGTATTTTACGTTTTTCTTGTAGTTTTGTTTATTTTGCAAGTTTAATGAATAAGTGGAGGTTGATCGGATGGCATATTATAATTGGAGGTGATATGATCGGATTGTTATAATATGTATGGTTGATTTCACATGCTTATGATGGCGTGCTGTGTTGCGCCGCATCTTTCAAAATTCAGCCGATCACTTATGAACCCCGGGAAGTCTCGTTTCTCTTATATGTTTTATTTTTCCCATTTATCCTACTTTCAAGTTTAATCTTTTTAATTACGCATATTGCTCAACTTAAGTGTGGGGGGAATGAATTTAAAAAATGAGACGCATTCTTATATCGATTAAACGTTTGTTTGCCCTTTTAGCTTATCTATTTTAAATTTCGCCATTTAGAATAAAACTTAGTAAATAAATAAAGTTTTTGAAATCAGAGATGTGTCCGGATTGATAGAGCAGATCCGACTCGGGATCGATGACATTACTTGCGCATTTATAACCATTACCACTATATGTGAGGATTTTGAGCCTATATCGTCATACGTCCTTTATGCTTGATTTCTTTGTTTATGGGTGTGCTGGTGATTTAATCGATTCTAGAACTTGTGCTTGAAATCATTACGAGACCGTAATGAGATCACATTCGTGTGATATAGGTATTTATAAATGATAAAGTGGCAATTAGGATTTAACCCAAATGGCCATTCCATTTAACATATTTTTTATTCTTTAGCTAATTACACTGATAAGCTAACCACCCAATAAAACCCTTCTGTAGCACTCATATTTAGTGCTGGATACCCTTAGTATAACCTGTAGAGCCATTCTATTCATTTCTTACATCCACTAAAATAAAAATACAAAAATATATAACTTTAGCCTAGCCTTACCTTTTGTCGGAAGTCTAACGGTTGGTTGGTAGTTGCTTGGTATGGTCGGATGATTTTTGATTAATAGTTTGTTCGTGCTTGTTATAAGTGATGTGCCATTTCAAAAATTATGAAGATGGCTAGCTTCGTAATTTTATTTTTTGTGGTGTATTCTTATCTCAAGTGTGGGGGAATTGTTGATTGTGCTATAGAAAAAGTGTTGAAGTATGAATAAGAGTTGGCGTGTTGTTTGTCTGCCAGCTAGAGCGATTATAGAGGTTGAGATATTCGACAACCTCATGGGTTTGTGATATGTTTGGTAGCTAGCAACATGGTTTCTTGGAACTTTCGACTATTATCTTTGTTTTAAAACCAATTCCAGTAAATATTTCCCAAGCCTTATCCATTCCCTTATGAACCCTTAGCCTAACATTATAACCCTAATAAAAGACCTCTTTTGATATTTATACTTGGTGCTTTGTTGGGTATGCTTCTCGCACCAAAATGTGACAACATATGTGTGATTACATTAGTTATCTTATTTGCCACAAACACATGGACTAGAACCGTCAATATTGTAAAGTCATGTGTTTTGGCTCTATAAATACACCTCCTAGACTTCACTAGGAGGGTTGAAGCTTGTGTTTGTTTTTCCCTTTCCTTTTATTATTATCAATAATACAAGTTTCCTCTTTATCTCTTTACTACTTTCTCTCACTAAACCTTTGCCATGGAGATGATAATCTTTCATCATCCAAGACCTCCCGATTCACATAAGTTAACCAAAACACGATCCATCAATTGGTATCAGAGCCACGGTATTAGTTTTGGTTGATTGTTAGTGATTTTTTCTTGTCAAAATCGTATTTATTTGAGGTTCAGATCTGTTTGTTTTTTAATCTGTTTGTGATGCTGTTGCAATATTTTATTGTCAAAAAGTACCATAAACAGTTTATCTACGTTGTGTGTATCTGGTCCATTTTGTTGTCTGTATACATCTTTATCCTTTTTTCTGTGACTGATTTGATTAATTGCCGTGAAGACTAAATGGGTTGGTCTTTTTTAACCCGTGAATATTGTGGTAATATTGCTGATATAAACTGATCAGAAAAAGAGTCAAAAGGTGGTCGGAAAATATAGTCGGAAAATTTTGGCCGGAATCTCGCCGGATTTCTTGGTCAAAAAGTCAAAACCCTTATTTATCGCAGTTGCTTGTAAAGCAAATGCGATAAAACCCTCATCTATCTGGATTCGATTTCTTGTATAAGAAATTCGATAATATCCAATCTCGATAATTTATCGCTGTTGCGTTTTTTTATCGCAGTTGCGTTTTATCGCAGTTGTGACAACGCTTATCGCAGTTGGTACAAGACCACTTATCGCAGTTGCTCGGGTCAATCGGTCAACGGTCAAACTGGTCAACGGTCAAAATAAAAAGAAAAAGAATGAAGATGAAGAAGATGAGACAAACCTTGAACATAACCTCACTGCCACTACAATCCCATCCCGACTACATACAAATCTAACCCATCAACAACAACTTAATCTAATCCTACAACAAATCCCATCTCATGTCTCAACATAATAAACTCGGACTGAAAAAAAAATAAAAATAAATAAATTAATCTTATCTAGATCTCAGTCTAATCTTTATCGTATGGTACATCAATCACACGAATTGAAAAGATCATCATAGATCTGTGATAAGAGTATATGTTTTTCCGAAAAGAAAAGAAATACTCATAACAATTATGTTATAATATTTCTTTGATTCGTTCATTGAAAAAACAAACAATACATGATGAACCTACCTTAGATCTTCACAAGATCTTGAAGCCAAACCGTCAATATTAAAGGGTTCGTGTGGATTGCTTCTGTTAAATGAGGTTCGAAAGGTACAAGGTTATTGTGTAGGTGAGATGAGTTGGGATGTGAGAAGCTGATGATGGATTTTGAGTGTGGAAAGGGGCGGATTTTTTTATGAAGATGAGAGAGGCGGATATTTTAGGAAAAGTGAGATTAGGGTTAATTGGTGTCTTGAGGAGGTTTTTAATACCCGGATGTTTAGGGTAAGAGGATTATGGATCGAGTATTTCCATCAAACATGGACTGGGTTGTTGGATCGCTTATGGGACTTAGCAGATTAACAATTGGACTTGGGCAATTAAATTCAAAATGGTTACACCAATATAAATTTAACACATTGGGCTGAAAAACGTGGAGTCTAATTCTCATATATGGGCTGTGATTGTTTATAGCTTATATCTTGTTGAAATTATGATTTGATTAAGTGTTATTTTTTTGGTCTAACAAATCTTCACGGGGATACGTTTTTGACAAGATTGGGAAAAAACCATTATCATAGTTCACCTTAACCGTCAAAAGGCTAGTGTTGAGTATTGAACCGCAAGATGTGACTACGGGGATAATTCTTTATTATTTATTTGAGGTTGAAGTGAAATATCACGGGTGCGTGTACTTAGTATCTTGAAGATATCGGGGTTGGTTGGATGCATGATTCTTCGAGATCCTTGTTCGAGCTTATAATCTTCAAAATGATTAAGACTTGGATATCTAGTTATTTTTTTCTTTCTACCTATTACAAAATAACTATCACTTTAAAGGAGTTACGTTGTAGTGCTCAAGTGTCACACAAGATGTGGATTATTCAAGATGAATTCATATACAGTAAAGGATGGTTGGATGGGTATATGAATCGACCTATGCTTAAAGGAGTTACGTTGTAGTGCTCAGTATAGGTTCCTTAGTCAGACAATAGTGCAAGCTTAAGTCACAAGCTCGGGTTATTTTACTTCAGTCTCAAGTTCGTAATACTGGGTTTTCTCCATCAGTGGTCACTACAAAAAGCCGTCAGAATGATAATGGGGTCGGTAAAGTGTTAGTTGAGAAGAGTATAGAAGAGTAGAGATTTTATCTGCAGTTGATTCTCACGGGCTATTTATGGTACTTCACACATCTTCGCTTAATTGGACATACAGGGTGTACGCTGCCTCCGTTTCCATCGTAACCATAGTGTGTATGCTTCCGATTCCGCGAAGACATCGTGGGGGAAGAGAGAGTAGATGTGCTTTGACTTTCTTTGACTTTCTTTGCATTTTTTGCGAAAACACTCTTTTTCCAGATGGATCTGCATTCAGGGGGAAGAAATGTGCACATCAGGGACGCATAACAGACTCACGTGATCGAGCTTACAATTTTATTACTACCGGAAGACATCCGCAGAGATGATCAGTGGTTCAGTTTAGTGATTTTGGTGTACTCGTTTCAACTTTCGCAGAGTGTGATGTGCGAAGTAGCCTACTTATGTGAGAAGATCTTGCTGATTTCTTGCATGTTACCCCCGAACGGAGTTTCCGCATTAAGCATAATCGTTTGCTTGGTGTGGTTTACAATGTCATCTACAAATTCCGCTGCGTACTTACAACCTTCAAAAGTTAGAAGACGTGTTAACTACATCAAAGTTTCGAATCTGCTGAAGACGGTTGTCAGTTTGGGGGGAAGCTGATTCAGAAACTTCACCAATAAGAAGTGTACGAAGAAGCCGTTAAAGACATGCAGCATGAATTGGGGGGAAGTTAATCCAATTCATGTTTATTACATCATTTGACTACAAGTGAAGAAAAGTTCTCAAGCCGAGGTACAAGATATAGACAAAGAGCGTCAACCGTAATCATCCTCAGCACATGAAGAGCTTATGAAGACCTTTCTTTATTTGTATTTTTTACTTGTAGGATATGATGTAAGTAATCCCATATGTTGCCACATTGGGGGAAGATTGTTGGGTACGCTTCTCGCACCAAAATGTGACAACATATGTGTGATTACATTAGTTATCTTATTTGCCACAAACACATGGACTAGAACCGTCAATATTGTAAAGTCATGTGTTTTGGCTCTATAAATACACCTCCTAGACTTCACTAGGAGGGTTGAAGCTTGTGTTTGTTTTTCCCTTTCCTTTTATTATTATCAATAATACAAGTTTCCTCTTTATCTCTTTACTACTTTCTCTCACTAAACCTTTGCCATGGAGATGATAATCTTTCATCATCCAAGACCTCCCGATTCACATAAGTTAACCAAAACACGATCTTTATACATCATGCTTATGCCACGTCGGTGTAGTTTTGTTTCTTGTACAAGCATATGATAATTTAATGAATCATGTCTGAGCGTTTGAGTGTAATTTCCTTATATTCTCCATCATATAAATAATGAGTGTGAGTGAATTATACTTTCCTTATTTGTGAGGTGCTTAGTCATGTTATCCCAGCTCAAGGATCGTTATATATCTCTGTTTTCACTTACTAAAAATCCAAAAAAAATTTTCAAAATATTCTTTTTGTAAAGCTTTGTTTTTTTCCCTATATTTGCTTGAGGACAAGCAAACTGTTAAGTGTGGGAGAGTGTTTGCGCTTATTAAACTTTCTTATAAAAACCAAAAATATTTTTCGATAATTTCAGAAGATTTAAATTTTTTTCTCTCCTTTTGTCATATATATATTTCTTTTTAATTTTTCTTTTCTTAGATTTGCATGAGGGTAAACAAAGAGTTAAGTGTGGGGAATTTGATAACACTCAGATTATACATATTTCTATACGCGTTATCTATGCTTTTATGCTTGCATATTGATGATTTATATGAACTTTTGATACTTAATAGACTAAATTTGATATTGTAGGTTCATGTGACGTGTCGTGGAAGAATTGGAAGAAAACACGAAGATATGAAGCTTAAACGAAGAAACAAACTCAAGTTAAAGGTTCCTGACACCTGTCCACTATTTTGGCCATAAGTAGAGCATACTAACTCCGATTTAGTTGATTCAAGCGGCAACGGAAAGCTAAGAAATAGAGCTACAACTTTCATTCTTGTGTCAAAGGCTGAAAATGGCCAAAAGTATGCCATACTTGCACTTAAGTACGGCGCACTTTTCACCACCGGGAAAATTCATTTGAAGACCAAAAGTGCGGCGGTTTTGCAAAGTAAGTGCGCCGTACTTCAACTTTGATCAGCTAAAATGCATTAAATTGAGTCCCAACCGATCATATACTCCCCCAACTTCATCCCCAAGTGTTCCTAAGCCTATATATACCCCAAAGAAAACCTAGAACAGGTTACAATCGTCCATAACCAAGAATACCACTTGGGGAGGAAATCTTGAACAAAGAAGGTGACAATTCCTTGTTCCAAGCACCCTTTACACCATACCACCACCACATTCAACGAATTTGGCTCATTGTTTCTTGTTACCAGAAGTGTAGTGAAAGTACCTTAGGGCTCGGGACAGAAGGAGTTGTTATTCGTGGGTTATTGATAGTAGTTTTCATTGGGAAAACTTGTAATCGCCATCCATTCACTCTTGTAATAATTGGTACTATTCTTATTACTTTTGATATGGATATTTATGAGTTTATTCAGTTTATTATCGTATTCTTAGTTCTAATATGGAGTAGTCATTTTATGTTTGTTTGGGCGTATTGTGATCTTTGATATGTAGTGTTTGGATACGTGTTTATTGTAATGGTTAAACATGATTTGTCTAAGTATATAGGCCGAAAGGGTACTTTATAGATCATTGTTCTATCATTCCACTTAATATATTGGTTATAACAACGTCTATAGGTCGCAAGGATTCATTGTTATTAATCGGTATAAACACTTGTTACACTTGTTGGTCGAAAGGGTTTGTAACTTGTGTTCACTTTATTTCTAACTTATAACACTATCTCCAAAATTTCTATATCTCAGTGATCATGCCTAAGCAAACGTATATTTAATCATTTGCTTGGTTCTTAATATTTCATTGCTCTCGTTATAATCTTGGTTTTTATAAAAGTTTGGTTAATTTGATACATGGCAATCATATTGACCTTAGCACCTTAATAACATTCTGAGAAAACTACAATTCCCTTGGATCAACCTGGTCTTACCTAAACATTTACTATAAACGGGGGGTTATACTTTACCCATGTGTTTTATGTATTGAGTCAGTTAGTTAAAACTAGTATTATAAATTTAAAGCTTTCGAAACACATCAACTACCACATAGCTCTACGCCATAGATAATGAAGACTCAGAGTCCTTTTTTATTCGTGACGCATACGACATTGACACTTACTTAGCCCTACGCCACAGATTGATCGAGGGCACCAGGCACTATAAATACACACGCTAACTCAGCCATTGTGCATCATTTACTTCCAGAGGTCGACTAGGGTTTCATCATGGACGATTTTTTGCTGTTCCAAACTGTAATCCAAAGGAGAAGACACCAAGATTCATCATCATCAATAGATCAGGTTAGTTTAATTATCGATAACACTAAGTTTTTCATTACCATTGATTTGAACATCGTTTTTTTTTGTTCAAACTATGATTCTCGGCTAAACACCATGTGTATTAGCCTCGTTATAAACCCTTGATTACTTTTAATATGATTATTCGTTTGGTAATTGATTTTGTTAGATATCTCTTATGTTTGTAATAGATCCTTGCATTTTGGTATTAATTATGACCACTTAGTTAATGATAGCTTAGTAATTAGGTGACTAATAACATCAAATAATGTATACTTTCTACTATCAATATCTCTTCTAATATGCTCATTATTCTTGTGTTTTTATGAGAATTCGTACTCAATTGCTTCCTATTTGATTAATAGGACTTATTTGAGCATTGGTGCACAGAGATGTGGAAATGAGAAGAGACTTGAAGGAAAACGAAGAAAAGCTGGAATCAGCGTTAATTACGCTGTATAAGATCCTCTATGCCTACGCAGTAGTTACATTGTCACTTCAAACACCAGGTCAACCAGAAGTAACAAGCCCGCAAAATCTATATGGAGTTATGAAGGATCCTGGATCAGAAATTATTACGGCGTAGGTGAACCCTAATCCTTATGAATAATGCATTCCTAGGGATGGTTACGGCGTAGGTCATCACATATGCCTACACCGTAATGACTACAGGGCCAGCAAAATCTATAAATACAAGCCCTAATTCAGTCACAATTACATATCATTCACCACACATGACCAAGGACGACTAGGGTTTATACCAAGGTCGTTTTCCAGCCAATTCAAGCTGCTTTTCAAGGTAGAATCCACCTCAATCACCATCAAAGATAGATCGACATAGTGTAATCGTATCATTAAAAATTTTTACTTTCTTTAATGATTTATGTATATATTTTTTGTTGTGATTACTACCATGCTCGGCTAAACACCTTGTGCGTTAGCCTAGTTATGATTTATTCAATACAATGATTTGAGTTCCTTCGTTTAATTATCTTTCTTGTTAGATATCTTATATGTTTGTCGTATGATCCTTACGTTTTGGTAGTATCTAAGGTGATTTAGTACTTAGTAGGTTAGTGAGTTGGATACTTCCTCGATGCATACTTTTTTTAATTTCCGTAAGAAATAACGCCAATGTCATTTATTTCATTTCTTTTTATCTAAGTATGTATTACGTAGCAACAACAATAACAACATCAATTTTTTTACGAATATTTATGTGTGGATAATAAATTTAATCTCCAATGTTCTGTTTAATTACTCCAACAAAAAAGATAATTTTTTATGGCTGAAATGGTGTGAATAAAATAAACCAAACAAACATAATGAACAAGCAATTCAATAAAACCTCAAAGTGTACCCAACCGGGATTTCAAGAGAAAACTCTCTTTTTTCTATAAACTCATAATAACTTCTATCAGAAACCTAAACCTATTACAATGATTTATAGTCCGGATGAATCTTGAAGAGCAAGCTAAATATCCCGACTATATTTAAATTAAGGAATGAAATAACTCTTAAAAATATAAAATAATCTTTAATGAAAATAAGTAAACTATTAAAATGAAAAAGATAAATTACGACAATTATAGATTATATTGTCGTTTTACCCTTCAATCTTCTCGAACTTTTGAAACACATGACTTTACATGTTGCCCGAAGGACCTGCGGCTAAGCCAGAGGAGCGGTAGCCCAAACGTGCCCTGCATCATTCTCCTCCCCTTGGAAAGACACGTCCTCGAGTCTTGTCTTTCCAAGTCTCGAACTATGAGACTTTCTAACTCCCCTATGTTTCCTTAACACGGCTTCTCTATGGAGAATGACATTCCATTATGCCAACCATTCAATAAGATCATCCAGGTGTCATCCTCACTCACATGACCGTTGCCTCGTTCGGCGACTTTACGCTTAGCTTGGTTTTGAAATTTGTCTAAAGTTCCTTCACTTGTTTAAGTAGGTCTTCATTCTCCACAACACATGGTCCTCACTAGTTAGCTGTGTCATTGCCTTATCTGACGAATCTACGAGCTATATAACCAAACGGTTTTCCACGTTGTTGATACAAATAATGTCTAAAACCTTTATTCGTATTTTTCGACATCTCTATGTTTTGATAATAACAAAATCTAAAAACGTCTTACGTCAAAATTAAGGTAAACAAGTTTTTAGTCATAATATTCCATTTAGACGTAAATCACTCAAGGTATGAACAAACAAATCTACAATTTGACAAATGATCAAAGAATTAATTTTTGTTCTAAACTTCACATTTTTAATGTGACAAAACATTTTTTCAAAAATACATTTTACAAATTATTTTTGAACTAAAAAGGAATGTTTTATTTGGAAAAATAAGTTTAAAAATCCCAACAGCTATTTTCCCCTCCAAAACAGCTCCAAACATCCCCAAATAAACCTTCACCACTAAAAACAAATAAAGGAGCGTTTTTATCCCCCCCCCCCCCCCCCCCGGTACCAATAAAGGACTGACGGAACCATTAAATTTAGTGGTGCCGTCCAAATTTTAACGGTACCGTCCATCCTGTAATGGCTAGTTTTTGTTTGCCTATAAATACTAGATCAGTTTACAATTTTTTACTCACCCATTTTCACAGAAAACTTTCTGAGTTAAATCCATAATCTCTAGTCTTCTTTTTTTGATCATTCATTTGTTTTTGTTTAAGAGCGATCCAATCATCCAAGCAAGTGATCACCCTCATTCGTTTACTAGTGCAAGAGAAGAACAGATCGTATCAAGAAGATACAAAGTGTTGTAGTGATAGTGTTGTGCATTCGTAACATTTGTTACATACTTATTGTATCTAGATATACATCAAGTTGTCCATTGTCTTGTTTAGTTAGCTTGTGTGGATCACTGTGATCGTGTAGAGATCATGGAGATCTTTTATAGCTTGTGTTGATAGTGTGTATATTGTGAAGATAGTGTGTAGATCGAGTGGATCGAGGGTATATTGTATGGATCTTGTAGATTGTGTGATTTGTGAGGATCAGGTAGATCATGAGTGAGATTGGTACTAGCTAGATTAGTACTCAACATTTAGCTTAGTATTGGTGTCACACCCCCAAAATCTGTGTTTGCATCGGAATGAAATTTCAGGGGCGTGATGTTCTCGGTTACAAAGTACAAGGCAATAAAGAACGACCTCAAAGTGAGTCGTTATAAAAACAAGCGTTTGATTTAAAATAAAGTTTTACAAAACATAGTTATCAGAGTTGACCATCAAAATGTAAGATTTAAATACATAACCAAACGCTAAATAATGTAAGAAAATCTCCATCATGATGTGCGTCCAAAATGTGACTCGAAGTGCTTCCATACAAAAGGCGTATCAATATCACCTAGTTACCTGAGAATACACGCTAAAAGGGTCAACAAATAATGTAGGTGAGAGTCATAGGTTTAAATAAACAGTAAGGCGGACCACAAGATTTCAATAGCAAGACAGTACAACAAATATAATGTCACAACCAAAAATAATATATACAATGCCTAAGCTCATGACCCCGAAGCTCGACGTACTCGTATGCAATTAAGCACAATAATATCAATGCCCCAATAAGTGTTTGCCAGACACTCGGAAATAATCCGAATGATATGCGTCCGTTTACCCAGTTGGCGCGACCAACCCGGACGGGGTGTCAACCCAAATAGATCTATTCATAACATCCGCGCTTACAAGTAATTAACGGTTCATGATTCAAAAGGGGACTTTAATGGCAATGTGGTAACTTAGGCAAAGTAACAGTTTTAGTACTTGTGTCCGTATGTAAAAACAAGTAGTGTATTCCCACCCCGAGGGTTTAGAAATCATGTATAAACAATATAAAAGTCGGGGCTATGAAACTCACCTTAGCAAAGCAAATCTCGTTTGGTATTATGTAAACGGCAATATAGGTCCAATAACTCTAATCGCGACCTAAATATACATATGTCTTAGGTTTTGAAAACAAGGTCAAGCATGCAAGTCTTACTCTACATTATCACTTGTACATGTCGTTGTACCATTTGTTGTCAAAATATAATTGCGTCGTTTTGATCCTTTATTAGAAATTACTACTTTTAGAAACATAACTTGTTTATTTCATAACCAAGTTTTAATCGTCGCGTTAATATGTTTCATAATTTCTCTAACGCGTCTAATAGGTATACACATGATTCTACAATTTTTGTTTACTTTATTTTAACCAAAATATACTCAAAATGGTCTAAAATTCACTTTTAAAAATTCTAACAGCTTATAAGTAGGCTGTCAAAGTTATATTTTGCCGCAAATCTTCTTTTGGCCATAACTTTTGCGTCGTAGCTCGGTTTCTTAAGTTTGACCTATCCACGCGAAGGTATTTAAGTGTACTCTAGGCTTTTCCAGGTCTCGTCTAGCCTAAACATCATTTAATCTCAGTTTTTCATTTCCCAAAATCTGGACAGAATGTCCTTTTTCAGAAAATAGTCATTTTCGTCGTTTAACTTTAAAATAGCGTATCTTTTTCGTTATAGACCCGTTTTAACTCATTCAAGCGACCACGTTTTCGTTATTAAGTCTATTTCCTATATTTCTAGCCTATTAATGTCCCTAAGCTACTGATTTTTCCAGTTCTTGTAAAAGTGGACAGATTGCTTATTATAAGTATCAAAATTATTTTCTAACCTTCTAGTAATTATGTTCACTTAACCACAAATTCCAAATATCATCCTAGATCCTCCATCAACTTTCCAACATAACAATAGTGGTCTAAACATAAACCTAGCAACATCCAAAGTCCATGTATTAAATTATCAAGCATGTCTAACTACACAAGTTTATTACTCTACATAATTATAAGGTTTGTTACCACCATTTTTATGGATAGTTTCTCTAGTTAGTTTCCTTGTAACAACATATTGTTAAAAACATAACCTTTACTAAAGGATCATTATAAAAGTAACTTGTTATTAACATGTTCCAAGTGATAATGAGCATAGATTACTTGGCAAGCATGTACAAATCATGGAAATCATGAAGAGTTAATAAGTTTACTTACAAAGATGATTTGTGAAATGAATGTTGGAAATCACTAGATTACCCACAAGACTTGTGCTCTAAAACCCTTGTTAATAAGCCCTAATAACCTTGATTCTTGCCACAACAAAATTCCTCCTCTTTCTCCTTAGTGTGTGTGTCGAAATATATATATAGAGATGGAAGGGAGTTTTATTTTTTTCTTACATGAAATAGTTAGCCAAAAATGAAGGTAACTAAGGCTATATATACTAGGATATTTTCAAGGAGTGAATAGAGAAGTCAAATGTCATGATTTGGTCCAGGAGGGGGGGGGGGGCAAGGAGACAAAGTGGTGGCTTAGCCCAAAAGTTAAGCACACTTTGTTGGATAATTAGATAAGAAAAGTAAGTTTGTCTAATAATTATGGGACAAGAGAGGGGAAGGGGGCGGCATGGGTAAAGTTTGGGCATAAAAAGAGTAGTTTTATTACAAAAATATATATATTGTAGGTACTTGGTGTTAAAAATATGTATTGGTTGTTGTTTCGGTGATTAACTAAAATTATACGTGATTAAACGTAAGTTGTAAAGAAATTACTTTGGGTGCCAGGAAATATTTTTGGAACTTTTGTAATAATTTTGGAAGTATGAAAATACGATAAAAATAATCATTGAGAGAATCGGGTATATTGGGTGTTAAATATTAAATAACAATTAATGTTTGTTGAATTTAAAACCATAAGTAACTAAAGAATAGAAATTTGTTTTATGGTTTAGAATTGTGAAATGGAGCAGGAGCAAGATACTGGAGCATTGTGGACTAAATTTGACATAAGTCTTAGTTCACTTAGAATTTATTCTAGGCTTTCACGTCGGTTCAAGTAAAAAGTCTTACATAAAGTGTTTTCAAATAAACGTCAAGAAAGTAAATTAGAGTTTGCTTGACCTGAAATTTTGCAGGTTGTGTTAGTTGGAAATAGTGATAAGCAATGTTGTATGGTTTTCTCTGCCTGAAGCGATTATCGAGTTGGGTACTCGAGGAGTGGAGTAGGGCGAAGAGGATCTTCGTTACCGAACGACTATAAATCTCTGTGTCTCAGTTTGATCTTTCCATCTCTTACTCTTTATCTTGCAATTTACATTTTAGTAGTTGTAGTTTGTTTATTATAGTATAGTCATATAGTGTTCATATTGCAATCGATTGATTTCACAAAACTACGAATCAAAGTTTTTCGTAAAGTAAACTTTACAACAAAGTGAAAAATGGTAAAACTATTCCACCCCCCCTTTTCTAGTTTTCCACAGTTGGTATCAGAGCTACGTTAACCAAGATTTTTAAAATGTATTGTATTTAAAACTTGAATCGATCAATGGATTTCGACAAATATCAAGAAGGGTAATCTATGCAAAGACCACCACTTTTTTAAACCGATTGTTTTATCAATTGGAAAACAAGATTCAAAACTTATGTGAAATCAAAAGATATTGATCTTTGGCATGTTATTACCGAGGGTGATTTTAAACCGATTGAAAAGAATCTGGAAACTAGAAAAGATGAAGTAGTTCCCAATGATAAACAAAGTGATAATCTTAAAAGAAAGCTAGCCAAAAATAATGAGGCTAAAATGATGATTTACAATGCTTTGTAGATAAAGGAGTTTGAAAGAATTTTTATGTGTAATACGGTAAAAGAAATTTGGAAAGTCACCCATCAAGATAATAATCAAGACAAAGAGAACAAGATCGATCTTCTTGTGCAACAATATGAATAATTTTCCATTCCGGAAGATGAAACTATAGATAGTGCTTTTGCTAGACTTAATACTATTATTACTAGTCTTAAAGATCTTGATGAAGGTTACTCTAGCAAGAATTATGTTAGGAAGTTTCTTAGGGCTCTACATCCTAAATTGAGAGAAAAGGTCACCACCATTAGAAAGTCAAAAAACTTGGCGACATTATCACTTGATGAACTTATAGGGAACTTAAAAGTTCATGAAATGATAATCAAAAAAGACTCCGATATAGTTACAGGCAAAGGAGAGAAAGTAAGATCTCTAGCTTTGAAAGCCAAGAAGGAGTCTAGTGATGAGGAGAGTTCGGCTTCCGATAGTGAAGATAAAGAGTATGCCTTAGCGGTTAGGGACTTTAAAAAGTTCTTTAGAAGAAGAGGTAGATTTGTAAGACAGCCTAGAGACGAAAAGAAGACGTTCCAAAAGAATCGGGATGACAAGAAAGGAAAAAGTGATAGGAAATGTTTTAGATACGGAGATCCAAATCATCTCATCAAAGAATGTCCTAAACCACTGGGAAACAAGAATAAAAGAGCATTTATAGGAGGTTCTTAGAGCAATTGCGGTGAGGAAGAAGAGGAAAATCCCAACGACGAAACATGTCTCATGGCTCATACTCCAAATGAGATATGCTTGGGAATCGACTTGGAGCCCGACGAATGGGTCAAGGATAGTGGATGCACTAATCATATGACGGGAAATCGAAGTCTATTCTCATCATACAAAGCATACAACGGAGGTAATGTCACATTTGGTAGTAATTTAAAAGGCAACATCATAGGAAAAGATACGATCACTCATAACTCCCTCACTATTAGAAATGTTGAGCATGTAGATAATCTAGGATTTAACTTGCTTAGTATTAGTCAAATGTGTGATAATAAGTATAGAGTAATATTTTTCGATGAGGGTAGTGAGATTACTACGGATGGCAAGACCATAGGTAGAGGAGTTAGAAAAAATGGCTTATTTATGATGAAAATGGGAGATAAGTGTAGGACCTTAGATCCATAAGTTTATCACACAATATTAAGCACGAATATGGTGGCAAGAGTATATATGTGGCGTATAACACTAGAGAGAGTGAGGAGAGAAAGTAAGAGAGAATTTCATTATTAAACACACATTACACACTCAAGCACACCCTTACAAATGAGACATGGGTGGCTTTTATACTTGAAATGAAACGCCCTAATGGGCCTTGATATGGGCTCGGTTTGGATTGTGGATTGGATATGGATTACATTGAATATTAAGGACTAGCTTAACATAAATATTAACCTATTAGCTTAGCCCAATCCACGAGCCCATTGACTATTCTATTATATTCTACAATACATTACAAAGTTAAGAATACATGAATGACCATCACTTCTACTTTAATGCTAACAATCTCCCCCTAAGGGGTGGTCATTCAAAAGATGCTCCATGTGATTAGGTCATTTGTTTTCTTGGTCTTTAGCTTTGTGTGTCGTTGTAGAATAGACTTGATTCTTTGTTCCTTCATGCTTTGTGATCTTTGATCAATGACTTTTAATCGTTCTTGCCTTTGATCAATATCTTCTTATGATTTGTTGTGTCGTCTTCTCCATCATACTCATACTTCTTGAAAATACTTTGAACTTCATACTTATGTCTTCCTCATTTGATTCTTGAACTTTTTCTTGACTTATTGATTAGCTCTTGACTTCGACGTAACTCTTTGTCTTAAACTTGATCTTTTTGTCTTGAACGTTCTTTACTTGAGCTTGTTGAGGATGAACTTCATAAGTATGAGTATGTGGAGGTGAAGATGTTGATGAATGAAATGATGGTGGTAAACGGCATTTCCTCCAAGGGACTATCATCAGTACCTGCATAAAAATGTTAGTTGAAATCACCAATCGATCATCGTGGACTTTTCTTAGAGATCAGACCACTACGATTGTTTTACTGATGAATGTCTTGATTCCATTCACCTTGGTCGGGCAAATCAGCTGTCCTAATCCCGTTGAGGGACAGTTATCAATACTATTGATAAATCCAAGTAGAGACCCACATCTTAAGGACTCGATTCATGAAAGGAATCTCCTTGGTGGGATTTTCAGCACTTATAGGCTTAGACTTCGAGATAATTAATAGCATAGTATGAAAACCCTCTCTAATCCTTACAAATGTTGTCCCTGAATTGGATACCCTCAAGAAGGCTTACACAGATATATCGAAGTATACCCATAATTCAAGTGAGCCGCTGAAGTATACCGAAGTATCACTCCACAACTATAGAATATTTGAAGCATAGTAACAACCATCATGATGTATGTGGTAAGCTTCGAAGATCTCATAATTGAATCTTACAACTTGTGTCCTTTTTGGTGAACACAAGTATATGCATAGGAAAGTGTATCCAAAGAGATCTTTTGATAAATCTCATGGCTCTAGACTCGATTACGTACAATTTGTTTTAGTAGTCAGAGGCATGGAGCAGAGGGCCTCCTTTTCAATATCAACACATCTCGGAGTGAGAGGTCGATAGATGATGCAAGGTTCTCCGTGAGAAATGAAACAAATATCTTTTAAGAGATACCTGAGTGGCTAGGAGGGGTTGTGCAGCGCGTCACTGGGTCCATGACGTAATGTCTTCAATACCGGTATCATCTTTGTGATAACCGATAGCAGATGTATTGACCCGGTTTCTGCCCTAAGTTTTCATGGAGGGCTATTTCTTTTCACCCTTTCATAAAGTTTTCTATTTAATTCTTCAACCCCTTCTTTCTTCTTTCATCACTTTACTCATTTTTTCAATCATACCTAAGGACTTCTAATTCTAATCTATTGGAATTGTCCTTGGGTAGATCCCTCTGGCTCTGGCGGATCATAGGACATAAACCTAACCATAATCACCTTATTACTCCATGATTATCCTAGGTTCATTGATCACATGCCATAAAACCTTTTGTGAAAATCTCTCAAAGTGTTTATGATTATAAAACACATTTTGCTAACACTTTGAGAGTTTTGCATTTTCTGAAATACTCCCCCTACACATGTGCTTATGCGTTTTAAGATAGATTTACACATGTTGGGTAGAGTTTTCACTTTTGGAATTGATCAATTTTCAGTGAACATGACCGATTCGAGACATGCTTACATTACTAGTTAGACTAGCTTGAAATTATTACCCGTCCTGGTCAAGTTCAAAGAGAATCTCTCGAGACAGTACACTCTACTTAAACAAGCCCTATTCGAGACACGCTTACATCACTGGTTAGACCAGCTTCAAATTATTACCCGTCCAGAACAAGTCTTTTCGATTACTGACAATTAAGCTTCGTCAATTCGTTGGTTATATCTGAGTCGAGCTCTTTTGAGATTCAACTACAATCTTTAAACATTTTTTATCACATTTTAATCACGTCTTCTCCCCCCTCAAAAATAGCATATCCATGATATTTTTTATATCAACTGATTAAGAGAAAAGATGTTGGAGAGATTGATGGATTTTATACCCCCCCTTAATGAAAGCATATTTTAAACAGAAATTTTAAAATCATTAAGGGTTTAGAGGGAGTTATCTTTTTGAAGTGCGAGTTATGTACTGAAATGTACACAAGTCTTTTTGTGAAAACGAGTATTTGTTTGAAATCTTTTCGTTTGTTTATATTCGAACTTTTTGAAAATGATTTCGTCTTTGAAAGTACAAGTCCTGATCTGAAATAGTCAGAAGTCGTCATTTAAGTCCGGGTTTCGTACTGAAGTATACGAAAGCCATAGTGAAGAATTTTTTTGAGAAACGAAATATTTTAGAAAACATTTTAGTAAACTCTCGCTCAAGCATCTGTACATGTTCGTATTATTGTTGAATGACATTTCTAGATACGTACAGAATATCGATTATACGAGAGACATGTCATGAGAAGAATATTTTTGGATTTTTCGATTTTATATTGTTTTTGTATTTTGGAAAATTTTCTATTTTTGTATTTTGTTTTCTATGGTTTTTCAAATTTTGCATTTTGTTTTTTTTTTAAATATTTACAGCCAAGCTTTTTGAAGGATATTTTTCAAGAAGATTCGAGAAGACATTCTAGCTCCTCAGGAGTTAGGCTTCGCATGCCAATTCGTCGAACTAAATCATCAAACCTACCTTTTTGTAGGGCTTTAGTAAATAGATCGGCGAGTTGGTAATCTATCTTCACGAAAAATAATTCAACAGTACCATCTTCTACGTGTTCTTTGACGAAGTGATAGCGGACTCTAATATGCTTGGTCTTCGAGTGTTATACTGGATTGCACGAGATGGCTATGGCACTTTTCGAGTCACAATACAAAGGTATTCTGTCGAAACTAAAGCCATAATCTGTGAGTTGTGTCCTCATTAATAGAACTTGGGCACAACACGTAGATAGAAACATATACTCGGCTTTTGCGGTTGATAATGCAGTACAGTCTTGTTTCCTTGATGACCAGCCTACTAGCTTTTCACCCAAAAATTGTGCTCCACCTGATGTACTTTTTGCTGTAACTTGACAACCTGCGTGATCGGCATCTGAAAATGCTATTAGTTTAAACTCGGAATCCTTCGGATACCAAAGTCCCTTGTTAATGGTTCTTCGTAGGTACCGAAAGATCCGTTTGACCTCTTGGAGGTGAAGTTCGGTAGGCCTTGCCTGAAACCGTGCTAATAAGCAAACAACATAATGAATATCGGGTCGACTAGTAGTAAGGTACATGAGAGAACCAATCATGCTCCGATATTTCTTCGGATCGATGGGTTTCCCAAATAAATCAGCACCGATTTTTGGTGAAGTGACCATTGGTGTACCAACAGAATCACAATTTTCCATACCATGTTTTTTCAAAATCTCAATTGTGTATTTAGCTTGATTAATAAAAATACCACGAGGGGATTGATGTATTTGTAAATCAAGAAAGTATTTAAGTTCCCCCATCGTGGACATTTCAAATTTGCTTTTCATGAGATTTTCACAATGTTTTGAGTGATTCGGATTAGTTGACCCAAAGGTAATGTCGTCCATGTAAATCTGAACAATCTAAATGTCATCTTTGTATTTTCTTGTAAACAAGGTAGGATCAACAGTTCATTTGGTGAAATTTTTTTTGATTAGGAAAGATGATAGTTCATCATACCACGTACTTGGAGCTTGTTTTAAACCATAAATAGCTTTCTTTAGCTTGTAGACATAGTCTGGAAGTTCCTTGTCAATGAATCCTTCTGGATAACTCAAATATACCTCTTCTTTCAGAGTTCCATTCAAGAACGCAGTTTTGATATCCATCTGATATACTGTGATGTTCTTGTGAGGTACATAGGCTAAGAAAATCCGGACTGCTTCAAGTCTTGCTACTGGCGTGAATGATTCTTTAAAATCTATCCCTTCTTCCTGTCGGAATCCTTTAGCCACTAGACGAGCTTTGTTGCGAATTACAGTCATTTCTTCATCATTTATTTTCTTCCATAACCATTGGAGATCAATAACAAGTTGGTCAATTGATCTTGGAACTAATTCCCAACTATCACGTAAACGGTATTGAAGAATTGCCTCCTGCATTGTTTCTATCCATGCGTTTTCTGCCATTGCTTCCCGGATGTTCTTTGAGGTTTATTGAGCAAGTGTAAATGCACATTTCGGGGTCTGTGGCTAGTTATCTTCTCGTCTGAACTGGCATTGAAGGTTCACCAATAACTTGTTCAATTGGATGGTCTTTTGTCCATTGGAGTGTAGAAGGGTACCTTGGGTTTAATGTATGCGTGTTAGATGGTTCTTGTAACCTTGAAGATGATTCACTAGATTTCGTAGCAAACGGGTATTCAAATACTTCTTCTTCTAACGCAGCATCATTTTGGTTCTATGTTGGTTCTTCTTGAAATGGTGTGTTTTGATTTTGTTCATCAACTCTTGGTAGAACAATTTCAAGAATTGGAGTTTCTGGAGTAGATGTAGATGAGGTTGAGGGAGTTGGTGCATCAGCTTCGATTGTAGTAGATGTATCTTTTGGTGGTGGTGGTGGTTGATGGTTTTGAGCGGGTGTAGCGGAATGATGTTGTGATGCATTTGTCGAAGTTCCACCATAGTATTCATCAAACATTAACTCGAAGAAATTTTTCAGTTCTTGTTCTGAAGGTTTTTCAGTGGTTGTTGATTGAGCTCCTTGAGGTACGAGTCCTGAACTAATGTGTCCAGAAGTTTGCGGGTTTGGTGCGGGTCCTAATCTGTTTTGATTAGAAGCCATTGGGTTAAGCAGGGGTTCTAGAGCGAGTCTCTCAGAATCCATTTGTGAAATCTCGTCAAACTTCACATTCATCGTCTCCATTATCCTTTTTGTTCTTCTATTATACACCCGGAATGCCTCCGAGTTTTCTGAGTATCCAATGAAGATTCCAATATCACCCTTAGCTTTCAGCTTCCCTAAATCTTCTCTATCGTTCGTTGGATAGCACAAAGCGCCAAACACGTGAAGGTAAGAGATATCAGGTTTTCGATTGTTCACTGGCAACAGCATCAGCCCATAAGAATAGTGATGCACTAAAATAAATCAGCATTGTGTGAGCTGCTTCCACAAGAGTTCTATTTCTTCTTTCAACTACCTCATTCTGCTGTGGAGTTCTAAGAACGGATGTCTGATGTGTGATTTCAGCATCTTCAAAATAAGTTCTTAACTCCTGATTAGTAAATTCTATTCCTTTTTCTGTTCTTGTGAAGTTGTAATAAACAACTCCGCGAATCATTTAGGCAAGGGATATAACAATAATAATGAATAAATACGATGCGCAGCGAAATAAATAAAAACATCATTATTATTGATACAAGGTTTCTTCGTCATCATCTCTAACAACTACTAACAAAGACAAAAAGCTCCAATGCTACGTGATCAAGTGTAGCACGGTTACCTACTCTAACAGGGATCAAAGATCCTTGAGGCTCGTCAAAAAACTCTAACCTAGGTGTCTACATAAAGACTTAACGCCTAGACACACACACACCTTTCCTGGATGTTACATCTCTAACATCTGTATTCTAAAATACATGCCCCACCTCTTTATATAATAGAGATTAGGGTTACAAAGACATTTAACATTTAACATAATAAGTTCTTCATCTTTTTCATCATAAGTCTCCTTCATCTTTCATGTTTTGTCTATTATCAACTCAAATTTAATTCCCAACAATCTTCCCCGAGTTTATAATTACAAAACTAATATACATGAAAGATCTCGTCTTCCCCTTAAACCATGCAATATCAACAAGGATCTTCAAGCTGCAATCTACTATGTCAACATTCTTCCTCTTCTTGTCATCATCAATTAGGGGACAAAAGTATGCAACCTTGATCTTCATAATCATGAATCAGTATCATACGTCCATTCTAGTCTTCTAAAGTCTTGAATTGCCCTCCATGAATGAACCACAAAAAGCTTTCTTTTATAAATGAACTCAAGACAGAAAAATCCTAAACCATCAGTAATAATACCAACTAGCAATTGTGAAAACCTTCACCTTGATGTAGCATATAAATGGTTAATCATTTGAACATTAAGCTTCCCCTGAAACCCATATGTTAACCATATGTTGAATCTTCAATTTTGTAAGCTTTATGTAATGATGAAGACAACTAACCATTACCAATTTGATGCTGAAGTAGAATAACCCAACCTTGTGTCTTATATCTTGTACTAAATATGACTTCGAACGTATACCCAAACCGATGTATAGGGAGACCGCAATCTCTTGACAATAAACTCTTCTTCAATGAGACACTGAGCACAATAACATAACTCCTTAAAGTGTTTGTCAATTCGTAGTCACCACTTGAACGCCTAAACAAGTTATCTTTAAAGTGTAACACCCACTTTAAGATATGATAAGAACACAAACTTGAACAATTCCACTGCATCGTCAAATAGATAAAAAATAATCTTCTTCACCCATTAGAACAAATAAAAACGAGCCGTAAATCGTTTAAGAACCAAAAAGAAAATCCAAAAATCAAATACAAAACCTTGTGTGTGTGTCCCCCCTTTGTGTGTGTGTTGGAACCAAAACGCAGCCAAGAACAGAACATGGATTTAATAACAAGCATCAGTGGCATGAACTTCATAGAACGAGTAGTATTGAAATTAACCATTATTAAATAAATCCATGCAATTGCTATACCATAACACATCATGTATTTAGCTTAAACACATGCACCGACCCATGATCTATAAACAAGTAATTTTCACCGACCCATGATAGAAGTTGTAAAGTGAAAAGAATATAGTCGGAACCCATGCAAATCGACCCCACATGCACTAAATTTGTTATCAAGTAGCATGAAGAAACTTCTGTGCATGTATAATATGTCAACTTCCCTAAAATATCATCCATGACAATCTGATATCGAACCCAAGCATCAACCTGCTCGTTTGTGTATATCAACATAGCCATGCTCATCCAATATCTTCGTATGAAAAACCAATGAATGCAAACCAGAAAACCAGGAAACTTGGAAGGCAGTACTAAGTCGAAGATAGATAGCAGTACAAACTTGATTCACAAACAGTACTAAAGATGGGTTCATATCGAGCAGTACAAACAAAGGTCTCGAGCAGTACTAAGTTGTTGTCGCGAGCAGTACAAAGTGAAAACCAACAGTACAAACCTCATGCACAAGCAGTACGAACATGAAACTTACAGCAGTATAAACCGATTCCTCTTGTGCACGTACTGCAGCAGTACAAACTCAGTCCTCCTGATGCTGATATGTCGATGAATAGCAGAAACATTACTCGTATGTCGACTCTCTAGAATAACCAGCATCACTGTACAAGCCCTACCTTAAGATTTTGATCATGGAGCACCAAAAAGCTAATCCACAACCTCGCACCAAGTGTTAGTCATCTTAACAGCTTCCTCATACCATGATCTCAAATTCCAGTAGCAGGTGTAATAGCCTTACTCTTCAGATACATACCAGTCATCCAAAATAATTAACACGAAACCCTAATAAACCTTAATAAGTTATTACTTTTGAAAACCTAGGGTTTATTTGTTGAATTAAGGCAATCAAGAACTTGGTATAATGCAGCAACAATAAAGCTTCAAACAAGAAACGTGAAAACCCTAAAAACTTGAAAAATTCAAATTTCAGAAAACCTATCTGCAACATACTTCGACGAGCTATATCTTCCAATCCAAAACTCAGATTAAAGATCCCTCCAGTGAAAATCTTCCTTGATGTATGGAGAATCTTTAGCAAAAATTTCAGCCCGATCCAACGATTAACGAAGGAGTTATCGTCCTTTGAAAACAGCCCTACAGTGAGTTACAAAAATTGAAACCAGTTATGAATTTTTCTTGTTTTCTTTGATCTTTGACAAACAAAACCTTGTGAATCCCATGATCACGAGCCCCCTTGGCTCTGATACCAATTGTGAAGTTGTAATAAACAAGTTCGCGAATCGTTTAGGCAAGGGATATAACAATAATAATGAATAAATACGATGCGCAGTGGAATAAACAAAAACATCATTATTATTGATACGAGGTTTCTTCGTCATCATCTCTAACAACTATTAACAAACACAAACAGCCCCAATGCTACGTGATCAAGTGTAGCACGGTTACCGACTCTAACAGGGATCAAAGATCCTTGAGGCTTATCACAAAACTCTAACCTAGGCATCTACATAAAGACTTAACGCCTAGACACACACACACCTTTCCTGGATGTTACATCTCTAACATCTGTATTCTAAAATACACACCCCATCTCTTTATATAATAGAGATTAGGGTTATAAAGACATTTAACATTTAACATAATAAGTCCTTCATCTTTGTCATCATAAGTCTCCTTCATCTTTCATGTTTTGTCTATTATCAACTCAAATTTAATTCCGAAAAGTTCTTACGATCCTTACTGGAGCTTGAAGTAGAACTTGAATACGCTTCAGAAAGGTGATGATGATGCCTGGTCTTTCGTCTTTTGACCTTAGAAACTTAACCCATATATATCTTGAATAGTCATCGACGATAACAATGATAACTTTGCTTCATATGTAACTTTGCTTCCGAACTGGACCACATAAGTCCATGTGCAACATATGTACCTTTGCTTCTGAACTGGGTACGGTTTTAGGTTTATAGGATGCCTTTTTTGCTTTTTCCAAGTTCACAAGATGGACAAAGGTGTTCCTTGGGGTACTTAAACTTAGGGAGTCCGGTGACGATGTTGTATTTAGTTAATTTGTTAATGGTGTCAAAATTGAGATGGGATAATCTTCTATGCAACAGCTAGGATTTTGTTCCAGATGCTCTTGACATAAGTCAAATTGGTGATGAAGAGGCCATTTGGTTGATGTCGATAGCATACAAGTTGGTGCCGTGATTTCCAGTTAAAAGATCATCACCAACCAAATTTCTAACAAAGCACGTGTTTCTCCTAAATGCAACCTCTAAATTTGCATCACAAAACTGCCCAACTAAAAACAAGTTGTGTCCCAACCCTTCGACGTAGTAAACTTGAGTGATCAAATAATTCCCAAACTGAAGATCTTCATAACCCATAATAGCTCCTACATGATCATTTCCAAAGCGTACAGTTCCCATGAATTTCTAGACAAAATTGATCAGCAGCTTTAGATTCCCAGTCATGTGCTTGGAGCAACCCGAGTCGACGATCCAAAGACATATTTTGATAACATGCGAAGACAGAAGATTTTGTTTTTGGAAACCGTTTTGAATTTGGTTCCATGTGGTTAGGAGTAAAATCTGGATCACACTCATACCCGTTGGTTTCCATATACAATACTTAAGATAGTTCCTAGGCATTTGACTGCTAGTGGTTGACCTAAATCGTGCAATTGGTCTTCCTATTGATCTAGATCTAACACTAGTTCCTTTTGGAAAGTTCTTCTGTTCAGGCGTAACAGGCAAAGTTTTAGAAACATAATCATCACGAACATTATTAGATGAACATTTCTTACACATTAAACAAACAAAGTCATTACATGCATTAGAAACAGTACTTTTGACATTACATTCAGATGACATATGTCTCTTATTACAAAGCGGTAAATTCCTAGGGTGTTCTTCTACTTCTTCAACTTTATTCTAGCATCTACTCTTAGAGATAGGCGAGACTATATTGTTCCTTGTATTGCTACTAGGCTGTAGTATGCTGCTCCTAGAGATGCTTTCTAATCCTGTAGAAGGTAAGGCACACACATTAGGATTTATATTGTTGTTCTTAGAAGTTGTTGTAGCATTCCTAGACTCTTTAGGATTATCTTTTACGCTCTTGTCATTTGTCCCATATGTTTTAGATGTGGAGGCAGACGCAATAGTGGGACTAATCCTATAAAGGCCAGGTGCTATCACTTTTGGTTTTTCAACAACCGCTTTTCCTTTATCAACATTCGTTTCTTTTTGTTTCGGTAAGGGTTGTAGAGTGACTGGTTTTGTCAAATCATTGTTCACATCGACTTTTGGAACAGATTGAGAAATCGACATTTTTGGTTTAACAACCGGTTTTGAAGTATTTGGTTTGTCCGAAGTCGATGGTTTTGCAAACTTAGTATCCACACCCTTCCATTTTTTACTTTCTAGCTGAGTTCTCAAAAGATCATTTTGAGCTTTCATGTCCTTGTAGGCACGCTCATACGATAGTTTGTCATACTTGTATTCCTTGGTTTTTCGATCAAGTTGTTTAAAATATGACACATTTTCTTTTTCAAGTTTTACAAGAGCATTTTCATATTTTGAAACAATTTCAGAGGTCTCAGCTCGCAGTCTTTCATCGTCTTCAACAAAATACGTTTGTAAAATAATGGACATAATATCAGTGGACATAACTGCTTCTAAGAGAGAATCATTTAAATTTTCCAAAACATTGATTTGCTCAATAGATTCATTGGCCTTCTTTATCAGGGATTTGTGGTCCTTGATAAAGTCAACTGTTTCAGTTAAAAATTCTTTTTCAAAATGAATTACTCGAGCATTAATGTTATTAATTTGAGGAGCAAATTCACTTTCAAGAATCTTTTTCAGCTGTAAATGAACTGTTAAATTCCAATTGTTCTCAGTTAGTCTCATTTTAGATTCTAAAGTCGTTTGAAGTTGCCCAATTCTGGTTTTAATATCATCAAGAAATCCTCTGGCAGCACTTGTGTTAAAAGTGTTGTTTGAGGACATCTGTTTCATTTTGGAAAGAGATTTGGAAACAACTAATGGTTTAGAAACTAGTTTTGAGATGCCTCGGTTTTTGGAAAACTCATATGTTTGTTTTTGTGGAACAAAAGTAATTCCAGAAAGTTTGTTTAGTTTGTTGTAATCAATTGATTTCTGATCTGGATTCTTTTGTTTCATTTTGGTTTGACTCTCTTCAGCAAGTTCTATCGTTTCCACATAATCACGAACAATAGGAGGATTATGTTTGGTATATATAACATTTCCATTGTACAAGACATTCTGTTCTTTATGAGATTTCTTGAGATTGCAAGGAGTTTTGTTACTTAGATCCATTTTTTGTTTTGTATGGTAAATCAGATCAGTTTGACTAGTAATCATGTGAATTGTTTGACTTGAATGACCCGTTTTAACCTGTGACTTTTCTAGTTTTTCGATCATATGTTCTGACTCTATGATTTCGTCCAAAAGTCTTTGCAAAGTCCTTTTTCAACTCATCCTATTCTTTTTCAAGATTGGTATAAGATGTTTTTTGTTTTGAAAGTTGGTTTGTTAATTCAGAAATTTCTTGTTTTAAAGAGTTGATGGTTTTTGTTAAATTAATTTGAAGATCATCAAATTTGGTTTGCAATTGCCTATCTTTAACAAGTAACTTCTTATAACCAATTTCAAATTCTGACCCGCGTTTGTATCAATTTGAAAACTTTTTTCATTTTCCTTGTATCTCTCAAGCTCAGCGGTCAATTTTTTATTCGCGGCCTTAACATCGCGATTGACCTTTTTCACTTTCTCAATTTCAATGCTAAAATTATTCAATAATGATTCAAATAGAGCACGTGTTTCCTCATCATTATCAGCATGCCGTGAAACTGAGCCTCCACTATGATTCATATATGGAGTTGCTGAAGGAATATTGCTACTACTTGGCGTATCCAGGTATGTATAATAAGTGGGTGCTGGAGTCTCAGAATGATGTTACTCATGAGGAGACATATCAAATATATCATTATCGTGGCATGTATTGAAGGTTGGTACCTCAGAGAGTGCACTGGTGTCATAAACAGGAGGTGTGTCCGAATCCGTGTCGTAGTTAGCCTCCTGAAGATTTGCCATAAAGATGCAGTTTGCATTGATATCCTCTCGATCTTCCATTTCATCCATGAGAGCCATAAAATCATTTTCCTCAGCATTCAATTGAAACCCTGCATCTTCCTTCCGTGCCAACAGCAACGCTTTCTGCAGATGCGCTGTATCCTTCTTTCTCGGCTTAGTAGGACAGTTCCTTGCAATATGACCTACACCTTGACAGTTGAAGCACTTCATCGGATTACCCTGATTCACATTTCCATAATTCCCAACAACTGGAGCTGCCACATTCCCAATCTAATTACCCACTATCTGATGCCCAACATTCTGACCCCTCTGATTTCCAACAAACTGAACCATCTGATTCCCTGCATACTGTCCTGCATTCTGCATATTCTAATTGCCCATGTGAAACCCAGTAGCATATTCTTGTTGATTCCCAATAACTCCAACCATTTGTCCTCCTTGACCAATATTGAAACTCGGTTGATCTATTTGCTTATTGCGAGTGTTCGATGAAATCCTTTGGTTGTTGTTTGTTGGTGTAGAATAGCATCCTTAGAATGCTTTTGTCAGATAAGCAAATGCTTGTGTCAAAGCAGCAGAAGATTCATCATCGTCAGTGAACTCTGGTTCTTGGAATTGAGGGTATTGTTTTGTGGAATAACATGTTGTTGTTGTGGGTAGAATTGTTGTTGGTAGACAGGTGTTGGTTGTGGAATGTATGGTGGTTACATGTAGTTGTGAGTGGAAGATGATGATGGTTGATGTGGTGTGTTCACTGGAAAAGTTGTTGGTGTATTAGCAATTAATGCAAGAGGGTCATTCTTTTTAGCAAGTAATTCTGCCCTGACTTCATTTGCCTCAGCTTGGTTCTGCTTTAAGAAGTCGTACAGCTGATCATAGTTAACTTCATGCAAGTTCTTTGTCTGATAAACAATGGTGACGTATATATCTTCCCCATTCTGGTTGTAACTCATTCAGAAACTTGGTGTTGTTAGCTATGTTCTTTTGTGTGAGGTTGTGTCAGGATGAGTCATTCATGATCTTATAGAACCTGTGATAGTACGACTCTATTGATTCACCAGCAATGGAAGTGAACTTGTGTAGCTCCTTGAGCAATTGTGTTTCCATTTCCTGCTTCCCGATGTCTGTCGCGTACATTAACCTCTTGACTCTTTCCCAGACTGCATGAGCAATACCTTCACTATCCACAGTTGCATAAGTCGTTTCAGGTAGCCCAAGAACAACTAGATGAAATGCCTGATCATCAGCTGCAATTCGTAGTTTGTCTTCCTCAGTGTACTCAGCCTCAGTTTGATATCTGTAGAATGGTTGTACTGGGGGGTTCCATTAGGATCTCCAGTGTAACACCCCAACCCGACAAGGGTAAAGATATTACAATAATGGATTCATATCAGAACAAAACAAAGCATACATCTACAGTAATACAAAAATCTCAAAGGTTACAACGAAATACTGAAACTTCAAGGTTACAAATGAGAACTTCCAAAAACACTAATTCTAAAATACATTATCTTCTAGTCAACTCTAATCCAGAATAGCTATCAAATCTTCTAAGTCCGAAGGTACACTCTTTACTCATTCCCAGCTTCCTACTAAAACCTGCCGCAGGAAAAGAAATGCGGCTGAGCTACGAGAGCTCAGTGAACAGATATAACGATAACAAAGCAGTAGTAGAGAGTAGTACAAATAATCAGAATTTAAGATCATGCAGATATAATCAGAGTGAAGGAATAAGAATAAGGAATAACTGGGAAATAAAGTTTAAGGAAAAAGGAAAAGGAACAAGTAAAAGGAAATTCATAAGGTTCATAAGATAAGGAAAACAGAAATCTATCACGAGCCCAGATAACAGATAATATCATAACAGTGCAATCATATAAGCAATCTAGAGGGGATACCTCTCAAGTAACCAGATAATATGAGGGGTGTCCTCATGTATCAATTGGAGTGATCAGCTCCCAGATAATGTGAAAGACGTGTATCGCACACACCATCAGTCACCAGAGATATAACAGATAATATAAACAGATAACAGAAATCAGATCAGATCTAGGATGCATCCATACGCCCCAGGTGGCCAGAGTCTACCAATACACACCAGATAAAATAAAGTCAGGGACGGGACAGGTCATCACTCTCCTGCCCTAGAGTCATGCCATCGGTGCATCAATGACATGGACATGAAACCCTCATGCCTAGTGAGGTGGCTCGGGTATCAAACCGTGGGTCAAAGGTCAAGTATCAAGTATCAAGTCAAAATCAAAGTGTCATATCAGAAGGTTCATAGCATAAGGTTCACGTCAATTATTTCAGAATTAAATATCAGAGGTTCAGAATAAATTAGGTTCAAATCAGAGTTCATCAGATCAAGGTTTATCAATGTATATCAGATCAAAGTTCAGAACAAGAGGTCATATCAAATGATTCAGAAAATATATCAAAGGTTTATAATCAAAAGTTCATAGCAAAAGTACATTTCAGAAGTTTCTATCAAAAGTTCATTTAAAGCAATCCTTTAATATTGGTTTTCATAAAAATGATCTTTCAAAGTAGTTTCATAAAAATGATCTTTCCAAAACGATTCTTCATAAAGATAGTCTTTAAAATAGCGTTCATAAAGGTTAGTAAAACTTCATATAAAAGTAGTATCATGTCGTACTCATAAACATTATTGTAACAAATGATTTTTCTCAAAACATTTCCAGTTCATAATTAAAAGGTTTCCACATCATAGATTTATATCAGAGGTCATAACAAAGGGAATCATAGGATAGGTTCAAAGCAAAGGAAATCATAGCAATGGAATCAAATCAGAAGCTAAACAGATCAGACTATGGGAGAGATCATAACAGGGTTCACAAAGCAAAGGGATCACACGGAAGGTTCACAACCAGAAGGGAACATAGCAATGGTATGGGGAATCCTAATATGGAACAAGATTAAATCAGAAGGAAGGGAGAGAAACACCCTTACTGAAAAAGGGCAGAATATCTGTACCTTGTTAGCAAAGCAGATAAACAAGAAAGCAAACAAACACTGAACAGATCAAGGCTTCTCCTTCTTCACACCTAAAGGAGTAGAAGACGGAATTACAAAATATTCTAACTCGGATTATTACTTTTAGTTTACCTTTCCATTTTAAGTAACTTTCTATTTTTAGTAACTTTCCAGATTTAGTAACTTTCTATAATTAACAGACTTCCATACTTAGCAAGATATTAATATTACAGATTAGGTTAAGTCCTTATTAAGATTATTATGGAAGTAAGGTACATTTTATCAAGTTACAAAAGTTTAAGGGTAATTATGACAAGTTTACATAGTTTAGGGTTTTAATTGTAAATTCATTAAATTCAAAGGTCTAACACGAAAATACTTTAAGTTACTGAATTAAATACTCATATTATTCAGAATGACATTTTAATCTCTTATGTTTCACAATTTACACTTTATACCCCTCTAGTTATATAATTTACAAAACAAACCTTCTATTTACAATATTCACAATTAAATCCCTACAATATTCACATTTACCAAACAAGCACCTCATTTTACAAAATTACAAAATGTAACCTCAGAATTATATGTGGTACGAATCAGACCCATCAAGTTTCAGAGTTTACAGATTTAGTCCCTTAACTTTATAAAATTTATAATTTAAACCATAATTTACTTATAATTACATATCAAGCCCATAATTACTCAAATTTACACATTACACCCTTAATAACATTATTTACACAGAATAACTTCAAGTTTCCAGATTTTACACTTTTAGTCCCTCCATTTTAATTTAATTCAATTCTACCCCTTAATTAACAAATAAATCCTTTTCTTGCAAATTTTACATATAAGACCCTCATGTCATATTTTTCCTACATTAGTACTGACCTATAAATCATTACAAAAATGTCCCAGAAGTTTCAGAATTTACAAAACATACCCTTTTTATTTAATCTTCAAATCGGTAAACATTATAAATTACCCAACTAAACCCTAATTGATCCCAATCATTAAACCAATAATTATGTAATCATAGTACTGCATTTAATGTCCAGATTTCATCACATGAACCCTAACCCTAATCGGTTCTAGGGTTTTTCATATCTTTCTCTATTTTTTTTCTCAAAACCGATTGAAACACAAAATTAATTACGATCGATCTAAGCTTCAATAAATCAAAAGATCATTTTTCCAGAGGGATATGATTATATTAGAATCCATAAAAATTATATACATGATCCAGAAAATTAGCATGATCCGATTCGTATTTTATTAGGGTTTTTGATCTCAAAAATTCATTCGATCATATAAGCTTGCATGATTCAATTTTATTAATTTATATTAATCATATGTGATCAATTTAACATCAGAAAAATACCAAAACAATTTTAGAACGTGCGGATTTGTTGTAAGGGTTTATTACCTTTCGGATGAATAAAACCGACCAAGAAGATATACCACGATCGAACCAGCTATTCCACAACCCAACACTTATTTTTCCCAGCCTCCTTAGCCCTTGATGAACACCAGAAAAATGCTAGATCTGTAACACCCCAACCCGACAAGGGTAAAGATGTCACGCGAATGGTTTCATATCAGATATAACAAAGCATACATTCAAAAGTAATACAAAGATTCTCAAGGGTTATAAAGGAAGTACTGAAATAACAAGGTTACAAAAACGGATACAAATTCTAACAATAAAATAACTTCTAATCATCTCTAGGCCAAAATAACTGTCAAGCCTTCTAGGTCCAAAAGTCTCTTCACTCATACTCATCTTCCATCTAAAACCTGCCGCACACGAAAAGAAAACGTGCGGCTGAGCTTACAAAGCCCAGTGAACAGATATATAATAAACGGAAACAAAAGTAAACGGAAATAATCCGATGTAGCATAATGAAGGAGATATAAATAAGGTACAAGAGTAAAGGTTTAGGATAGTCATCCACCACGAGCCCAGAAACAGATCATATCATATCATAACAGTGTAACCATAAATCTTCATAATCATATAGAGGGGAGACCTCTCAGATAATCAGATAATATGAGGGGTGTCCTCATTCTTCAAATGGAGTAGCTAGCTCCCAGACATATGTGAAAGGCGTGTATTGCACACAGCACCAGTCACCAGACAAGTCATATCATATCAGATTAAATCCACTAAACAGATCAGATCTAGGATTGCAATCCATACGCCCCCCAGAAACATATATAATCCATAATCAAAGTAATGCGCATATCATAATCAGAATGGGGACGGTGTGAGGAATCACTCACCACACATGAGTCATGCCAGTGGTGCATCACAGACACGGCCAGGTTACCTTCCTGGCTAGGTAACAGAAAAGTGGCTCGGGTATCAAACTAAGAGTCAAAGGTCAAAGGTTCATATCATAATCAGGGTGTCATATCAGAAGGTTCAATATCAGAAACTCATAATCAGACCAGTCAAAGTATCAGAGGGTCAAGTATCAGAAGTTCAAATATCAGAAGGTCAAATGTCCCAGGTCAATATCCAAAAAGGGTCAATGCATCCGATGGTTAAATCTTCAAAGGTTCAATATCAAAAGTACTTTTCAAAAGGTTTTCTCTTAAGGTTCATTTAAAAACAATCATTCAAAAAATAGTTTTCATAAATGGTCTTTCAATTAGTTTTCATAAAACGAACTTCAAAATAGTTTTCTTAAAGTCAATATATCATGCTTGAAAAACCCTTTCAAAATACTTTACTTAAAACATTTCCATCTCATATCAAAAGGTCTTCATATCACAGGTTCAAAATCAGAGATCAAAGGTTGAAGCAAAGGTGTCATAGCAAGGGATCGTAACAGAGTATCAATTCAGAGAATTTAACAGATCAGAAAAGAATCATAGGAAACCTTACAGAGAAGGTCAGAATATCTGTACCTTATGACGAAAGCACAAACAGAAACAAAGCACAGAAATTAGAGAGCAGCTCAAGGTCACTCCTTCTTCACACCTAAAGGGTAGAAGAAAATTACAATCTTTCCATTTTAAGTAACTTTCCATTTTAGCTTTTAGATTCATCAAGTTACTCTTTTAGTCCTTTAGGTTTCATAATTTACACTTTCTATCCCTTTACTTATCAAAGTTACAAAAATGAAACCCTAGATTTACATAGCTTACATTTTAACTCCTCTCATTAATTTATTAACACAACACGCATTTTATTTTCCAATATTACAGAGTGTACCTTCAAATTAACTTATTATACGAATTATACCCTCAAGTTTCACGATTCACCAACATAACCCTTAGCTTAGGAAAAATAACAATTTACATCCTTTTTACATGTCTTGACAGTTTTCAGGTATTACTGGACTCGTTTTAAATAATTTGAAAACCATATTAAATCTTCGAAATAAAATCTATAAAAATTCACAGACGTTCCCCAGGGTCTTGAGTATTTTATGAAATTTTTCCAGATTTTATTAACTTGTATAGATACGAACTAAAATTCCTTTTTCTCAACCTGTCCCAGAACCGGATTAATTAAAAACACCCGACCATTTTTCATCTTCTTTCCCAGTCTAGAAAATTTATAAAATTCTACAAAAATTCCAGTAATTAGCCAACATGTGATATATTACTCACCTAAAAGGACACATCCTAATTCGTTATGGTTTGAAAATGATAAATGAAAAACCCGGACTGTTTTTCCAGACTTTACCAATACGACCAGACACATGATTTTCTAAAAATCAAAAATTAGCCTTACAAGCCTCTAAAAATTACAAAATAAATTTCTCCAGGTAGCCACTTCATTGAAATTAGTTTTAGACTCAAAAAACATTACAATACCCGTTCACATCATTTATTTATAGCCGGTTAAAGTCGAGCCAAGTTCCAGATCAAAAACAGTTATCACAGAATCATATATATACTTAGGGTTTCTTCATCCCGTTCATTAATTCTTGACACCAAACGATTTTAGGTGAGTTTAAAACACATTTAGGTCAGTTTATATTAGCTTATAACATATTCAAAACGAATCATACACCATAATAATTCAAATCGATCCATAGATACAAGATGTTAGGGTTTTCTTTGTTTTGTTATTTTATGTGACAAGTTTTCATCCAAGATTTGTATAGGACATAATTATGTGAACCAAAAAGGTGAGTAATACAATACCCTTGATGACAAGATGAAGACACGATCACACGGAATTAAAAACACCACACGAAAAATCTTTTTTTTCTCCCTTCCTTCTTTTGGTTCGATCGACAGCCACATCACAAGAGGAAAACACACCTTTTTGATTAGTTTTTGATTCGTACGAACATGTATTGATATAAGATTATGTATTTACCTTAGAATGAGATCAAGATGGAGGGTTTTTGGGGTCTTCTTGGTGTCGATCTACAGCAGCAAATGGGGCGCAGAATGGCAGATTTTTAGAGTTCTTTGGGAGCTAACAAAGATCGGTATTTTATGTGAATGGGTGAAACAATGTATGGGCTGGTTTAAGAGGGTGTTTTGGCCGACTTTAGGAGGGGAAAAGGAGGGTGGATCGGCCCATATTCAAGACCCAAACACACACAATTTAACTTGACATTTTTCCCTTCTTATTGTGTAGTATTCTTCTTTATTGATTTTACAATTTACGTAACATATATAACATGAGATTTTCGGTTCTTTTGGACTCGTAATGTGTTTTTAAACATTATTGGTAGCTTGAAAAAATTATCTTGTGATGACTCAAAATTATTTCATGCCATGTTTGTTTCGTTTTCATAGGTTTTGTGATTTATTTTTAAGTTATATAAATTTTAATTAAGTTTCAAAGTTACGAGGGTATTTTGGTCTTATAACATGTTTTAGATTTTCGGGTTTTACAACTCTTCCCCTCTAAAAGAAAATTTTCGTCCTCGAAAATTGGAGTGAAATGAAACGAAAACACAACGGACTGTGAACGGAAATGTGGATGAATTGTTTCTCATGACTCGATCTTGTCGATCAAAAATAGCTTCGGTTTCCCCAGAAAAGACACACCATACAGAATCCGAATCAGAAGGATAACATACCAAACGTAACAGATGATAATCATATTCTTTCGGAAGAGATACAGGGAATACGTAGGATTTGATGGATATATCATCCGTGGAATTTGATTAAACAAATCAGATGAGAACGTACCGAATCGCAGAAAATATGAGGGTGATAATTATGCTTAACTCTTCAGATTTCCAGATAGTCTCGTCTTTAATATAACCTTTCAAAGGTATTCTCATAAACAGACAGGTCTTGTTTCTCAGAATTCAGAATCTCTTACCTTACTCGTAGCAGATCATGGTGGAACAGATTCAACAAATATGAAACGTACAGATAGTAGAACAATACATGGATTACATACGGACAGAAAACAGATCGGTCGATAAAATCAAACGGTAGAAAACTCTACAATAGAACCTAAGATTCTTATCATAAGTACAAAGGTCAACACACGCATGTCGAGTACCCAAACGTATCAAATCGTATAATGATGAAGGCAGATTAAGCGTATAGGTCGAATGAACCTACAGTCTCACTAAATGCGGATAATCTCAATCAGATATCAGAAATTCTAAGGCTTCTAAGGCACTCCTCGAAATATCCTATGGTCACAATAAGTGCACGTTATATGATGTGAGTATTATCACGCTGGCCAGACGTCATAATACTAGCATCATATAAGTATGCCCTCATGATGATCATACTTTATCTCAAGTCGTGAACTAAATATCTTATCTTAACCACCTAACAGTCCTTCTACCTCCTAGGGTAGATCCGAATCAAGACATCTTTCACGGAACGAAATCAGAGAAACATAACGTATAAATAACGTAACGGAATCCAGTAAGCATCAAATGAAACACATCGTCAAGGCGTCAGATCTTCCAGAATTCGTCAAAATTTTCATAACAAAACAATCGTCTAATGCACGCGGAATGAACACAGAACGGAATTACTAACGGCGAACTTAAATCATTCAAAAGATCTTACACCAGGTAACAGAAATTTAAATGGGTAAAGCAGAAATGAATATCGTCATCAATAACTTCATCCTTCACAGAATCAACTCATCCGAACACAAATGTCTGCTTCAAAATTTGTCCATTCAATTCCAGAATTTCAAAATTTCTTCCAAGTCCGAGTAGTCTGTCTACGCTTGTCCATTTGATCATATGGTGAAAAGAATTTATAAACTTGAGTCTGGTCCCTCAAGCCTTCAACACCTCTTCTTGATATGGTGCTGTCGTAATGGCAGTCTCTGATACGGTCATTGTGCATCCCTCCATTCGCAAGTCTGCTTCTGCTCTCAATTCATCTTAGTACAACTAAAATGAATAGAGAAGCAAGACTGCGTGTCTTTGACAGGTCTTCTAGCCCAGCTCCAGGTTTTTTTTTTTTTTTTTTTTTTTTTTTTTTTTTTTTTTTTTTTTTTTTTAAAGGTAAACACCGCCGCCGTCGACTCCAGGTCATGTGCTGAATGGTTCTTTTCTCCTTCTTGTATGTTTCATCCATGGTACTGCTTATCGCCACCGTCTTCTACTTCTCTTCCTCCAAGTTTCTCACTTCGATAACTGTCTTCGATCTCGGTTCTTCCTGTGGAAAACTCTGTCTTCACAGCATACAGGGTGGTGTCGTTTACAATGATTTCCGAAGGTCAAACAAACTTCTCTTCCAGCACAAGTGGTCGTCTCCTCAATAATCTCTATGTTCTGCCTCCGTTCTTGAACACCACATAATGCCATACTAGGACAATTTATCCAAAATACGCAAAGACATCACCATTCTAGCCAATACCACTGGCATCATTCAAACTCTTGAGGTTATAATGAGAACAAGGACAATCTCTGAAATCATTTAGGGAAAACTTTCACATACACTTCATGTCGCCTTCCTCCTTCAGAATTAAAACTGAGATACTTCACAGAGGTTACTCTTAGTTGGTTAACCCCCTTCTTAGAAGTTCTTGTGGGTGCCCCTTCAGCCCCTTCAATTCTAGAACGATGAAATCAGATACGAAGTTTCAAAAGAATGACCAATTCAATTATTGATACGCGGAAACGGATAACGATTACTGATAGTGGTACGGTTGAGTTTACGATAGTCGACACGTCGTCACATGCTCCTTTCTTCCTCTTTCATAGACCAACAAGGGTACTCAAAGGGAATCACTGAGGTGAGCAAAAAATCATATTACATCGAAATACCAGAAAATCTTCATACTACGAAATACTTCTGATGGTAGAACTTTCCAAGGGTGGATATTAATGGTTGTCAGGAAAACTTGTTGATCATATGAGTTCAGGGTTGGTGCTTTCATAGCGGCATAAATTTTAACAGACTCAGGTGTAGAGGTTCGTCATAACGAATTAGGAAAGATTACATTTCAGATCCGATCGTAGATGGCAGCTTTACAACTAGTCGTTCCGTCCATAACCAAAAGATCATATAGTAAGACATGTCAGGATCAAAAGATTCATAGAACGAATACAATCATCGAGTCAGACGGATAGTTCATATGTCGAAGTTCAGCACGAACAGTTCAGCCTCTTATCATAAGCGGTAGGTGGGGTGTGTGTTATCAGAAATACGAACATCGTATAGTTTGTCAAAAGTGAGGTGTACAGAATATCCGTTATTAGCATCATCATGCTCAGTTAACAGACTCATACAGAGTTAGCATAACAAAATTCTTATAATGCCTAACTGAGAGCAGAGGCACGCATCAGAGTGATGCGGAAGCAAAAATACTCACATAGATGCCTTAGTCTACCCATTCTTCACTGGTCAAATTTAGGTTCCTATAGGGAGATCCTAAAGCAAATCTTACAGGTTATCTTATGAGTGCTTACAGGGAACTTAGTGGTCCTAACTTACACAGGCCAAGGGTAAATGTATTACGAATCGCAGCCTGTCGCTCTGATACCATAATTGTAACACCCCAACCCGACAAGGGTAAAGATGTCACGCGAATGGTTTCATATCAGATATAACAAAGCATACATTCAAAAGTAATACAAAGATTCTCAAGGGTTATAAAGGAAGTACTCAAATAACAAGGTTACAAAAACGGATACAAATTCTAACAATAAAATAACTTCTAATCATCTCTAGGCCAAAATAACTGTCAAGCCTTCTAGGTCCAAAAGTCTCTTCACTCATACTCATCTTCCATCTAAAACCTGCCGCACACGAAAAGAAAACGTGCGGCTGAGCTTACAAAGCCCAGTGAACAGATATATAATAAACGGATACAAAAGTAAACGGAAATAATCCGATGTAGCATAATGAAGGAGATATAAATAAGGTACAAGAGTAAAGGTTTAGGATAGTCATCCACCACGAGCCCAGAAACAGATCATATCATATCATAACAGTGTAACCATAAATCTTAATAATCATATAGAGGGGAGACCTCTCAGATAATCAGATAATATGAGGGGTGTCCTCATTCTTCAAATGGAGTAGCTAGCTCTCAGACATATGTGAAAGGCGTGTATTGCACACAACACCAGTCACCAGACAAGTCATATCATATCAGATTAAATCCACTAAACAGATCAGATCTAGGATTGCAATCCATACGCCCCCCAGAAACATATATAATCCATAATCAAAGTAATGCGCATATCATAATCAGAATGGGGACGGTGTGAGGAATCACTCACCCACACATGAGTCATGCCAGTGGTGCATCACAGACACGGCCAGGTTACCTTCCTGGCTAGGTAACAGAAAAGTGGCTCGGGTATCAAACTAAGAGTCAAAGGTCAAAGGTCAAAGGTTTATATCATAATCAGGGTGTCATATCAGAAGGTTCAATATCAGAAACTCATAATCAGACCAGTCAAAGTATCAGAGGGTCAAGTATCAGAAGTTCAAATATCAGAAGGTCAAATGTCCCAGGTCAATATCCAAAAAGGGTCAATGCATCCGATGGTTAAATCTTCAAAGGTTCAATATCAAAAGTACTTTTCAAAAGGTTTTCTCTTAAGGTTCATTTAAAAACAATCATTCAAAAAATAGTTTTCATAAATGGTCTTTCAATTAGTTTTCATAAAACGAACTTCAAAATAGTTTTCTTAAAGTCAATATATCATGCTTGAAAAACCCTTTCAAAATACTTTACTTAAAACATTTCCATCTCATATCAAAAGGTCTTCATATCACAGGTTCAAAATCAGAGATCAAAGGTTGAAGCAAAGGTGTCATAGCAAGGGATCGTAACAGAGTATCAATTCAGAGAATTTAACAGATCAGAAAAGAATCATAGGAAACCTTACAGAGAAGGTCAGAATATCTGTACCTTATGACGAAAGCACAAACAGAAACAAAGCACAGAAATTAGAGAGCAGCTCAAGGTCACTCCTTCTTCACACCTAAAGGGTAGAAGAAAATTACAATCTTTCCATTTTAAGTAACTTTCCATTTTAGCTTTTAGATTCATCAAGTTACTCTTTTAGTCCTTTAGGTTTCATAATTTACACTTTCTATCCCTTTACTTATCAAAGTTACAAAAATGAAACCCTAGATTTACATAGCTTACATTTTAACTCCTCTCATTAATTTATTAACACAACACGCATTTTATTTTCCAATATTACAGAGTGTACCTTCAAATTAACTTATTATACGAATTATACCCTCAAGTTTTACGATTCACCAACATAACCCTTAGCTTAGGAAAAATAACAATTTACATCCTTTTTACATGTCTTGACAGTTTTCAGGTATTACTGGACTCGTTTTAAATAATTTGAAAACCATATTAAATCTTCGAAATAAAATCTATAAAAATTCACAGACGTTCCCCAGGGTCTTGAGTATTTTATGAAATTTTTCCAGATTTTATTAAATTGTATAGATACGAACTAAAATTCCTTTTTCTCAACCTGTCCCAGAACCGGATTAATTAAAAACACCCGACCATTTTTCATCTTCTTTCCCAGTCTAGAAAATTTATAAAATTCTACAAAAATTCCAGTAATTAGCCAACATGTGATATATTACTCAGCTAAAAGGACACATCCTAATTCGTTATGGTTTGAAAATGATAAATGAAAAACCAGGACTGTTTTTCCAGACTTTACCAATACGACCAGACACATGATTTTCTAAAAATCAAAAAGTAGCCTTACAAGCCTCTAAAAATTACAAAATAAATTTCTACAGGTAGCCACTTCATTGAAATTAGTTTTAGACTCAAAAACCATTACAATACCCGTTCACATCATTTATTTATAGCCGGTTAAAGTCGAGCCAAGTTCCAGATCAAAAACAGTTATCACAGAATCATATATATACTTAGGGTTTCTTCATCCCGTTCATTAATTCTTGACACCAAACGATTTTAGGTGAGTTTAAAACACATTTAGGTCAGTTTATATTAGCTTATAACATATTCAAAACGAATCATACACCATAATAATTCAAATCGATCCATAGATACAAGATGTTAGGGTTTTCTTTGTTTTGTTATTTTATGTGACAAGTTTTCATCCAAGATTTGTATAGGACATAATTATGTGAACCAAAAAGGTGAGTAATACAATACCCTTGATGACAAGATGAAGACACGATCACACGGAATTAAAAACACCACACGAAAAATCTTTTTTTTCTCCCTTCCTTCTTTTGGTTCGATCGACAGCCACATCACAAGAGGAAAACACACCTTTTTGATTAGTTTTTGATTCGTACGAACATGTATTGATATAAGATTATGTATTTACCTTAGAATGAGATCAAGATGGAGGGTTTTTGGGGTCTTCTTGGTGTCGATCTACAGCAGCAAATGGGGCGCAGAATGGCAGATTTTTAGGGTTCTTTGGGAGCTAACAAAGATCGGTATTTTATGTGAATGGGTGAAACAATGTATGGGCTGGTTTAAGAGGGTGTTTTGGCCGACTTTAGGAGGGGAAAAGGAGGGTGGATCGGCCCATATTCAAGACCCACAACACACACAATTTAACTTGACATTTTTCCCTTCTTATTGTGTAGTATTCTTCTTTATTGATTTTACAATTTACGTAACATATATAACATGAGATTTTCGGTTCTTTTGGACTCGTAATGTGTTTTTAAACATTATTGGTAGCTTGAAAAAATTATCTTGTGATGACTCAAAATTATTTCATGCCATGTTTGTTTCGTTTTCATAGGTTTTGTGATTTATTTTTAAGTTATATAAATTTTAATTAAGTTTCAAAGTTACGAGGGTATTTTGGTCTTATAACATGTTTTAGATTTTCGGGTTTTACAAGATCTCTTCCAGAAAATCGGATGGAGTGTGTGTGAATTTTTGTGTGTCGATAAGGGTTTTTTTCTTTTTTTTTTTTTTTTTTTGGAGATAAGAATGAAAATAAAAAAGGAATGCCGTGTATATTGGTGGAGGGGGAAAAAGGATTGAGAATCGGCCATAAATGGTGGACCAAATAAATTTCCAAAATTTCTTGATTGATTTCCTTAAATAATTTGATAATTATCCTTATTTTATGATATTTAAATATATATTAAATAATTTATATAATTTTCGGTATATATATATATATTTTGTGTGTAATAATAATCTTTGGACATGTAAAAATGTTAAAATGTTGCCTCAAAATCATTTCACTTCATATGTAGCTCATTGCCATAGGTTTGGGATTAATTCGGTGCTTTATAAGTGATTTAATTTGGTTTTAAAGTTTCAGGGGTATTTTGGTCATTTACATGCTTTCTAAATTTCAGGTATTACATTAGGATCTCCAGGGTCTAGGACTTGTCGTGGTTTAAAAGGTCCTTCCAAAACGGAATTGACAATAAGTTTTCCGTTTTGTTTGCTCTTAAGATAGTGCATCATATGACTAGCCCACTGTGAGGATCCACCCTTTGATAGCATGGTTGGTCGGTTTTCTGCACCGGCTGCGTGAATGTCTTGCTGAGTTGCCATTGATGAAGTTATGTATGATAAAGTTGATCTTGGATCGTTTCAACGAAGTAGGATTCGATTTTAGTGAAAGTTAAGTTCCTTTGTTGTAGAGAAACTTTGGTCTTAAAACTTAAAATCGTCGATAACTTCTTTCCAGAGTGATTTCAGGCTTCAAAAATTTTTTTACTTAATGCAATGGGGTAACCTCACAATATTCAGGCTGTTCCGGTCGTTTTGACAGGTATTTCGCTGAAAACGGAGTTACGGTTTAAAAGTTATGACCGTTTGAAGTTTTGATGTAAAAAGTCAACTTTCATACGCAAAAAGTCAACAAAATCCAACCAATTCGAAACTTTTGCACTTCCTCGAAAGTTTTATCACTTGTTCGAAACTTGTTGTCCTTATTCGAAAGTTGTTGACCTTGCTCGAAACTTTTTGACCTTGCTCGAAACTTACAAAGCTTGTTCGAAGTTTTTCAGGCTTGCTCGAAACTTTTCAGGATTGCTCGAAATTTTTCAGGCTTGCTCAAAATTTTCAACATTCTAATTCGTACGAATTGAAAGTTTTACCAAGAGTCGAAGTGTTTTTCTCACTTATACAAGAAAGAATAACATTGAGTAATCCAAAAATCCTGAAGAAACTGCCTGAAGAGCTTGCTCGAAACTTTAGGGTTTAAGGTGCTTGAAACTTTGAAGAATACCTTGCTCGAAACTTTAGGGCTTAAGGGCTAGCTCGAAACTTTGACTGGTTATTTCAAATCAATTAAATTCGACCAAGAAATCTTTCTAAACAAGATTTTAATGTACAACTAACCTTAAAAATACTAAAACTTAACGAAAGTTGTAAACTTTAACGCTTTTAAGACCAAATAAGTGATGCGTGGTTTTGCGACCTTACAACAGGTTTTACCTCTCGAGAGATCTCAAGAGGCTTACAACCCCACCAGGCAGTGTACCTGACTGATGTAGTATAGTGTAGTGGTAAGTACGGGGGATTGATCGTTCTCCACAGGGAATAGTGTTCGTTAGGTATGAAAAACTACTTTAATAGGTCTAAGGGTGAGAGAAGATTCTTTTTATGTTTTTATATTTTTTTGGAAAGCAAGTAAAATCTCGGGTTTGAAAGAGTGGGCGGAATTAGTTGCTAGTCAACTAACCCAAATTACTACGAATGCAAATTAAATAAAATAACAGAAAATGAAAATGTTGGTGAAAACTTATGTGGAGGGAAATGTGTTTACTTAGATTTCCTTACTCCCTAACTATCTTTTACCGGTTGATTAGTGTGTATTAGTTGCGTGGATGACGGGTGTATTCCTTAATACCATTCGTGGGGTGGCGTACGTACTTCCCCAACTCTACAAGCTCCTACTTCACTCCTATGTCGAGCCGGCTAGGAAGCTCCTAACATGGGATCACTAGAATTCGCTTGTGCATTAAATACAACCATAAAAACCTTTAGTACGCATTGGTTCATGTTTCTTAAGACGTTCAAGCAAGTTACCGAATAGGAAGTTAGCCAGTTTTCTTAAGCCTAACATAGATGAACAATCATCCAATACAACTAACAACACACTAATAACCAATAATCAATAGCTAGGTTTTATTAGATCTAAGCAAACACAAGATAAATCTAGCCTAACATGTTAAACAAAAGACAAGAATAAGATAGAATCAAACAACACATAGACATATTGAATGATTAATTGATAACTTATCTTCAATGTAACATGGAAGATCTCAAGGCAAAAAGCCTTGAAAGAGCTGCCAAATTCGTCCTAGGGTTTTCACACACAAAGTTCCCCAATAAGTTCCACACTAATGACAAAGAATTGCAAAACTATATATAGATTTTTAGATCTGACGGCGTCACGTTATGGAGTGTGACGCCGTCACCTCGCCGCTTTTAGGGTTCCCGGATGACCTTCTTGACGCCGTCCCTCTTTAGCTCTCAAAAATCCGTTCTGGCTTATCAAGGCTTGACGCCCTCAGACTATGAACGTGACGCCGTCCCTCTTTAAATTATAACGTGACGACCTTGATCAGATTAAAGCGTGACGCCGTCAGAATTTCCATGCAATTTCTCTGGCTTATCATTAGTAAATTTCACATCCACCACTTTTGCCAAGCCATGACGCCGTCCAGGGTTAATCCTGACGCCGTCAAAGGTAACTTCAAGCAAGATTTTGAGACTTTGTCGTTTTCTTCACTTTTATGCTCCAAAAACGTTCAAAATGCTTCCTTTTCCAGATTTCTTCTCAAAAGTACCTAAAATGACAAAAGGAATGATTTAAGGCAATATTTGATCAAATAAATACGATTTAGGGCTTAAATGACCCCTTAAAAGCGGTACACTTTTCGCTTCATCAAATACCCTTACACTTGAGATTTGCTTGTCCTCAAGCAAATGCGCTTTTATTCTAATCAAAATACAAGTTATGGGTCATTTAATGCTAACATAAAAGTAATTACAACAAATATTCGTTCCACTTTAATCATAATAAGCACGGAGATTATAAACTAGCACCTCACAAGTAGTGTTTAGATACTCACATCTCTCAAGTGTCATCTAAATAAATCTCATAAATGAAAACGGATAATATCTCTCACTACCTGTCATAGCAAATAGATTACCATAGGCTTGGGAAAGGATCGAAAACCTCCTCCACTCGGCGTAAGCACCAAAGATAAACTATCAAAGAGGGCTTTTAAATGGGTTATAATGTTAGGTGTAGGGAAAAGGAAAACACGGTTTTGTTGGATAAGGGATATTTTACTGGTGGCGAGTTAAAGATCTTGATCAATTACATGTACTATACAATGTTGCTAAGCCAAGACTCGACTCAATCTTAAGCTAATGAAAGAAAATAACAAAAACATAAAATAAACATAAAATAAAACGGGATGGTAGTCCGTATGTTTTTTCTACTTTTCTTTTTCTCATTTTTTTGTATTTTTCTTGATTTTTTCGATTTTTTTTTTTTTTTTTTTTTTTTTTTTTTTTTTTTTTTTTTTTTTGCATACACTTTTGCCCTACCATCCAAAATAATACATCATAGGGGCATTGCATTCCCCTTACACTTGAACTTTTACATAACTTTACAAATAACTATTCTAATGACTCGAATTAAGATAATTGAAAAAACTTGGAGTACTTTTAAAATATTTAGCACATATGGGGGTAATAAATGATGATCTTCCCCATTACTCCATTACACTAGTACTTTACCCATGAGTCCCAATCGTCCCAAAACAATATGTACAAGGATATGACTCGACTTAGCAACCATGTAATCAACTAGATAATTAACTTGGGTTTAAACAAATGTTGTCACAATAATGCACTAAAAATGAGTGCATACAAGGTAGGCTAAGGCGATTTGGGTGTACATTTAAGTGGGGTGTAAACAAATTCTTCCTTTAAGTAAAATGCTTAAAGTTAGAAACGAAAAGATAGGCTCTGAGGGGTGTACTAGGGGTATCGTGTACTAAAAATGAGTACAACGCAAAGGGTGTGGGAGAATTACTTGACCAATGTAGCCAATGTAATTATAACAAAAACACAGGTGTAAAACAATGGGTTAATCCTAATGCCTCTTATCATGTAATAAATCTAACTACACGAATGTAGTCTCACTTGTGGCCTTGGAATGGTCCTAACACAAGTTCTAGAATCTAAGTGCTACCGGTACACACATCATAGCATAAATGCTTTTCCTACCAATTCTAGGGGCGAACCTCACATATTTGGGGGTGGAAAATTTTTTAGTGGTACGGTTTTTGTGCTAGTCATATAACTCCTATCCGTGAGACGCTCATTAAGATCAAAGTTTCACTCCTATATGTTGTAAAAAATTTTAAATTTGGCAGTAAAATTACCCTAACAGGTATTTATCTCAGTTTTATTACACATCTACCATCAAACAAACAAAAATCAAGCGCAATTGTATTCTCTAAAAATCGTATTTTTACCCCCCCCCCTTACACTTAAGATGAACATTGTCCCCAATGTTCAAATAACAAGATGTAAAAGTATAAAGTAAAAGAATGAAATCAAATACTCCCCTGATTCGTTCGGTGGATATGAAGTAACACGGTTAGATCTTCTTCCAAAGAGAATGTTGAAGCTCCATGACTAATACATCGCCATAAGCTTGATCCAAAAACATTTCCTTGTCCAAAATAACCTGTTAAACCTGAGAAAACAAACACGAAAACCTGCATAACATCGGCGGGATAAATCTATATATAAGGATATAATGCTTGTGGAATGATAATTTTGCAGATTCCTGGAGATTATAAGTTATAGATTTAATAAAAACTTTTTATGGAAACAAAACTTTCAAAAATTTTCAGAAAATTAAACCTGACGCCGTCAGGTTGTAACTCCTGACGCCGTCAGAAATGATCTGACAGAATTCTCATGTTACGTTTCCGGAAAAATTTTGGAAAAACCTATACCTTACTTCCTGGAATTCCTGCAAAACTTCATTATGACTCGATACAAGCATTTGACTCAAACAAATACTAATATGTATGTTCATTTATTATTATTACGATTCATGTTCATTTGTGTTCTAATAAACCGATTTAGATTTCCCTTACACCTAACTTTTGCAAAATACCTTTATATGTAGTTAAGACGAAGTTAAAAACAAAATAAAGCATTTTCACAAATTAGTTTTGAACATGAATCAATAATAATAAAATTTAAACATACATACGGAAACAAATAAAATCAAACAAACAAATAAATGAACACACAAAGCAAATAAAGCTTGGGTTGCCTCCCAAGAAGCGCTTTTCTTTATTAACGAGTCTTGTAGCTAGACTCAAAGTCACGTGTTCTACGTTTTTCCGTTTTGCTTCTCAATTGCCCCTCTAATCATCCTAACAACCTCCATATCAATTTTGTATTTAGGTCCAAGGTTTAAGCAATCTTTATAATAAAGGCTTCTCTTATTCCAAACATAGTCCATGCCTTTTTCTTTATCCTCTTCATTGATGTCCTCAATCGCACCAATGTTGTCCATGTCAAATCGAGGCACAAAACGAAATTCATTTACCCGATAAGGCATCCTATATGTGATCCTATCTATGTGATTAGAAAACTGAACCGTGCCTTTCAAACGATCATACCTTAAATTGGATGCTTCAATAAATGGCTTACCTAACACCACGCGAGATAGGCGGCAGTCAACAACACTTGCCAAATCTTCTAAGATCATGAAGTTGGTGACAAAGGTAAAATTCCCAACAAGGATATGCATATCCTTAATCCTTCCAACGAAGTTGCAAACTCCGCCTGGACACTTGGGGTCCATCATAGGCTCAAGTGGTGTGTTTATGATCTGGCTATAAAGGCCTGAGGACATAACGTTGATTGGGGATTCACAGTCAATGTAAGCATGCTCAACGTATTGGTACCCAATCATACATGGTATCTTCACATTCCCGGGATCACCTCTCTTAATCTTTGGGTCAATTCTAACAAAAGGTGGTCGAGGGTTATCAACTAGGTTGTTATAGTAAGCAATCTCCTCCTTAGTGGGGTATTCATTGAAACAATCATCCAACCTAGGATCTACCTTCACTTCATCAATTTTCTCAATCAACTTATCAACCGTAAGATTATTACGTTCTAAGTAATTATCTGAGTATATGGCGGTCCCTAAGTTGTTCAAGGCATAATCAAGCTCTATATCAATCATTCTACTGAGCTCCCTGAGCTCACTAATCTCATTCTCAAGTTGGCTACGCAACAAAGCCACTTCGCCAGGTGTAAGGGGTGGATTCGCGTTTTCCATAATGGCAAACTGAATAGTCAATGAAAATCTGTTACGAACAAAAGCACAAAGAAAATAGATAGACTAAAGAAAACCTAGAAAAATAAAATAAAAATCTCACTAGAAAGGAATCTAGTGAGTAGACCTATAAAATAAAAATTCAACCTAAACAATAACTATTCCCCGGCAGCGGCGCCAAAAACTTGATGCGTGATTTTGCGACCTTACAACAGGTTTTACCTCTCGAGGGATCTCAAGAGGCTTACAACCCCACCAGGCAGTGTACCTGACCGATGTAGTATAGGGTAGTGGTAAGTACGGGGGATTGATCGTTCTCCACAGGGAATAGTGTTCGTTAGGTATGAAAAACTACTTTAATAGGTCTAAGGGTGAGAGAAGATTCTTTTTATGTTTTTATATTTTTTTGGAAAGCAAGTAAAATCTCGGGTTTGAAAGAGTGGGCGGAATTAGTTGCTAGTCAACTAACCCAAATTACTACGAATGCAAATTAAATAAAATAACAGAAAATGAAAATGTTGGTGAAAACTTATGTGGAGGGAAATGTGTTTACTTAGATTTCCTTACTCCCTAACTATCTTTTACCGGTTGATTAGTGTGTATTAGTCGCGTGGATGACGGGTGTATTCCTTAATACCATTCGTGGGGTGGCGTACGTACTTCCCCAACTCTACAAGCTCCTACTTCACTCCTATGTCGAGCCGGCTAGGAAGCTCCTAACATGGGATCACTAGAATTCGCTTGTGCATTAAATACAACCATAAAAACCTTTAGTACGCATTGGTTCATGTTTCTTAAGACGTTCAAGCAAGTTACCGAATAGGAAGTTAGCCAGTTTTCTTAAGCCTAACATAGATGAACAATCATCCAATACAACTAACAACACACTAATAACCAATAATCAATAGCTAGGTTTCATTAGATCTAAGCAAACACAAGATAAATCTAGCCTAACATGTTAAACAAAAGACAAGAATAAGATAGAATCAAACAACACATAGATATATTGAATGATTAATTGATAACTTATCTTCAATGTAACATGGAAGATCTCAAGGCAAAAAGCCTTGAAAGAGCTGCCAAATTCGTCCTAGGGTTTTCACACACAAAGTTCCCCAATAAGTTCCACACTAATGACAAAGAATTGCAAAACTATATATAGATTTTTAGATCTGACGGCGTCACGTTATGGAGTGTGACGCCGTCACCTCGCCGCTTTTAGGGTTCCCGGATGACCTTCTTGACGCCGTCCCTCTTTAGCTCTCAAAAATCCGTTCTGGCTTATCAAGGCTTGACGCCCTCAGACTATGAACGTGACGCCGTCCCTCTTTAAATTATAACGTGACGACCTTGATCAGATTAAAGCGTGACGCCGTCAGAATTTCCATGCAATTTCTCTGGCTTATCATGAGTAAATTTCACATCCACCACTTTTGCCAAGCCATGACGCCGTCCAGGGTTAATCCTGACGCCGCAAAGGTAACTTCAAGCAAGATTTTGAGACTTTGTCGTTTTCTTCACTTTTATGCTCCAAAAACGTCCAAAATGCTTCCTTTTCCAGATTTCTTCTCAAAAGTACCTAAAATGACAAAAGGAACGATTTAGGGCAATATTTGATCAAATAAATACGATTTAGGGCTTAAATGACCCCTTAAAAGCGGTACACTTTTCGCTTCATCAATAAGCTTGCTCGAAATTTTGAAGAACACAAAAAGTACGATTTTAAAACTCAAATTTTAACCAAAAAGCTTCAAACTTTCTTGTGACAAAAGGTTTATAAAACTAGTCTGTAATTAAAAAAGTGCTAAAACCACAAAAAAAAAGAAGAAAAGTAAGTGACTTTTATAAAAATACAAGTAGAAAAGCTTTAAGAAGTGACAAACCAAAACATAAAACACTCCTAAATCATTGTTAGGCGATTGATACCACTTGTAGGACCTTAGATATATAAGTTTATCACACAATATTAAGCACGAATATGGTGGCAAGAGTATATACGTGGCGTATAAAACTAGAGAGAGAGAGGAGAGAAAGAAAGAGAGAATTTCATAAATAGACACAGATTACACACTCAAGCACACACTTACAAATGAGACATGGGTGGCTTTTATACTTGAAATGAAATGCCCTAATGGGCCTTGATATGGGCTCGGTTTGGATTGTGGATTGGATATGGATTGCATTGAATATTAAGGACTAGTTTAACTTAAATATTAACCTATTAGCTTAGCCCAATCCACGAGCCCATTGACTATTCTATTATATTCTACAACACATTACAAAGTTAAGAATACATGAATGACCATCACTTCTACTTTAATGCTAACAATAAGCCTCAAGAAAAAATTTGCTTAGCAACCATAGATGAGAATTCTACACTATGGCATAGGTGACCACGTCACGCAAATATGTGTCTATGAAAATCATTGGCGTCTAAGGATCTAGTTAGAAATTTACCTAAGCTTAAGTTTGATCAACACTTTTGTGACGCCTGTAAAATTGGAAAACAAGCTCATTCTAGTCACAAAGCTAAGAATTTAGTATCAACCTCTAGATGCCTAGAACTAATTCACATGGACTTATTTGGTCCATCCGTCGTACGGAGCTATAGAGGAAACTACTACACCTTAGTAATTTTAGAAGACTAAGCTAGGTATACTTGGACAAGGTTTCTTAAGAATAAAACGCAAGCTTTCGAGGAATTTGAAATATTCAGTAAGAAAGTCCAAAATCAATTTGGATGTCCATTAGTTTCCATTAGAACGGATCATGGTCGGGAATTTGATAATGAAGTGCAATTTGGAGTACATTGTGATGCTAATTGCATCGCACACAATTTCTCGGTTTCACGCACTCCACAATCAAATGGAGTAGTTGAAAGGAAAATTGTACTCTACAAGAAATGAGTAGAAAGATGTTAAACGAACAATCCGTTCCACAAAAGTTTTGGTGTAATGCCGAAGACACCTAAACTTATATACTTAATAGGATTTTGATTAGACCAATCTAAGGAAAAACACCATACGAAATCTTGAGAGGTAGGAAACCTACTCTAGACTATTTTAGAGTGTTTGGAAGCAAGTGCTTCATTTTAAACACAAAAGTTTACCTCACCAAGTTTGACCTAAAGTCTTACGAATGTGTTTTCCTAAGTTATTCCCAAAATAGTCAAGCCTATGTAGCCCTTAATAAGAAAACAATGGAAGTCGAAGAATCACTCGACGTGACATTCGATGAAAGTCCTCCCTCAGCTAAAAGATCACCTTTGGTAGATGATGATTTAATTGAGGAAGAAGCCATAAAGGAAAATGGCAAGAAAAACATAGAAAACGACATTATGGATGAAATAGTTCAAATTGACGAAGATGTCAATATTAAGGAGTCTAGGAATATGCACTTGACAATGTCATAGGAAACCTTAACCAAAGAAATCTTAGATCACAAGTCCAAAACAAAAGTAATTTCTTTTGTTTTATATCTATCGTAGAACCTAAGAATATCGGTGAAGCGCTAAAGGACGAAAGTTGGGTAGTTGCCATGCAAGAAGAATTAAATCAATTCATCGCAAATCAAGTTTGGGATTTAGTACCTCCACCTAGGAATCAAACCGTCATTGGAACTAAATGAGTATTTAGGAACAAACTTGATGAAAATTGAGTCGTTTCAAGGAATAAGGCTAGATTAGTAGCACAAGGCTATAATCAATAAGAAGGAATAGACTACGATGAAACTTATGCTCCCGTAGCTAGACTAGAGTCCATTAGAATACTCCTTGCCTATGCTTGCGCACTAGATTTTAAGCTATATCAAATGGACGTGAAAAGTGAATTCTTAAATGGTTTTATCAACAAGGAGGTGTACATTGCATAACCTCCGGGATTCGTTGATTTCGAAAAACCAAATGATGTTTATAAACTCAAGAAAGCACTCTATGGCCTTAAACAAGCTCCTAAGCTTGGTACGATAGATTAAAGGCTTTCTTTCTTAAACATGAATATACCATGGGGATGGTAGATAATACACTTTTCACGAAGAAACGAAATTCAAATCTCATAATTGTTCAAATATATGTCGGTGACATTATATTCGGTTCAACTTGTCAAGAATTATGCGATGATTTTGCGAAGATCATGCATGATGAGTTTGAGATGAGCATGATGGGTGAATTAAATTTCTTCATTGGTGTACAAATAAAACGAATGGAAGATGGTATCTTCTTTAATCAATCTAAATACATTAAAGAAATGCTTAAAAAATTTGGAATAGAAGAGTCTAAACCAATGAAAACGTCCATCTCCTTGGATACGAAACTCACGAAAGATGAAGAAGGTGAGTCCATGGAAAATACTAACTATAGGGGCATGATAGGTAGTTTATTATACCTAACGGAAAGTAGGCCCGATATCATGTTTAGTGTCTGCCTTTGTTCTCGCTTCCAAGAGGATCCCAAAACCTCTCACCTTGAAGCAGTTAAGCGTATCTTCCGATATATTAAAGGCACTATGCACTTGGGATTATATTATCCAAAGGGGACCGGTGTAGAAACTATTTTCTATGCCGACTCTGATCATGCGGGAGATTATGTAGATCGAAAAAGCACGAGTGGCGTTTGTTGTAATACCTTGTAAAAATACCATGTCATTAATAATATTAATCACCAATTATTTCCCATTATTGTCTAGTAACCTTTTTGCGGGTTATATTTTTTTTATATGTATATATCTTTATGGCAACGATCACCAAATTACCCCAACACTATGAATAGCTCACTTGCGTACCGACTATGAAAGTTACACGAATATTGAAATTATTACACCGTTTATGTTAATGGACGAATACACGAAAGTCATTAATTACTACACCAAGTATATCACATATAACAACTTAATTAATTCACACTTAATATATTTTCTTCTCTTCTCTTTTCACTTGGGCCTAATACCTCAAGCCCATTCTCTTCTTTCACTTGGGCCGGATCAACACCACACCACGCCCCACATTTTCTTTCTTCTCTTTTGGACCGAAGATCACAAGCCCACATTTTGCCACAACTTCATGTCTTTTGCTTACTGTGAATCACACAAGACCCAACTTACAATATTTCCATTTCATTTGTCTTTCACTCGTTGGAACCAAACCGAACCAACACCCTCAAGGAACTCTTTTAACTTAGTTAACAAATGATCAAAGATGCTAATCCCATCCTTGTACCTCATGTCCCCCTCTTAATCCCATAAACCATTGGATAAACACAATGACCAATAGGAGGTCAACTTCTATGGTTTTTATCACCACAAAATCTCTATTTCCAACACTTGAAATCTCCACTTCCCTAGCATGAGTCGACAACCATGTGATGCACCAAGTCCTCCTCTCTTGTCAAGCTACAAAACCGGCGTTCCACCTCTTGTTTTAGATGGTATACCATCTTGAAACCCCAAAGGATTTGACTACCTAGTGAAGTACCTTGAAGCAAAATGTCAAACCCTATACACTAGGATCAAACGCCATATAAACACATCACACCACACTTGCATTACCCAAAACTCACTTATCATTACACAAAGCAAGTATCACACTCTTAATTCCACTTGGTTACTGTCGAGCAAGAAGAAGCAAAGAAAAACAAAAGGTTTAAGTTACATCAAGCTCTTATAAAATCACTTTGGGTTATAGTTTGATCGTGGGTTTATATTGAAGGAAGCTTGGGTTAGTTTTGTTCGAACCTCGTTTGTCACCACCTTCATTCGAACTTCCCACCCTCGTTGGTGTTGTAAGTCCCCTGCTACTCACTCTCTTTTCTTTTTGCACCTCACGTTAAAATAGAAGCACAAACATATCACAACACTCTTAACGCTTAAACACTTAAGTTCATGGCTCGATAACTATTAATTTACACGTACAACCTATATAAAAACTTATACCATTCGAATCCTTGAAACATGATGAAACGAGATAGTAAAACATGCATAGAATCTAACCTTAAAAACACACGATGCGACCCATGTTTCTTCCCACAGTCGAACGCTAGAAATCATTTCATAAAACCACTTGGGCCTTAACCGGGCTAACTAGCCCAACGCACCTTAATTAATTTCATAACTTATTTTCAAAACATTAGAAGTAACGAGGAGAATATGAACTAGTTTAAGTCGAATAGTAAGCGTAGACAAGCTAGAAATATAACAAGAAAGTGTAACCTTTTCGAAATATAAAAAGTCGGACGAGTTTTGCAACGGATTTGTTTTAAAGGGATATAAAATGTAACTTTTTATAAAAGAAGGACTAGATATGAAAATAATATTTTTGATATAAGTCGAGGGACTGAAATTGTTAATTTAGTAAGTTATGACTTAAAATGTAATATTTAATGTTTGGACTAATTTTGCAAAGTTATAAAGTTTAAGGACTATATATGTAAAAACCGAGAAGTAGGATATTAAATGAAAATATGTGAAAGTTTTGTTATAAGGACCGAATCTGTAATTAACAAAAAGTAGAGGATCGATGTGTAAAACATATATTTTTGGGCTAAATTATAATTACTTAAACTTCGAGGTTAAAAGTGTAAACTTTATAAACTATAGGAGGAGTTGTGTAAGAATACAAAAGTAATACATTTGTGTTTTAAAATTACTCTACATTTCTAATTACACATTTTTTTTCACACAAGTTATTAATGTAACACGACTAATTAATGACGTAACTATTTTAACTTAATTTTTAAAATATTTAAACTAAATATTTTAATTTATCATTCGTACGTTAAATATATCTAACGAAATCTCTTAAAGTCACCACGTTGATAAACTCTAAACGTCCACGTCACCCGAATTCGACACGATCTCACATATAGTTTCACATCCACCATTTCCCCTATTAAAAACCAAAGAGTTGATAATATTCTAAATATATCACGTTATTCTAGGTCGCAAGTTGGGAGCTATTCATTTCACTATTTGATTTACTACCCGTTTATTACACTACTAAGGTGAGTTCCTAGTCCCACATTTTACAATGTTTTCAAAATCCCGTGGGGAGATACATGCTATAAATCTGAACACAAGTATTTTTCCGTATGCTTCCCTGATTGATATTGTTAAGTAATATTGCCTAAGTTACCATCCTGCCAAAAATTCCCTCATATCATGAACCATTAATCACTTACGAGTGAACGCGAATTTTGTGAATAGATCTATTGGAAGTTGACAACCCATTTGTACTAGCCGGATAGATAACTATAATGTTAGCCGGATTGATAGACAAATGCACTTTATTCGAATTATTAGTATGGCAAAACTCCTACACGAGGGCATTTATCACCCACATCATGTTATGGTGTGGGATATTTATTACACCTATTATTACCCCTACAAGTTAAGGTTTGCGTGTCATGAGGATTAGGGCAATATTTATATTACACCACAATATCATTGTTTCCACTACTATTTGACTTGTGTTCAAACTATTTCAACTATTGAAATTAAACACTATGGATTCACTCAACCTTTGTGTTGACGTTTTAAGCATGTTTTATCTCAGGTAACTAAGGAATCTCAAGCACGGAGTTGGCATGGGCAATGGGAATCTACCCCCTTTTATTTCAAATAATTATATCATTCTTTTCAAACTCACCATCACTTTTGTGAAAACTTATCCCTTTTGGTAACAAATGTGTAATCTATGAATATTGAGTTTTCATTGAATGATATAAATTCTACTTTTAATGATTATCTATGCTTCGACTGTGATCTAATTGGTAATTACCCCGTTTAAGTCTTCCGCTGCTACCAAAAATTTTAACGGGGTGTTACAGATTGGCATCAGAGCCTAGGTTATAGAGAACCAAATGCTTTTTCAAAAACATTGGACTATAACCGCGATTTTTAAAAAGGACCATTTTTAACCTTACCACCCTATGCCCTCCGTGCCAACACTTTGCTACACTTTTGCATTGAGATTTGCTTGGCAGATTATGCATAACAAACGAATAAATATTATTACTTACGAACTTTTGCATTGAGATTTGCTTGGCAGATTATGCATAATGAATGAATATTAACACTTTATTAACACATGCATTGAGATTTGCTTGGCAGATTATGCATATATAACGAATTAGTTTTATCACTTACAAATGTTATTATGGCTAATGCATATTTATATTATTAATGACTTACACTTATTATTATTGGGATATTACAGTATCATGTCTCCCCCGATCACCGTCATCATTCTGTCTGATGTTGAGACCGAAGTGACACCAGTACCATCAGCTACTCCACCCACTACTGTTATCATTTTGTCTGACACTGACACCAATACCACCTTACCCGTTTCACCAGTTACCCCATCTGTAGTTCCATCTGGGAACGCATCTGGAGAGACAGAGCCCTTCGAGGAGGGTGAAGTCGCCTCGACACCGGTTATCTCACCCACTATCCCACTTTCATCTTCTCTCGCCTTTGGTCCTTTGACTCTTGACCAGTACTATGAGTCACAGCAGTTCCTAGCCGCTGATGATTGTCCTTCACCACCCCCACCCCGAGCTTTGCCCCTTCACCATTCCTCTGGGTCAGAGGCGGATGACGAGTCGTCTGACTCCGACTCTTCCGACTTAGCTTCACCCGTACCACCCCCACCTGCTCTGGTTCGCCGGCGTAGGGTAGTCAGATTTCTACAGCCTTATGAGCCCGCACCATTTGGGCAACTTTATGTGCCTTGCCAGGGAGGCCCACCTAGGAAGTACACTGCCCGGAAACGAGCACGTGCACCTTCAGCCCCATTGGTACCACCACCAGCTGTTATACCACCATCACCATCACCTGTATCAGCATCACCTTCACCACCATCATCACTACCACTATCACCATCACCATCACCTCAGCCACATCCTTATATGATACCATCACCATCACCACCACCAGTCGGAGCTGACTCTCTTTTCGACTCAGCTACTAGATCATACCCATTCATACCACCACCTACAGTCTTTTATCACCAGACCACTACAGTCCCGGTGACATCTCCAGTCCCATCACCCACCCACTCGCAGGAGGGTTGATGCACGCCGCTGGTCATTCCTATTGGCCTTGATTCGTAGCTGGAGGGCACAGGAGGGTGCCCCGAGTGCTGCGGAATTGGGAGAGAGTTCATCTACCGCTGCTGCTAGAGTTCTTCCGGTCACGGGAGAGCCCATTCATCACACTATTCCACTGTTAGCAGCTAGACTCTCTAGGCATGAGGACCGCCTTGATGCGCTACTCAGTTTCATCGGGGATGTTTCACTCGAGCGCATCGAGTGTATTGAGGAGGAGGTGGAGAACCTCGTAGTGGGGAGAGTAGCCATGGAGGAGGTTTTCGATATGATGAGTACTAGCCTCCAGGAGGCGCAGGAGATTATTGCTGATCTTAGGGATAGGGTAGAGGCGATGGAGCAAGAGGTCCAAGACCAGTGGGACCACATCACAGGCATGGGAGAGAGGCAGGAGAGCATGAGACAGGAGTCCCAGGATCAGGGGGACATATCCAGGATTATGCAGGACCTTATTGAGACTCAGGATGGGGAGCTCCACATGACCAGGAGGAGCATTCAGAGATTGGAGGCTGGGGAGAGACAGAGGGATGCTAGGATTGAGGAGTTGACAGAGACAGTTCGAGCACTACAGCGCTGCCTGGATGGGGCATCGGGTAGATCTTAGATTTTACTGTATCAGTTGTGGCTAGACATCTAGCGTACCGTTTGTGATGTAATAAAGAAGCTTGTATTTGATTGTTTTGTAAGCAAATGAATCAAGATTATGAAAACAAATATTGTATGTTATGATTTCCGGAACTTGATGTAAAATTTATGATTTCCTTGTTGTTTCATTCTATTTGTATGTGTTGTGGATGGTGCTCGAATATGTTGTATTTATGATTTGATTGTGATATTTATTGATGTAGTGCAGGGACGATCACTTCATGTGTTTACATGATGGTGACATATTTATCATGAATTCTTTTCCTCAGCATCAATGTGTTACATTATGATAGTTTTGTTATGAAGCATATACAATTACCTTGTTAATCGACCATATTCCAACACCAACTCAATCACGAAATAAATAAGTAAATTCTAAATATGTGTTCTTATGTCATTGTTAGAACATGGCTACCCGCAGCAGAACAACAGATGCAGTCGCCGGAACGATCATGACCCCAGAAGAGATCCGCCGGTTGATCACTGAGAGCGTAACCGCTCATTAGTGGCTCAAGCTGCAGCCACGACTCCCACTGGCAGTGCCACAAGGCCCACTGTCGAAAGCGAGACAGTTGTGACTCGCAAATGCACCTACAAAGAATTCATGAGCTTAAACCACCAACTTTCAAAGGTACCGAAGGAGTAACGGGGTTAGCTCGATGGTTTGAGCGCTCAGAAACTGTTTTCACCAGGAGTGGTTGTGCAGAAGGCAGTAAGGTCACCTTTGCTACTGGCACACTAGAGGATGACGCTCTATCATGGTGGAACTCCACTGCTCAGAAAATGGGTACTGAAAGAGCTTACCAACTCCCTTGGGCCGAGTTTAAACAGAAAATGTTGAAGAAGTATTGTCCTCGCACCAAAATCCAAAATTGGAAGATGAGTTTGATCGCTTGGTGGTAAAATGATATGATAGGAGGTTCCAAGAACTCTCCGTGCTATGCCCAACCAAGGTGCCGGATTTCGAGAAAACATTGGAGAGGTATGTTAAAGGGTTGCCCAAAAGCATAGAAGGAATCGTTACTGTATCCAAACCACAGACTCTGGAAGAAGCCATGGAGACTGCTCAAAAATTACTGGAGAGGGAAATCAAGCGTAATCAGGCTCAGGGAGGCAACGATCACAAGAGAAAATTTGATGATCGTAGAAGCAACCACAACAACAACAACCACAGTCACAACCGCAACAACAATCAAGGCTATCAGCAAGACCGAAACCACCATCATAACCAACAGAACCGCCGGCAAGAGACTGCCAGGGCTTATACTGCCACACCTACTGGAACAGGAGACTATGCTGGACCCGCTCCTAGGTGCAACCAATGCAAGTTGCATCACCATGGACCCTGTTTTGCTAGATGTGGAAAATGCAAGAGAACCGGTCACAAGACCCAGGACTGCAAGGCCACGGGCGCCAACTTACAACCAGTGGCCATAGTATGCCATGGATGTGGTAAAAAGGGGCATTACAAGAACCAGTGTCCAAACAAGAATGCCAACCCCATCAACAATGCTCGAGGTAGGGCATATGTGCTAGGAGATGGAGATATCAAACAAGATCCCGATGTGGTGACGGGTACGTTTCCCCTTAATAATCATCTTGCTAAAGTTTTATTTGATTCTGGAGCCGACAAAAGTTTTGTGTCTACTTCATTTGCACCCCTACTTAACATTACCCCGACTAAACTAGACACCACCTACGAAATCGAACTAGCCAACGAAAAACTGGTAGAAACTAACACCGTGATCCAAGGTTGCACCTTACTCCTCGCAAATGAACCATTCGACATAAACCTCATGCCTATACAACTTGGTAGTTTCGACGTAGTAATCGGCATGGATTGGTTGTCCAAGAACCATGCTAGAATTATATGCGACGAGAAGGTTGTTCACATTCCACGCGGAGGTGAAACTTTAGTTGTCCGTGGCGAACGGAGTAAGACCCGACTAAGTATCATATCGTGCTTCAAAACGATGAAGTATATCGATCGAGGATGCCTCGCATTTTTGGCTCAAGTAACCGAGAAAAAGTCAGAGGAGAAGCGACTAGAAGATGTGCCGATAGTTAAAGACTTTCCCGAAGTATTCCCCGAAGAGATTAGCCTGTGCGGAGCAGCACCAGTGGCACGAGCACCCTATAGGTTGGCACCATCCGAGATGAAAGAACTATCTGAGCAATTGCAAGAATTGTCAGATAAAGGATTCATACGCCCGAGTTCTTCGCCATGGGGAGCTCCGGTGCTGTTTGTTAAGAAGAAAGATGGAACCTTCCGGATGTGTATCGATTATCGTGAATTAAACAAACTCACCGTGAAGAATCGATACCCACTACCCAGAATCGACGATTTATTTGATCAGCTACAAGGGTCGAGTGTATACTCGAAGATTGATTTAAGGTCAGGGTACCACCAACTGAGAGTCAAGGAGGAGGATGTACCAAAAACAGCTTTTCGTACACGATACGGGCACTATGAGTTCAAGTGATGCCATTTGGCCTAACGAACGCACCAGCTGTGTTTATGGACCTAATGAACTGAGTGTGCAAGCCATACTTGGACAAGTTTGTGATCGTGTTTATTGATGATATCCTCATCTACTCACGTAACAAAGAAGAACACGCAAAACACTTGAGAACTATCTTGGAACTGCTCAAAGAGGAGAAGTTGTACGCCAAATTTTCCAAGTGTGATTTCTGGATTGAGAAGGTACAATTTCTTGGGCATGTGATCGATAGCAAAGGAATTCACGTGGATCCCGCAAAGATCGTAGCAGTGAAAGATTGGGCGTCTCCTACGAACCCCACAGAGATACGGCAATTCTTAGGACTTGCCGGGTATTATGGAGATTTATCGAGGGTTTCTCGAAAATCGCTAAATCTTTGACAGAGTTAACACAAAAGAAGAAGAAGTTTGAATGGGGAGAAAAGCAAGAATCGTCCTTTCAACTCTTGAAACAGAAACTCTGTGAAGCTCCAATATTGGCATTACCCGAAGGGAGTGAAGACTTCGTGGTCTATTGCGACGCATCTATTCAAGGACTAGGTGCCGTACTAATGCAAAGGAACAAAGTTATTGCATATGCCTCTCGACAACTCAAAACCCACGAGAAGAATACACCACCAGATATTGAATTAGGACAAGTTTCGCTCTAAAATTGAGGCACTATTTGATGGCACCAAGTGCACGGTGTATACAGATCACAAAAGTCTCCAACATTTCTAGACCAAAGGAGCTAAACATAGACAATCCATGGTTTGGATTACTCATGACTATGATTGTGAAATTCGCTATCATCTGGAAAGGCTAATGTTGTGGCGATGCCTTAAGCCGAAAGGTAATTAAACCCCTTAGATCAATCTTTGAATTGACAATTATTCACCACTTCAAAAGATTTTAGAAATCAGCCAAGCCCTGAAGAAAAAATAACCAAAGGAGAAATTTATGGAATCCAGAGAACAAGAATCTTGTGAAAAGTAGAGGGATGTTTTTCAACTAACAAAATGATTCCACTTTCGGAGGAATGCGTGATTATCATGCACAATCCCACAAGTCGAAGTATCCATTCCCCGGGATCTGATAAGATGTATCAAGATCTCAAGAACGTTGTATTGGTGCCAAACATGAAGCCGACATTGCTGTGTATGTCGGAAAATGTTTGACATGTGCTAGAGTAAAAGCAGAACACCAAAGACCGTCCGGAATGTTGGTACAGCCAGAAATTCCAACATGGAAATGGGAAAGGATTACAATGGACTTCATTACCAAGCTACCCAAGACATCGTGGACTTGACCATTGCATAGTTGATCGTCTCACCAAATCCGCACATTTCTTACCCATGAAAGAAACTGATGACATGAATACCCTTGCACGATTATATTTAAAGGAAATAGTCTCACGGCATGGAGTGCCGGTTTCCATTATCTCAGATCGAGATAGCCGCTTCACGTCTAGATTCTGGCAGTCATTGCAGAAAGCTTTGAATACCCGATTAGATATGAGCACCGCTTATCACCCCCAAACCGATGGTCAAAGTGAAAGAACCATTCAGACCTTGGAAGACATGCTTCGAGCATGTGTAATTGATTTTGGAAAAGGTTGGGATAAACACTTGCCTTTAGCAGAATTCTCTTACAACAACAGTTATCACGCTAGCATTAAAGCTGCTCCATTTGAAGCGCTTTATGGTAGAAAATGTCGTTCACCCATCTGTTGGACAGAAGTTGGGGATGTGCAAATTTCGGGACCCGAACTCATTCATGAAACCACCGAAAAGATTGTCCAATTCAAACAACGTTTACAAGCCGCCCGAGATCAGCAAAAGAGTTATGCCGATGTGTGAAGGAAACCTATGGAGTTTCAAGTCGGAGATCGAGTCATGTTGAAAGTATCTCCTTGGAAAGGGATGATTAGATTCGGGAAGCGTGGGAAGTTGAACCCTCGATACGTTGGACCATTCAAAATCCTAGAAAGGATTGGCCCTATGGCTTCCAAGCTCGAACTTCCTGAAGAGCTTAGTAGAGTACACAATACCTTTCACATATCAAACCTGAAAAAGTGTTTGTCGGATGAAACCTTGGTTATACCCTTGAAAGAAATTCGACTCAACGATAAACTAAGTTTCGTCGAAGAACCAATGGAAATTTTGGATAGAGACGTCAAGCAATTAAAGTAAATCCGTATCCCCATAGTCAAAGTTAGATGGAACTCTAAGAGAGGACCGGAATACACATGGGAACGCGAAGATCTAATCTGTTCTAAATACCCCCACTTGTTCGATAAAACAACTCCAACAACACTATACTTTAGGATTCGGGACGAATCCAGTCTAACGGGTGGGTACAGTAATACCTCGTAAAAATCCCATGTCATTAATAATATTAATCACCAATTATTTCCCATTATTGTCTAGTAACCTTTTTGCGGTTATATTTTTTTTTATATGTATATACCTTTATGGCAATGATCACCAAATTACCCCAACACTGTGAATAGCTCACTTGCGTACTGACTATGAAAGTTACACGAATATTACAAATTATTACACCGTTTACGTTGATGGACGAATACACGAAAGTCATTAATTACTACACCAAGTATATCACACATAACAACTTAATTAATTCACACTTAATATATTTTCTTCTCTTCACTTTTCACTTGGGTCGAATACCTCAAGCCCATTCTCTTCTTTCACTTGGGCTGGATCAACACCACAGCCACGCCCCACATTTTCTTTCTTCTCTTTTGGACCGAAGATCACAAGCCCACATTTTGCCACAACTTCATGTCTTTTTGCTTACTGTGAATCACACAAGACCCAACTTACAATATTTCCATTTCATTTGTCTTTCACTCGTTGGAACCAAACCGAACCAACACCCTCAAAGAACTCTTTCAACTTAGTTAACAAATGACCAAAGATGCTAATCCCATCCTTGTACCTCATGTCCCCCTCTTAATCCCATAAACCATTGGATAAACACAATGACCAATAGGAGGTCAACTTCTATGGTTTTTATCACCACAAAATCTCTATTTCCCACACTTGAAATCTCCACTTCCCTAGCATGAGTAGACAACCATGTGATGTACCAATTCCTCCTCTCTTGTCAAGCTACAAAACCGGCGTTCCACCTCTTGTTTTAGATGGTATACCATCTTGAAACCCCAAAGGATTTGACTACCTATTGAAGTACCTTGATGCAAAATGTCAAACCCTATACACTAGGATCGAATGCCATATAAACACATCACACACCATCATCTTGCATTACCCAAAAACTCACTTAATCATTAAACAAAGACGAAGTATCATACTCTTATCCCCTCGTTGGTGTTGTAAGTCCCCGCTACTCACTCTCTTTTCTTTTTGCACCTCATGTTAAAATAGAAGCACAAACATATCACAACACTCTTAACGCTTAAACACTTAAGTTCATGGCTCGATAACTATTAATTTACACGTACAACCTATATAAAAACTTATACCATTCGAATCCTTGAAACATGATGAAACGAGATAGTAAAACATGCATAGAATCTAACCTTAAAAACACAGATGCGACCCATGTTTCTTCCCACAGTCGAACGCTAGAAATCATTTCATAAAACCACTTGGGCCTTAACCGAGCTAACTAGCCCAACGCACCTTAATTAATTTCATAACTTATTTTCGAAACATTAGAAGTAACGAGGAGAATATGAACTAGTTTAAGTCGAATAGTAAGCGTAGACAAGCTAGAAATATAACAAGAAAGTGTAACCTTTTCGAAATATAAAAAGTCGGACGAGTTTTGCAACGGATTTGTTTTAAAGGGATATAAAATGTAACTTTTTATAAAAGAAGGACTAGATATGAAAATAATATTTTTGATATAAGTCGAGGGACTGAAATTGTTAATTTAGTAAGTTATGACTTAAAATGTAATATTTAATGTTTGGACTAATTTTGCAAAGTTATAAAGTTTAAGGACTATATATGTAAAAACCGAGAAGTGAGGATATTAAATGAAAATATGTGAAAGTTTTGTTATAAGGACCGAATCTGTAATTAACAAGAAGTAGAGGATCGATGTGTAAAACATATATTTTTGGGCTAAATTATAATTACTTAAACTTCGAGGTTAAAAGTGTAAACTTTATAAATTATAGGAGGAGTTGTGTAAGAATACAAAAGTAATACATTTGTGTTTTAAAATTACTCTACATTTCTAATTACACATTTTTTTTCAAACAAGTTATTAATGTAACACGACTAATTAATGACGTAACTATTTTAACTTAATTTTTAAAATATTTAAACTAAATATTTTAATTTATCATTCGTACGTTAAATATATCTAACGAAATCTCTTAAAGTCACCACATTGATAAACTCTAAACGTCCACATCACCCGAATTCGAAACGATCTCACATATAGTTTCACATCCACCATTTCCCTTATTAAAAACCAAAGAGTTGATAATATTCTAAATATATCACGTTATTCTAGGTCGCAATTTGGGAGCTATTCATTTCACTATTTGATTTACTACCCGTTTATTACACTACTAAGGTGAGTTCCTAGTCCCACATTTTACAATGTTTTCAAAATCCCGTGGGGAGATACATGCTATAAATCTGAACACAAGTATTTTTCCGTATGCTTCTCTGATTGATATTGTTAAGTAATATTGCCTAAGTTACCATCCTGCCAAAAAGTCCCTCATATCATGAACCATTAATCACTTGCGAGTGAACGCGAATTTTGTGAATAGATCTATTGGAAGTTGACAACCCATTTGTACTAGCCGTATAGATAACTATAATGTTAGCCGGATTGATAGACAAATGCACTTTATTCGAATTATGAGTATGGAAAAACTCCTACATGAGGGCATTTATCACCCACATCATGTTATGGTGTGGGATATTTATTACACCTATTATTACCCCTACAAGTTAAGGTTTGTGTGTCATGAGGCTTAGGGCAATATTTATATTACACCACAATATCATTGTTTCCACTACTATTTGACTTGTGTTTAAACTATTTCAACTATTGCAAATTAAACACTATGGATTCACTCAACCTTTGTGTTGACGTTTTAAGCATATTTTATCTCAGGTAACTAAGGAATCTCAAGCACGGTGTAAAACCCAGAATTTCCGAATACGTAAAATACCCAAATTACCCTTGATCTCCAATATAAATAATATGGCGTTTAAAACATTACGATATTAAATTCCGGTTATACCTTAAGTATTTAACGAATAAAAATTTAATGAATAAAACGAATGTATACATTTCAACAAATAGAATCACATGCCTAAAATTTACGTACAAGCTTCTACTAATCGCCATTTCACACGTTTTCTTTGCGAGTTCCTTGGGCCGAAATTACTTTTCACTCGTACTTAACCCTTGGGCCTTAATCCATAATAATAACACTACAATTTGGCCCATATTTTCCCCAACCTACATGTCGGTTCCATTCACTTTTAAATACCGAAACATATTTATTTTAAAAACCCTAAAAGCTACAAAAGCAAAACCCTAAAAACGCCAAAACCTAAAGCATCGGCTGCTATCTTTTGTGTCCTCCTGTTCGGTTCAAAACGCAGCAGCAAGAAGGCTCTTTTGTGCTCTACTGGGTGGTCTTATCGTGGTGTTGTTCTTGGTTCAAAGTGGGGTTAGCATTCGTGGGTTTTAAAACTATTCGAAGGGATTTCTAGTTAGGGTTTGCGGCTGGAAATCTTCTTGGAGGTTCGATCCAAATCTCTCCTTCTCTTTTGATCATCTCATCAAGGGTATTTGTATCTAACCTTGTTCGACTCCTCTCATTAAAAACTGTTATGAATACGTTTAATAGTAGCATGAACATAATATGGATCAAGTTAAATAGAACCGTGTGTAAGTATACTAATTAAAAACTCGCATAAAATCATAGCGGGTTACATAAAATAACGATTGAAGAAGCGTGTATATGTCTCGACCCATATCTAGTTGTCACTCATGATTTTCCGTTTTGATTTATTAGAGCATGCACGTATAAAATTAATCCTTGTTCGAACCAAAATATAGAGTATGTTTGCATGCTGGGTTTGGGTCGATTAAGGGTAAAAAAAAAAACAAAACAGCCATGCGTGTGTTTGTGAGTCGATTTTGTAGGCTGTTTTGTGTGTCGTTGTAAGCTGAGAATTAAAGGTGTGTTACGTGCAGATTTTAACGTATAATGGTGAGTCGAGTCTCATGCAAAACTGAGTTTCTAAATGGGTTAGTTCATGCGTTCAGCCGGGTGTTTTGGGGGTCGAATAGGGCTAGGTTTGAGAGGGTTGTAAGGGCTGTAGATGGTTCGAGTTCATACAAGTAATATGGGTGTGGTGTGTGTGTCGTGTGGTGTTAAATGGGTGTCAAAAGGGTTATGATTCATACGTAAAGTTTCTGTGTTGATGGGCTGGGAAAAAGGGTTAGAACATGTTGCTCTTTTCCTGTTTCAAATCGCATTTAAGTAAATGAAAAAGAGGGTGTCGCGGGTTAGTTGTGTATCATGGCTTGTGACGTCTCCCGAGCTGTTTTGAAGGTCCTGTTTTCTTGCTCGAACTCGTATTCTTGCACCCTCATATTTCATATATCTTGTACGCATGTAGAGTGGACTATGTTGTAAATTTTGCAGGATGATATAAAAAGAAAGAGTAGCTTGCTCAGTGTGTCTAGCGTATGGCGTGGGGTTGATAGGTTCATGTGGGGTCGTGTGAGTATATATAATCATATAGGCTGTCTGATATACGAATAGGTTCGGCATGTGGAAGATTATATTATCATTCAAGAGTAATAGTAGACATGCAACACACAAAATGATTAACAGTACCACATAAACTATTTAGGCCTATTTTCCACTCAATTACATAATTCACTCTATACATTATTATTTAGACACATTAAGATCCCGAACCTACATACATATTCATAATAAATTCTAATTCATGCATAATGTCATTTTAATTAATTAGACTCATCTAAATGGTAACATTATCTATAAATGACCAATTTTGCTAAATGGAGAACTTACTAAAACAGGAAATTACTTAAGATAGAAAATTACTAAAAATGTAAAGCATACTAAAATTCATTGAACTTAAAGTAATACTGGGTATTTAATTCATATTGGTTTCGTGAAGCGGGAGTGATCATCTCGTGACTTTTCTTTTCCTGTTTGTTTGCTTTGAATAAGGTACAGATATTCTACCCTTTTTCAGTAAGGGTGTCTTCCCTCTTTTGACTTATTGATTCTGGATTCGTTTAGGATTCCCTAAGCTATTGCTATGTTCCCTTTTGTTGTGAACCTTTGCTATGATCCTTTGTTTGTAAACCTTGATCTGATAAACTCTGATTTGGACCTTTGATATTATTTCTGAAATATTTTTCATGAACCATAGGCCATAAACCTTTAGATATGACACTCTGATTTTGATATGATATCTGACTCTTAGTTTGATACCCGAGCCAAATCTATTTCCTAGCCATGAAGGTAACATGGCCGTGTCATTGATGCACCAATGGCATGACTCTAGTGTGGTCGAGTGATGTTCCACACCGTCCCTTATCTGTTATCTGATATGCGCATTATATTATTTGGCCACTATTTTATCTGCGGGGGCGTATGGATGCATCCTAGATCTGTTATCTGTTTAGTGGATTATCTGTTATCTGATTTATTATATGTCTGGTGACTGGTGCTTGTGTGCAATACACGCCTTTCACATATATCTGGGAGCTGATCACTCCATTTGATACATGAGGACACCCCTCATATTATCTGGTTACTTGAGAGGTATCCCCTCTAGATTGTTTGATGGTTACTATATATGATCTGTTTCTGGGCTCGTGGTGGATTACTATCCTATTCTTTTCCTTATACTTTCACATTGTTTATACCTTATTATATTTCCCAGTGCACCATATCTTATTTCTGTTTCGTTATCATTACTTTGTTTATATATCTGTTCACTGAGCTTTTGAAGCTCAGCCGCATTTCCTTTTCCTGCGGCAGGTATCTAAGCTAGGAGCTGGGGATTTGCTATGGGATGAGAGTAGAGATTAGATGGAGTTCCTACCTTAGTTTACCACCTTTATTTATGACATTTGTTTAGACTGGATTTCATTCTATTGTTCGTTCCTTTGGATTATTCGTTATCATTTGAACTTATGAATTAGCATAAGCCGTGTTGGCTTGATTTTTCTTAATGAATTATGTTTAAGACTTCCGCTGTGTATTATGTATGCTTTGATTTGTCACCATAATGTGATGCTTCTACCCTTGCCGGGTTGGGGTGTTACAATTATGGTATCAGAGCCCAGGTTGCGACCTGTAGTACATAAGCCATGGCCTGTGAATCATATGGACCCTAGGATTTGACCCTTAAGACTTAAGATTTGACTAGTGAGGATTTGGGTAGACGTTAGGATTCTGTTTTGTCTTTTCTTTCGTGCTTATTCTCCCTATTTTGTTAATCATTTTCGTAATCGTTTAGATGGTGAATACGCGTTTCAACCAGTACAGTAATGGAGAGGATGGCCCTGACTTCGAGGCCATGATAGCCGCTGCTTTGGCTAATGCTCTTCCGAATCTCTTGGCTTAGTTGGTGACCCAAATCACCAATGACATCAGAAATGGTGCGGGTTCATCAGGTGGTGGTGGTGGCGGTGCTCCACCTACAGGTATTCATGTTTGGATCGAGAGGTTCACTAAGCTCAAGCCTCTTTCCTTTCGATCTGCTGCCACTCCCACAGAGGTAGAGGATTGGATCACTCATGTTGAGAAGTTGTTCAAGGTCTTGGGTTGTGCTGACGAATTCAAGACGCGTTTGGCTACTTTTAAATTGGAGGGTGATGCGCTGAGTTGGTGGAAAGCGTATGTTCAGGCTAAGGGAGAGGATTTCGCTGATACTTGTTCATGGGAGACTTTTTGTGGCGTATTCTACAAGCAGTATTTTCCCTTTTCTGAGCAGCAGAGGTATGAACGTGAGTATGGCACTATTCATCAGTTGGATCGGGAGTCGTCTGGGGAATTCATGCAGAGATTTTTGAGGTTGGCTAGCTTTGTTGGACGGAAGTTACGGGTAATGCTCAGCGACAGGCTAGACACTTTAAATGGGGGTTAAAGAAGTGGGTGTTGGATCGTATTGTAAACACCGAGTACGAGGATGTTGCTTTAGTTGGGACACGGCTCGTAACATTGAGTTGTTGCATGTTGATGGGGGTTCGAATAAGAGGGACAGGGATGGAAATCATGTGAACTTCAGGGGGCAGGGTCGTCAGGACCTAGATTCAGGAGTATAGGGGTCGTCAGGACCAGGGATATGAGCAGAGGGGTCGTCAGGACCGGGATTTTAATAAGAGGCGCCAGGATTTCAGGAGTCAGGATCTGCGGGTTTCTGGTAGGAGTGGGAATGACCGGCAGGGTCATGGTAGTAACAACCCGCGTCAGTACAGAGATCAGTCGACTCGGGGTTCTCAGCAGAGTCATCATTCGGGTTCTACAGGTCAGAAGAGGCCTATTAAGGCTTTACCTCCTCCACCCATATGTACTACTTGCGGAAAGGCTCATCCGGGTCCCTGCTTTAAGGCAACTGGTGGTTGTTTTTCATGTGGCTCTACTCAGCATAGAGTTAAGGACTGTCCCAAGAAGAACCCTATTGTGCCAGTGAACTCTACTAGGCCAGCTCCTACTATGGGTCGTGTTTATGCTACGACTCGTGATCAGCAGCAAACTCATCAGGTACCATTACCGGCTTTCTTTACATTGGTGATCGTACTGTCTTTGCATTATTTGATACCGGTGCTACACATTCTATTATATCTGTAAACTTTGCTAAGAAACTTAATCTGAAACCAACACCATTAACTAATCGTATATCCATCGCAACACCAATGAAAACCCATGTAATCATTGATCATGAATATGTGAATTGTCCCCTACGTTTTGATGATCGTGTTCGTCCGGCAAATTTGCTCCCTATCGATATGATTGATTTTGACATGATTTTGGGCATGGATTGGTTGGCTTCTCATAGGGCTACCATTGATTGTCATGCCAGAAATGTGATTTTTGGCGATGTTCATCATCCCGACTTTGTCTATCATGGTTCTCAGCCTCTTAAGTCTGTTAAGATCATCTCGGCTATGAAAGCCAGAACTTTGATTTCCCATGGTTGCCTTGGTTTTCTGGCATCCATTAAAGATACCTCTTTGGAAGGTCCGAGCATAGATAGTCTTCCTATTGTGCGTGATTTTGCTGATGTGTTTCCCGATGAACTTCCTGGTATTCCTCCTGCTAGGGAAGTTGAATTTAGCATTGATCTAATCCCAGGTGCCGAACCTATCTCCAAAGCTCCTTATCGTATGGCGCCCATTGAATTAAAAGAGTTGAAGGAACAGTTACAGGAACTCTTGGAGAATGGTTTCATTCGACCCAGTGTCTCTCCTTGGGGTGCACCTGTTTTGTTTGTTAAGAAGAAGGATGGAAGCATGCGACTCTGTATCGACTACCGTGAGCTTAACCGTATCACGATCCGTAATCGTTATCCTCTTCCGCGTATCAATGATTTGTTTGATCAGTTGCAAGGGGCGAAACATTTTTCGAAGATTGATTTGAGGTCCGGTTATCACCAGCTTCGTGTGAAGGAGCAAGATGTTCCTAAAACCGCTTTCCGTACTCGTTATGGTCATTATGAATTTCTGGTTATGCCCTTCGGTTTGACCAACGCTCCCGCTGTATTTATGGACCTTATGAATCGAGTATTCCACGAGTATCTCGACAAGTTCGTTATTGTCTTCATCGACGACATCCTTGTTTATTCAAAATTGAGGGAGAACATGAGCAGCATCTTCGGATTGTTTTAGAAATTCTTAGGCAGCAGAAGTTGTGTGCCAAATTTTCTAAGTGCGAGTTCTGGTTGAGTCAAGTTGCTTTCCTTGGTCACATTGTATCTGCTGATGGTATCACCATGGATCCAGCTAAGGTTGAGGCTATCACCAAGTGGCCAAGACCTACCACGGTGACTGAAGTGAGGAGTTTTCTGGGGCTTGCTGGTTACTACAGACGTTTTGTTGAGGGTTTCTCGCGTTTGGCTTTGCCATTAACGCAATTGATGAGGAAAGGTGAGAAGTTTGTTTGGACGGAGGAACGGAAAATAGTTTTGAAGAGCTGAAACAGAGATTGGTGTCCGCTCCTATTCTGACTCTTCCATCTGGTTCTGGTGGTTTTCAGATCTATAGTGACACGTAAAAGAAGGGTTTGGGTTGTGTTTCTTATGCAGCATGGAAAGGTTATTGCTTATGCATAGAGGCAACTGAAACCTTATGAGGAAAATTATCCGACTCATGATTTAGAGTTGGCTGCTGTTGTTTTCGCATTAAAAATCTGGCGGCATTATTTGTATGGGAGTCATGTGATATCTTCACTGACCACAAGAGTCTCATGTATATCTTCACCCAGAAGGAACTTAACATGAGACAGAGACGGTGGTTGGAACTTCTGAAGGATTATGACACGAACATTCAGTATCATCCGGGTAAAGCTAATGTTGTTGCTGATGCTCTTAGTCGGAAATCTGGTATGATAGCGAGTCTTGAAATTGAACCTCAGATTCTTAATGATTTGGAGACTCTTGATGTTGAGCTTTGTATTCGGGGTTATGACGGATATTGGGCTAGCCTGAAGGTCGAGTCCAATCTTATCCTACGGATTAAGGAAGCTCAGAAGGATGATGTTGAGCTTTGGTCTGTGGTTCAGAATGTTGAAGAGGGTAAACAGACAGAGTTCAGAGTGGATGATTTTGGCGTGGTGTGGTTTGATGATCGGCTTTTTGTTCCTAATGATCCTGAGCTACGTGAGGCTATTCTATCTGCGGCTCATAGTTCCCCATTCACTATTCATCCTGGTTCCACCAAGATGTATAGGGACCTTAAGCAGCATTTTTGGTGGAGTGGTATGAAGCATGATGTAGCTTCTTTCGTATCTAAGTGTATGACTTGTCAGCAAGTCAAGATTAAGCATCAGAGGGCGAGTGGTTTGTTGCAGCCGTTAGAGATTCCAACCTGGAAGTGGGAAGAGATTTCCATGGATTTTGTATCGGGGTTACCTCTTACCAGAAGAAGACATGATGCGATTTGGGTAGTTGTTGATCGACTAAACAAGTCTGCTCATTTCTTACCTATTCGTATGGATTACCGTGTCAGTAAGTTGGTGGAGATATTTCAGCAGGAGATCGTTAGACTTCATGGTATGCCGACAGCTATTGTTTCAGATAGAGATCCGCGGTTTACTTCTCGTTTTTGGAAAGGGTTGCATAATGCTTGGGGTGCACGTCTTAAGTTTAGCACGGCTTTTCATCCGCAGACAGATGGTCAGTCAGAAAGGACCATTCAGACCTTGGAGGACATGTTGAGGGCATGTGCTTTAGAGTGGACTGGAAGTTGGGATGAGTATTTGTGCTTGGTGGAGTTTGCCTACAACAACAGTTGGCATGCGAGTATCTGAATGGCTCCATTTGAGATGTTGTATGGGCGTAAGTGTAGAGCGCCGGTTTGTTGGAATGAAGTAGGTGAACGTCTTATTGAGGGCCTGGAAATTATTGAGATCACTAACGAAAAGGTAGACGTTGCTAGGGAGAAATTGAAGGAGGCTCGTGCTCGTCAGAAGATTTATGCTGATAAGCATCGTCACGACTTGGAGTTTCATGTTGGAGATCGTGTATTTCTTAAAGTATCGCCGTTTCATGGGGTTAAACGTTTTGGGATCAAGGGCAAGCTTAGTCCTCGATTTATCGGACCATTTGAGATTCTCGATCGTATTGGAGAGGTTTCTTACCGTTTGGCTCTACCTCCTCAGTTATCGCATGTTCATAACGTCTTCCATGTATCTCTTCTGAGAGGATACAATTATCATCCTTTGCATGTGGTATCTTATCCGCTTGATCAGATTCAGCCTGATATGTCTCTTCCGGAAGAACCAGAAGCTATTTTGGATCGACAAGATCGAGTCATGAGAAATAAGGTCATCCCGTTTGTAAAGATTCTTTGGAAGAACCACCCAGAGCGTGAGGCTACCTGGGAAACCGAGGAATCGATACGAACCAGTTATCCACATTTCGTGTTGTAGTCTGGTATGTCTTTGTTTTGTTTTCCGTTCTATTTCCTTTCTGCTTCTTTGCAAATTTCGAGGACGAAAATTTTCTTTTAGAGGGGAAGAGTTGTAAAACCCAGAATTTCCGAATACGTAAAATACCCAAATTACCCTTGATCTCCAATATAAATAATATGACGTTTAAAACATTACGATATTAAATTCCGGTTATACCTTAAGTATTTAACGAATAAAAATTTAACGAATAAAACGAATGTATACATTTCAACAAATAGAATCACATGCCTAAAATTTACGTACAAGCTTCTACTAATCGCCATTTCGCACGTTTTCTTTGCGAGTTCCTTGGGCCGAAATTACTTGTCACTCGTACTTAACCCTTGGGCCTTAATCCATAATAATAACACTACAACTTGGCCCATATTTTCCCCAACCTACATGTCGGTTCCATTCACTTTTAAATACCGAAACATGTTTATTTTAAAAACCCTAAAAGCTACAAAAGCAAAACCCTAAAAACGCCAAAACCTAAAGCATCGGCTGCTATCTTTTGTGTCCTCCTGTTCGGTTCAAAACGCAGCAGCAAGAAGGCTCTTTTGTGCTCTACTGGGTGGTCTTATCGTGGTGTTGTTCTTGGTTCGAAGTGGGGTTAGCATTCGTGGGTTTTAAAACTATTCGAAGGGATTTCTAGTTAGGGTTTGCGGCTGGAAATCTTCTTGGAGGTTCGATCCAAATCTCTCATTCTCTTTTGATCATCTCATCAAGGGTATTTGTATCTAACCTTGTTCGACTCCTCTCATTAAAAACTGTTATGAATACGTTTAATAGTAGCATGAACATAATATGGATCAAGTTAAATAGAACCGTGTGTAAGTATACTAATTTAAAACTCGCATAAAATCATAGCGGGTTACATAAAATAATGATTGAAGAAGCGTGTATATGTCTCGACCCATATCTAGTTGTCACTCATGATTTTCTGTTTTGATTTATTAGAGCATGCACGTATAAAATTAATCCTTGTTCGAACCAAAATATAGAGTATGTTTGCATGCTGGGTTTGGGTCGATTAAGGGTAAAAAAACAAAACAGCCATGCGTGTGTTTGTGAGTCGATTTTGTAGGCTGTTTTGTGTGTCGTTGTAAGCTGAGAATTAAGGGTGTGTTACGTGCAGATTTTAACGTATAATGGTGAGTCGAGTCTCATGCAAAACTGAGTTTCTAAATGGGTTAGTTCATGCGTTCAGCCGGGTGTTTTGGGGGTCGAATAGGGCTAGGTTTGAGAGGGTTGTAAGAGCTGTAGATGGTTCGAGTTCATACAAGTAATATGGGTGTGGTGTGTGTGTCGTGTGGTGTTAAATGGGTGTCAAAAGGGTTATGATTCATACGTAAAGTTTCTGTGTTGATGGGCTGGGAAAAAGGGTTAGAACATGTTGCTCTTTTCCTGTTTCAAATCGCATTTAAGTAAATGAAAAAGAGGGTGTCGCGGGTTAGTTGTGTATCGTGGCTTGTGACGTCTCGCGAGCTGTTTTGAAGGTCCTGTTTTCTTGCTCGAACTCGTATTCTTGCACCCTCATATTTCATATATCTTGTACGCATGTAGAGTGGACTATGATGTAAATTTTGCAGGATGATATAAAAAGAAAGAGTAGCTTGCTCAGTGTGTCTAACGTATGGCGTGGGGTTGATAGGTTCATGTGTGATCGTGTGAGTATATATAATCATATAGGCTGTCTGATATACGAATAGGTTCGGCATGTGGAAGATTATATTATCATTCAAGAGTAATAGTAGACATGCAACACACAAAATGGTTAACAATACCACATAAACTATTTAGGCCTATTTTCCACTCAATTACATAATTCACTCTATACATTATTATTTAGACACATTAAGATCCCGAACCTACATACATATTCATAATAAATTCTAATTCATGCATAATGTCATTTTAATTAATTAGACTCGTCTAAATGGTAACATTATCTATAAATGACCAATTTTGCTAAATTGAGAACTTACTAAAACGGGAAATTACTTAAGATAGAAAATTACTAAAAATGTAAAGCATACTAAAATTCATTGAACTTAAAGTAATACTGGGTATTTAATTCATATAGGTTCCGTGAATCGGGAATGATCATCTCGTGACTTTTCTTTTCCTGTTTGTTTGCTTTGAATAAGGTACAGATATTCTACCCTTTTTCAGTAAGGGTGTCTTCCCTCTTTGACTTATTGATTCTGGATTCGTTTAGGATTCCCTAAGCCATTGCTATGTTCCCTTTTGTTGTGAACCTTTGCTATGATCCTTTGTTTGTAAACCTTGATCTGATAAACTCTGATTTGGACCTTTGATATTATTTCTGAAATATTTGTCATGAACCATATGCCATGAACCTTTAGATATGACACTCTGATTTTGATATGATATCTGACTCTTAGCTTGATACCCGATCCAAATCTGTTTCCTAGCCATGAAGGTAACATGGCTGTGTCATTGATGCACCAATGGCATGACTCTAGTGTGGTCGAGTGATGTTCCACACCGTCCCTTATCTGTTATCTGATATGCGCATTATATTATTTGGCCACTATTTTATCTGCGGGGGCGTATGGATGCATCCTAGATCTGTTATCTGTTTAGTGGATTATCTGTTATCTGATTTATTATATGTTGGTGACTGGTGCTTATGTGCAATACACGCCTTTCACATATATCTGGGAGCTGATCACTCCATTTGATACATGAGGACACCCCTCATATTATCTGGTTACTTGAGAGGTATCCCCTCTAGATTGTTTGATGGTTACTATATATGATCTGTTTCTGGGCTCGTGGTGGATTACTATCCTATTCTTTTCCTTATACTTTCACATTGTTTATACCTTATTATATTTCCCAGTGCACCATATCTTATTTCTGTTTCGTTATCATTACTTTGTTTATATATCTGTTCACTGAGCTTTTGAAGCTCAGCCGCATTTCCTTTTCCTGCGGCAGGTATCTAATCTAGGAGCTGGGGATTTGCTATGGGATGAGAGTAGAGATTAGATGGAGTTCCTACCTTAGTTTACCACCTTTATTTATGACATTTGTTTAGACTGGATTTCATTCTATTGTTCGTTCCTTTGGATTATTCGTTATCATTTGAACTTATGAATTGGCATAAGCCGTGCTGGCTTGATTTTTCTTAATGAATTATTTTTAAGACTTCCGCTGTGTATTATGTATGCTTTGATTTGTCACCATAATGTGATGCTTCTACCCTTGCCGGGTTGGGGTGTTACACACGGAGTTGGCATGGGCAATGGGAATCTACCCCCTTTTATTTCAAATAATTATATCATTCTTTTCAAACTCACCATCACTTTTGTGAAAACTTATCCCTTTTGGTAACAAATGTGTAATCTCTGAATATTGAGTTTTCATTGAATGATATAAATTCTTCTTTTAATGATTATCTATGCTTCGACTGTGATCTAGTTGGTAATTACCCCGTTTACGTCTTCCGCTGCTACCAAAAATTTTTAACGGGGTGTTACATTTGTACCTTCATGGGTTGTTGTCTAACTTCTTGGTTCTCCAAGAAACAAACCGCTCTAGCTATCTCCACAACCGAAGCTGAATACATAAGCGCCGGAAAGGCATGTCAACAAGCAATTGACTTGAGCAAAAACCCCGTGCAACAATCTCGTACGAAATAAATCGAAATTCGTCATCACATCCTTCGTGACAACGTCCAAAAAGGAAATATCTCCATCGAAAAGGTTCCGTCGCAAGACAACATTGCCGACATATTAACCAAACCTCTCAAACGAGAATCCGTCAACTATCTAGGTTTAGGTCTAGGAATGACGGAACACATTCCGTAAATTCATAATTTACAAGTGTTCAAAACATCTTTCGAGTCACGTCTAATGACTATTTAAATATTTCATTGGAAATATTCAAGTCATCTCTTGTTGTCAAGTGTCATTCGTCAAAATCCCGTTGGAATTATCCTTTAAAGAATTTATTAGGTATAAGTTCTCTTATCGTGTCTAAAAGTCTCACTAAATCAGCGAGATTTATTCGTAAAAAATCAGAACATGACACATTTATGTCCCAGCAGGTCATGTCATCATGATTCACTAAAATCAATGCATATAAATATTTCCTAGGAAACACAAGTGAAGTATGTGTAACCCGGGTCGTTTTCCCAACGAAGGAATGAATGGAATTTTGTGATTTTTAATTCGTGAAACATGTCGTGAATAGTGAAATAAGTGAGATTTTGGATTTTTAAACTACAATTGAAAAGTATAAACTAAAATAAACTAAATACGCAATTAAAACAATTATGTAAAGCACCAATAAGCAGAAATGAAATGAAAACTAAAAATACGCTTAAACCGGGCTAACCCCAAGCCTAAAACATCAAAACGAAGGAAACTAATCCTAGAAATATCGGATAACAACTAAATTATGCTAAATAATAAAACTAGTAGTAAGTAAATAATCTAAAGTTAACGATAACAACTAAAAATAATAAACTAAATTATACTAAGCAAGTAAATAAGAAATGTATGATAAAAATATATATTTGTTAAGCAAAACAAACACATAGCAAATATTTCCATAAACATAATTATTATACTAAAATTAATAACTACTAAAGATTTAAAAAGCAAAGAAAGTAGAACCCGGATGAAGAAACGAGAGGAATAAAACCACCCGATCTAATAAGCACAAATTAACACAAAAGTCTACAACTTTATTAATCTTATCCACTAATTAGTAAGTAAAGTTTAAAACTTTATTTACTAAAAAGCTTAAAAATTACTAAAGTTTCAAACTTTATGTATAAAAAAAATGCTTAAAGACCCTTAAGCTCCGTGCCTTAGCGGTAGAGTTGATGAGAAACAAAGAAAGATACAAACTTTAACAAGGGTTAGTGAATAATAAGCAATAACAAGCACTACTATTATTTGTAAATAAGCTAAAAGTGATCTAAAATTTTAAAAGATTTAAACTTTATAACTAAAAACTATTAGATCTAAGTCCACCCGAAGCTAAGTTGCCTACTATGAAGAATAGACGCGAATCGGGTATGTTTAAGGACTAGATCTAAATGAACAAGCTATTAAATAGCTTATTGTTCAAGAAAAACTTAAAAAGTTGCAAACTTTATATGAAAAAAAAATTAATAAAACTAACTAGATCTAATTAATAAGCTAATCTAATAAGCTACAATAAGCTATTAAGCTAATATAGATTAATAGATAAGAAAAGAAAATGAAAAATAAAGTAAAGAGATGATTAGAATAAGAAGTAATAAGCTGAAAAGAAAACATAAACTTTATTAATAAAAAGTTGGCTACAAAATAAGTACTTGAGAAAGCTAGTTAAAAAAAATAAACTATTACAATGCCTCTCAAAAATTAACTAAATACTACTCTAAAAATAATGAACTGCTAATAATAAAAGTTGTGTGTCATCGTTGAATTTAATGTGTGAAAATTTAATGCATGCTATCTATGCTTCAATGCTCCGAATTTTTGCTCGATCAGATGCTTAAATAGCCAATATGTACGCTCCCATTCATTGAATGTGGACATCTATTTCAACCAACAGGCTACGTGGCGCTTAGAAATTGGCTGCAGCATTATTTGATGGAGCGAGAGTGGGGATGGTGCAAGAGGCACGCGCCTATGTGATTTAATTGTGCAATTGGACAACACGTGCTGGGCTTCCATTTCACAAGTTACGTATGAATCAAATTTTATCAAATGGAGTGGGACCCACCACTAAAAGACATGGAATTAATTTCAACTTCGGCCTCACTTGTCACTTTACACCCCTGGCTTCACTTTTAGTCCTTATCTTCTTTAAACTTCATATGAATTAAACACCTTTGGTCCCTCATCGTTCTTTATGTTTAATTCATTGGTCCTTAAAATAAATAATCTTTAAATTTCTCTTCTTTTGCCTCGATGCTCCAAATAAAATTAACGATAGACTCGCAATTCCGTGCTCTTTCCAAATCTCGTGCCCGTTTTTGTCCATTTTGCCTTTCTTTTTGTCTTTTTCTCATATCCGTTACCTGCACATACACAAACACAAAAACACAAATATCTTTGGCATTTTGGTTAGTTTTTGGGTATTTTAAGTTCGTTTTTTATCAAGAAAATGTATGTGTTTACACACATACCAAAATCCCCCAGACTAAGGTATTGCCGTGTCCTCACGCAATGTCATCAACCCACACTTTTGAAACCCAAAATTTCAAACCTCTTTTTACTAACTTTGAAAAGTAGCAAAATATTCAAAAGAGATTTAAGAAATCAAAAGTTCTAAGAACGCCTCGTTTTTCCAATTTATTCATACTTATACTATTTTTGTACTTTTCTCTTTTTCATGTGACGGTATGTTGACTTTCATTATTTCACAATAATTTTTAGGATCACGGAGTAGGAAACACATCTCATAAAGAAGTGACCATACGGATAAAATTCATCGTCCCTGATTTTTCACAAGTCCTCAAACTAAGCTTAAAAACGAAATCATTGTTATTTACAAGTTAAGATGCTAACGCTACTTATGAATGTAACTTGTAAACTTTTCACTCCCCAATTATTCTATAAGTTCGGTAAGTGCGCTCATTTTCAAAAGTTTGATCACAGAAATCGAAATTATTATGGTTGTTATTTATTTAAGTCAAATACTAATTTACCGGGAACCTCAAAATCTAAGGATCAAAAAGGCCTTTTCCATGTAGCGGCTTTCTTCTCGGCACATCCCAAACCAGTTGGCTTTAGGTGACCAGGCTTTTGACACCTCACAGAGAATAGTACCGGAATCAGCTGGATTTCGATTTCAAAGATTTTAGATATTCCCACTAAGTTAGTATTAAATACTTAAACAGGCAACAACCGACGATCATTTAGAGATTAGAGACTCAAAGGTGAGATCACTCCATGTAGCGACTTTCTTCTCAGCTTGTCCTTTTAGCAAAGCTTAGGAGGCTAGGATTTTATACCCTCGAGAATAGTATCGGAGCTTTCGAGGTCTTTGAAATCAACAATCTACCAAATTCCCGTTAAACCTTTACACAAAATTGACGAATACTAGTTCAACTTCCGATTTAAATTTAAGAAAAAGCAAGCTTCGTACATTTATTCATAAGCAACATTTTTATTCACGCAACACATTTTTTTTCACATTGTGGAAAACTAGAAGGGGGTTGAATAGTTTTACGTCTTTTTACTTTATGAAAACTTTTGTTTACTTTTTAAAAGCTTCGATTCTATCTTATGTGAATTCAACTCTTGATCAATATGAACATATATAAACAAATATATATAAGTTATGCAAGTAATGTAAATGTAATGAAATAAGAGAGAGAGATGGAAAGATCAAACCACAACACGGAGATTTATAGTGGTTCGGCTACAAGGACACCTTCCTTGCCCTACTCCACTCCTCGAGTCACCTACTCGAGAGTTTTCTTCACTATGTCAACAAACTCCCTTATGGCGGAGAAACCTTACACAACTTTAGCTTACACCGGCTTAACGACACAAAGCTAGATGTCGAGTCCTAATCGTAGCTAGAACCAATCTCACAACTTATACACAACTTCTACACGACTTAATCACGACTTCTTCACGACTTTTTCACAACGGCTTCACGACTTCTTCACGACTTCTTCACAACTTCTTCACGACTTGTTCTTCACGACTACTTCACGACTACTTCTTCACAACTACTTATTCACAACTACTTCACAACAAATATACAACACAACTACGTAGTTACACTTAGATCTATTTATCACAACTACACAACACTTTACACAACAACACAATTGAATGAGGTAAGTAATAACACTTCTTCACTAGTTGAAGTAGAGTTCTTCTTTTGCACTTTTGGTGGTGGAAGCTTGGATCACTTAGAAACCAATGCTTAAGAAAATATGATCAAAGGATTTACAATGTTTAGAATGAATTTAGAACAGAAAGTTTTAGTGTGCAAAAGGTGAGTAAAAGTCCAGGAGAAGACTGGTATTTATAGGAGAAAAATTGGACAGCTGGAAGTCTACTGGAGCGGGGGCGGTCCCCTTAATAATTAAGGGGCCGCCTAGTAAAATTAAGTGGGCCGCCCCTTCTGTCCGTTGGCCAATTTTGTCCTTTTGTGGGGAAGGTTTTTCTGGAACATTTTAACTGATTTTGGCTAAAAATTTGAATTCATATTTTTATAAAAGATTAAACATTTTTATTTAATGCCAAAAATGTTTTTCAAAAATATATAAAATGTTTTTGATGTTTTATAAAAAATCTAGTTATTAAGAAAATGTTCCTTTGATCATATAATGCATTAAGCATTAGTTCATTCATACCTTAAGTGATTTGAGTTGTAGAAATAGATATTTACAACTAAATACTTGTTTACGTCATAATTTTCCGATTAATGATTTTACATTTTGTGATTATCAAAACGTAGAGATATCGAAAAATATTAATAACGTGTTTAGGCATTATTTATATCAACAATCTCCCCCTTTTTGATGATTACAAAATCTAAACTCATTAAATCTAAAAATTAGTTTTTAGACAAGTATTTAGTGAGTTTACATCTATTTCTCCCCCTTTTTGTAGAATCAAAAAGGTTAAGCCGACAATTTTTAGAGTTAAATATGTCGGGACGAAAACTCCCCTTGATGTGTACTCCCCCTCGTTTGGGGGCACCAAGGAAACGAGCTATGGAATGCTTGCAAAAAAAAATGTTAGAAGCACAAGTATATATAACAACAATAAGCAAGCATATAAAATCATTCATTCAATAAAGGTGTTGTGTATAAATACACAACCAAAAGATTACAACATGAAGTATGCAAGCATACAAATAAAAAAAAAAAAAAACTACTAATGAAACTACATAATCATCTTAGAGGTACATGGTCTTCCATGGAGCTTGCTTGCAAGAAGGGTTTGAAAAATTATTTTTAAGCATTGCATATGCTTAGTTGGGTGAAAATGGAGGTGGTGGTGGTGTAGTGGGTGAAGGAGGTGGTGGTTGTGGGTTGGCAATCATGTGTTCAAGAGATGAAAACATGTAGTGTATCTCATCTCTAAGACCAAAGATTAAGGTCCGGTTATGGACGCAACAAAGACAATTATCACCATGGGCTTCAAGCATTTCCCAAGGTATAGGAAAGAATGGTGGTGGGGTTGGTGATGGTGAAAAATGAGCATCAAGAGGTGTGATGGGTGATAGGGAAATGGCAAGTTGGGTGTATGAAGGTTCTTGAGTGGATGGTGGTGATGATGCTCTTGGTGATGATGTTAGGTGAGTGTGGATGTAGTCATTTATGGAGGAGGTGGATGGAATGGAGGAAGATGAAGCTCCATGGGTGGATGGTGTTTTTGATGGTGCATTAGGTGCACTTGGGGATGAATTTTTAGGTGGTGGTGATGGAGTTTTGGTGTCATCTTGGGTTAGGTCAATGAAAGGTTGTTTTGGTGGTATGATAACAAGTCTTTGTTTCCTTGAAGGCTTAGAGATGGAGGATTTAGGTGATAGCATTGTGGATGACAATGGGTGTTTGATGAAGGTGATGGTTGATGAAGTGAAAGGTAATTGTAAGGAGGGTTTTTATATTGTGAAAAAGTGGTTGATTTAGGCAAATTGTGGAGATATTGTGGTAATATTCCAAGTCCAGTTCGTGCACAAGATGCAAAAGGAAACAGTAAATTTTACTGTCCAGATGGCCGGTCCCCTTAATTGTTGGGCGGCCCCCTTAAAAATTAAGGGGACCGCCTAAGGAATTAAGGGGGCCGCCCATCTGGTGATTTCCCAGGCGACCAAATTTGAAAAATTTCCAGAAAAAGGTTATTTTTAGGGTGTCTTTGCAGCAAGTTCCATTTGGATCATGTACATCAAGAATGATTAAATATTATCAATTGCATATTTAAAACATTATACATAAAACAATTATATTAGAAACATAGTCATATAATTTTAAATAAACTAGTAGCTAGGTTCTAATAAGTTTATCAACTAACATAATAAAGGACATAGCAAGCAAGTGTCAAGATAATAGAACTACATATAAGTGTCTAATAAAATTCAATTAAACATTCATCAAATATGTTTATTTCTTCTATTTCCCAAATAACTTTCCAAGTGACTTTCCAATGGACTTGAAGCCGCCTCGTACTTCATGGTGCATCTGCCGTTGTGAGTTGAGCATCTCGGTTTGCCTTTCGAAGAGTAGTTCGTCTGTCATGTCGGCATGAGGAGGAACTTGATATTCGGTGTAATCAAGATCCGGGAGATTTTCAACGAAAGTTCTTGGTGATGGGGTACTAGCACGTGATGTGCCTTCCTCCGCATCATCATCATCATCATCATCATCACCTTGATGAGACGTGGAACCACGAGGTGGAAACGAGACTGACTTATGAGATTTACCCTTATCACTACGAGGGCGACGGGTACGGATTTGAGCAAGTGGATTAAGGGTCGGTTGCACAGACTCATAAATTGGACTCCGAAGATGTGGATAGTGTATCATGACATGATTATAGAGACGAGTGAGAAACATACCATATGGTAGATTTGCATTATGAGTGTTTTTGGCGGACATGATACGGTAGACAAAGAGATATGCCAAATTGTACGGTTGTTCAGCAACGATACAATATAACATGTGGACTATGCTTGCCGCGACATGATCACGGTGACCACTGGTACCGAACGCATTCTCACGAATGAGTTCTTCCCAACTCTTCATGTCGCGACGTAGATCTTTGAGAAGGATTTGGTTTTCAGAGATTTCAACATCTTTTGACTTGATCTTTCGACTAGTCGTACCACGAACTAGCCCAAGATATTGACGAATCTCTTCAGGAGATGGAATCTCGGAGTAGTAAGGACCCACTTGAGGTCGATTAAGCTCAAGAGAGGAAAGGGCCCACTCATTTGAGAAGACAGCTTGACCGGAGGAGGGAATTCCTAGAATTTGCCCGAATTGAGCAAGAGTAAGAGTGATGAGTTGGTGTTGAATCATGAAGGATATGAGGATGGTGCCAAAGGGATCGGTTTGCAATACCACTTGACTATAGAAGTCAAGGACAAAGCGCGGAATGATTGGCTCATTAATTTTGTAGAGACAATCAAGACTTACGTTGGAAAACATACGTTCTATGTAGTCGGATTCATAGAACGAAGGATGGACAATTCTTCCTTCGTGAATGTTCCTATCCTCAATGGGACGATAGAAACAAGCAACAGAGGGAGCCATGCCCGGAGTGGAAGAGACTTTAGGAATGTATGCTTTTGATCTTGAGACATCGCCAACTGTCACTTTGGGCATTTTTACCTATACAAGATAGCAACAAAAAATAAGAAAATGACATGCATATATTAAATATGCTACTTATGTGGAACGTAAACATACTTCGACTTTAAAACTCAAATCCTAAGAAGTAGTTTACAATGTTCCTTAGTTTTAATTTTTAACTCGCTTGAAATGTATTTTATGATGTTTAAAGAATAGTTATAGGGATATTATGACAAGAAATCAACAATATCCTAACGTTCTTTAATACGTCATAAGCTACCTTGAAATGTTGCTAGACAAACATTGAATTTGTATATCTAGCTATTTCTTACGAGTGTTTATGTTAAGTAACTTAGATTTTGACTCAAAAATTTCTTTCAAAATGTTGTGCCAAACGCTCCTTTAAATAAAAAGATAACAAGTAAAATTTCAATATACATATGAATTATGTATCTTGACGACTTAAAACAACTAATTTCATGTTTACAAACTTTGACAAGTAGTTATAAACTTAATTTAGATTAAGTTTTGATGATTCTAGCTCCTAATCCAAACACTCTCTTATATTTAACAAAAACATTTTTTTTTTTATGATTCAAAAATATATTTTTAGGATTTGTGAGTTGTAACAAACCAATGTGATTAGTTTTAACATGTGTTTATGGCATAATTCAATAATATGATTAGTTTTGAAAAGGAGTGATTAGTTTGACATAATGGTTTTTTAATTACTTAGTTTCTAGGTTGTTTAAGCATTCTAATCCTATGGGGAGCATTTGATTACAACATTCTTAGACTCAATTTCAATAAAAATTAAAGTTTGGAAAAGTTTAGCAAAATACCTAATTAAGATTAGACTCAAAATTGAATGAAATTAGATGAAATGTATAAAGAAAAACTTACTAAACGTGTTGCTAATCGATGTATAGATGTTTGCCCTTTGTGAAATTGACTCGAAGAGGTGATTTGATGATGGATTTGTGATGGCAGTTCGTATACAGCAGAGTGGGAGTGAAGTGAGTTTGAAAAATGGGGTGTTTGGCAAAGATTTCAAGGAGAAAAATCGTTTTGGCAGCAACAGTAGACCGGCCCCCTTAAACATTAAGGGGACCGCCCCCGTTTACTAGCCGGTCCCCTTAAACATTAAGGGGGCCGCCTGACAAATTTCTGAATTTCTTGATTTTTGTTTCTGACGGCAAAATATTTATATGTATATATTTACAATATATCAAAAATACGTTTATTGGCACGAAGAAGGAATACTTGACACATTTTATTAACATTTTGTTAATAAACTTAATCTTGATAATTTTGGACAAAATGCTCAAGACGTCAAGTCGACAGGAGGTTTAAGGATTGGGAAGAAATGTGTGTATATATATATATATATATATATATATATATATATATATATATATATATATATATATATATATATATATATATATATATATATATATTAGTATTATGTGTAAGTGTGGGATGTTAAGTAGATTATGAGGAATGGTGAGGTAATGACGGAAATAGGTGCTGGCGGTGACGGGAGTTTATTTCATCCATAGTTTTCTTAACTCGACGGTCAAAGTGCTACTTCTACGTTAATCCACTTAACTCACTTCTCTTCATCACCATGAGTTATGTGACAGTGGACACGGAAGATTTTCGTGTTGAACGTTAAAGTTCAAAGAGGCAAAGGGGGAAGATAAGGTTCGAGGACGAACAATTTCTTTTAGTTCTAGATAGTCAACAAATGACGTATCTAGGTTATGTGCGTATATATTTATATGTATATATGTATATATTATATATATATATATATATATATATATATATATATTATATATATATATATATATATATATATATATATATATATAGTATGTATAAATAGTAGTATAGGTATATATATGTATAAGGAAAAATCTACTAACTAACATACTAAGCATAAAAGATTAATGGGGCATGCAATAGGCTAGTTCATTTATCTACGCATATAATGGTGAGCATGAAAGAGTGGCGTACCTTTTGGTCTTCAACAAGTGGTCTTCAAGTTCTTCAAAGCGTATTAACTTATAAAAGTCAATTACGAAAGAGAAAATGCCTTTCCCGATGAGTATGCAATCTAGCCACTTGGTCCCCATGATCTCATTTGTCCATAGTTGTTTGGCCCAAACATGGTTTGGAATTGACTCGGATGCATATATGGTGGAAGTATTCCCCAAGGATTGTAGCTTGGTGGATTTGGGTAATTCCACATTGGGTAACTATTATTATGACGGTTTGGTATATTTTGGTTTCTTTTAGGTTGAGGAGTTTTAGGCCGAGGGTGAGGACTAGGTGGTCTTCTAGGTGGAGGTGTTTTTGACCTTAACCTTGGTTTAGAGTATTTTACTTCATTTTTTAAGGATGGTTTATAAAAGGTTTTTACTTCCTCATCACTAGCTATGGGTATTTTTCTATCTTTTGTAAGTATATACTTAGGTTTTGACTCTAAAGGTTTTTGCTTACTAGTTTCACATTCAAACTTTACATTTTTAGTTTGACTATTTGAATCCTTAGTTGAATTAAATCCTAATCCGGTTTTATCACTTGATACTCTTTGAATACTTATTATTTCCCTAAGAGAATTACTACTATTTTCGAATTTTTTAAGCCTACAAATTTCCTCCTTAAGCATTTCATTTTCATTTTTTGTTTCTAGACATGTTTTACATTCAAGAATTTCTTTTCCCTTTTCTAAGTTATGTAGTTTAATTTTTAATTCTAGTATTTCTTTTTCTAACTGATTATTAATGTGTTTTAGTGATTTATTTTTAGTCATTACTTTTTGGCCTAATATACATAACCTATTATATTCGTTATCTAGGTCTTTTTCATCTAATGATAAATTTTCATCACTAAAGTATTCGGTTTCGGAACGTACCTCACTTGATGTCTTAGCCATGAGACACTTCTCTTCTTTTGTGGTTTCTTTCTCGTCTTCTTCACTGTCACTCCATGCTCCTCTAATGAACGCCTTTTGGTTTTGCTCCTTTGACATCATAGGGCATCTTCCAATGAGATGATTTGGATCACCGCATTTGAAACACTTCCTCTCGCTCTTGCTACCTTTGTCGTCTTTGTTTCTTTGGAGTGTTTTCCTTTCGTCATGTGGTTGTCTAACGAATCTTCCTCGTCTTTTGAAAAACTTCTTGAAGTCTCTTACGGCCATGGCATATTCTTCATCATCACTTTCGGAGGTTGAGCTATCCTCGTCACTTGATGCTTTCCTAGCTTTCAACGCGATTGACTTGCTTTGCTCTTTCTTTCCTTTGACCATCTCGAAGTCTTTCTTGATTATTGCTTCGTAGACTTTCAAGTTGCCAATCAACTCGTCAAGTTGAAGAGTTGACAAGTTCTTTGATTCTTCAATCGCCGTAACTTTAGCTCGCCATTTTGGATGAAGAGCCCTAAGAAATTTCCTGACAAAATTCTTACTAGAAAAACTCTCATCAAGTGCCTTTAAACTTGTGATGATTGTGTTAAACCTAGCAAATGCATTATCAATTGATTCCTCTTCCGGAATCGTGAATTGTTCATATTGTTGAACAAGAAGATCTATTTTATTATCTTTGACTTGACTATTACCTTGGTGAGTTATTAGTAAAGAGTTCCAAATTTCTTTTGCGGTTTCGCACATAAAGATTCTTTCGTATTCTTTACGTGGTAGCGCATTATAAATAACCATTTTAGCCTCATTATTTTTAGAAAGTTTTCTTTTTAAATCATCACTTTGTTTTTCAAAAGGTACAATTTCATCCTTTTTAGTTTCAAGATTATGTTGAATAGGTAAAAAATCACCATTAGTAATAACATGCCAAAGATCTAGATCTTTTGACTTCACATAAGTTTCGAATCGATTTTTCCAATATAAAAATCCATCAATTTCAAATAGTGGTGGTCTTTGCATAGATTGCCCTTCTAAATATTTTTCAGATTCCATAGATCGTTTCAAGTTTTAAAATACAGTTAATTTTAAAAATCTTGTTTAACCTGGCTCTGATACCAATTGTGGAAAACTAGAAGGGGGGTTGAATAGTTTTACGTCTTTTTACTTTATGAAACTTTTGTTTACTTTTTAAAAGCTTCGATTCTATCTTATGTGAATTCAACTCTTGATCAATATGAACATATATAAACAAATATATATAAGTTATGCAAGTAATGTAAATGTAATGAAATAAGAGAGAGAGATGGGAAGATCAAACCACAACACGGAGATTTATAGTGGTTCGGCTACAAGGACACCTTCCTTTCCCTACTCCACTCCTCGAGTCACCTACTCGAGAGTTTTCTTCACTATGTCAACAAACTCCCTTATGGCGGAGAAACCTTACACAACTTTAGCTTACACCGGCTTAACGACACAAAGCTAGATGTCGAGTCCTAATCGTAGCTAGAACCAATCTCACAACTTATACACAACTTCTACACGACTTAATCACGACTTCTTCATGACTTTTTCACAACAGCTTCACGACTTCTTCACAACTTCTTCACGACTTGTTCTTCACGACTACTTCACGACTACTTCTTCACAACTACTTATTCACAACTACTTCACAACAAATATACAACACAACTACGTAGTTACACTTAGATCTATTTATCACAACTACACAACACTTTACACAACAACACAATAATGAGGTAAGTAATAATACTTCTTCACTAGTTGAAGTAGAGTTCTTCTTTTGCACTTTTGGTGGTGGAAGCTTGGATCACTTAGAAACCAATGCTTAAGAAAATATGATCAAAGGATTTACAATGTTTAGAATGAATTTAGAACAGAAAGTTTTAGTGTGCAAAAGGTGAGTAAAAGTCCAGGAGAAGACTGGTATTTATAGGAGAAAAATTGGACAGCTGGAAGTCTACTGGAGCGGGGGCGGTCCCCTTAAATAGGGGGCGGTCCCCTTAATAATTAAGGGGGCCGCCTAGTAAAATTAAGTGGGCCGCCCCTTCTGTCCGTTGGCCAATTTTGTCCTTTTGTGGGGAAGGTTTTTCTGGAACATTTTAACTGATTTTGGCTAAAAATTTGAATTCATATTTTTATAAAAGATTAAACATTTTTATTTAATGCCAAAAATGTTTTTCAAAAATATATAAAATGTTTTTGATGTTTTATAAAAAATCTAGTTATTAAGAAAATGTTCCTTTGATCATATAATGCATTAAGCATTAGTTCATTCATACCTTAAGTGATTTGAGTTGTAGAAATAGATATTTACAACTAAATACTTGTTTACGTCATAATTTTCCGATTAATGATTTTACATTTTGTGATTATCAAAACGTAGAGATATCGAAAAATATTAATAACGTGTTTAGGCATTATTTATATCAACAATCTCCCCCTTTTTGATGATTACAAAATCTAAACTCATTAAATCTAAAAATTAGTTTTTAGACAAGTATTTAGTGAGTTTACATCTATTTCTCCCCCTTTTTGTAGAATCAAAAAGGTTAAGCCGACAATTTTTAGAGTTAAATATGTCGGGACGAAAACTCCCCCTTGATGTGTACTCCCCCTCGTTTGGGGGCACCAAGGAAACGAGCTATGGAATGCTTGCAAAAAAAAATGTTAGAAGCACAAGTATATATAACAACAATAAGCAAGCATATAAAATCATTCATTCAATAAAGGTGTTGTGTATAAATACACAACCAAAAGATTACAACATGAAGTATGCAAGCATACAAATAAAAAAAAAAAAAAAACTACTAATGAAACTACATAATCATCTTAGAGGTACATGGTCTTCCATGGAGCTTGCTTGCAAGAAGGGTTTGAAAAATTATTTTTAAGCATTGCATATGCTTAGTTGGGTGAAAATGGAGGTGGTGGTGGTGTAGTGGGTGAAGGAGGTGGTGGTTGTGGGTTGGCAATCATGTGTTCAAGAGATGAAAACATGTAGTGTATCTCATCTCTAAGACCAAAGATTAAGGTCCGGTTATGGACGCAACAAAGACAATTATCACCATGGGCTTCAAGCATTTCCCAAGGTATAGGAAAGAATGGTGGTGGGGTTGGTGATGGTGAAAAATGAGCATCAAGAGGTGTGATGGGTGATAGGGAAATGGCAAGTTGGGTGTATGAAGGTTCTTGAGTGGATGGTGGTGATGATGCTCTTGGTGATGATGTTAGGTGAGTGTGGATGTAGTCATTTATGGAGGAGGTGGATGGAATGGAGGAAGATGAAGCTCCATGGGTGGATGGTGTTTTTGATGGTGCATTAGGTGCACTTGGGGATGAATTTTTAGGTGGTGGTGATGGAGTTTTGGTGTCATCTTGGGTTAGGTCAATGAAAGGTTGTTTTGGTGGTATGATAACAAGTCTTTGTTTCCTTGAAGGCTTAGAGATGGAGGATTTAGGTGATAGCATTGTGGATGACAATGGGTGTTTGATGAAGGTGATGGTTGATGAAGTGAAAGGTAATTGTAAGGAGGGTTTTTATATTGTGAAAAAGTGGTTGATTTAGGCAAATTGTGGAGATATTGTGGTAATATTCCAAGTCCAGTTCGTGGTCACAAGATGCAAAAGGAAACAGTAAATTTTACTGTCCAGATGGCCGGTCCCCTTAATTGTTGGGCGGCCCCCTTAAAAATTAAGGGGACCGCCTAAGGAATTAAGGGGGCCGCCCATCTGGTGATTTCCCAGGCGACCAAATTTGAAAAATTTCCAGAAAAAGGTTATTTTTAGGGTGTCTTTGCAGCAAGTTCCATTTGGATCATGTACATCAAGAATGATTAAATATTATCAATTGCATATTTAAAACATTATACATAAAACAATTATATTAGAAACATAGTCATATAATTTTAAATAAACTAGTAGCTAGGTTCTAATAAGTTTATCAACTAACATAATAAAGGACATAGCAAGCAAGTGTCAAGATAATAGAACTACATATAAGTGTCTAATAAAATTCAATTAAACATTCATCAAATATGTTTATTTCTTCTATTTCCCAAATAACTTTCCAAGTGACTTTCCAATGGACTTGAAGCCGCCTCGTACTTCATGGTGCATCTGCCGTTGTGAGTTGAGCATCTCGGTTTGCCTTTCGAAGAGTAGTTCGTCTGTCATGTCGGCATGAGGAGGAACTTGATATTCGGTGTAATCAAGATCCGGGAGATTTTCAACGAAAGTTCTTGGTGATGGGGTACTAGCACGTGATGTGCCTTCCTCCGCATCATCATCATCATCATCATCATCACCTTGATGAGACGTGGAACCACGAGGTGGAAACGAGACTGACTTATGAGATTTACCCTTATCACTACGAGGGCGACGGGTACGGATTTGAGCAAGTGGATTAAGGGTCGGTTGCACAGACTCATAAATTGGACTCCGAAGATGTGGATAGTGTATCATGACATGATTATAGAGACGAGTGAGAAACATACCATATGGTAGATTTGCATTATGAGTGTTTTTGGCGGACATGATACGGTAGACAAAGAGATATGCCAAATTGTACGGTTGTTCAGCAACGATACAATATAACATGTGGACTATGCTTGCCGCGACATGATCACGGTGACCACTGGTACCGAACGCATTCTCACGAATGAGTTCTTCCCAACTCTTCATGTCGCGACGTAGATCTTTGAGAAGGATTTGGTTTTCAGAGATTTCAACATCTTTTGACTTGATCTTTCGACTAGTCGTACCACGAACTAGCCCAAGATATTGACGAATCTCTTCAGGAGATGGAATCTCGGAGTAGTAAGGACCCACTTGAGGTCGATTAAGCTCAAGAGAGGAAAGGGCCCACTCATTTGAGAAGACAGCTTGACCGGAGGAGGGAATTCCTAGAATTTGCCCGAATTGAGCAAGAGTAAGAGTGATGAGTTGGTGTTGAATCATGAAGGATATGAGGATGGTGCCAAAGGGATCGGTTTGCAATACCACTTGACTATAGAAGTCAAGGACAAAGCGCGGAATGATTGGCTCATTAATTTTGTAGAGACAATCAAGACTTACGTTGGAAAACATACGTTCTATGTAGTCGGATTCATAGAACGAAGGATGGACAATTCTTCCTTCGTGAATGTTCCTATCCTCAATGGGACGATAGAAACAAGCAACAGAGGGAGCCATGCCCGGAGTGGAAGAGACTTTAGGAATGTATGCTTTTGATCTTGAGACATCGCCAACTGTCACTTTGGGCATTTTTACCTATACAAGATAGCAACAAAAAATAAGAAAATGACATGCATATATTAAATATGCTACTTATGTGGAACGTAAACATACTTCGACTTTAAAACTCAAATCCTAAGAAGTAGTTTACAATGTTCCTTAGTTTTAATTTTTAACTCGCTTGAAATGTATTTTATGATGTTTAAAGAATAGTTATAGGGATATTATGACAAGAAATCAACAATATCCTAACGTTCTTTAATACGTCATAAGCTACCTTGAAATGTTGCTAGACAAACATTGAATTTGTATATCTAGCTATTTCTTACGAGTGTTTATGTTAAGTAACTTAGATTTTGACTCAAAAATTTCTTTCAAAATGTTGTGCCAAACGCTCCTTTAAATAAAAAGATAACAAGTAAAATTTCAATATACATATGAATTATGTATCTTGACGACTTAAAACAACTAATTTCATGTTTACAAACTTTGACAAGTAGTTATAAACTTAATTTAGATTAAGTTTTGATGATTCTAGCTCCTAATCCAAACACTCTCTTATATTTAACAAAAACATTTTTTTTTTTATGATTCAAAAAATATATTTTTAGGATTTGTGAGTTGTAACAAACCAATGTGATTAGTTTTAACATGTGTTTATGGCATAATTCAATAATATGATTAGTTTTGAAAAGGAGTGATTAGTTTGACATAATGGTTTTTTAATTACTTAGTTTCTAGGTTGTTTAAGCATTCTAATCCTATGGGGAGCATTTGATTACAACATTCTTAGACTCAATTTCAATAAAAATTAAAGTTTGGAAAAGTTTAGCAAAATACCTAATTAAGATTAGACTCAAAATTGAATGAAATTAGATGAAATGTATAAAGAAAAACTTACTAAACGTGTTGCTAATCGATGTATAGATGTTTGCCCTTTGTGAAATTGACTCGAAGAGGTGATTTGATGATGGATTTGTGATGGCAGTTCGTATACAGCAGAGTGGGAGTGAAGTGAGTTTGAAAAATGGGGTGTTTGGCAAAGATTTCAAGGAGAAAAATCGTTTTGGCAGCAACAGTAGACCGGCCCCCTTAAACATTAAGGGGACCGCCCCCGTTTACTAGCCGGTCCCCTTAAACATTAAGGGGGCCGCCTGACAAATTTCTGAATTTCTTGATTTTTGTTTCTGACGGCAAAATATTTATATGTATATATTTACAATATATCAAAAATACGTTTATTGGCACGAAGAAGGAATACTTGACACATTTTATTAACATTTTGTTAATAAACTTAATCTTGATAATTTTGGACAAAATGCTCAAGACGTCAAGTCGACAGGAGGTTTAAGGATTGGGAAGAAATGTGTGTATATATATATATATATATATATTATATATATATATATATATATATATATATATATATATATATATATATATATATATATATATTAGTATTATGTGTAAGTGTGGGATGTTAAGTAGATTATGAGGAATGGTGAGGTAATGACGGAAATAGGTGCTGGCGGTGACGGGAGTTTTATTCATCCATAGTTTTCTTAACTCGACGGTCAAAGTGCTACTTCTACGTTAATCCACTTAACTCACTTCTCTTCATCACCATGAGTTATGTGACAGTGGACACGGAAGATTTTCGTGTTGAACGTTAAAGTTCAAAGAGGCAAAGGGGGAAGATAAGGTTCGAGGACGAACAATTTCTTTTAGTTCTAGATAGTCAACAAATGACGTATCTAGGTTATGTGCGTATATATTTATATGTATATATGTATATATATATATATATATATATATATATATATATATATATATATATATATATATTATATATATATATATATATATATAGTATGTATAAATAGTAGTATAGGTATATATATGTATAAGGAAAAATCTACTAACTAACATACTAAGCATAAAAGATTAATGGGGCATGCAATAGGCTAGTTCATTTATCTACGCATATAATGGTGAGCATGAAAGAGTGGCGTACCTTTTGGTCTTCAACAAGTGGTCTTCAAGTTCTTCAAAGCGTATTAACTTATAAAAGTCAATTACGAAAGAGAAAATGCCTTTCCCGATGAGTATGCAATCTAGCCACTTGGTCCCCATGATCTCATTTGTCCATAGTTGTTTGGCCCAAACATGGTTTGGAATTGACTCGGATGCATATATGGTGGAAGTATTCCCCAAGGATTGTAGCTTGGTGGATTTGGGTAATTCCACATTGGGTAACTATTATTATGACGGTTTGGTATATTTTGGTTTCTTTTAGGTTGAGGAGTTTTAGGCCGAGGGTGAGGACTAGGTGGTCTTCTAGGTGGAGGTGTTTTTGACCTTAACCTTGGTTTAGAGTATTTTACTTCATTTTTTAAGGATGGTTTATAAAAGGTTTTTACTTCCTCATCACTAGCTATGGGTATTTTTCTATCTTTTGTAAGTATATACTTAGGTTTTGACTCTAAAGGTTTTTGCTTACTAGTTTCACATTCAAACTTTACATTTTTAGTTTGACTATTTGAATCCTTAGTTGAATTAAATCCTAATCCGGTTTTATCACTTGATACTCTTTGAATACTTATTATTTCCCTAAGAGAATTACTACTATTTTCGAATTTTTTAAGCCTACAAATTTCCTCCTTAAGCATTTCATTTTCATTTTTTGTTTCTAGACATGTTTTACATTCAAGAATTTCTTTTCCCTTTTCTAAGTTATGTAGTTTAATTTTTAATTCTAGTATTTCTTTTTCTAACTGATTATTAATGTGTTTTAGTGATTTATTTTTAGTCATTACTTTTTGGCCTAATATACATAACCTATTATATTCGTTATCTAGGTCTTTTTCATCTAATGATAAATTTTCATCACTAAAGTATTCGGTTTCGGAACGTACCTCACTTGATGTCTTAGCCATGAGACACTTCTCTTCTTTTGTGGTTTCTTTCTCGTCTTCTTCACTGTCACTCCATGCTCCTCTAATGAACGCCTTTTGGTTTTGCTCCTTTGACATCATAGGGCATCTTCCAATGAGATGATTTGGATCACCGCATTTGAAACACTTCCTCTCGCTCTTGCTACCTTTGTCGTCTTTGTTTCTTTGGAGTGTTTTCCTTTCGTCATATGGTTGTCTAACGAATCTTCCTCGTCTTTTGAAAAACTTCTTGAAGTCTCTTACGGCCATGGCATATTCTTCATCATCACTTTCGAAGGTTGAGCTATCCTCGTCACTTGATGCTTTCCTAGCCTCCAACGCGATTGATTTGCTTTGCTCTTTCTTTCCTTTGACCATCTCGAAGTCTTTCTTGATTATTGCTTCGTAGACGTTCAAGTTGCCGATCAACTCGTCAAGTTGAAGAGTTGACAAGTTCTTTGATTCTTCAATCGCCGTAACTTTAGCCCGCCATTTTGGATGAAGAGCCCTAAGAAATTTCCTGACAAAATTCTTACTAGAAAAACTCTCATCAAGTGCCTTTAAACTTGTGATGATTGTGTTAAACCTAGCAAATGCATTATCAATTGATTCCTCTTCCGGAATCGTGAATTGTTCATATTGTTGAACAAGAAGATCTATTTTATTATCTTTGACTTGACTATTACCTTGGTGAGTTATTAGTAAAGAGTTCCAAATTTCTTTTGCGGTTTCGCACATAAAGATTCTTTCGTATTCTTTTCATGGTAGCGCATTATAAATAACCATTTTAGCCTCATTATTTTTAGAAAGTTTTCTTTTTAAATCATCACTTTGTTTTTCAAAAGGTACAATTTCATCCTTTTTAGTTTCAAGATTATGTTGAATAGGTAAAAAATCACCATTAGTAATAACATGCCAAAGATCTAGATCTTTTGACTTCACATAAGTTTCGAATCGATTTTTCCAATATAAAAATCCATCAATTTCAAATAGTGGTGGTCTTTGCATAGATTGCCCTTCTAAATATTTTTCAGATTCCATAGATCGTTTCAAGTTTTAAAATACAGTTAATTTTAAAAATCTTGTTTAACCTGGCTCTGATACCAATTGTGGAAAACTAGAAGGGGGGTTGAATAGTTTTACGTCTTTTTACTTTATGAAACTTTTGTTTACTTTTTAAAAGCTTCGATTCTATCTTATGTGAATTCAACTCTTGATCAATATGAACATATATAAACAAATATATATAAGTTATGCAAGTAATGTAAATGTAATGAAATAAGAGAGAGAGATGGGAAGATCAAACCACAACACGGAGATTTATAGTGGTTCGGCTACAAGGACACCTTCCTTTCCCTACTCCACTCCTCGAGTCACCTACTCGAGAGTTTTCTTCACTATGTCAACAAACTCCCTTATGGCGGAGAAACCTTACACAACTTTAGCTTACACCGGCTTAACGACACAAAGCTAGATGTCGAGTCCTAATCGTAGCTAGAACCAATCTCACAACTTATACACAACTTCTACACGACTTAATCACGACTTCTTCATGACTTTTTCACAACAGCTTCACGACTTCTTCACAACTTCTTCACGACTTGTTCTTCACGACTACTTCACGACTACTTCTTCACAACTACTTATTCACAACTACTTCACAACAAATATACAACACAACTACGTAGTTACACTTAGATCTATTTATCACAACTACACAACACTTTACACAACAACACAATAATGAGGTAAGTAATAATACTTCTTCACTAGTTGAAGTAGAGTTCTTCTTTTGCACTTTTGGTGGTGGAAGCTTGGATCACTTAGAAACCAATGCTTAAGAAAATATGATCAAAGGATTTACAATGTTTAGAATGAATTTAGAACAGAAAGTTTTAGTGTGCAAAAGGTGAGTAAAAGTCCAGGAGAAGACTGGTATTTATAGGAGAAAAATTGGACAGCTGGAAGTCTACTGGAGCGGGGGCGGTCCCCTTAAATAGGGGGCGGTCCCCTTAATAATTAAGGGGGCCGCCTAGTAAAATTAAGGGGGCCGCCCCTTCTGTCCGTTGGCCAATTTTGTTCTTTTGTGGGGAAGGTTTTTCTGGAACATTTTAACTGATTTTGGCTAAAAATTTGAATTCATATTTTTATAAAAGATTAAACATTTTTATTTAATGCCAAAAATGTTTTTCAAAAATATATAAAATGTTTTTGATGTTTTATAAAAAATCTAGTTATTAAGAAAATGTTCCTTTGATCATATAATGCATTAAGCATTAGTTCATTCATACCTTAAGTGATTTGAGTTGTAGAAATAGATATTTACAACTAAATACTTGTTTACGTCATAATTTTCCGATTAATGATTTTACATTTTGTGATTATCAAAACGTAGAGATATCGAAAAATATTAATAACGTGTTTAGGCATTATTTATATCAACACACATTTTTTTAATATATTATTTATTTTTATTTATTTATTTTATTTTTATTTTTATTTTTATTTTTATTTTTTTATTTATTTTTTTTAAACACATATATATATATACTTGCATCATACTTGTGATTTTACTCACTTGCTTTTGCAACATTATTCCAGTTTTTAAGAAAGTAAGCTTGTTCGAAAATTTGAATAAAAAGTTGAACTCGTACTCTATATCAAAGTTGTATAAAAATTTGTAATAAAACGATTTCTAAGTTTAATAATTTGAAAACAGCACTAATTTAGCTTATGGGAGGAAAAACTACAAATTACACTGATGAGCCTTTAAGATAACCAACTAATCATTGCTTAGCATCACAACTTATAATCAACTCTATCATTTCTCATTCTTCGCAAATTTAAAATCTTAAATAATAAGATCCCGAATGTTTAGCCGAATAATCAAGTCATGCATATATAAAGTCAATTATGGGAACTTGCAAACTCGCGTTTTCTAGCTCCTTGTATAAAAGACTAGCAAAAGCTTATAGATTATAAAGGTTAAGGGGATAAGCTAGGGCTTAACACGCCCGGTCAAATCAAAATTTTATTCCTACTCTAGCCAACGAAAAGTCAACAAAGTGTCGAAACACTTATTATATTTTTGCAAAAAAAATTTTAATTTTCTCATTTTTTTGAATTTTTTGGTGGAAAAACGGAGTTGCATGAGTCACGGAAAAAAATGCAAGGCAAAATCAAATCGAAAGATTACCCCCCCCCCAAGACTAAAACGAGACATTGTCTCCAATGTCTTAAAGGTAAGGGTTTTCCTACATAAATCTAAGGCCGTTTATTAATTATGCCAAAAGATAAACGTTAGACGATAAGACTAGGATATCGGATTTTCGAATAAGCATCGAAGGATGAGACTCGAGTGGAGAAAAGACAAAACCACGAGCACGAGAGTTCATCAAACTTCGGGCAAATCCTGAACATAGCACAAACAACCACGAAACACGAGAAATGGAAGAGGTAGACCTCCTCACATCACACTTACTAGAAATAAAATAGAAAGAAGATAGAAGGATAAGCATGGGGTGCCTCCCACGAAGCGCTTGTTTATTATCGAGTCGTATAGCTTGACTCGCCCCGAATTTAATTGTTCTTGGGGAAACAAGTGGAAAAATAATCTCCATTGGACTTTCATTCAAGATGTTTGGAAAAACATTTGAAGTTCTTGAAAGTTCCACTCCGATGAGATACACCTGGCTCAAAAGAATGATAAATGGAGATGCCGAGGTCAAAGATGGTGTCTTCACTCCCAAAGGAGAGAAGGAAAGGACAAGCTACCCTATATGTGAAGAAGGGTAGAAAGATCCCGATAACAATTATGATATAATCGTCATCATTATCAGATTTGTCATTTAAGCTTTTAAGGCCATGATCTAAAAGCACCTTAGGATGGAGATTCGGAATTGTGTCTTTAATAAGCAACTGCTCACTATAGATCATGTTTCCCTCCGAGTCCTTAGAGTAATCATACTCCGGCGGAGATATGATGTGAGAGAGTTCATCGGCGAACTCCCCCAGACTAGAGGCACAATTAGTTGACGGATCATGACTTATCAAAAATTCCAATTCTCTCATATCTGACTCAAAATCGAAGTTTTTATCATCATCCCCTGATGGGATGGGATCAATGTGAGCGAGTTCATCGGCGAACTCCTCAAGAAGAGAATCACTTTTATGAAGTACGTCTTTGAGCTTGGGCTCTGGAAGGATATACGGAGGTGGGACATGTGCTGTACTTTGTATGCTAGAAGTTTGCACCTCGTCCATTAATGTCTCCGTATCTGACTCATCACTTTCCTTGTTATGAATATCAAAAATTTGATTGTCTGAAATTAGAGTAAATTCAGAATCAAAATCAAACAAAGGATTTATGATAGTCATATCGAATGTTTGGGAAGTAGAATCAGGAAGATCGAAAGGTTCCTCGGATACCATTGGGATTGGAACAAGGTCATCAATTTCCTTAAGAGGATTGATGTCGACTTCCTTGTCCCCCATTAAAAAGGTATCTGAAGGGTCTTCAATAAGTGGATTGATCTCTGAGTTCTCTTCTTCCTCCTCATCACTCTCTTCTGAGTAATATAAGTCAATATGAGGATTTTGTTTTCTAAGAATCATCTCCTTAAGACCGTTTATTTCAGTTTGAAAGTTCATGTTGAGTTGATTTTGAGCAATAATTATTTTATTAATCAATTCAGCTCTAGTTAACTCGCTTTGAAGAGGGTGCTGAGGGGTTGTGTATTGTGAAGGTTGGTCAAATCCGGATGATGTCTGATTGTTATAAGGGTTCTGCTCATAGACAAGCATGTCTCCCGTTTGACAATCAAATTCCGGATGAGGACAACCTCAAAAAAATTCACACAAGTATGTCTCCATATGATGTTGTGGGGGTTGGTTGAAAAAGTCAGGTGTTTCATTGTAGAAATAGGGATTTTGGTTATAGACAAACCCGTTTTCCGAATCCATAATGTTACAACCGGGGCAGTTTCCACCACTTGGAGGACCTCCACACCATTCACAACCATAATGGTAAGATGAAGACATAAAAAGAATTAAACGGATAAGAGGAACGAGAAGATTATTTTTGGATTTTTATAATTTAGAAACATTTTGAAAAACACAAAAGGGAAAAAGGAAAATAAATTTGAAAAGAAAATCCTTTTAGGTTTTTATATTTAAGAAAATCTTGAAAAACAATATTTTTTCAATCAATTCGTCAACCAATTTCGTTTCCTTTTAGACTACTCGCATAGTGGCAGAAGAGAAGAATGGATCTCTTTTCGGTTTGCAATTTAATGTCAAAATCACCTTAAACCCCTTTTATAGGTTGTAGTCTAAAAGTAATCCGAAACAATTAACTACACGATTTCTTTTGCTGTTTTTTTAATTTTTTTTGGTATTGTAAAGACTTTAGGAAAAGTGTTAGTGGTTTTTTTTTTTTTTTTTTTTTTTTTTTTTTTTTTTTTTTAATTTTTATGATTTTTTGGTTTTTAGAAAAATATTCACAAAGAAAACGATAACTTCTCGAGGAAGGGTCTTCGAAACATGAATTGTCGAACGAGAATCAAAAATTCACTTCAAACCTTCCCCGGCAGCGGCGCCAAAAATTGATTCGCGAAAATCAATGCATATAAATATTTCCTAGGAAACACAAGTGAAGTATGTGTAACCCGGGTCGTTTTCCCAACGAAGGAATGAATGGAATTTTGTGATTTTTAATTCGTGAAACATATCGTGAATAGTGAAATAAGTGAGATTTTGGATTTTTAAACTACAATTGAAAAGCATAAACTAAAATAAACTAAATACGCAATTAAAACAATTATGTAAAGCACAAATAAGCAGAAATGAAATGAAAACTAAAAATACGCTTAAACAGGGCTAATCCCGAGCCTAAAACGTCAAAACGAAGGAAACTAATCCTAGAAATATAGGATAACAACTAAATTATGCTAAATAATAAAACTAGTAGTAAGTAAATAATCTAAAGTTAACGATAACAACTAAAAATAATAAACTAGATTATACTAAGCAAGCAAATAAGAAATGTATGATAAAAATATATATTTGTTAAGCAAAACAAACACATAGCAAATATTTCCATAAACATAATTATTATACTAAAATTAATAACTACTAAAGATTTAAAAAGCAAAGAAAGTAGAACCCGGATGAAGAAACGAGAGGAATAAAACCACCCGATCTAATAAGCACAAATTAACACAAAAGTCTACAACTTTATTAATCTTATCCACTAATTAGTAAGTAAAGTTTAAAACTTTATTTACTAAAAAGCTTAAAAATTACTAAATTTCAAACTTTATGTATAAAAAATGCTTAAAGACCCTTAAGCTCCGTGCCTTAGCGGTAGAGTTGATGAGAAACAAAGAAAGATACAAACTTTAACAAGGGTTAGTGAATAATAAGCAATAACAAGCACTACTATTATTTGTAAATAAGCTAAAAGTGATCTAAAAATTTAAAAGATTTAAACTTTATAACTAAAAACTATTAGATCTAAGTCCACCCGAAGCTAAGTTGCCTACTACGAAGAATAGACGCGAATCGGGTATGTTTAAGGACTAGATCTAAATGAACAAGCTATTAAATAGCTTATTGTTCAAGAAAAAACTTAAAAAGTTGCAAACTTTATATGAAAAAAAAATTAATAAAACTAACTAGATCTAATTAATAAGCTAATCTAATAAGCTACAATAAGCTATTAAGCTAATATAGATTAATTGATAAGAAAAGAAAATGAAAAATAAAGTAAAGAGATGATTAGAATAAGAAGTAATAAGCTGAAAAGAAAACATAAACTTTATTAATAAAAAGTTGGCTACAAAATAAGTACTTGAGAAAGCTAGTTAAAAAAAATAAACTATTACAATGCCTCTCAAAAATTAACTAAATACTACTCTAAAAATAATGAACTGCTAATAATAAAAGTTGTGTGTCATCGTTGAATTTAATGTGTGAAAATTTAATGCATGCTATCTATGCTTCAATGCTCCGAATTTTTGCTCGATCAGATGCTTAAATAGCCAATATGTACGCTCCCATTCATTGAATGTGGACATCTATTTCAACCAACAGGCTACGTGGCGCTTGGAAATTGGCTGCAGCATTATTTGATGGAGCGAGAGTGGTGATGGTGCAAGAGGCACGCGCCTATGTGATCTAATTGTGCAATTGGACAACACGTGCTGGGCTTCCATTTCACAAGTTACGTATGAATCAAATTTTATCAAATGGAGTGGGACCCACCACTAAAAGACATGAAATTAATTTCAACTTCGGCCTCACTTGTCACTTTACACCCCTGGCTTCACTTTTAGTCCTTATCTTCTTTAAACTTCATATGAATTAAACACCTTTGGTCCCTCATCGTTCTTTATGTTTAATTCATTGGTCCTTAAAATAAATAATCTTTAAATTTCTCTTCTTTTGCCTCGATGCTCCAAATAAAATTAACGATAGACTCGCAATTCCGTGCTCTTTCCAAATCTCGTGCCCGTTTTTGTCCATTTTGCCTTTCTTTTTGTCTTTTTCTCATATCTGTTACATGCACATACACAAACACAAAAACACAAATATCTTTGGCATTTTGGTTAGTTTTTGGGTATTTTAAGTCCGTTTTTATCAAGAAATATATGTGTTTACACAATACACACCACTAAATTTAGTGGTACCGTGGTTCCGTGCACCTGGCAGTCCTTTTCTCTTTAATTTTTCCCACACTTTGGACATTCAAAACAAACACTCCCTTCTGCAACTGTGTCAAACGAACCAAACCTAAAATCAATTCCACGCTCCAAAACCAAAATCGAGCCATTAAATACAGATTATCAACTACTACAACATTAATAACATCATTCGTAAGTCAATTCATCTTAATTTTCTTCAATTTTGAGTCTAGGGTTTGTTCCTACACAAAATTCAAATTGGGGATTTTTGATTTTGATTAGGTTTTCATGCAATTAAGACTAGGATTAGACAATGTATAACTATTATGATTTCCAACATAGGATTTGCATAAACACATAATCATAGGAATCATACTCGAATTTTTATAGAAAATTCGAATTATGTTAGTGTTTTTGGTGAAAACATGATTAGGATAATCAAAACTAAACATGAAATTGATAAGATTATGATTTTACACTTCCATGGAATTTTGCATTGAAAATTTTCAATTCATCCAAACACCCCAATTTCTTTTTTGAAAAATTTCACGCAACTAGGATCATCATGAAATGTTTTCGTGCATTGTTAATACAATCTAAAAACGTTTTCACATGCATACATGAACTCTCGAATATTGACCGAAATACATAACTAATATGTACTTTTCGACGTATTTGTTTGAGCAAAAGTGAATATAGGAGCGTTGGGGTAATCTCATTATTTTTACTTAGAGTCGAGAATACCGCACCTCCACATTGTTTGCCTATAGGCACACACTAGGCATATGTCATTAAAAATTCAATTTAATTTGATTTTTTTGTTTTTATAGGTCTCGATATGTCTCACGAGTATGACTTTGATCATCAACTAACAAACACCTACATTCCCAAATTTCACGTGAACCTAACACACCCGGAAACCATATTCGTGCCTTCACAAATCCTGAAGCCCGTCGTTTTCATGAAGGTCAAATAGCTGACCCTTCTTTACTCTATCATGAAGATATCAACACCCCATTTCGAGCCATAGGATTCGATTGTTTGCTCACCATCAACAAGAAAATTTGTCCTCGCTTCGTGTTAGAATTCTTCTGAAAAGTTGAACTCATACGTAACGAAGATCCTTTTTTATCACATTTGTTTTGGATCCAAAACTATAAATTTGTGTTATCTCCTGAGCAATTTGCTCAAAACCTCAAACTTCCAAATCATGGGCAATGTGCTTATACGGAAGACTGATGTCTTGAGTCTCTCTTCAACTATCAAGAAGAGAATAGTCCATATTGCTTTTACATACCCTCTCCAAATGAAATAACTAGACTTGTTCATACACCACAACGTATTCACTACCTAGATCCAAACAAAATTCGTTTAAATGTGGTTCGTCTTGAACTGCACCCCTGGGCGGTCATTCTATATGATTTACTGTCTTCTCAGTCAACAACCATACAATCTTCCCTATTTATTTGCTAAGCGAATTGTGCATCTCAAGGGTGAAAAAAATAAATTGATACTGCTGGGATTTAAAGGCTTTAAGGTGTTAATGTTGCTCATGATGTTAAGACTGTTCACATGATTAAGACTGCTCAGGTACTTAAATGAAAATACTCTAAGTATGTTTCTACTGCTGGTACAAAGATTAAGACTGCTAGTGTATATTACTACTACTGGTAATCTTGCTGAACTTCAAAGAAATACACTAAGTATGTTAGCGCTGCTAGAAGCAAAGTGAGTGTTGCTAGTACTAACTTACTACTGCAGAAGTATTAATGCTGCAAGAGCTAAAGTTTAGTGCTGCTGGAGTATTGATTAATGTATTAAGTCAGTTTATGTGTAAGATAAGTATAGTAATACCGTGTGTTAATACAAATATCGTCTAAAAACGTTATTTATATTTTACAATCTTTGCTATATTTTTGTTAAGTCTTTTACAATTATAGTTACAAGCTTTTAAAACTCATAAAATCATATACATGCTACATTCATGATCACTAGGATATACATATTACATTCATATATACATTTACATAGTTTACATGTTAATTCTAAAAATGGAATATGTACAATGACATCATTGCATACATCACATTAATATCTTTAGGATATCTTGAAGATCTTAAGAATATCATTGTTAGATCTTCACACAAAGAATTGGATATGGTAATATCTTGGATAGATTTGGGAAAGATCTCTGAGATTTTTTGTCAGGGACTGGCGGATCTAAAAGGATACACGGACGGATCCCTCAATTTGGATACGCCCAATCCGTGGGTTGTTATCTCAGTCTGCCTATAAATAGCAAGCTGTTCATTCATGTTTTCTCATCACTCTTAGCATAAACAACATTCATTCATTCTTTCATTCATTACTAACCCATTCATATTACATATTTCATTCTTAGTGATCTTTCTTTTGTAGCAAAGATATCAAAGCATCACAAGTTTCAACTAAGCGTTGCAAGACTTGTTAGATTAGTCATGGTGTGAATTTGTAGTTTTTCACACATCATTGTTGTAACAATCATTCATATACCACAGTAGAGTCCGGTTAGTATTTTAGTCCTTAAAATACATAGAGTGTCAGGAGTGGTTGTGCCCTTGTAAAAGAACTCGGTATCTAGCTTTGTACCGGAAAAAGTGTAAGCGACGTGTATAAAGGTTTTCTCCGCCGTGAAGGGAGCTTGTTTCTTAGTGAAGAAAAACTCTCGAGTTAGAAGCTCGAGGAGTGGAGTAGGGCAAGGAAGAGAGTCCTTGTAGACCAAACCACTATTAACATCCGTGTTGTGGTTTAATTGTTTCTTTCTCTATTTACTTGTTATATATTGCTTATTGTTTGCATATCTTGAAGTCACTTTAAGTATTCAAAGTAAAAGAATTTTAAAACGGTATAACTATTCAACCCCCCTTTTAGTTTTCCACAATTGGCATCAGAGCTACGTTACTCAAGACTTTCAAAATATATTGTATTTTAAAACTTGAAACGATCAATGGATTTTGAAAACTTCAAAGAAGGGCAATCTATGCAAAGACCACCACTTTTTGAACCAAATAGTTTTATATATTGGAAAAACTACTTGGAAACTTATGTGAAGTCAAAATATATAGATCTATGGTAAATTATTATAGAAGGTGACCATAAGGCCATAATAAAAGATATATCAAGTGGTCGGGATGAGGATACTTCTCTTACTCGTCACAGTGATGAGCAAAAGAAGTTGATTGCCAAAAATAATGAAGCTAAAATGATGTTTTATAATGCTTTACCTAGGAAAGAATATGAAAGAGTATTTATGTGTAAAACCGCTAAAGATATTTGGCAATCTTTAATTATCAGTCACCAAGGGAACTCACAAGTAAAGGATAACAAAATTGATCTTCTTGTTCAACAATATGAATAATTTGTTATCCCTGAAGATGAGATCATTGATAGTGCATTTGCTAGGTTTAATACTATTATTACTTCTCTTAAAGCACTTGACGATTCTTTTTGTAGTAAGAACTTTGTCATGAAATTTCTTAGAGCACTTCATCCAAAGTGGAGAGCAAAGGTGACGGCCATTGAAGAATCCAAGGATCTTTCAAGCATGTCACTTGACGAGCTAATAGGAAATCTCAAAGTTCATGAGATGGTGATGTAAAAAGACTCAGAGATAGTTATAGGCAAAAAGGAAAAGATCAAGTTCATTGCCTTAAAAGCTAGGGTAGATTCAAGTGATGATGAAGAGTCTAGTTCAGGTAACGAAGATGAAGAGTATGCCATGGCCGTAAGAGATTTCAAGAAGTTCTTTAGGAGACGTGGGAAGTTCGTAAGACAACCTCGAGAAGAAAAGAAATCCTTCCGGAAAGACCGTGATGATAAGAAAGGTAAAGGAGAAAGAAAGTGCTTTAGGTGCGGAGATACTAGTCATCTAATAGGAGAGTGTCCTAAGCCGCCCAAGAACAAAACTCAAAGAGCTTTTGTAAGTGGGGCTTGGAGTGACAGTGAAGATGATGACGAAGAGCCTAAGAACGACGAAGTTGCTCTCATGGCTCATGACTCAGATGAGGTACATTCTGACTCGTCATATTCTTCTATTGATGATGACATCTTACAAAAAGAATATAACAATCTCTATGAACTTAGTCTTAAAATCATAAACAAAAATAAGTTTTTGTAAACCAAAAAGGAATTTCTAGAAAACAAAGTTTATGAATTAAAGGAAAAAGTTAAAAGATTTGAAAAAGGTAAAGCTGTTAACGAAGCATGTGTTTCATGTGAAGAGCTTAAACTAGAATTACAAAAGCTTAAGAACACACAGGATACACTTATCAAATAAACCTCTAAGTTTAAAAGGTTTGATAAAAATATTAGTTTAGCAGATGAGATAATGAAAATTCAAAAACTACCTCATGATAAAACTGGACTAGGTTTTATGAAATTAGGAGACGTAAGTAGTTTTAAGAAACTAGCCGTAAAAGTAAAAGAAACTGTTCCAACAGTTTCAGAGACCCACGGATCAGACGGAACCAAATCCTTGGTTCCGCCAGTAGTGGAAAAGGGATCCGTGGGTACTGTTGCTGAACAGAAAGATTGCACTTCGGCTCGTACTGAGTTCGTTAAAGTCACAAGAAAACCTAGTACTAGCTCAACTGTTAACAAACAAAAACCAGCTGTTACTGTAGGAATAGGACAAGCTAAAAATGAGTTTAGAACTAAAACGGCTCAACAAAGACCTAGGACTACTATTCCAAATGCCCCTTTCCAAAAAGTAATTATAACACACAACCTCATTATCAAAATAGTTGGAACCCAAACTTTCCTAGGAATCATCAAAGTCCCAACTATATGCCATGGAACCCATATCCACCATTTCCATTCATGAATCAAGATAATGGGATGTTTAACCCAAATGGACCCATGAGATATTGGGGACCAAATGCTTGAGTTTTTCTATAACTTAGGTATGCTTGAAAGTCGGATTGGAACCAGATGAGTGGATAAAAGACAGCGGGTGTTCAAGGCACATGACGGGAAACAAAAGCCTTTTCTCAACCTACCAACCATACGACGGAGGTAATGTTACGTTTGGTAGCAAGCTTAAAAGTAAAATCGTCGGAAAAGGAACAATCTCTCATGACTCTCTCTCTATTGATGATGTTGCTCATGTTGATAACTTAGGTTTTAACTTACTTAGTATTAGTCAACTGTGCCGTAAAAAGTATGACGTCCTTTTCAGTGAAAACGGAAGTAAAATACTTAAAGACGGTATAACCGTAGGTAAAGGTGTTTTGAAAAATAACGTATACGTTATGAAATTAGATAAAACATCTAAAGAAAAACTTTGTCTTACCTCTCTAGACGACAACTCAACTCTTTGGCATAGATGCTTAGGTCATGCAAATATGAGACTAATCCAATCTCTATCATCTAAGGAACTCGTTAGGAACCTACCCAAGTTGAAATACGACCAAAACTTTTGTGATGCTTGCAAAATTGGGAAACAAGTTCATAATAACCATAAGGCTAAAAACATGGTGTCCACATCTAGGTGTTTAGAACTATTACATATGGATTTGTTTGGTCCATCCGCTATACAAAGTTATGGAGGAAACTTCTACACTTTGGTCATAGTGGATGATTATTCAAGATATACATGGACTAAATTTTTGAAAACTAAAAATGAAGCATTTGATAAATTTGAAATTCTAAGTAAGAAAATTCAAAATCAAATAGGAAATAGCATTGTGTCAATTATAACAGACCACGGTCGTGAATTTGACAATGAAACTCAATTTGAAGCTTTTTGTGATGCTAATGGCATAACACATAACTTTTCAGCTCCGCGTACTCCTCAATCAAATGGTGTAGAACGTAAAAACAGAACACTTCAAGAAATGAGTAGAACAATGCTAAATGAATAAAACATTCCACAAAAGTTTTGGTGTAACGCCGTTGACACTTCCAATTATATCTTAAATAGAGTCTTAATAAGACCATTTTTGAATAAAACTCCATATGAACTTTATAGAGGCAAAAAGCCTACATTAGGATACTTTAGAGTTTTTGGAAGCAAGTGCTTCATTCTAAACACTAAGGATTATCTCACCAAGTTTGACCCAAAGTCTTATGAAGGTGTGTTCCTTGGATATTCGCAAAATAGTAAAGCCTATATCATTTTGAACAAAGAAACCTTAAGAGTCAAGGAATCGTTGAACGTAACATTCGACGAAAGTCTACCTCCCTCTAAGACATCACCTTTGGTAGATGATGACTTAGTTGAAAGTCAAATGGTTGAAAACCAAGAAAATTTAGATAATGACAAAGAAGATGAACCTTTAAATAGAGAAATAGTCAATGTCAAAGAATCTAAAAGTCATCCATTAGATAATGTCATAGGAGAAATTAATGAAAGAACCTTACGATCAAAAGTTCAAAATCAAAGTAATTTCTTTTGTTTCATTTCAACCATTGAGCCCAAAAATATAAATGAGGCTATAAAAGATGAATCTTGGGTTATAGCAATGCAAGAAGAATTAAACCAATTTGTTAGAAATGATGTTTGGACATTAGTCCCTCAACCGAAATGTCAAACCATAATTGGAACAAAATGGGTTTTTAGAAATAAAATGGATGAAAATGGTGTAGCGTCTAGAAACAAAGCTAGGCTAGTAGCTCAAGGCTACAATCAACAAGAAGGTATAGACTAAGACAAAACATTTTCTCCGGTTGCTAGGCTCGAGTCAATTAGAATACTACTTGATAATGCATGTGCACATGAGTTTAAACTTTTCCAAATGGATGTTAAAAGTGAATTTCTTAATGATTTTATTAAGGGTAAAGACCATAAAATAACAACTTACTTTCTCCATTTTACCGAGATGAAACACGTACTTTTTTTATCAACATTTAAGCCAACGCAACTATCAAGTATTGTTCCGAGATGAAACACCTACTTTTTTATTAACATTTAAGCCAACGCAACTATCAAGTATTATTCCGATATCAACAAAAAGTTGTTTAAGAAGACAAGGGTAATAAAGTCATTTCAAGTATTATTTAATTATTTTATACAACTTTTTGTTGATATCCGAACAATACTTGATAGTTTCGTTGGCTTAAATGTTAATAAAAAAGTAGGTGTTTCATCTCGGTAAATTGGAGAAAGTAGGTTGTTATTTTATGGTCTTTACCCTTTTATTAATGAGGAAGTGTATGTCGCACAACCTCCCGGCTTTGCCGACTTTGAAAAACCAAATCATGTCTACAAACTTAAAAAAGCTTTATACGGACTTAAGCAAGCACCAAAAGCATGGTATGATCGACTTAAGACCTTCCTAGTTGAACATAAGTATACCATGGGACTAGTAGACAACACTCTTTTCACTAAGAAAAAGGGGATCACATATTATCATAGTTCAAATATATGTGGATGACATCATATTCGGATCAACTTGTCAAGAGTTATGCGACCATTTCTCAAAAATCATGCATGACGAGTTTGAAATGAGTATGATGGGAGAACTAAACTTTTTCTTAGGACTCCAAATTAAATAATTAGAAGATGGGATATTCCTCAACCAATCTAAGTACATCAAAGATATGCTTAAGAAATTTGGTCTTGAAGATTCCAAACCTATGAAAACTCCTATGTCTTCGGAAACTAAACTCACAAAGGATGAAGAAGGTGAATCCGTAGATAGCACTAAATATAGAGGAATGATTGGTAGTCTACTCTATCTCACGGCTAGTAGACCAGACATTATGTTTAGTGTTTGTCTATGTACTCGCTTTCAAGAAGATCCTAAAACATCCCATCTTGAATCCGTAAAAAGAATTTTTAGATACATTAAAGGTACTACACATTTAGGATTATGGTATCCCAAAGGAACGGGAATTGAAACCATAGTGTATGCCGACTCAGACCATGACGGTGACTATGTCGATAGAAAGAGTACAAGTGGTATTTGTACTTTTGTTAGGCATTGTCTTACCGCATGGTTCTCCAAGAAACAAACGGCTCTAGCAATCTCAACAACCGAAGCTGAGTACGTGTCTGCAGGAAAAGCATGCCAACAAGCACTCTGGATGAAACAAGCTCTCGTCGAGCATGGGATTCAACTCAACGACATCCCCATTCTCTGCGACAACAAATGAGCTATCGACCTTAGCAAGAATCCAGTTCAACATGCTAGAACCAAACACATAGAGATTCGTCATCACTTTCTACGCGACAATGTTCAAAAAGGAAACATCTCAATTGAGAAAGTATCCTCAGAAGACAACATTGCCGATATCCTTACAAAACTTCTTAAGAGAGAATCCTTTAACCTTATTAGACTTGGTTTAGGATTAATGGAACCTAATGTGTAGTTAAAACCTTAGCTTGAACCTTAGATTAACCAAACACGAAAATAACCAAAAACCAAAACTGTTCCCGCGGAACCCTTCGACAACAAGGACGGATCCCAGTTTTTGGTTCCGCCCTATCCGTGGGTTCCTGGGCCAGTTTTTAAGTATATTAAACAAACACTCCTTTACTCCTTCTCACATTCCCCAAAAACAAACAAGAAACTAGAACTCGACCCATAGCAGAACTTAGGTCATCTTCCTCAACAAATCTGTGTTCTAACTCACACTGTAAGTATCTCAACTCTATTTACATTCCTGATCTGAGTCTAGGATTTCTATTTCTTGCACAAAACCAAAACTTGGGGATTATGCATATTTTTGATTAATCATGAAGCATATTCACTAAATTACATAACAAATCATGTTTTCCATAGTTAGGAATTGCATCTTGTAGGACATTATCATAATTCACTAAAAACCCCATGAGAAATTTTTACAAAAAACTTCTCACTGTTAGGAAAAATGATTTTTCACATTGTTCATACAAATAAAAACGTTATGTTTAAAACATCACTTGCATAATGTCTCTTGAATGCTAAAGGAAATACATAACTAATATGTATTTTCGGGTACATTCAATCGAAGCTACATTGAATTAGGAGTGTTTGGGTTATCTCATGTTTTTATTATAAAATTTGCTAAATGAAATTTTCATGCATTAAAAGGAGTCGAGATAACTGCACCTCCACATTGTCCCCATGTAGGCACACACTAGAACATCATATCTAAACTTTCGTTAATTTTAGCTAAAGTATGTAATTTTTTGTATTTAGGATCAAACATGCCTCCCGCAACATTCTATGATCACAAGGACACCCTTAAGTATCTCCCAAAACACCATAAGACTAAGGGACTTTCAACTGACCAAGTAAAAATATTTAAGGCCTTAGAAAAAAGATATGTCCACGAGGGTAGAACCATAGACCCTTCATTTCTTAAATGAACAAACATTCACCAAGAACTAGCCGCCATTCTATTTGATTGCCTCTTGGACATTGACGAACAAATATGTCCTAGATTTATACTAGAGTTTTATGCTAGTGTTGTTCTTAGCACAAATGATTATGGTCTCATCTCCATTCATTTCAAAGTCAATCAATCCCAATTCAACATTCCATTAAACCAATTTGCCGAAGTCCTAGGAATTCCGGGAGAAGGTACTTGCCTTTACACCGACAAATGGTCTTTGACAACCCTAGACTCTATTGTTGATCGTATGCCTCCATACGACACTCCTTTGACACAAAAAGAGATTATCCGTGATCATCTCTTCCTCCCTAGAACTTCTCACACTAGGACCATCCGACAAGGCACTGAAGTACTTGCCTTTACACCGACAAATGGTCTTTGACAACCCTAGACTCTATTGTTGATCGTATGCCTCCATACGACACTCCTTTGACACAAAAAGAGATTATCCGTGATCATCTCTTCCTCCCTAGAACTTCTCACACTAGGACCATCCGACAAGGCACTGAGGTAAATTGAGACCCGTTTGGCATGGAGCTAAACGAACTTAGGCCACAATTTAAGAAATGGGAAGAAATTCTTAGGGCCAACGTCTTGTGCACCATAGGGAATAGAGACCACATCAATGCTAGTCTTTGCTACATGCTTTATTGAGTGTCAACTCATCAACCTTTCAATCTTGCATACTATGTGGCCAAAAGAATGGCCGACATACCCGTGTTAGGAACCACCGCTATGCCATACGGGATGCTTCTCACCCGTCTTCTTAGAGCATTTCCACCTATCCCTCCTAATGCTAGAGGTTTCTTACCTGACTACTCCCTCATTCCTCACACATTTGTACCCTTGAGTGACAAGAGAGTAGCCACATTGAAAGGAAAACGTCCTCATCCACCAACCTCCTCCTCATCATCATCCATGAGCGAGGATGACGGACTCCCAAACTCTAGGATTCCACCTCCGGAGTATATGAGCCAACTTCCATCAATTGAACAACCAAGTGAAGAGTTCAAACAAACAAGAGGGATGTTCAAGAACATCGGGCGTTGGCTAATGAAGATCAACAAGAAACTTGACAAGCAGTGAGAGGTTAATGAGTGTTTGGTACAATAGGTTTTAAACAATGATGTGATGAATTTTTATGATTGTAGGATATTAACTTGCTGTTGAACAACTATGAGAACTAACGTGATCATGCAGGGCGATAACATTTAGATGTTATCAATTTTCTATGCTTAAGCCACTGTTTGGCTTAATTTCTATTATTAGTAAGTTCATTATCCTTGATTTGATCTATATGATTACATGTGTTATTACCTGTGTTTTTGTTAGTAATCAATCACAACTAATTAATTACACATAGTTTAGGAAAATTTTCGGGATTTGAACGGGTTTCGGGCTTTCAAAAATGCCCACTGTCTCGATTTTTTGATCGGCGGATATGGCGGAACCAAAAATATGGTTCCGTCTGTCCAATATTTTGGTGCCGCCAAAATTCACCCAACGGGTCAGGCGAAACCAAAAACAGGGATCCGCCTGTGTAGTCGTTTGGTTTCGCCGTCCAACAGCTATTTTTTTTAAATTCTTCGTTTAATCCCGCACTTTAGATAATTGATTCTTGTTATTAGGATTTCTTTACTGATATTTCATCACATTAGGATCATCTTAGCAACCTTAGACAAAAAGGAACACAATTTCCCAACAAAACTTGAAAATTCAAATAATCACTCAAGTTACCTTTCTCCAACAAGCAAGGATCCCTCAAAAAGGTTCCTTGTAATCCGTGGATCAATCACATCATTAGATTTCCCACTCACAACTTTGCATTTACTGCGTATCTTCTTCGTCTTACTCAACTCCATCTTAATGAATTGACTTTGATGATATGACTAGCTTCTTTTCTTCTTCCAAATCATTAGGAACCAACATATTTATATGGATCAACATCACATCCAAACACACTCTTCCATAAACCTTGGAGTCTATAAATTAGGAGATTTTGTTTGATCATTTCTCACATCTTCACCATCATTTCTAAGCAACATTTCTACATTTATAAGCAACCTTCTCCCTCACAATGCCTAAATCAAACAAATCCTCAACATCCAGACCACACAGAAGAACAACAAGAATGAGTGTTAGACCTTGTTGTTTTGTTAATCTCAACTCTTCATTCGAAGAATCATCACCTTTGAACATCTCATCTCCCATTGCTAATGAGAACTTCCTTACTTTATCAACTCCAACACCACCCCATATCATAATCACCACTCCACCACCCACTAAAACACAAGTGGCTACCACACCACCACCCGCACCATCTCAAGTGACAAGATCACCATCAACTCCTCATTTACCCAAACTCCAACCCATTGAGTTGTTAGCAACTCCACCAACCTCACATCCCTATCTAGAAACCTTGGAAGACCTTCCACCTAGGTCCACCAATCCATCACCAATGCCTTTTGAGGTAGAACCTTCCCAACAAGAACCACTCCTATTTCACCCCATCTATAGGGACATTCATGGTCCACTTACCGTGATCAAGCTCCACCTCAACAACCACCTCAACCCTTCTCACCAACTTCTACCCTTTAAGCCATTGATGAGTCAATGTGGATCAACCAACCACAAGATCAAGGCAAAATTAATGAGGAACTTGATCGCCTCTACACCTTTTCAAACATGGTGAACTCCCACCTTAATGAAGCAATGGATCTTCAATCCACATTGCTTGCCTCCATCATGTCTCCACCAAACCCAAACCAACAATCAACTCATGCTCCACCACCTCCCCACCACCACCACCACCACAACTAATGAACCAAACCTTCCACCCAACTTCCCTCGACATGGTTGTCCCATGTGTGAGCGGACCACCCATCTCACTCAACGAACCAACATTTTGGTTCATGAGTTACAAAATGAGATGAGGTTCATCTTGAACCATATCCTTGAGCGACTCAACGCTCTTTCACAACCACCACAATAGATGCTCACTAGGAGCTTTTCTTAGAATTTTTTTTTCTTTTCTAGTATTTTTATGTTTATGACTCTTTTTCTTTATTAGTTATTTTCTTCTTTTATTTCCTTTGTAAGCATCTTCATTTGTGGCATTTATCAAAAATAATTTTCAAATTGAAAGGTGTTTGTTGTTGTTCATGTGTTAATTGTGATAACTAATTGTGCATTATATATGGTTGGTTTGAACTATTGTGCTTGGTTTGAACTATCATACTTGGTTGAATGGGTTAAACTATTATTATTGGTTATAACTCTTATTACTCATGCATCATATTACTTGGTTGGCTTGAACCATTTATAACTAACCTTTGTTTTGTAGCATTCTTCATCCTTGCATCATATACGTTGGTACCCTAGCAACGGGGAGTATTGATCAAGGGGGAGCTAATCATACACTAACCCTTATTTTTGTAGCATCATTCATCATTGAATTATATACTTTGGCACCCTAACAAGGGGGAGTATTGATCAAGGGGGAGCTTATCAAGCACTAACCTTTATTTTTGTAGATTCATTCTAGAATCATATACTTGATACTCCAACTAGGGGGAGTATTGTCCAAGGGGGAGCTATTAAGCACTCAAAATCAATGAATCATCATACTTAGTACTCCAATTAGGGGGAGTAATCACCAAGGGCCATTCACTACATTCCGCTATGCATTTCCTTTTTTTGTTATGACAAAAAGGGGGAGATTATAATAAACTAATACATCATACATTTCATACAATTTAAAATGGCAAAATTGATTTTAAATTTGCATAAAACAAGTTTAATCTATATTTTTAAAAGACTTGCACTTTATTTACTTTATTGCTTAAAAATAAACTTTATGTTTTGTCATCAACAAAAAGGGGGAGATTGTTAATACAAATATCGTCTAAAAACGTTATTTATATTTTACAATCTTTGCTATATTTTGTTAATGACAATTATAAACTTTATCTTTAGCAAAGCATAAATATAAGTTAAGTCTTTTACATTTATAGTTACAAGCTTTTAAAACTCATAACATCATCTACATGCTACATTCATGATCACTAGGATATACATATTACATTCATATATACATTTACATAGTTTACATTTTAATTCTAAAAATGGAATATGTACAATGACATCATTGCATACATCACATTGATATCTTTAGGATATCTTGAAGATCTTAAGAATATCATGGTTAGATCTTCACACAAAGAATTGGATATGGTAATATCTTGGATAGATTTGGGAAAGATCTTGGAGATTTTCTGTCAGGGACTGGCGGATCCAAAAGGATACACGGACGGATCCCTCAATTTGGATCCGCCCAATCCGTGGGTTGTTATCTCAGTTTGCCTATAAATAGCAAGCTGCTCATTCATGTTTTCTCATCACTTTTAGCATAAACAACATTCATTCATTCTTTCATTCATTACTAACCCATTCATATTACATATTTCATTCTTAGTGATCTTTCTTTTGTAGCAAAGAGATCAAAGCATCACAAGCTTCAACTAAGCGTTGCAAGACTTGTTAGATTAGTCATAGTGTGAATTTGTAGTTTTTCACACATCATTGTTGTACCAATCATTCATATACCTCAGTAGAGTCCGGTTAGTATTTTAGTCCTTAAAATACATAGAGTGTCGGGAGTGGTTGTGCCCTTGTAAAAGAACTCAGTATCTAGCTTTGTACCAGAAAAAGTGTAAGCGACTTGTATAAAGGTTTTCTCCGCCGAGAAGGGAGCTTGTTTCTTAGTGAATAAAATCTCTCGAGTTAGAAGCTCGAGGAGTGGAGTAGGGCAAGGGAGAGAGTCCTTGTAGACCGAACCACTACAAACATCCGTGTTGTTGTTTGATTGTTTCTTTCTCTATTTACTTGTTATATATTGCTTATTGTTTGCATATCTTGAAGTCACTTTAAGTATTCAAAGCAAAAGAATTTTAAAACGGTAAAACTATCAACCCCCCTTCTAGTTTTCCACACCGTGTAACACGTATAGATAAATATAGAAAAGATTTATCTTGCATAGAAAGTTATTGTAAACCGACTAGGACTCCTTGGTCTATAAAAGGAGGTCCTAGGGAATAGAGATTGATACGTATTCATTGAGTCATAGAGTTATAGCTTCAAGGTTGTAAAACCCTAATACTGTTGAGTATTCGTATTATAGTCAATAATATTGAAGCATTTTGTTTGATATAATTGTGTTCTTTGTTTACTGTTACAACTAATACAAATTTCTTTTTATGATCAAGTACAAGATTCCGCATTGTATTTGATAAACTCATAGACAGTTTCTATACTTAGTTGTGTTGAATTTATTCAAGATAACTAAACCTTTACAAGCTAAGGGATTCTATCAAGTACGTAACTGGGATCAACAAGTGGTATTAGAGCTTGTGATCTAGAAGCTGTGATCAAGAAGAACATGTTTTAAACTCAAGATTGTTTTTGACCTTACTAAAGACATGGATTCAGAATCTACACATATGATTGCTGCATCAAAGGTACCAATGCTCAATCCTGGTGAGTATGAGCTCTGGAGAATGAGAATCGAGCAGTATATTCAGATGATTGACTACTCTTTGTGGGTGGTCATAGAGATTTATGATAGCTTACCAAAAACTCAAACATCTGCTGCTGGTGTTGTGACTATTGTGCCTATTAAAACTGGTGAAGAAAAGGCACAAAGAAGATTGGAGGTTAAGGCTAGAAGCACTCTCATGATGGGCATTCCTAATGAACATCAGTTGACTTTTAATTCTATCAAGGATGCTAAGTCTTTGTTAACAGCTATTGAGAAGAGATTTAGAGGGAATGTTGCTACTAAGAAGACAAGGAAGAATCTTTTGAAGCAACAATATGAGAACTTTGCTGCTTCAAGTTCTAAGAATCTTGATCAGACCTTTGACAGACTTTAGAAGCTTGTCAGTCAATTAGCACTTTTGGGAGAAACAATTCCCCAAGAAGATATAAATCAAAAGTTTCTAAGAAGCTTGTCACCAGAGTGGCATACACATACTGTGGTGTGGAGAAATAAGGATGATCTAGACACAATGAGTATGGATGACCTTTACAACTATCTTAAAGTGTATGAACCTGAAGTCAAAGGGTCATCTAGCTCATCCTCAAGCTCACAAAACTTGGCTTTTGTGTCCTCCTCCAATAACATTTCTGGCAGTACTAGTGAAGCAGTTAAAACTGCTCATGGAGTTACTACTGCTGGCACTCAAGTTAATGCTGCTAGTTCTACAAACTTTGACAACTTGAGTGATGCTGTTATCTATGCTTTCTTGGCTGGTCAATCTAATAGTTCTCAGATTGTACATGAGGACTTGGAACAGATTCATCCAGATGATCTTGAAGAGATGGACTTGAAGTGGCAGATGGCTATGTTGACAATGAGGGCAAGGAGATTCTTGAAGAATACAGGAAGGCAGCTCAAAGTCAATGGGAATGACAACATGGGGTTTGATAAGTCAAAGGTAGAATGCTACAACTGTCATAGAAAGGGACACTTTCCAAGAGAGTGCAGGGCACCAAGGAGCCAAGACTACAAGAATGGAGAAAGCTCAAGGAAAACTGTGTCTGTGGAACCTACAAATTCCACGGCTTTGGTGTCTTGTGATGGTTTGGGTGGATATGATTAGAGTGACCAAGCTGCATAAGGACCAAACTTAGCACTCATCGCTTATTCTTCTTCATCAAGTTCTGACTCTGGAGTATCTACTGATTCTGGTTGTTCTTATAAATCTTGTTTAGATATTTTTTAGTTGCTTAAGGCTAGGAATGAAAAATTAATTAAATATTTAAAGAAGTCTGAGTTAGATAATTTAGGCTATAAAGTAGGTTTAAAGTTTGTTGAACAAAGACTTGAATTCTTTAAGTAGAATGAGACTGAGTATGTAGAGAAGGTTAATGTTTTAGAAAGTAAACTTTATGTCAAAGAAAACATTATTAAAGAGCTTACTAAGAGACTAGAACAAACTCAAAAAGAAAAGGATGTAGTTCAACAAGAAAAAGAGGGCATTAAAATTAAAGTGAATAGGCTTGAACATGCATCTGAAGGTGTTAACAAGATAATAGAGTGCCAAATTATGAGGAAAGGTAGTGGCATAGGCTATAATGAGGTTCCCCCTCCCATTACAGGAAAATTTGCACCTCCTTTCCCAGAATTGTCTTGTTTAAATGAGTCTGCTGATAAGCCTGTAGGTGAGAGTAGTAATGCTAAGTTTAATGCCAAAAAGCCTAAAGTTGAAAAGAAGTATACTGGTGTTAGCCAAAGTATATATATAATATATTATAGCAAGAAAAACCCGACCAATTAGTCAATTCTCTCTCTAACCAAGAGTGAATATACCAAGAGGTCAAAGAAAGTCAAACCACATATATTTCGGGAAGTATTGGATATTCCCGGGTCGTTTATGTCCCAACGAAGTGTGAATGGAAAATCAGATTCGGTTCGTGATCAGGTGATTTGAATAGGGAAAGATATTTTGGAATTATGACTACTAAAAATAGAAAACATAAACTAAAAAGCAAATATTAAGCATACAAAACAAGAAAACAAAGCACAAATAGCACAATTAAATCCTAACGCAACCTAAACTAAAAACGGAATCTAAACGGGAAATTAATGGGCATTAGAAACCTAAAACTCAAATTTAACCCTATAAGTGCAAATTTAATTTCTAAAAGTCCTAAATGATAAAAAATAATTTTAGAAAAAAAGAATTATATTTTTTTGATTTTTATTTTATTTATTATGAATTAAAAACACTTTTAATCTAAAAATAATATTAATATACTAAACTATTTAAGAAAAATATGAAAAATTTAGGAAAAGTACTTTAAACAATGAGGAATATAGGAAAAATAAAATTGGATTGACAGCTTATCTAGATAAGCTGTGAATAAGCTAAAAATGAAATTAAGTTAAAAGGGTGAAAAGCGTTTAAGTAAAATTCAAATGCACCCTTAGTCGAAAAAGACCCAAGGGCGCAGTTGGTATATCTGTGGTGTGTTGAGGTGTTGGAAGGGGAGGTCACAGGTTCGAACCTGTGCCTTCCTTTGAAAATTATTTTCATTTTTGCAATTTTCTTATTAAAACATGAAAATAAGCTGAAACGTAACAACTTTTATGAAAACACTTTTTATGAAACTCACAAAATAAGCTAGAAATAAGCAAAACAGATCAGCAGTACTAACTTTTAAGTTAGTACTGCTATACTTAAAAATTAAAACAACTAAAGCTTTTCAAACTGATTAAGCACTTCAAAAAGCTCTAAAACTGAACTAAACTAAGAACTAATCTTAATTAGCACTAAGAAATCACTAAAAAGCCAGAAGCAATAAACAAAAGGTTCAAAATCTAAATAAGCAATAAAGCTAAAACTATTAACCAAACAGCCTAAAGGGGACTATTTAAGCTACTATAAAAGCTATTAAATCAATAAGCTATACCCTAAAAACTCAAAACAGATAAAAAAAACATAGAGACAAATGAGCTCACAAAATCAATATCAGACAATTTGAACTTAATTTGATGCTTAAAAATAAGCTGAGAAAACAGACACTCATACAATATTTATTAGATTATTGAAACTTGCAGGCCTGATCACTGCTTTTTGACACCAAAATTAAGCTATTAAAAGCTTATGAAATAAGCTAAAAACTGCAAAACAGCTAAGATTACCTACTAATAAGCTCATAAAACAAATTCCAAAAAATTTGAGCTTATAATTAGCTTAAAAATAAGCTGATATTGAAAGACAGTTGAGGACTATTTTTTTGGTTTTTCTTATTTTTCAAAAATATTTGCTGACTCAGAATTTGGACACAAAACTATTTAACACTTAACTAGAACATGAAAGTATGCATATTAGACTTGTTTAGACTCAAAATCAACAACTAAAAAGACCTTTTTATGGATTTTGCAAAATAAGCTGATGTAAACAAATGAACTTAGACTTTGACTTAAACCTAAAACCAAACACTCCTTTAAATATCCAAATAGCTTTTAAAAACTGATTTTACTCTAAAACTTGAAAAGGCTTTTAACAAACACTTATTAATAAGATATTTAAGTTTATAAAAAGCAGATTTGAGCTAATAATAAGCACTTATCATTAAGCTATAAGAAAAAGACATATTTTTGTATTTCTATGAATTTTGATGAAAAACTTAAGCTAATGAGATTAAAACTACAAGTAAGCAAATAAAAACAATAAAAGGCAATAACGAGCAGTTTAGAACAAGTAATAAGCAAATAAGAACAAGTAAGAAGCAATAAGCAGTTTAAGCGAAAAAGTAAGAAAAATAGAACTCACTTGGTCCTTTGCTCAAACAAGGACTGAATATGCTCCAAGAGCTGATCTACAAGCTCCAGCTTATCTATTGATAAGCTGGTAAAATCCATAAGCCCTTCCATGACTGGCTTATCATCCATTAACAGCTTATTTCACCTTAAAAACATATTATTAAATCACAAGCTTAAACAAACTCAAACCAACTATTGAGAAGCTGGACTAAGCTTTTGTAAAAGTAGCAAGAGCTTATTAAAGAGCTTATTAACCAAAGATAAATAACATTTTAAAGAGCTTAAAAGTAAATGGACATTTATTTAAAACAAACTAAATTTTATTAAAAACTTAAAAGAGTGACAAAGCTTTGAAGGAAATACAATGATTGAAAGCAGTAAAAGAAATACAATAAGCTAAAATAAGCTAAAAACAAGACATAAGCTAATAAAACTACACTGAAAATTGGACTATCTTTTGTGTATGAGGAGGTCTTGTATTTATAGCCTCATCAGGATCATTTTAGGGCTTCCAAGGAGCTTCTCATCATCAATCTCTGCCCTTGATTCATTTCCAATCATCAATCACCCTTGGATCGAGTGCCAACACACCTCGACCAATGTATGCTTGATTATTGCCAAGGTGGACTGATATGATGTCATTTCTCTGCTTTGTCCGCCTTTTAGAAGGGTGATTTGTCCTTGGGTGAGGTTAATTGGGTGTGTGTGAGAGCTGGTAAAAGGGTAGAAGATGAATGAACAGTAAAAACTGTTATTCGCGCTTCTTTTTCTTTTGACTTGTTGACCGGGTTGGGTAAAAGTTGTGGGTTGGTCGGGTTTATTGGTTTTGGGCTTGGTTTTAGTTTATAAGTAGTTTTAGGATTTAACACTAGTTAGTGTTAGGACTAACTTTGAAATGGTTATGGACTAATGGTGAAATGTTTTAGGACTTAGGGTGAAAATGTTTTATCATTACGGTAAAGGTTTGGTGTTTTTTTTAGGTTTGACTTAATCCATAATGTAGAAATAATTCCCGGCTCCGGCTTTTCACGCTCTTTCCAATCTCGTGCTCGATTTTGTCCGTTTTGTCTTTCTTTTTGTCCTTTTCTCATATCCGTTACCTGCACATACACAAACACAAAAACAAGCATATATTTGGCATTTATGGTCAGTTTTTGGTCTTTTGAGTCCGTTTTTTATAAAGAAAAGGTATGTGAATTCGCACATACTAAAATCTCCCAGACTAAGGTATTGTCGTGTCCTCATGCAGTGTCATCAACTCACGCTTTTGAAACCAAAAATTTCAAACCTATTTTTACTAAAAACTTTGAAAAGTAGCAATGTGTTCCTCAAAAGAGATTATGAAATCAATAGTTCTAAAAATGCCCCGTGACCATTTTATCATATATAATATCTTTTTGCATTTTTGTTATTTGACGGGATGTTGACTTTCATTATTTAATAAATAACTTTTTGGATCACTGAGTAAGAAGTACTTTTCATGAAAAAACGTCCATTCGGATAAAATTCATCGTCCTTGATTTTTTGCAAGTCCCCAAACCAAGCTTAAAAACGAAATCATTGTTAAATACAAGTTAGATGCTAACACTACCCATAGAGTAACACTACCCATATAAGCTAAATGTGTATGCGTAGCTACTTCTTGCTCCCTTATTCCTAGTTCCTCTAAAGATTTTATAAAAAAAAAGAGTTTTTTTTTTTTTCGATAGATTTTTAGTCCGATAAAGGTACCAAGTTTAGACGCTAACTAGTTTAAACTCCTTCCCTCAAGAACCATTTCCCATAAAAATGTGGCCCACATCAAGGTCCTAATTTAAACCGATTTAAGGGATATCATTTTTATTTCGACCGAAACAACTCATGTACGAGTCCAGAGACAGAAGCTTTATAAGGATATCCCTAGAGTCGAAATTTGGCATTATTAACATTATTAAGCACGTTAGCCCTCGGCCCTTTATAACAACTGCAACAACGGGAGCGAACCGTCAAGAAACAATAGCCTATTATGACCTTGGAAATTTCCTCTGCTTTTTGAAGTCTGAGTCAATGGGAGCGAACCGTCAGGAAACAAAAAACTTTTTTGGCTTTGGATTATTTAGTTTATTACTTCCACATTTTGAACAACCATGTCAATGGGAACGAACCGTCAGGGCACAGTAGTCTATTATAGCTTCGATTTATTATTACATTTATTTGGTGCCAAACCCCGAGTCCTACGGTCTTTCAACATCCGAAACAATAGCACGTACTATCAGAAATCAGTTGTTTTATTTCCCCGCAACACTGGCAGTACCCTGATGTTTACCCAACTCTCAAAAGCAAGAATTCTCTAAAGAAGGAGTAAAAACTAACTATCGCCAAAACCGTGCACCTTTAGCTATTTTGAAATTTTTTATTTTTGGTTTTATTTAGCTGATGGGAGCAAAAAGCTACAATTAACCTCTATGAGCTCTAAAGGGATCCAACTACTCCACACTTAGCATCTAACTTATAAATAACTCTTTCATTTTTCGTTCTCCGCAAATTTAAAATCTTAAAAAATAAGATCCGCGAATGCTTAGTCGAATAAAATCAAGTTTTGCATATTTAAAGTCAATTATGGAACTTGCAAATTCTTGGCTTTGTTAAGCTAGAATCCGCATTTTAGAGCTTCTTGTATAAAAGACTAGCAAAGGCTTTTAATTATAAAGGTTAAGGAGACAAGCTAGAGCTCAACACGCTCGATCAAGTCAAAATTTTATTCCTACTCTCACCAACGGAAAGTCAACAATGTGTCAAAACACTTATTATATTTTTGCAAAACATTTTAATTTTTTTCATTTTTTTGGAATTTTGAAGGAAAAACAGGGTTGCGAGAGTATACAGCAAAATGCAAGGTAAAATCAAATCGAAAGATCACCCCCCCCCCAAGACTAAAACGGAACATTGTCCTCAATGTTTTGAAATAAGGGTTCTCTTATGCAAATCTAAAGACATTTATTAGTTATGCTAATAGATAAACATTAATCGATAAGATTTTGGATACGAATTTCCCAATAAGCACTGAAGGATGAAACTCGGGTGGATTAAAGACAAAACCACGAGCACGAGAGTCTTCATAATTCGGGAAAATCCTGGACATAAAACAACAAGCACAAAACACGAGAAATGGAAGAGGTAGGCCTCCTCACGTTACACTTATTAGAAAATATAAAGAAGATAGAAAACACGGGTTGCTCCCGAGAAGTAATTGTTTATTAATGAGTCGCTAAGCTTGATTGTTTATTAATGAGTCGCTAAGCTTGACTCGCCCCAAATTTAGTTTTCATTAAGAACAAAAGGGCGGAATGGTTCAATCACCGATGAAATTTCCTCAATCTTCTTAGTTGACCGGCAATAACGAATATTCCGGGATCAAACACATCATTTTCATCTCCCAACTTGAATAAATCAAAAGATTGAGACTTGAAGAATTTCACAAGAAGAATGAGACCACTACTATTTGATGAAGAAGAAGTTAGTCGTTGGCCAAGAATGCTTAAGAACCGATAGGAGCCATAAATACCATAACGCAGTCGTGATAAGGTAGTGTATGGACCACGGATGGTAATATCAATAGTCAATTTATGACAACTGGCTATTAGCTTCTCAAATACTTCAGCCAAGAAAGATTCTTCAGGCTTTGGCTCTATATCAACTAGGATATACGGAGGTGGGATTTGTGCAGTACTTTGAGAGAAATGAACTTGCACCTCATCCATTTTTGTCTCCGTTTCGGACTCATCACTCTCCTTATTTTGAATATCAAAGATTGGATTATTTGAATTTAGAGTAAATTCATAATCGAAATCAAACAAAGGATTTGTGATAGTCATATCAAAGTTTCTGGAATCAAATCAGGAAAATCAAAAGGTTTATCGGATACCTTTGGGATTGGAACAAGGTCATCAATATCCTTAAGAGGATTGAATTTGACTTCCTTGTCCCCCATTAAAAAGGCATCTCAAGGATCCTTAATGAGCGGATTGATCTTTGAGTTCTCCTCGGGAGCAACTTCGGGCTCAGAAACTTGGACAATCGGAGGTTGGATGTTTTCGTTACTTCCCTTATTAGTAGGAGGTACCGTGTCCTTTGTCACCTCGGGTTCACGTTCTACTACTTTAGGAAGAGAAGAAGAAGTAGTAGGAATCATAGGTTCATCATAAGCAAGTGTTGGTAGCTTTCATGTCACCTATTGGGTTAGCAACGGTATTACTTGGAAGAGATCCCGAACTCGAGGGTTGATTTATCTGCATAAAACTACTCATTATATTCTTAAGCTCATTCGTTTGTCTAGTAAACGTAGTATCGATTTCTTTATTAAGCTCGACCTTCATATTGTTGATTTGATTTTGCATAGCTCTCATGCTAACATCATTCGTCTTCATGTAGTTCGAAAAATCATTAGTAGGTACAACTTGAGGAGGAGAAGGTTGAAAACTTTGATGTGGAGTTTGGTGATTTTGGTTTCCTTGATTGAAATTTGTTCCGCGGTTTTGATTATAACCTTGATTAGCATGATAACCTTGGTTATTTTGATTGAAACGATTTTGATTGTTTTGATTTTGAACGGAAGGAAAACCGGGTGGTCCCATTTGATTGCTAGCACGATAGTTCGGGTCAACTTGAGGACGGTATTGGTTACCTCCTTGGTTGTAAGAACCGGCTACGCCATTTACTTCAAAAGGACTGCCATCGATGGCAATACAATTGTAGTATGCATGAAGACCACCACAAGTGACACAAGTTTCTTCCATCGCTTTGACTTGAGCGGGTGGAGGAGTTTATGGGGTAGAAAGTTTCTTTTGCTTAGAGAGAACCAAAGCTTGGATAGCATCCGTGAGTTTGTCGATCTTAGCATTCGTGCTAGAAGTATTGGCACTCACTTTGGAAACAACCGGTTTGTTTTGTGCCGTGCAAACTTTCGATTTGTTCTCAATAATAGTTAAAATATCTCTCGGAGTTTGATTCAAGATATTACCACCGGCGGCTACATTAAGCGAATCTTAATCGGTTTGAGTCAAAGCATTATAAAATGTATCGATTTGGTGAAATTCCGAAAAACTGTGATATGGGCATTTTCTTTTTAAATATTTGAATTTTACCCAAGCTTCGGTAAAAGTCACAACGAATATTTGTTGAAAGTTCATGATTTCTTTTCTGAGCTCAGTTGTTTTAGAATGAGGGTAAAATCTATTCAAGAACTTCGATACTAGATCATCCCAAGTTGTGATGGAATTAGGAGGTTCATTTTCAAGGCATGTCTCAGCTGCTCCTTTAAGTGAAAATGGAAACAAGATCAAACTTCACCACACCATGAGGCACTTGGTTTACTTTTAAAGTTCGAGTTATTTGGGAAAATCTTCTGATGTGTGAATGAGGATCGTCATTTTCAAAACCATAGAAAGGATTGTTACTTATGAAATCTAGTAACTCGATTTTCAATTCAAATTCATCTGCTAGAACGGCTGGAATAACGATAGCATCTTCAATACCTACGGTAGGTATTCGTAGCAATTCTGACATAGTACGCGTATTCGCCATAATTGGAACGGGATCTTCAACAATAGTATGTAACTCTGGTACGTCTCTTTGTTTACGATTACGTCTACGATAATGTTGAGTCGGTATTGTTGGAGATTTATCGATTAAATTCGATTGAGAACGAGTGCGCATGCACTAAAAACAAAAAATTAAAAATAAAAACAAATTTTGAAAAATAAAATATTATTGGGTTTTTATATTTAGAAAAATTGAAAAACAAATATTTTTGGTAGTCGATTCGTCAACGGGTGCTCGGTAGCTCCAATTTGACGCACAAAGTGTCGGAGAAACAAAGGTCAACTATAAAAGCCAGTTAAAAACCCGTTACTTTAAGGTCACAATTTAAAGTGAACCCTCCTTAAACCCCTCACACAGTTTGTCAAAATTGGGTGAGCCGACGTAACAATTGACTTCACGATTTCTTTTGTTAGTTTTTTAATTTTTTTTTTGGTATTTTAAATACTTTAGACAAAGTATTTGAGATTTTTTTTAATGGTTTTTTATAATACGAAAATATTCACAAGATAAAATGGTAACTTCACGGGGAAAGATCTTCAAATTACTAATCTTCGAACGTGAACTCGATATTCATAAACACCTCCCTGGCAACGGCGCCAAAAACTTGGTGTTAGCCAAACTATATATATTATATATTATATCAAGAAAAACCCGACCAATTAGTCAATTCTCTCTCTAACCAAGAGGTCAAAGAAAGTCAAACCACATATATTTCCGGAAGTATTGGATATTCCCGGGTCGTTTATGTCCCAACGAAATATGAATGGAAAATCGAATTTGGTTCGTGATCGGGTGATTTGAATAGGGAAATATATTTTGGAATTATGACTACTAAAAATAGAAAACATAAACTAAAAAGCAAATATTAAGCATACAAAACAAGAAAACAAAGCACAAATAGCACAATTAAATCCTAACGCAATCTAAATTAAAAACGGGCTCTAAATGGGAAATTAACGGGTATTAGAAACCTAAAACTCAAAATTTAACCCAAGAAGTGCAAATTTAATTTCTAAAAGTCCTAAATGATAAAAAATAATTTTAGAAAAAAAGAATTATATATTTTGACCGGATCTACACACACTCCTTGTGTTAGATTAATACTTTGAATGAGGTCTAGTCTAGCACGCGGAATTTACTAGCTAGCACTTAGAAGATTTATTTGTTTGTGTTTTGTTTTGTATTAACGAATTAACAAAGATTGAACAATGAACAATGAACACAATACTTCAACTTCAACGATTCAATATTATTAATCAATAATACGAGTGATCTCCTATCACTAGGGTTTACAACCTTGAATCTTAACAAAATGATACGTTTATCTATCTACCAATTCGTTAACCTAGGCAATCCTTTTATAGACTAAGGATTCCTTCACAAGATAACTATCAACTAAACCTTATACGATATACATTAAATCTTTTCCATAAATATCTTTACACGGTTTTATCATAAACAGTACAAACTTCTTCACTCAACAGTACTAACTGCTTATGTCTTCAAAACTCTTCAGCAGTACTAACTTCCATCTTCAACAGTACTAACTACTATAGCTTAAGTTCCTAACAATCCTCCCCTAAACTTATGATTTCTATCCAAATCACTAAGTTTCTTCAAATTAAGCTTATTCTTCTTAATGTGGAAAATTCTTTCAAACATCTATCCCATCAGTCACTTTAGCCTTTGACTTTTCTTTGCTCTACAAGGTTGAAAATCTTTGTAACTAACAAGTCTGCCATCTCAGAGTCTTCTTCAACCTTGAGTCTTCCTTGTATCATAGCCAATAACACAAATGTACTGAGTGGATAGTCTTTTTCCACCAACATATAGATTTCTATGCCACCTGGAGTAGAAACTCTATGTACTCCACACGATTCAAACAAATACCAATATACATCTTTAACTTATGCTTCAAATCTCCACATTGACTCTCCACTATCAGGTTCATAGATTCTCTTCAACTGAACCCATAATTCTATGTCTTTGTCTTCAGTGGGATCTTTATCTCTGAATCTCTCTTTCACTAATCTCCATAGTTGATTAAAATCTTCTCTGTCAAAACCTCTGAGTAAATCTTTAAACAACTTATACCTTTCAGAAATATCACCAAGTTTGATTATCTTCCATCCTTTCATTCTTCCATCAGTGAACACTTCCCAGTCAATGATTGGATGTTTTACTTGTAAAGGTTTGATATAAGAAGATTCTGGAACAATCACCATCATACTCTTGATCTTCTCATTGGTTAACCCTTCTTCTTCAGACTTTTGTTTCTTTGCAGTATCAGATTCAAGAACCTCTGGTTGTCTTTTCTTTTTCCTTGTCATATCTTCTCTGATTGGAGTTTTCAGCCTTGCATATACTTCAAAGAATTTCCTTTCAATTTCAGCATCTGTCCATCCAGTAAAGTGACTCACCTAGTAATCAGCTTGATTCTTCAAATAGTACTTCATGAACTTAACTTTCTCCTTCCTGGTAGGTAACTTGGTCTTGTAACCAGACTTTTGCCTTTCTCTTATTATGTGCATTAAGTTACTCCAAGTAGCTTCTTTATTTGTCTTCAAGATAAATTCCTTGAGCATCTCTGACTTTTCTTCTACATTTAACTCCTGATCATTAAGAACCATCACAGCATGAGCTTTTATAATACAATCAGAATCTAACAAATATTGAAGTTGTTCATTAAACTCTTCTTGATTAAAATCTTCAGTTCTTGTTCTATCCATAAAACCAGCTATGTTCTTTTCATCATCAGCAGCCATTTTCCTTGCTAATTCCTCATCTTGAGCAATCTGAGCAATCTGAGCATTCTTAGCTTCTTCAACAGCCAATTCTTCTTCTACCATTCTTCTTGCAACTTCTGCATCATGATCTATCTGAACTTGAGTTTTTGGTTTTAATGTCTTGAGCCTTTCAAGTTCTTGAGCTGCTTCCTCTTCTTCTTGTGTCATAGCTCTTTTACCTTTATCAGCTCTTCTTCTTTCATAAACTAGCTCAGCCGAAGTTTCACCAGTTGGAACTGCTTGATGCTCTGTCTCAGCAGTTGGAACTGCTTGATGCTGCTCTATCTCAGCAGTTGGAACTGCTTCAACAGTCTGAACTTTTTCTATTTCATGGGTATCAGTCTGAACTGCTTCAAGTTCTTCTTCCACATCTGCATTACCAGAACCTATATCAAATTGTTCTTCTTCCTCTTCATTAAGCCTCCCCTGAGAACTTGATCCATCTTTGTCTTTACCAAATTTCCTCCCCTGTTTGGAAGAATTTCCACCATCAGCATCATCTGAATCATCTGAGTCATCACTAGAAGAATCATCATCCAAAACCATTCTTGCCCTTTTCTGCCTGAGTTGATCTTTCAGCTTTTTCACCTTCAAGGATAACCTGTTAAAAACTTTAGCAGAATTCTCCTTGTGAGCTTTGAGCTCATCCTTGATGCTTGCAAGATCTGTCTCCAAACTTTCAACTTTGGCAGCTAGCTTGGTACATAATTTCGTCAATGCATTTTGGTTAGAACTACCCTTATCACGTCTAGCTGTGTGACCTGCTAGGAGAGGTGAATCATGGGGAAAGGATCTAGGACCCACTCTAGGTGTTTCCCTTCTCCTATAAGTGATGCACAAATGTGATGGTTGGTTTCTTTCAAGTACTTGAGTGGATGTGTGATGGGGATCAGTTGGAACTGCTGAACCTTCACCCAACTCAGTTTGAAGCATTTAAGGAAACAATGGAACTGGTTCCCCTTGAAAAAGCCTACTAGCCATAGCCATATTTTGAAAAACCTTTGATTGAAGGCTAGGAGTAGCAAAAATTTCAGTTGGTTTTGTAAGCAGGTATGTCTTTTTATTCAAAAGTGTTTGAACAAACCTGGGATACATTAAAAACTTTGTTTTGCTTGTAACATTAGATACCATACCCTCAAAAATAAATTTTGAAAAGTTAAAAACCTTGTTTGTAGACAAGCAAATGAGAGCAATAGCAATATTACTACTGAACTGCTCCTAAGCAGTCTTTTTAGGACTTAAACAACTTAAAAGGGTATGTATCTGTAGGTTCCCGTTTAGATCTCAAACACACACTCGTATAGCAAGAAATACGTACACTACTATCTATATTAATAAGCTACGTATGAAACTAATCAATAAGCTAATAAGCTAAACTAGAGAAGAGAACAAAGAAGAGAAGAATAAGAATGGTAGGCTTTTCACTTGATCAAACTTTACACGAGCATAGCTTCCGCACAAATACATGAAAAACCGACAATAAGAGTGATGCCCTTGCCTTCTATTTATAGGCAACTCGTAGGGCATCCTCAACATGAATGTTTCTAGAAGGTGTGGCCGGTCCATGGGCTACTAATGGACCGGTCACTTAATTACAAACTAAATAGCCCAAGATGCAACATTCTATCGCAATTGATCTAGACTTGAAATATTAATAAAACGTGTTTCTAACAATCTCCCCCTAAGTCTTGATCACGAATGTTGCATGACATCATCTTTGCTTCTTGGGCTTCTGATGTCTTGATAATCTTTGTTCCCTTGTTCTTGTTTAATGATGGTAAGATGTTGTCTTAATCTGCCAATCTCCAACGTCTTCTCGTCTTCTCCATCATGTTCATATATCTTTGTCTTGTCATTTGCAACATGTTCTTACTTTTCAATCTTAAACTTGTGAAAGGTTGATTTGCTTGAACTTTTGACTTTTCAATATCATATTTTTGAACTTGTGATGTTACTGAGTCTTAGAAAGAACATTTCTTCAATGTATGAACATGATGGAGTCTTGATGGTCGAACTCCAGCTCCTCAGCAGCAGCAACAGCAACAGCACGAACCAACCGGTACTTACAGGCTCAGACTTGAGATCATCAACAGCATAGTGTGAAGACTTTCTCAAATCCTAACCCAGACCGTTCTGAACCGGATTCCCCCGAAAGGGATTACACGGACACACCGAAGTGCACCCACGATTCAGTGAGTCGCTGGAGATCACCCCACGACTGTAGACCGTTTGGAGCATACACTAAGCGTAACCCACAAGGAGTTACCGAAGTGACCTGCTATCAGAATTGTTTGATGTTGTTCTGGCAGGATTTCCATTCAATCATTGATAATCACAAGTGTGATTTTTCTCATGAATGTTCTCGGCAGATTGCTAAGATCTGCGAAGGACACTTTTCCTAATTTTACAACTGATGCCCATGATGAAGAACACCAGAGTAATTCTAAGTGTACCTAAGAGATCTTTTGATGAATCTCATGGCTCTAGACTCAATAAGTGCACATTTGTTTGGTCATCGGAGGCGTGGAGCAGATTGCCTCCTTTTCAATATCAACAATCTCGTAATGAGATGTCGATAGATTATGAAGGGTTCTCCGTGTGAATGAAACAAATGTCTTTTGAGAGACACTTGAGTGGCTTAGAAGGTTTTTTAGTGCGTCACTGGGTCCATGACGTCTTTGGTCTTCAATACCGGTGATGCTCATCAACCAGTAGATTATGAATTGAACCCGTTGTCTGCCCTAAGGTTGAACAAATGGAGGGCTATTTCTTTTCACCCTTTTCTTTGCTTTTCTTTTTAATTCTTCAACCCCTTCTTTCTCCGTTCATTCATTTTCTCCTTTTTTTATATCATACCTAGGACTTTCTAGTCTAAACTAGTGGTATTGTCCTTGGGTAGATCCCTCCGGCTCTGGCGGATCATAGGACGGTTTTTCCTAACCTTAGTCACCTTGTAACTCCATGACTATCCTAATGATGCCATAAGACCAAAACCATTGAAAATCTCTCAAAGTGTCGATAATTGTAAAGACATTTTGTTGACACCTTGAGAGTTTGATGATTTTCAGAAATACTCCCCCTTAACATGTGCGCATTAGTAATGAATTTGAAATTTGCACATGCCGGAAAGAGTTTGCACCTTTTTGAATTGATTGACTTTCAATGAACCTGATCTTTGCGAGACACGCTTACATCACCAGTTAGACTGGCTTGAAATTATTACCCGTCCAGATCAGATTCAAAGATTATCGCTCGAAATCGGTACATTCTACTCAGACACGTCCTTTGCGAGACACGCTTACATCACCAGATAAACTGGCTTGAAATTATTACCCGTCCGGGACATGTCCTTTCGACTACTGACTTTCCTATTCGTCAATTCGAGGGTCAATTCTGAGTATGAGCACACGAGATTCCAGCAAATGAGACATCATATTTTAATCATTTGTTTCTTCTCCCCCTCAAAAATAGCATACTCATGATGTTTTTGGAAAAAACGTTTATGATTAAAATATGCTGTTTTTGAGTTTTAGGGAAGAAGTTTCAAGAACTTTGATACTTCTTTTTGAACAAAGATTATATTTTTCAAATACTCCCCCTGGACGAGGGAATACTTGTCCTTATGAGCAGAATGTTTGAAAAACGTTGTAAAACATTCTGATTTTAATTCTGCTCATAAGTAAGAAGCTTTCGCTCCTTTTTCAGGATTGAGGCACTGAAGCGTACCTTAGGGTCCTTTCTTTGGGGTCCGGGTTGTACACTGTTATGTGTGCACAAACCGTAATATACAGGCCAATAGTGGAAAGAAGTATGATATGATGAACTTTGAAAATTGATTCTTACATCATCCACCTTTACCAAAAGTTGTGAACACTGGGTCAGTTCGCTGGAACAATCTGATGGCGAATGGCGGACGACCCCCAACATAGCTCTCGAGCCTCCTTATCTGATCCCTATGGTATAACCGTTCTTCCATCTTCCGAATAAATTCCTTTACTTGTCGCAGCTCTTTTGAACTCCATCTTCTAGATTTTCCCAACATCGAATCTCGAACTCTATTCGCTAACCCATCACGTACACTCTTGAGGGTATCATCACAGAACTTGTGAATTTCAGTGAATGCCATGAATCGGTGAAAGTCAGTTGTGCTTCTGTAGACGAACCCAAAATTTGGACGATGTAGCATGGTGTACTGAGGATCCTTATTGCTTTGTAGAAGGAACTGTGGCTCAACAAGGTTAAGCTGAGTCTGATAACTTTCAACACCAAGCTGGAGATCTTCGACACGTTCTTTGATGATGGTTCTCCTGATGTAATGACAAAGGGAAGTGCTAAGTGCATATCGAAGCTCATTGGTAAGATGCTGCAGTTTGCCTTGAATCTTCATGAGATACATGTCTTCGATATCACTTAGACTCAAATCAGGAAAATCCGCCTCTGAGAATGTGTAGAGGTTGTTGTCGATTCTCTTTACTGTGATCTCGTCTAGAAATATATAATCGCATTTTCTGGATCCGCTTACGTTGATGACGGCCAAGATTCTGAGATCACTGTAAACTGGTTCTTTTGATTTTTGGAGGGCAAGCTTGTACTTGTACCAGGTTTGTCTTTTAGAGAACCAGTGATGAATCCCCAGCTCTGCATCACGATCATATTTGACGAGCTGTTTAACAAACAGTTTGCTGTTGATAGCTGCTTCTTCAATGGCTGATTGTGTGTAGTGAGCAGCTGGTGTGAAAGTGATAGATGTAGCGTACTTTGTTGTCCCTTGAGCTCCATTCTTTAGAAGTTCCAGATCTTTGTTGAAGAACATTAGAAAGGGAATTTCTGAGTGATGATGTCTTCGAATCACGGTCAGTGGCTTGGTCCAATCAGTGGTGAATGGTTGATGCTTGCCAACTTGCCTGACGATGTCTGGACTAGCCCAGTCAAAATCACTTGACATTGCCCGTGCAATGTTTTCAAGGTGATATTCGAGTTCTGCTGCGCTATTGGATTTGTTCTTCAGTAGAAGGAAAGCATCATTCTTGATCCGACGAAGTTCCTTTTTGGTCATTTTCTTAATATTGAGAGTTCTTTTAATTTCTTGAGTAACAGCAAAGGTGCTGTCTTCAACTCGTGAAGCTTCGTCAGTCTGAACTTGAGCGCTTGCAAGATGATCGAACCATTCATTTCCTAGCACATCCGTATCATTATCCAGCCATGAGACAACCGTTGGTCCAGTAGATGACTTTCTGCTGTGTGAAGGCTTGGACTTGGAAGGCTTTGACTTTGGTGACGGTGATGGTGATGGTGAATGAGGTTGATCATCGTGTGGCTGAAAGTCCATATCTTCATTAGTGAATTGGTCATTGTGATGCTCGGTTTCAGTTGGACCAGAGGATTGATGTTTGGGAGGTTGAGGTGCTGGTTTATGTTCAGTTGGCTCCTGTATGTGAATCCCTGACCCGCCTTTGTGTTTCTTTTGTGTGGGTCTAGGGTCCTGATCATCCTCATCATCTTCTCGAATTCGTTTTCCTTTGTCAGCAGTTTCTTTGCATGATTTCTTGTCAATGTGTGCACGAAGAGCTGTGATCAGATTGATTTCTTCTGGAGAGGGAGAGAGGATAGCAAAGAGTTTGTCGAGAAGTACAAGCTCAATATCTTCAATGGAGAGATCTTGAAGTGGTTTGGTTTGAGAAGAAGAAGAGACGGCTTCTTTGATCTTTTCATCAAGTTGTGAATCAATATGATCATTGATGTTTTGTTGAAGATCAGGAAGAAATTGCTTAACAAATTTCTTTGCCTTGCGGGTCATATGATCTTTGACGTTGAAACCAAGGAATTCATCGATCTGCTTCTTACTTTTCTGCATTTCTTCCATTTGTTGAGACAACTTCTTGACTAAGTCTTCCATTTCAGCCAATTTAGTTGTAGCTTGGTTGTCTCGTTGAGCTTGTGCTCTCTTTACAGCCTTTTTGAGTCTCTTTGCTGCAGGAGATACAACTTCAACTTTTGTAACTTGGACGATCCTTCTCTTGCTCTTTCCTTTGTAAGCCTTACGAATATCTTCAGAAATCGTTGCTTTTGTTTTAGATTTTGATGATGAAGATCGTGAAGATGATGGAGTGAGAGAGGGAATTGGTTCATCAGATTTAGTGGTTGATTCTTTTTGAGGTGAGGGGGGAGGTGTTGGATTCTTCGGTGGTGACCCAGGAGGTGTCTTCGGTGAAGAAGCAGATGAGGGCTGAACTGATGATTGTTCATGCTGCTGTTGTGGTTTATAAACAACCATAGTCAGTGCAGATTTGGCTAAGTCCTTTGGAGGGGAAGGAGGAGGTGTTGGAGTGTCAGAACGAAGGTAGCTATCTGCTTCCAGATTAGCTTGAGCCTCCTCCTTACGTTTTCTTTCTTCCTCCTGTTTAGCCGCTTCTTCAAGATTTTTGGCTGCTTCAGTTGTTTTGTCTCCAAGAATATCTTTTTCTTCTTCTAAGTTCCATTCGTCATTATCATCATTGCGTATTTGCTCTTCTGGATTGTCATCAAACATAGAATCTGAAATATCCTTGTCAGATAAAACAATGTTGCTGTCCTGATCTTTTTCTTGTTCCTCCTGAGTTGATGCTCCCAAGTCGGGTTGATTAACCGAACTTGTTTGCTGTGAAGATACCTTTGTTGATTCAGCTCCAGACCCTCCGGGTTGATTAACCGGATCGTCTTGGGTCGAAGCTGGTTTAGGAATATTTTGTGATCCTCCAACCCCATGTGTTCTTTCATACTCTCTCTGTTGTTCCAATACTTTCTTTGCTCTACGCTCTTCATCTGCTCTTAATGTTTTGAGACTTTGTTTTTGTGCATTCTCCTTAGAGATCTGATTGTGAAGTTCAGCTTCTTCTTCAGTCATAAAAACATGTTCTTCTTCAGATTCAGTTGATTCGGAGTTAGATTCTGTATCTTCATCAATGATTCTGTATGGTTCTGGTTTTGGCTGTGGTTTGCTGGGTACTTTCCTCTTGATGAATGGTGATCTTGGATGTTTACCTTTAGGTTTAGAGATACTTGAGGCACTTCCTGCCTTAGTCTTACCTTTTGAACGAGTCTTAGAAGACTTAGGTTCTTCAACCATCTTGGCAAGACCTACACGACGTTCACGGTATGCTAGATCATAATCATGATAAGCTTTTGTTTCTCTAACCTCTTCTGGCATCAAAAATTCTGGCAACCTTGAACCTTGCTTTCGTGTACTCTCCTTCGGAAAATAAACTTTGCCCAATGTTTTATCCATGCTATATTCATGAACTTCTTGATCTGTAGGACGTTTATCAATGTCTTCATGTTGATCAAGTAAATAGCTGATAAGAACTTTGGTGAATCGAACAAATGGGATTTTCTTGAAAATTTTACGCTGTAAGTACATTATATCATCCCAAATAAGAGCAGCAAAGTCAATAGGTTCTTCATTTAGAAATCCCCATAAGACTTGAAGATGAGCCAGTCTTGGATGCTCGAACCCACTATCTCTTCCAGATATTGAATGTGTTACGATGAAGAAGATAGTCCTCCAGGGTTGAGGAATGTATCTGGCATTAACCTTGGAGATTGTGGTTAATGGTGTGTCAGGCTGAACATCATAACCAATATCCTCCAGGAATTGCATGACCTCTGACTCTGAGGGTGTTGGGTGGAATCGGGCAGCAACTTCAGGTGCCTCTGGAAGTTTCAAGGCTTTTCTGAGAGTAGCAGGTGTGACTCTGATTTGCTTCCGATCCAGAGTGCAAGTAAAGTACTTGTCATCATTGCTCTTGGTGAAGGTATCCCAGAATTGATGAATATATAGCTCTGGAATGGTGTCTGAGCTGTCAAGAATATCTCTGCATTTGTGAGCTTTGAGAATCTCTATAGCAATCTGACAACTTGGATCAGAACATTTGATCTTGTCCAATTCTACCCTTGAATTGTTCTTCCCTATTTCCAGAGTATACCCACGAGGAAAGACTTCTTCTTTGGTAAGAGCAGGAAGTGGTTGTTGTTGGGAAGATGCCATTGATGTGTATCTGAATCAACAATCATATACAAGTATACAGAATGCATGTTTGTTAGAAAATTGTTAGTTTAAAGAACAACACATGGCACCCTATTGTATTTATGATTAGTTGATACATGCTTGGTCAAAGAATTTATCAAGAATTAGCCAAATTCTATCACAACTGCGATAATCAAAGACAACTGCGATAACTATAACAAATGCGATAACTATAACAACTGCGATAAATATCCAATCAAGATAACAATCCAACTGCGATATTTATCCAACTGCGATAATCATCCCAACTGCGATAATCATCCCAACTGCGATAATCATCCAACTGCGATAATCATCCAACTGCGATAATTATATCAATCAAGATAATTAAACCAATCAAGATAAAAATCTCAACTGCGATAATTATCTCAACTGCGATAACTATCACAACTGCGATAACTATCACAACTGCGATAATTTTGACCAACTTCGATAAACTCTAATACAAGAGTTTACGAACACTTTTGACGATGAACAAACACTCAATTCTTTATCGTGATTCATTATTATGCATGTTTTGTGTCCTCAGATATTCACAATCAATTTTAATGACTATTATGAGCATTTGGACCAAGTTATAACATCAATGAACCACAAACACTCAAGAATCAAATCTGCTATTGTTCATGTTCTTGATAAACCCTAAACTTCAATCGAATCTCTTAAAGTGTTTCTGGGTATGATTCAAGCATGGCAATACTCAATTAAACATCAGACAACAATATTTCAATAAGCACATTACACAAAAACGCATTCACAAAGTTTTCCCCAAATCGTTGCTTAAACCCTAAAAATCAATTCGACTAATTTGTGGTTTCTGGGTATGATTAAGCATGCAATATAGGTTCCCTAACATTGTAAAAGTGTTATCGTGCAATCATTTTCAATACAAACATCCTTGATCAAAATTCCCAATTTTAACGCAAACCCTAGAGCTAACTATTTCAATTTTGGGTGTTCTAGCCGTTGGATCATGATATCGTTCAAAACCATCTTTTATATTAGCATTATAAACACAGAAACACTCACAGAAATTAAAGATCTTGTTCGGATTGGTGGAATGATTGTTGGCCGTTGATGATGGTTGGTGGAGTGAATTAACTTCGGTTGGTGAAAATAGCAGAGCAATAACTGCGGTTTAAATATCTAACATTTAACTTTGACTATTTTACACATTAAGTCCCCTAACCTAAGCAACTTTGATCACTAGGTCCTAAACCATCATCATGCTAAAAACTAAGTCTCATTTGTTACATTTAAGGCACATAGTTTTCTATCTTAACATCTTATCACCAAAAACTTGTTGAAACAACTATTTTTGAAAATATGCAAGTACAATTTTAATATTTTGGAAAAATTATGACTCCCCCTCAACACGTGTTCAAAAATTGAAAAATGAACAGAGTGTTGGAGAAGGAATTGTACTTGCACTTTTTTTTTTTTTTTTTTTTTTTTTTTTTTTTTTTTTTTTTTTTGGAATATATATTTACAAGATAGTTGTGGATGTTTGACTCAAATATTAGTTTTTGAGAAAATTTGACAATTCCTGAGGAGTCAAACATCGCATTCCAATTTGGTGAACCAATTTCACAAAACGTTCAGGAGGTAAAGCCTTCGTGAAAAGATCCGCCAATTGGTGTTCCGTTCCCACAAAATACAGCTCAACGGTACCCTGCTCCACATGCTCCTTGATGAAGTGATATCTGAGAGCAATGTGTTTGGACTTGGAATGTTGGACTGTGTTGCATGAGATAGCTATGGCACTCTTGGAGTCGCAGTACATCGGGATTTTGTTGAATATGTAACCATAGTCCATCAGTTGTGATCGCATCCAAATGATTTGAGCACAACAGGCAGACATGGCTACATATTCTGATTCCGTTGATGATAGAGACGTACAATCTTGTTTCTTTGACTGCCAGGACACCAGCTTGTCACCGAGGAATTGAACACCACCAGATGTGCTCTTCCTTGTATCAATACATCCCGCATGATCCGCATCTGAAAAAGCAGTTAGTGCAAAACCAGAATCCTTTGGATACCAGATCCCCAAATTAATGGTTCCCTTGATGTATCGAAGGATTCTTTTAACAGCAGATAAATGTCTTTCTGTTGGGTTAGATTGATAGCGTGAACACAGGTATGTGGCAAATACAACATCCGGTCTGCTAGCTGTGAGATACATAAGAGACCCAATTATACTACGATAATTTGTAGGATCAGTGGGTTTTCCATGTAAATCAGCATCTAGCTTCGGGGATGAGGAGGCCATTGGGGTGTTATAGGTGTCACTAGTTGTCATGCCATGTTTCTTTAATATCTCTTGTGCATATTTAGACTGACTCAAGAATATACCACGAGGTGACTGGTGAACTTGTAATCCTAGAAAAAAGTTTAATTCACCGATCATGGACATCTCAAAGTTTTGTTTCATTAATTTTGCAAAAGCGTTTGAGTACTTTTTATGGGTAGACCCAAAAATGATGTCATCCACATAAATTTGTACGATGAGAATGTCCTCCCCGTGTTTTTGTATAAACAGAGTCGGGTCCACAGATCCTTTAGTAAAATGATTAGCAAGCAAGAATGCAGCAAGTTTATCGTACCATGCCCTCGGGGCTTGTTTAAGGCCGTAGAGAGCTTTCTTAAGCCTGTAAACATGTTGTGGATGTTCTGGATCAACGAAGCCCTCTGGTTGTGAAACATACACCTCTTCACGAAGTTGTCCGTTCAAAAATGCAGTCTTCACATCCATTTGATAAACTGTGATGTTCTTATGAGCCGCGTATGCCAGAAACATTCTCACTGCTTCTAGCCTAGCCACTGGTGCAAAGGATTCCTCGAAGTCAATTCCCTCTTCTTGGCTATACCCTTTAGCAACCAACCGAGACTTGTTCCGAATAACCGTTCCTTCTGCATCCAGCTTATTTTTCCAAATCCATTTTAATCCCACAACATAAACTCCATCTGGTCTTGCAACGAGTTCCCAAACTTCTAATCTCTTGAACTGATCCAACTCTTCTTGCATTGATTCAATCCAATTGTCGTAAGTCAAGGCCTCTTTGATATTTTTCGGTTCAGATTGACAAACAGTGAGAGCATAAATGCATGTTTCACCATCTGTGTGGAGTTTCTGTCGGGTCATTACGGGTTTATCTGGATTGCCAATCACATTTACTAATGGATGATCCCTTGTCCATTTATGAGTTGATGGGTAGTGTTGAACGTTGTGATGATGATATGACGGGTCCATGTTGCTCGAGGATGATTCTCCGGAATCTTGAACAGTTGGTGGTGGAGCAAATGGATTAAAGAAAGCGTTCCCGTCATATCCTGTTGGTGGTGGAACATTGTTAGAACTGGGGGATGAATCTTCAACTGCTGGTTGAGGTGTTTTCTCCATTGATGATGATGATTCAGGTTGTGGTGCATCATCAACAACTACTGTAGATGTAGATGCTGATGGATCAGGTGCTTGATACGGAAGTTGTTGAGCAGCGGAATTGGTGGAAGCATCTAATGCACTAGTAACATGAACGTCATCGAACATAGGTGCAAACAAATCTTCTAGATCCTTCCTGTTGAAAGGTAGGGGTGCAGATGAAGATTCAGGGAAGTTTAGACGGTTGTGAGCGGGTTCTAAGCGGTCTTGCTCAGAAGCCATTTCGGTGAGTTCATCAAAATTAGCGTGTATGGTTTCTTGAATATCTCCAGTCCGACGATTCCAAATACGATATCCCTTGGAGTTCTCACAGTATCCAACAAAAATCCCAATATCTGCTTTAGCCTTAAGTTTACCAAGATCATCCTTATCATTCTTCGGATAACACAGAGCTCCAAAGACGTGAAAATGGTTGATGTTTGGTTTTCTCCCTTGTATAATCTCATATGGTGTTTTGGTGTGTCTTTTGGTGATCATTGCACGGTTCTGAGTATAACAGGCAGTGTTGACAGCTTCAGCCCAAAGATAATCTGGTAATTGGGCATTGATTAGCATAGTTCGAGCTGCTTCCACGAGCGTCCGGTTTCGTCTTTCAACTACACCATTTTGTTCCGGAGTGCGAGCTATGGAAGTCTGATGAACAATCCCATGTTTCTCTGTGAAATCCCGAATGATTTGATTCTTAAATTCAGTCCCGTTATCTGTTCTGATGATTCGGACGGTGTTACGGACTTGAACTTGAATCTTGATGAGAAACGTGATGAGGATAGAAGGAACTTGATCTTTAGTTCGAAGGAAATAGACCCAAGTCCATCTTGAATAATCATCTACTATTACCAGAATATACTTCTTCCCGTTAATACTCTGAACGCGCATTGGACCACACAAATCCATATGAAGCAGTTGTAGAACATGATCTGTGCTGTGTTCTGTTTTGGGAGGAAAATGGGCACGATGACTTTTCCCTTGTTCACAAGCAGAACACAAGTGATCCTTGGCATATCGGAATTTTGGAAGACCGTCAACTAATTTCTTCTTTGCAAGATCAGTCATGGTTTTAAAATTGAGATGAGACAATCGTTTGTGCCATAACCAAGCTTTCGTGGGATGAGCCTTGGAGAGTAAACAAATAGGAGAAGAAGCTGTCATGCCGTCAAAGGAGATAGAATACAGACTTGTTCCGCGTTTCCCTTTCATAAGGTCGTTCCCTTGAAGATCACGAATAAAGCATGTTTTCTCCCTGAATGCTACTTCCAAATCTCCATCGCAGAATTGTCCCACGGAAAACAAATTATGACCGAGACCTTCAACATAATACACACGGCTGATTTCGATGTTCCCATTAATATAATCCCCATAGCCCATAATTGCAGCGAAGTGATCATTCCCAAATCTGACCGTTCCAATAAACTTTGCAATAAAGTTCTGAAGAAGTTTGAGATTGCCGGTCATATGTCGGGAGCACCCGCTATCAACAATCCAAAGGACGATTTGAATCACCTGCATCACAAACATCGGAAACAGGTGGAGAATTGATAACGGTTGGATCCGCTGGGTTAGTTACACAAGATGTTAGTACTTTAGGTAACCATTTGAAATCAAAAGTATTCTGTAACCATGATATGTGTCGTTTTACACATATCTTTTCGTCCAATTTTCGAGTCAAAACAACCAAAAACACTTTAAAACAATCAAATAATGTTAAAAATATCTTTGAAATGTGTTTTTGTGTTTTCCATATGCAAAACGATTGAAAACGATTGAAAAACAAATAAAAGTTGCAAATGGCAAGTCTAGTCCCTCAAGCTTTTAAAAAATAAAAATAGTAAAAAAATAAATTTTCAGTCCTCGGAATAATAAACTTGGCATTTTTGGTCCCTTGGAATATTTTGGTGAAATGTCAACTCAGGTCCCTGCAGTTTCATGATTCACAAATATGGTCCTTGTGTTTTGAACTAAAATTACCCTTAGTTACCAACCGGATCCAAAAGAATAACCAATCACCCCAACCCACGTTAAACCCCAACAGCCCACACTAAACAATACCCAACCGGCCCATACCATTTTAAACCCAACCCCATTTAAACCAAACCGACCCAACCTATTTTAGCTAAATACTAAACACCGGATATGAAGTTTGGTCAAATCCCCAATTACATGGTCAAAATCCCTAATCCCACACTTCCCTTTGTCTTCTTCCCTATCCCGCCAAGAACCCACTCACGGGTTTCACCATCACTATCACCTATCCCCAAAACTTTCACAGTTTTATCTCCTTCTCTTCTCCCCAACACCAAAACCCTTCCCCTTATACCTCCCCAACATCCACCTCATCAATCCGTGTGAGCTAGTGGGCGCTAAGACCAAATAAAGGGCCAAGATCAAGCTAAAAGTTCATCCAACGACGGGGAAAGTAAGAAAAGAAGCACAAGTAATATTTTGGGAAGATCCCTCTCACAGAAAAAACACAAGGGAGGACGGCAGTTATTTTATTTTTCTTTTCTTAAGTAGTATAAATAGTGTAGTAAGGTTACTTTGGTAGCCAGGTTTATTTTAGCTAAAAAATAGGTATGTTTTTATTTTTCTGAGCATTAGGTTTAATTTAGTTTAAGGGTTGTAATTTTGAATTCCAGTTGTAATTGTACTCTTTATTTTAATATAAGTCAGTTTATTGTTTATCTTATTCACTGTTTCAAGTCTGCTTATTTCATCCTTATTACTGAGTTAGTTTAATGATTCTTAGTTAAGCTTGAAAAAGTTAGTTAGTTGTTTCTTTTTTTCTTTCCTGCTTGAAAAAGTTAGTTAAGCTTGAAAAAATTCGGTGTCTTCAAATAGTTAGCTTATCTTGTTTTTCTGCTTAGTTAGTTTTTGTTACTGCGTATTTTTATTTAATTATTGTTTAGTTATTTAGTGCTTATGCGATTTGTGTTTATTGTTTGTGCTAGTATTTGGATCTGTTCATGTTTATTGAATGTGTTTGTGTTTATCAGTGTAGGATTTTGCATATGGTTTTAGTTTAATGTTTGTGTTTGAATTGATTATTCTGGTCTGAGTTTAAGGTTTGTTTGTGTTGATGTTTATCAGTGTAGGATTTGAGTGTAGGATTTGAGTGTATTTTTTAGTTTAATGTTTGTGTTTGTTCATTAGTTCTTGAAGTGACTTTGTGTTCATCAGTTTGAGTTTGATTTGGATAGAGTAGTGTTTCTTGTTTTTGTTTGTGTTTCAGTAAAAGTAAAAAAATATAGTTTTAACAAGTGTAGTTGCCCAGGTTCGAACCTGGGCAGTTGGTTGTTTGAAAATGGTTTTTAATTTTTAAAGTTTTACAAATCAGTCCACAAGTTTCAGTTTAATCCACTTTTGTCCCTGTCTTTCTTTTAAAACTGTTTTTAGTTATAAGTAAGTTTCAGGAAAGTCAAAATCAGTCCCTGCCTTTATTTTAGTATTTTTAAAGTTGAAGTTTTTACACTTTTGGCCCCTAAACTTTTGCAAAATTTTATTTTCTTTTATAAAAGTGGTTTTTGTTACATTTGTACCCCTAGTTTTAGTATTTCATTATTTCACGTTTTTATTCGTGTATTTTATTCGCGTTTTATTTATTTACGTTAATTGTTTCTAGTTGTAATTGTTTTTTTTATTTCCTAGCATATTTGTTGTTTTACGTAGTTGTAATCCAAATCCAAAATCTCTCAAATTTTTATATCTCAAACACGATTCACAAACCCGATTGCACAAATTCCATTCAACTCTCATCGGGGATAACGACCCGGGTTACACATACCTCACTTGTGTTTCCTAGGAAAAATAATGACTTGATTTTAACCGATCAAACTTTGGCAGCGCTGCCAGGTCCAACTAGTCTCTGCCTTTTTCCTAAGGTATGCACTAGGTGACTTTTTGGTCTTGGATTGGGGCTTTTCTATTTTCTCCTCAGAAACATCTAGTGGGGGCATTCCTAAAATGGATTTCTTAATGGTTTTAAGCCTAGAGGAAGCGCCACTAGTTCGTTTCTTTCTCTTAGTCAGCAAAGTTTTAGCAACACATTTTGTATGATTACCAGATAGTATGCTATGACGACAAAAGACACAAGTAGCATCAACCAAAACATCTTCATTAATATGCAAAGAGTTATCATCTGTTACATCATTCCTAGAACTAGACTCAGGTAAGTGCAATTCTAGTGATGTTACATTTGTTTTATTCAAACTACTTTCTTGGACTTCTTCAGACTTAGATACTTCCTTCTTAGATTTCTTGACTCTATTCTTCCTTTGTTTCTTGTGAGTCTTGGAGTGGTTGATCTTAGAGGTGGTTTCTAGTCCTGTGGAATTACAAGTAGCTGAATCAGTGGTTGTGTCAGATGCTTGGGTAAGTTCTTTGTCCACTACATACATTCCTGGAGCAATCTTATGACTGTTTGTTTTGCTTTTGTCTAAAACTCTGATCTTCTTCTTCAAATCAATAATGATGTGTTGGAACTCTTGATTTTGTGAATCTAATTTCCTGTTTAGGTAGACTGTGTCATTTCTGTTTTGAATAACTTCATCCAGGTCTTTTTCATTTTTAAACAGTTTAACTTTTAAGAAAGCCTTTGTTTCTTTGTTTTCTTCATGACTGTTTTGAAATGATAGAGATCCCATGAGATTTTGAAATTTGAGTTCAAATTCAAGACTTTGTTTTTGACACCAGTCCAACCGTTTTTGAAGATTAAAAACTTTGTTTTCCACATCACCATTGATTTGTCGAAGAGTCTCATTCTCATGTATCAGATTATCAATCTCCATATGCAACATCTTAATATCCACAGCATGATCATTCATAATTAAAGCATTACCAGATTCATAGAGCGAATTCATAATCACAGAGACTACGTCATAACACAAGACTTTTTCCAAGAGTCGATCATTTTCGTTTGCTAAAAATTTCTTTTGAAGTTTTTGACGTTGAACCTTATCATCTTTAGCTTTGAAAATGGATTTCATAGATGCCAATTCCGTGTATAACTCCTCTTCCCATCTTGTTGCACCCTTTTTCAGATTTCTGACATGAGGAAGAATTTTCTTTTGAAGAATCTCCTTCTTTTCTTTCTGAACTGGAGAAAGAAAAGACGAGATAGGAATTTGAGAACTGAACTCAATTTCATTCTCCAAACGAGAAATGTCATCCATAAATGTCTGAAAATATCGAAGAACCCGACATTCTTTAGGCATTTGTGGATCAACAAGATCCTCTGTCAAACAATCTTTGAAGTGTACACCAGTCTTAGGGACAGAAGTTATAGACGAGGGAGCACTTATGTTTGTGTATGTTAACGTTTGTTCTGGATGATCCTTAGGAGGAACAAATGTTTTGCTCAAATGAGGTCGGGCATTATAATCATAATGTACTTTTGAAAATTCTGTTTGTGAATTGGATCGACCCTCAATCTTGTTTTCAAGAAAATCAGTTTCTTCATCAACAGAATACATAACAACACGTTGAAAGGAATCATCTAACAGAAATGTTGCATTGTACAACTTAGGATTTTCTTTGAGTGCTTTGTGTAAATTGCGGGGTGTGTCACTGCCAAGTGCAAAACTGACTCCTTTAGGACTTGGTTTTACAACATTCTTTTGAATTTGCGTTACAGAATTACCCGTTTTATACACAACATTTTGAAAGTCTTTGAGTTTGGTTTCCAAATCCAGAATTTGATCAAGATAGGAGTCAACACATTTCCTATTGACTTTCTTTTCTTCAAGAAGATCCTTCTGAGATGCAGAAAGCTCAGATTGAGTTTTCAGCAATTCAGAATTTAAAGCATCAAATTGAATTTTAAACTCAAGGTGATCCTTTTCTTTCTGAGAGAAAAGTTCAGCTTTGGCAATGGTTAGCTCACGAACTTGACTTTCTAAATTTTGAACTTTTACATACTCTTGTTGGAAAGCCTTTTCAAAACCTTTTTCACGTTTATCTTGTTTTAGATATCCGGAAAGTTGTATTTTATAGCACTCATTATCCTTTGTTAACACTGCAATTTTCTCTTTGAGTTTCTGATTGATATCATTGCATTTCTCTATTTGTGACTGGGTGGTCAATAACAAGGCCTGTAATTCCGAATCTTGATCATTCAAATGATCTTTTTGTTCAATATGATCACAATTAGCATCATCGATGAGATCATCAAAGGAAACAACTGTTTTATCATCATCAAATGATACAACCGTGTTAACTTGATCATCGGATGATGATGATAATAACTCATGTTGAACAAAAGTTTCGTTTGTAGATGAAGATGCAGACGGTGAAGCAAGTTCATGAATAAGACATATCGGATCAGGTACCTGAGAAAGACCATCGGTGTCATATACCGGGCCTGACTCGGACATATTCATCTCTTGCATATTAGCCATAAGCATGACTGCAGCGTTTGCCTCAAGGTCTTCCATCTCATCATCTGATTCCACAGTTGCCATAAAACTTTGATCATTCTGAGTCATCATCCCAGCAGCTCTTTCATCTTTGAGTGCCATCATAAGAGCCTCTTTGTGATACTGACTGCCCATTGTTCTCGGCTTCGGACAAGCATTAGCCATATGACCGTTCCCCCCACAATTGTAGCATGTGATAGATGTATTAGCAATGCCTTTCTGACCATTCCCAACATTCGAATTTCCTCTCTGAACATTCCCCATACTGTTTCTGTTTGCCCCTGCAGAATTGTACCTATTTCCTCCTGACTGAACCCTTTGATTTCCATATCCACGATTTCCCGAACCATATCTGCCTGAAGACCTATTCTGAACTTCTACTCTCCCATCATTAACAACAGCCTGATTTCTGGTATTTGAAGATGAACGAAGACGGTTGTTGGATTTGGTGAATCTGCCAAATGCATTAGCAATCAATCCAAATGCTTCATTAAGTGAATTGAAAGCATCCTCTTCTTCATCATGATCTGCATTTGAGTACAGCATTGAATCGGTGTTGTTGTATGGAATCAGCTGATTATCATAATATTGTTGTGGTGCTTCATAAGGAATGATTTGAGTATGAGGTTGGGGTGAAATGATTGGTTGAAAAGATGAGTTTCCAAATTCCTGTTGTGGTAAAGAGAAGTTAGATTGAGCAACGAGAGCAAGTGAGTTTGGTGTTGGTGTTGGTGTGAATCCTCCTCGTGCTGCAATTTCTTTATCCACTTCAGATTGATGTTGTCTGAGATAATCATACATGAGTCCGTATTTGACATCACCAATTTTCTTTGTCTGCCTCACAAAGGTTGCATATTTTTGCCATTCAGGACCAAGACATCCAAGGAATTTGGAGTTGACAGCAATCTTTGGTAACTTTATATCATGACGATCAAGATCGTTGATAATGTTGGTGAAACGGTGGTAGTAAGATTCAATGGTCTCCCCTGGTTCCATGATGAAGTGTGTGTACTCCATATATAACTTGGACTCAAGATCTTCTTGGTTCAACTCTGTTCCTTCCATGAGGAGATGAACATGTTCCCACATATCTTTGGCTGTCTTTTGAGCATCAATACTTCGGTAGATAGGATTGGGAATTCCTTGAAGTATGAAAGACATAGCCAATTGGTTTGCTTCTTGTTGTAACGTTTGCTCAGTTGTGTAATTAGCAACCGGAATGGGTGTGGATGTTTCTTCTCTCTCTGGAGTTGCTGAAACCACAGTAGCTGGAATAGGATAGGGTCCTTCTTCAATGACCTTCTTGAGATATTGACCATGGGGTTTTTTGAGTTCAACGAATCTGAGGAATCTACTAGCCCACTGCACGTAGTTACCCGGAGTTAGCATTGGTGGAGTTTCTTGACTTCCAGCTTCATGACGTGATTGCTGACTACTAATTGCTTCACACATCTTGTTAAACCAATGAGGTTCTCTGGAGTAGGATGAGTAATTCTGCACTTGTTGATTCTGTTGCATGATTTGTTGTGGGGATACTTGTGGTGGAGAGAGAAATTGATGCTGTTGTACGAATGCTTGTTGTTGTTGATACTGAGGATGGAATTGTTGTTGTTGAGGATGTTGCTGTAGCTGATAGTAGTAATTGAAGTGAGGTGGTTGAGACATATCTGGATCTTGAAGATAATTAAGATATGTGTTGATGAGTTAAGGAAAGTTGATTTTGAAAAATCCAACAGATTTTGTTCAAATGCGATAGGTACTGTTCACCAATTGCGATAAGTCAATTCACCAAATGCGATAAACTAGTACACCAAATGCGATGAGTTGAGTTCACCAAGTGCGATATTATCAGTTGACCAAGTGCGATAAGGACAATTCACCAAGTGCGATAAGGACAATATACCAAGTGCGATAAATCAAACTGCGATAATTTATAGCAACTGCGATAAATTTATCACAAGTCCAATTTCGATAAATTCTCAATCTCTAATACAAGAGAAGAGAAGCAACCAAGTCGAAGTATGTAATCTTTCTAATACAAGAAAGTACAATACTGAGTCTCAAATGCGATAATTGAAGATCTTCCAAATGCGATGAAACCCTAATCTTTCTTGATTGCCAACTGCGATAGAACCCCTTTTTGTCGAAGTTCACTCAGAAACCAAAGTAGCACTTTTCATCAACTTTTTCCAATCGCTAAATATACGGATTATACCAAATCGTCCAATTAACCAAAAAACACTATTGTTTTTGACCTTAAACGATTAGTAACCAATAGATTTAATGAAAATTAAGCTTGTTAACGATTAGAAACTGAAATTTGACGAAGATTTGTGAAAATTTAACGAGTTCAAAGTGATTTTTCAACACAACTAAGAGTTTCACGTAAAGATTTGAACAAAAAAACTTTATTAGATCTAGAAAACCAACGTAATTAAGAATACTAACGACTCAAACACACTATCCTAATAATCCCTTGGCGTATGATACCACTTGTAGGTTCCCGTTTAGATCTCAAACACACACTCGTATAGCAAGAAATACGTACACTACTATCTATATTAATAAGCTACGTATGAAACTAATCAATAAGCTAATAAGCTAAACTAGAGAAGAGAACTAAGAAGAGAAGAATAAGAATGGTAGGCTTTTCACTTGATCAAACTTTACACGAGCATAGCTTCCGCACAAATACATGAAAAACCGACAATAAGAGTGATGCCCTTGCCTTCTATTTATAGGCAACTCGTAGGGCATCCTCAACATGAATGTTTCTAGAAGGTGTGGCCGGTCCATGGGCTACTAATGGACCGGTCACTTAATTACAAACTAAATAGCCCAAGATGCAACATTCTATCGCAATTGATCTAGACTTGAAATATTAATAAAACGTGTTTCTAACAGTATCAAAAATCTCCATTGAGGTGAGAAACATCCTTTATGAAAAGTTAATTTATGTTCAGATGTATCATACCCCATTTTGGTAAGTTCTGCCCATATTTCAGTGTTTGGCATAGTGTTAATACCATCTGAGTCATGTAATTTAAGATGTCTCCTAATTATAGACTCGGTAACAACAAAAGATACACCATCCACTTCCGAATGAATTTCTAAGTCTCCATCTTCACTAGTCAAGACAGTAGCATTCTGCCAGAACTGTGTGATGTGCGAGACATAAAGAGTAGGAGAAACAGTTAGAGCATACCTTATGTGAGAGTGGTTGAGAAAGTCCACAATCTCATAAAACTTTGGTCCATCTTGCTCCTCTGTTTTCTCAAGAAACGCAACCTGATTATGACGTTTAACAAATTCCAATCCAGCCATTCTCAGTGATGAAAAATGAAAGATTATATCAATACGATGATCGTTTAAATTGGAATTGAGGTTTTATGTAGTCGCTTGGGGTTTATAGATACTGTTTAGGGTTTTGCGAAATTTGCGTATGAGATAAATTATCTTTAGAAAGAGAATAAATAAATTTATGGTAAAAAGATAATTATCATCTATAAAAATCCCTATAAGTACCTTAAGAATAACGGTTTTACCCCAACGGCTAGAAAATTAATTACTGACAGATTTTTACAACGGCTAGTTGAACCGTACTAACTTTGTACTAACTGTACCAACTGTTGGAAAAATTTTGTTGAGCCGTATGAACTTATTAAAAGGATTTTAAAATACCATGGCTCAAACATAGTTTTTAGCAAACTATCAGCTATCAACGGATTTGATATATCTTTACCAATAGCCGTTTGCTTTGGACTAGCCAACTCTTCACACTTAGATATGGTGAGCTGATAACCATACAATTTTTGGTAAATTGTCAACCATCAACGAATTTGATTAGTCTTTACCATATACCGTTTGCTCTGGACTAGTTGGTTCTTATGTGGGTAAGACATGGTGAACCAATTACCATTTGTTGTGTACAAAGATCACACACTCAGCTCCAAATCACCATAACAGTCCAAAACATATAGCATTAAATTCCTTGGTGTTCATCATTCAAAACCTGCAAGTGTTAGTCCAAAAACAAAGAAACAAGCCACAAAGAACTTGTCTCACAATATAAAAGTATATGACTAACAATGCACATAACAAGAAAAATTAATTTCCTTGTGGAACCCAAGCCAAAACAGACTTAGGCTTTCCTCTTGCATCAACATAATTCATTCTTTTCAAAACAATTTTAGCACCATTAGGTTTGATGGGTCTCCAAACCCAACATGCTGATGCATTCACACCATTTCCCATGTTTCCCTTAGCAGTGTTTTTATTAACACCAGTACCAATTACTCTGCTAGCAGTTGGAACTGCTGGCTTGGTAGTTGTTACCTTAGGTTTCCAAACTTGGTTTTTTACAACTGCTTTGTGATGAAAGGGTCTTTTAAACCGTTGTTGGTGCTGATTAGGAAAACATTTTTTCACCTTGAACTGTTGGCCTTGGGTGAACAGGTCTAATAGGTTTGACAGTCTGAACTGCTGGTCTAGCAGTTTGAATTGGTCTTTGGCCAAACTTTAATAGAACTGATCTGGGTATCATTCTATCATTCCTAAGAAAAGATTGAGGTCTTGCTATACTCAACCTATGATTTGTATATCCAGATACCCATTTATCACAAAAATCTGCAAGATGGTCAAAGCTACCACACGAATAACAAGCTTTTCTATAGCAGACAAAATCATCCCCTAATTGGTGAGATTTGAGGTCATTCCAGTTCTTTTGGTTACCTCTTGGCTTGTTTGTGGTTCTATACATTTCTGCATACCTAACTATTGGCCTAAAAGGTTTAGCATTTGATCTAAGCCTAACAGTCTCAGGTTTGAAAATCTTTGGAACTTTTGGTTCCTTCACATTAGCACTAACAGGCTTAACCATAGCCTGATCATCCTCATCACCAGAAGTCCATTCCTTAATGATTGGAGCATCTGAGTCCTTAGCTGAGGACCTATCAGAAGACACCTTGTCCTCAGATAGTGATTTATCACTAGTACTCTCATACACATGTTTATCAACTACACTCTTTTTAGGTTGAGGACCATATTTAAGCTCAGGTAGTTGAAATTCAGGTAGTCCTGTGTGTTCTAAGTTTATGCCTGGGGGTGTTGGAATTCCTCTATAGGGAGGTGGAACTGACTTATAACCTAGGCCTGACTTAGCTTTATTAAGGATCTGACACTCAGCAATCTTACTAACACCCTGAGTTGCAAATTCTAGTGTGTCAACAGTCATTTGAATGTTCTCCTTTGCTTTCTTAACCTGTTCTAACTCATGTTTCAACACAGTAATTTCATTCTCCTTAAACATTAAGTCTCTCTTAACAATAATCATATCATCAGAAAACTTTGACTCATTACTTTTACAATAAACAATTTGTTCTTCTAACACAGCTAAAGCTCTCTTATGATTTGCTAAGCTAAAAGCAGTTTCGAATAGCTCTTTTCTCTGATTCTCATATCTTTTCTTAAGTGTTTCTATATCATTTAAAGCTTCATAAGATTTAGAACATTTTGAAACTTGTACCTCAGAATCAGAAAATGCCATAAGAGCAACCTCTGTAGATGCTTCTGCTTTCCTCCTCTGCAATGTAGCTCCAGTCAAACCCTAATCCATCAATGGCAACCATGGCTTTCGAGCTTGAATCAGTAACCTCCACAACCCTTGACTTGTTTCCATATCCTCTGCTCTTTCCATCTTGTTGGCTTGGCAATCTGCACTCCCTTGAATAATGACCTTTCTTGTGGCAATTGAAACACTCAATCTTGGACTTGTCATACCCTGCAACATCATTGCTGTTTATGACAATCTTCTTGCCAGTCTTCTTCAAGAATCTCCTAGCTCTCAAGCTGAGAAGAGAGAGCTGCCACTTGATATCCATCTCTTCAATATCATCTTCATCAATCTCTTGAAGATCTGAATGAGTCAACATACTACCATTGTGCTGAGTAGTCAAGAAAGCACAATAAGTATCTTCATTCAAAAGTCCACTAGTACTGCTTGAGGTGCTAGCAGTACCAAGGTTTGCACTAGTAGTACCAACTGCTCCAGCAACTTGTACTTCTTCATCTGGACTTGAGGTACTGGGAGTTGATACAAAGGCCAAATTCAATGAGCTTGAGCTTGAGCTTGATCCAGCAGACTTCTTAATATCATGTTCAACTATCTTGAAGTTGCTATAGAGATCCATTAAGCTCATGGAATCTATATCAGGCTTGTTTTTCCATACAACCACATGCATAGCCCATTCAGCTGGTAGACTCCTCAGAAATTTGGAGTTGAGATCTTCCTGAGGCATCTCAATTCCTAGAACAGCCAATTGACTCACTAGTTTTTGAAGTCTATTAAACATATGATCTAGTGACTCGTTGCTTGTTGCTGAAAAATTCTCAAACTGTTGCTTGAGAAGAGTCTTCTGAGATTTCTTGGTGGCTTCATTCCCACCATATCTTGCAACAATAGCTTCAAAAAGGGTTTTAGCACACTTAAACTTGCTAAAATTCAACAACTGGTCATTGGGAATAGTCATCAAAAGCAAACTTCTAGCCTTAACATCATTCTTGTGCCTTGCCTTCTCTTCATTAGTGGTTGGCTTTGTCTGCACTGTAGTCTCAGATTTTCCTTCAACAACAGTTGTTGTTACGGGTGTAAAGGAGTTTCCTTCTTCAATGATCTCCCAAAGAGTATAATCTTGAACTTGGAAGAACTGCTCAATTCTTAATCGCCACATATCGAACTCATTGGGCTTAAGCATTGGAAGCTTAGCAGCAATATTAGTCTGACTTGTTGTTGTCTCCATGTCCATCTTTTCTTGAACAAATTCGTCTGGATCTTCTAAACCAAAGTATCAGTAACCTGGCTCTGATACCACTTGACCGGATCTACACACACTCCTTGTGTTAGATTAATACTTTGAATGATGTCTAGTCTAGCACGCGGAATTTACTAGCTAGCACTTAGAAGATTTATTTGTTTGTGTTTTGTTTTGTATTAACGAATTAACAAAGATTGAACAATGAACAATGAACACAATACTTCAACTTCAACGATTCAATATTATCAATCAATAATACGAGTGATCTCCTATCACTAGGGTTTACAACCTTGAATCTTAACAAAACGATACGTTTATCTATCTACCAATTCGTTAACCTAGGCAATCCTTTTATAGACTAAGGATTCCTTCACAAGATAACTATCAACTAAACCTTATACGATATACATTAAATCTTTTCCATAAATATCTTTACACGGTTTTATCATAAACAGTACAAACTTCTTCACTCAACAGTACTAACTACTTATGTCTTCAAAACTCTTCAGCAGTACTAACTTCCATCTTCAACAGTACTAACTGCTATAGCTTAATTTCCTAACATATTTTTTTTTTAATTTTTTTTATTATGAATTAAAAACAATTTTAATCTAAAAATAATATTAAAATACTAAACTATTTAAGAAAATATGAAAAATTTAGGAAAAGTACTTTAAACAATAAGGAATATAGTAAAAATAAAATTGGATTGACAACTTATCTAAATAAGCTGTGAATAAGCTAAAAAGGAAATTAAGCTAAATGGGTGAAAAGGGTTTAAGTAAAATTCAAATGCACTCTTAGTCGGAAAAGACCCAAGGTCACAGGTTCGAACCTTTGGCTTCCTTTGAAAATTATTTTTATTTTTGCAATTTTCTTATTAAAACTTGAAAATAAGATGAAAAGTTGTGGAAACCGTAGACGGGGGTGAATACGTTTCCATTAAAAACTTAAAAACTTTTTGTATCAAACACCCGATCAAGTGTGATGTAATATGAAAAGTGTCGACACAAACACAATCAAACCGCGACACAGGCATATTCAACATATTATAAGCAACAAACCACATAAACGTAAACACAATGCAAATATAAATATAAAGCAATAAAGAATGAAATAAAAGTAAAGAGATAAGTAAGAAGGCGCAAACTGAACACGATGATTTATAGTGGTTCGATCACGAAGCTCCACTTCGCCCTACTCCACTCCCCGAGTACCCAACTCGAGAGTTACTTCACTAATCAACAAGCTCCCTTCAGGCAGAGAAAAACGTACACGTCGCTTATCCTATTTTCCGACACTAAGCTAAATGTCGAGTGCTAATCTTAGCTAGCACCAATCTACCACGATCTACTCACGATCTACCCGATCTACCCTTGATCCACTTGATCAATACACAAAGCCCACAAGCTACAAGAGATCTCCAAGATCTCAACAAGATCACAATGATCTACTCCCACTTGACTCGATCTACCCGATCTACCCTTGATCTACTTGATCAATCACACAAGCCCACAAGCTTCAAGAGATCTCCAAGATCTCGACAAGATCACAATGATCAACCCTCACTTGACTCAATCTACCCTATCTACCCTTGATCAACACACTAGCTCACAAGCTATAAGAGATATTCAATATCTCTATAAGATCACAATGATCTTCTCTCACAAACTCTCAAAAGAAAGATAGACTTGATGTATACTATGATACAATCAAGTGTGTAACAAATGTTACAAGTACTCTACCTAAAACTACAACACTTTGTATCTTCTTGGATACCTTGTGTTCTTCTCTTGCACTAGAAGAGGAATGAAGAGGATCTCTTGGTGGGATGAAAGGATCACTCTTAAACAAACTAAGACTCTCTAAATGATCAAAGAAAGTGATCTAAGTGAGGAGGGATCAGACCAGAGAAAACTGACTGGAAAAATCAAGTTGGAAGTGTAAAATGGTCCACTATTTATAGGCAAAGAGAAACTAGCCGTTATAAGGACACGGTACCACTAAATTTAGTGGTACCGTCGGTACTTTAGTGGTACCGTGGACGCTCCTCCGTTTGTTTTTAGTGGGGAAGGTTTATTTGGGAATGTTTGGAGTTGTTTGGGGGGAAAATGACTGTTGGGATTTTTTAAACTTATTTTTCAAAATAAAACATTTCTTTTTAATTCAAAAATAATTTGTAAAATATATTTTTGAAAGAAATGTTTTGTCACATTAAAAATGTGAAGTTTAGAGAAAAATATAATCCTTTGATAATTTGTCAAGTAGTAGATTTATTTGTCCATACCTTGAGTGATTTACGTCGGGATGGAAATCTATGACTTTGTTGAAGCATACTTGAGACGTCGAGAGGTGTTGATGTAAGTATGCATTGATGATTTGTGTTTACAAGTAGCTTGCACATTTTACGTTATGCATTACAAGTTACATGTTTGTCATTATTAAAACCGAAGAAACCGTTTAGCTTAAATATCGTAATATTTGCACTAACAATTTCCCCCTTTTTGATGATGACAAATATGTAAACCGTAACACATAGTAAAATGTAAAAGTTACCTATTTACACTCTCTTCTCCCCCTTTTGTCAAAGAAAAAAGGTAGTTGCCTCGAGCTCTCCCTTGAATTTACTCCCTACTCCCCCTTATTGCACTACTTTCCTTTCTCCCCAGAAAGGCGAGCTTGCATCATCCCAATGAAGTCTTCTATCACCACTTGTGAAGACGACTCCATGCTATGTATTCAAATACCCCCGAGCTCCCCCTAGCTCGATGCTCTCCTATGGTGATTGAATCCCCTTATTTATTTACCTTAGGATCTAACGGATCCATGGATCAAATTCTTACAAAAGCTTTTCCTAAAACAAGGGTTAGCTTCGTGCAACATAATATATAAAAGAATAGGAGCAACATTATAGGGATAGAATACACATAGCAAGACATGCAAGGGTTAAACTATGTTAAGAACATAGCAGAAAAAAAATTTTTGATGAGCATATCAAAGTGTGCAAGATGTTAGACACGTGATGAAAGTGTGCCAAAAGGATAAAGACCAAAAAGAAAGCCCAAGAAAGTTAAGTGACACAAAAAGATGAATGCATATTGTAATTCAAAGACACTTGAGTGTCACAACCCGACCGACAACCTTTTGAACAACATAATCATCTACCTAAGATGATTGGTGTTGGGATGGTTTAGATTAATATGTCTTTTGCACTGACAATGAGATGCATGATATATTTTAAAAGAGAAAAAAAATGTGCATGTGATCCTAACAGGATTGGGGGTGGATATCTCTAACGGGGTTGAGGTAACGAAGTTCTAGATTTCTAGTTTGGATGATCCTAGTTGTGTGTTAGAGATAATTTGGTGCATGAAGAGTTTCGTGTGATTGTGAGGATTGAAGGTTGTTGAACTAACTATCACTTATCCAAAGTGAGGAATAGTTGTATGGTTTGAGTGTGATGATCGATGGGTTGAAGGTTCTTAGACTAACTATCACTGTCAAGAGTGAAGTGTAGCTAAAAGGTTTGAGTGGGATTGATATAAGGGTTGAAGGTTTTGAAACTAAATATCACTGTCAAGAGTGAAGTTTAGTTATAATGGTTGAGTGTAAAGATGAGATGCAAGATAATCTTGCAATGGTGAGGCCTTATATAGGCAAGAGTTGTAGGATTCGAACTAAAGTTGGTGGTGGTGTCCTATGGTGTAGTCACTACTAGAAAAACAGCTATTCTTGACTCCAAATGCGAGTCAAGAAGAGGCCTTATGACGCGCAAATGCGAGTCAAGGATGGACCCGTCATAAAGCTTCATGACTCGCATTTGTGCGTCATCCCTCTATGACGCGCATTTATGACCCACGTTTTATGACTCTCCTTTTTGCGTGTCATAACCTAATTTTTTTTTTTAAAAATTAATTTTTTTCAGTTCCTAATTTTCTATTAAATGACAATTAAAAACCTGATAATACAAAATTAAAAACACAAATATCAAAATAACGCATTTCATATATATATATAACCAAAGTAAAGTACCAAAACAGATACATAAAATCTAAACTCATAATCCATCATGAAACAATTGTTTTCACAAGTGTTCCTCACAAAAGCCAATTAAGATAAACCACTAGAAACAAATACCATAAACCTTCTTCAACGATTTGCCTTGGCAACTCGTTCAATCTCATCCTTCTTCTTAATAGCATAACTGCAACACAAACAAGATAAAATTATTAAATAAGCAATGTAACAGCAATGTAACACACTTAAACGTGCAGAAAAATCAGCAATGTAACACACTTAAACGTGCAGAAAAATAAGCAATGTAACACACTTAAATGTGCAGAAAAATCAGCAATGAAACATGCTTAAACATGCAGAAAAATCAGCAATGAAACTCACTTACACATGCTGAAAAATCAGCAGCAAAATACGCCCTCTTTGGGCTGTTTTGCAGCAAATAAATTCACATAACGCACCCCATTTAGGGCTATTTTAAATAGGAACAAACACCCCTTTGGGTGGTTCTTTGACCGAACTAAATCCCACTCTTATCGGGGCTGCAATAGGTAAAACAAACACCCCCACTGCGCAGATCATTTCAGAAATAAACGCCCTAGATGGGCTGAAACTATGCATAACCAAACACCCCCGTCGGGGCTGGTGTTGGACCAAAAATAAGCCAACTCATACGCACCCCTGGCGGGCTGTGGTGGGTCGCGAACAAGGCAAACACACCCTTCGGGGTGGGCTGCGATAGCAGGTAATAAACAAACCAAGCGCACCCTAGTTGGGTCGCGGTGTAGGTCGAAGCAAACAGTACCTTCCATAACCAGCCGTACTAACTAGCAGTACCTTTACAAGCAAACAGTACCTTCCATGACTATTTTTTGTTAATCAAGCAAAAATTTGTGAACACGAACCTGAATCTCATCGGCTTCTTCGGATATATCTGCAGGTTTCAATCAATGCAATACATATAGTTAGATATTCAAAACTAAGGTGTTTTCGAGTAAAAGAAGTTACTGAATGAAGACAACAATTTAAGTATATAGAAAGAAAAACATATAAGCAGCAGCCTCGGTACATCAGTTTCACATATAAAATTGATCCCTCAGCCTAGAGCATCTGTTGTTTTTTTCAGAAAATTATGTGTTGAATAGCAAACTGATGTTCTTTTAGGAGGGTTAGTGCCATAGTTTTAGCTTATAACTTAATAACAATGTGAATTCAGCAGCCAAAAAATAAACTTACACAGGGTGAAATGCAATTGTGTTTACAGGGTAAACGATGTCCTTTCCAGCTTCTGATTTCCGGTGACATTTGAAAGCATACCTGAATACGTATAAAGGCGTTAAAATAAAAGAAGTGGTTAGTAATCATAAAATATATAGCAGATAAGGGGATACAAGTTGCATACTTTTTGGATTGACCAGCTTCAGAAAGATCAAAAAATTCCATAGCAACACGACCCTCCACAGAGCTAAGAGCATAACCTGAAAGTCACCATTTCTTTCTAATCAGTATAAGTAAACACAAGCATGATAAAAGTAAGCAGTGAAAAAGGGGGAAATTCAAAGAACTTTACCAGTGTGCTATGACAGCCATATCTAGTATTAAAAAGGAACCACTTTGCAAGACACATTAGCAGCATCACAAAGATAACTTTTTTATTTGAAAATATTAAGTTTATTTAATATAATAGAAAATTAGTAAAGATTAGTAATACATGATAAATTTTAAGGGCTTTAACAGTCAAAAGCAATACCAGATCCATTGGGATAACATCGGACACATCTCGTCTGGTACTTTAAAGAGGATTCCCTTCGTTGTTCTGGTTGAGACATATTTCTTAAGTCATAAACATTCACATGTCTGCCAGCAGTCGCCACAACCACACGATTCCCAACAACAGACAAAGAATAGACACGTTCTGGTTGAGTGTATGTCCCAACTAGAGAGCGCTCTTGTGAATTAGCACCTCTTGGATCCCAACACTTTAAGGTTTTATCCCAACTGCCAGTGATAACTTGTCCTGAAAAGCGTCAACAGAAGAGAAAAAGTTGCAACTTGTTAAAACATTTGACACACTAATTATAACATGGACGAGTTATCTTCACAAATTCTTAAGGGGTTTTATATAGAGTACTTCTACTTTTTTGTACTATAATTTGTCTCTGATATTTTTTTAGCTCTCCAAAAGTAGCAGTAAGTAGACACTTATATCAGTGATTAGTGACAGTTACAATCCTTGTGAACATTGACAATATAAACAGCTGATATCAAAACACGAGTATAATGGCAGTAAAAACAACCTGTGGCATAAGAGTATTCAATACATCGAACAGGGGCATCATGACGTCCAATAACATCTTCGTTCTCATTATTGAACACTAACCTGAGATACAAGCAGAAAATTTTCTTGTGAGCTGAAACCAAAACAAAACTTTTAACAATATGGTAGAAAATAGCTATTCGGTCTACATATTCATGATATGCTTACATAAATTATATATTAGAAGTTCAAAATCAATAAAGATTGAACTGCCAGTGTAAATAAATGGATGTATTAAGATAATTAATAGTCTACTGGTCTAGGAAAAGGTGACGAGTAAAACTTGCGACTCAGGGGACTGAAAATGCACACAAACAGCTCACGTTTTTCATAACCATATCAAGCAATAAAGAATGAATTGTGATGGAAGTGTCTCCCATGTAAAACAATGAAGGCCTGACATAACATAGGAGAATGCAACTGATACGGTAAATAACGCTACGCGCAACATGGAAATCCATGCAAGTACAGATGGTTATGAGTCATACATGATTTTGTTTGCAATCATACAATGTACCCCATTGTAGGCAGATAATATGCAATATAGGTAGATATCATAAAACCAACCTGTTTTTTCCAATTTGAAAAGAGAATGTGATCAAGATAAGGGTGTGACAAAGAGAGAAAGAGAGTTTCCATTAGCTCTAGCTCATTCCCACGAACTTAAATCCCGGCAAAGTTGGTGGAAAAATACAAAAATTGAATGATTGGGATAGATTAACCCTTTTAGCAAGTAATCAATTGCTATAGCCCTCCAAACAATAAAGTCAATGAAAGGGGGGTGATTTACGTATTTATATAGGCATACAGCACTGCAATTCAGGACCTAGGAACACCTTTTCTACTCAACTAAGTACAAGTTAGAAAATATCAAACTAAACCTTGTAAACGACAAAGTAAATTATAAGTTTATAACTACAGTGATGATGGTGAATTTCAATGTGATCAGTCCTGCTCACCTAACATTAAAGCATTCGCACATTAAAAAAAAAAAAAAAAAAAAAAAAAAAAAAAAAAAAAAAAAAACTTTCTAATGCTAATGGATTGAACTAGGAATGAAAACTTACCTGCTCGTGTTCTAATTGAAGACAAGCACCCGACTGGAGAAGTTCCAAGGCTTCAGAAAACCTCCGCCCCCACCTCCACCACCATCAGCCTCGTCACCTCCGGCCACCATCAGGGTCGTACACCACCTCCATAAAATCGCTGTACACCACCTGTTATCACACACACGCACCCACAAATCTATTATCACACACAAAAACACTGACAGATCTATAAATGGAACTATAAAAATACATACCCACAGATTTGTAAAGGGGTGAGAATTGTGGTTGTGAAGGGGCGAGAATTGACTGGCCGGAGCAGTTAATTGGAGAAGAGGGGTCACGGTTGGGGAAGGGAGGAGATGGGGTTGTGGAGAGTTGAGAGAGAATTCAGAATTGTGTGGAAGAAGAAAGGGGGTTTTTGTGTTTTTATTTTGAGAAAATAGAAAGTGCAGAGGGGTTCAAATTTTTTGGGAGTTTGAAGTTTTCGTCGAGCGGGAAACAAAAATAATAAAACGCAAATGAAAGTGTAGTCCGTGTTTCTTAAAGTTTTTTAGATATGACACGAATTTTATGACACACAAAAATGCCTGTCGTCTATCCTTCAGATTTTACAATTTATGACAGTTTTTTTATGACTTACAATTTTGCGCGTCATCTTTTAGCGTGCGTCATAAAAAGCGAGTCAAGGATAACCCTTTTTCTAGTAGTGAGTGAGGAAATCTTAGGGAGTATGTGAGTTTGCAAAATTTTGCAGGTTTGAGGTTAGGGATGCAGGGATCTAGAGGAAACAGTGAAAATTCGTCAAACATAGGCACGGTACCACAAAATACCATACAGTACTGTTAAATTTAACGGTACCGTGGCCTATTTAACGGTACCGTGACCTGAAAGTCATGAATTTTCCTGTGCAGCCTAGTTCTGGGCACCTAAAGGGAAGTTTTCTAGGGAATAAGAACCACATTTGTGTGTTCTTGAGAGTGTTTGTTGAAAGACTACATGAATGTGTTTTCGCTCCCCCTTAATCTATGACCATCCGGACAAGATGTGAAAAAAATAAAGAGGAAAACAAACGTTGACAGAAGCGGTAAGCTTAGTAACATCATGACAAGTGGTGGATAGCATACAATAAACTTCACCTTTGAAGTTACGTAGCTCTTCTCAATCATTGTGAATATTCATAGAACATTCATATGATGAGGCATGTGATCACGTGGAGATATCCTAAGGGTTAAGAAGATAAAATCTTCAAGGTTGTGAGGTTAGTGATAAGGTTCTAGCGGGGTTATCTATATTGATGAAGAAGGGTTATCTCAACGTATCCTATCGGTTCTCCGTTTGAAGTGTGTGGAAGGTGAGTGGGATACGGAAGCATTGGTAGTGTAGAACTAAGGTTGAAAAGTGTAGATAAGTTGAGAAGATAATGGATACGGAAGTAACCATACATATGGTGTGTTCAGTACCATGCAAAAGTGAAAGAGAAAAAATGTAATACCCCGAAAATCGAAATGAAGCAGCGGAAGACTTAAACAGGGTATTACCAATTAGATCACAGTCGCAAGCATAGATAATTGTTAAAAATAGAATTTATATCATTCAATGAAAGCTCAATATTCGACGTTACACAATGTTTTCCAAAAGAGATAGCTTTTCACAAAAGTGATGATGAGTTTGAAAAGAATGATATAATTATTTGAAATCAAAAGGGGTAGGTTTCCAATGCCCTTGCCAACTCCATGCCTTAAGATTCCTTAGTTACCTGAGATAAAACATGCTTAAAAGAGTCAACACAAAGGTTGAGTGAATCCATAGTGTTTAGTAGTAAAATAATTGATCACAAGATTTCAAGTTTAAGAGGTAATGGGTTCCGTTGTTACACCCATAAATCGAAAGTAGTTATTATTGCACTAAGCTAATGAAACCAAGTGTTAACAGTGTACCAACAGTAATTGGTAGTATTGACATAAATCGATATAACAGTAACATCAACAGTAATTGATAGTATCGACAGTAATCGATATAATAATCGTATCAACAGTAGTTGATAGTATCGACAGTAATGATATAATAATAGTTGTACTTAGGCAATAACACATTTAGATAGACATATAGTTTTCAAGCAATTGTGATCATAAAAAGTAGTAGCATGTATCTCCCCACGGGATTTGAAAACATAGTAAAAAGTGGGACTATGAACTCACCTCAGTGTAGTAGTAGTTTGTAATGCAATAGAGTCAAATGATAGGTGGTAGTTCCGCCGCGTGACCTAGATTAGTAATGTATGTTTTAGTTCATAATTCAAGTTCAAAGATTTCAAGTATTTCAAAAGTTTATGTTGGTGTTGCTGGTGTGGCAGCATTTAAGTGAAAACCAAGTTTTTAATAATTAAAGTTATTGGCTCAGCGGGTTGTACGAGCGTACAAAAGAATTGGAATAGTGACTCTTTGAATTGACAAGGATTGGAAAGATACGCATGAAGGATAACGATCATGAAATGTCGATGTGAACGATTTATAGGACGGTTGGTATTTAAATGATTGTACGTGTGTATATATTTATATTTATACATATATACATGTGAAAAGTAAATGAAGTTGAAAAAGGTTTTATTAACATGTAAAGTACTATAATTTGTTAGAAAACGGTGTTTTGAAAATTATAAGTTTTACAAAAGAAAGTCATATTAAATGTGTTAATAGTGTTGATAAAATATATTCAAGTGAACCCTTCGGGATCAAACGAAACAACAAGAATAAGGCTACATACATTCTCCAATTTCCTTTCAAGAATAGACTTTCTTTTTAGACATTAACACAAACACCTTGAGAGCATGAGTTTAAGACTAAAATTTGACTAGTAAGATTTTCTAAATCAAATTTTCCATATTCAATCAACGCTAAGGATAACACCACAGTAGACATATTTTCAAGAACTCATTTCTTTTTGGCTATTCTAGTTCGACTCCGACAAACGAACGGCAACCGAAATATAATTTTAGTTTTTGAGCCAACGACAAATTTCTAAATAATATTATCAAGTTTAAATTTTGTTATTTACCACACCAACACCATAATGGTTCGACTAACATCAGTCAACCACAAAAAAATTAATATCATAACTTAAGCTTAACAATACATTCGAAAGGAATAAACAAGCTACGCATTTCCTATATCATTCAAAAATCAAAAGAGAGAATACAAGAACAAGGATTAATCTTACAAAAGGATGGATGATTTTCAGTAGGCCGAATAGATGAAAAGAAACCCGGAATCCGTCTTCAAAAGCAAATCCACAACTCCTCGATGAGATTGAACCCTACTATGAATTTGTTGGTGAAGGTTTGAGAGTGTGTGGATTCCCTTGTGGATCGATTGGCTTATAAGGAGTAATACAAGGAAAGCTTGCCCCTCCTCATCTTGATGATCAGTTGGAGGTGTAGCTCAAGAGAGTAAGGCCTCATCACAGCTTAGTCACCTCTTCTTGGACCTTGTGTTGACTTTAAGCTCGACAGAAGGATGGCAGACGCTCCCCTTGGATTTATTGTAGAAGATGAGTTTGATCTTATCTCTCTTGGCATCATTCTTGCGTTTGTTGGTGATTTGGAAGTGAGGACAAAGGGAGGTGACGATTTCTTTTGTTTTGATGGAAGCAGAAAAACTCAGAAGAAGTAGATGGGAGAGAGAAGGAGGCGTGGGTTTTGGTGGGGATAAGAGTAGCTTTATTATTATTATTATTTTGTATTATAAGTATAATAAAAAAAAAGGTAAGTAAAAGGTAAATGTTAAGTAAGAAAATAAAAGGTGAGTGTGTATATAAATTAAAAGGTGGAGGTAAAATAAAAAGCGAGACGTGGGAATGTTTTTGATTTTGTAACACTCGAGGGAATTTAACAAACCTCGTGTTTTAATGACTCTCGATATTATATATATATATATATATATATATATATATATATATATATATATATATATATATATATATATATATATATATATATAAATGTAGTCCGCACAAAAGGTTATTTAACACAAATTGGTATTATTCGGTGATTAACATTATTAATGACATGGGATTTTTACGAGGTATTACAGTACCCACCCGTTAGACTGGATTCGTCCCGAATCCTAAGATGTGGTAGTAGTCGGAGTTGTGTTATCAAACAAGTGGGGGTATTTAGAACGGATTTGATCTTTGCGTTCCCATGTGTACTCTGGTCCTCTCTCAGAGTTCCATCTAACTTTGACAATAGGGATACGGCTTTGTTTTAATTGTTTGACATCTCTATCCAAAATCTCCATTGGTTCTTCGACAAAATTTAGCTTATCGTCAAGTCGAATTTCTTTCAAAGGTACGACCAGGGTTTCATGAATATCAAAAATCTGTGGGGGTAACCTACCCGTTAGACAAAGGGGTTTGTTAATAACAAATTTTAACAATGAGGGTTCCGGTCGAGAACTTGGTGAATGTAGAGAAAGTTGCTAATCTTCAGCTTTTGTAGATGATGAATCAGTTTGTTTGTGTTAGGATTTATAAATAACTGCTCCCGGCATAACATGATCCCTCCTGGATTAGACATAGGTAGCTAGGCTATGTATAATTTAGGAACAATGATGTGATGTTCGGTTTAGTCATTATAATTCTCAGTGTTTAAATAGATTCAACCCATGCTGTTTACAAAATGGCAATTTAAGGAAAGATGTTATGAGTGGTAACAAATTTGTTGATAATATGGAAATCAGAAAGGAATAGAAAGTACAATAGATGGGGAATTATTACAGCAAGTTGTTTATAGAACAGAAAGTAGTCTTAACAATCCGGATACTAGGGATGTCGTAGACTTAGTACAACATAATACATAAGGGAATAGGACTGCTAAATTCTAAACTTCATCAGTCCGTCGCGTTGTTGAGGTCCAGGTGAGCTTCACCTCCCTCCAACATATATGCTCTCCTGCGAGCACCTTTGACTTTTTGCCCACGGTTCTGAGGGCATTCATTCCTGTAGTGTCTACGCTCCCCACAGCCAAAACAAGTCACTACTCGCTGTACGTCGTTCCCAGCAACGGGGCCTCTATCCTTGCAATTCTTGGTCTGATGGCCTACTCTGTGGCAGCTTCCACACTTAACAGTGCAAGGCCCTGAGTGATGCCAATTGCACTGATCGCACAGTGGGTGGTTCCCAGCATAAACTCTGCCTTCTGTTGGTGCAGCCATATAAGCCCTTGCGACTTTTTGCTCTCTGTTTTGTTGGTGGTGGTGGTTGTTGTTGGTGTGATGAGTGTTGTTGTTGTGATGCGAGCTGTTGTTGTGATTTCCCTTGCGATCATCAAATTTTCGTTTGTGATTGCTGCTTCCTTAAGTCTGACTACGTTTGATTTCCCTCTCCAATAGCTTCTGAGCAGTTTCCATGGCCTCTTCTAGTGTCTGAGGTTTGAATACAGTGACAATTCCTTCTATGCTCCTAGGAAACCCTTCAACATACCTTTCTAGTGTTTTCTCAAAGTCGGCGCCTTGGTCGGGCATAGCAGAGAGAGTTCTTGGAACCTTCTATCATAGGTCCTAATGTCATATCCTTTCACCACTAGACGATCAAACTCGTCTTCCAGTTTTCGGAATTTCAGTACGTGGGCAATACTTCTTCAACATTTTCTGCTTAAACTCGGCCCAAGGGAGTTGGTAAGCTCTTTCAGTACCCATTTTTTGGGCATTGGAGTTCCACCATGATAGAGCATCATCCTCTAGTGTGCCAGTAGCAAAGGTGACCTTACTTCCTTCTGCACAACCACTTCGTGTGAAAACAGTTTTTGAGCGCTCAAACCATCGAGCTAACTCCGTTACTCCTTCGGTACCTTTGAAAGTTGGTGGTTTACAACTCATGAATTCTTTGTAGGTGCATTTGCGAGTCACAACTGTCTCGCTTTCGTCAGTGGGCCTTGTGGCACTGCCAGTGGGAGTCGTGGCTGCAGCTTGAGCCACTAACGCAGCGGTTACGCTCTCAGTGATCAACCGACGGATCTCTTCTGGGGTCATGATTGTTCCGGCGACTGCATCTGTTGTTCTGTTGCGGGTAGCCATGTTTTCATAACAAAATTATCATAATGTAATACGTCGATGCTGAGGAAAAGAAATCACGATAAATATGTCACCATCATGTAAACACATGAAGTGATCGCCCCTGCACTACATCATACAATATTTGTCTTCATAATCTTGATTCGTTTGCTTACAAAACAATCAAATTCAAGTTTCCTTATTACGTCACAAACAGTACGCTAGATGTCTAACCACAACTGATACATTAAAATCTAAGAACTACCCGATGCCCCATCCAAGCGGCGCTGTAGTGCTCGAACTGTCTCTGTCAACTCCTCAATCCTCTCATCATCTACGAAGCATCTCTGGAATACTTGGTTTATACTCAACTGGGCAGCCAACATAGCCTCTAAGCGGAAATCCATGACTCTGTGTTTTGTATCCCTGGCCACCCGTAAAGTTCTCTCAACATCTCTTACCCTATCTTGTAATCCCTGGACTGCCCCCTGGGCTACAGTCTGTGCCTGCTCAAAGGTATCAACTCTGAAACTCACATCGGAGATCTCTTGTCTCCTGATAGACATCCTCCTGAACAATGCACTAAGGTCTTGGTCGTATGAATCAAAACGATCGGCTGGTATTTCATCTAGATACTCGGAGTGAAGCTCTACTCTCCTAGCTAGCGAGTCCAACTGGGTCTGCATCTGGGTAACCACATTCGCCTCTGTACCCTCTGGAGTTGCCTCTGGGTATGGAGTGTTCGAAGGCTCGAACGATGATAAGTGAGGTATGTAGTCCGATCTCTCCATAGTGGTAATGCGGTCGTCTATACATGGTATATCTCTCCATACCATGTCATCCTTTGTCTCTGTTTGAGTTCTCCTTGAACTCTGACCAACCTCGAATGTATTGGCACCTCCTCCAACATTTCGCTACTCTGTGGCATGACGATTCTCTCCGACCGTGGTAAGTGAATGAGTGAGTGTGGGAGTAGGGGTATGGACGATACCGAGTCGGGTAATGTGAGCATGGGTTCCGTGATGTCGGGGCTTTGGGTATGGGGAGTCTGAGACGTTAGCATATAGGAATCATCTGAGTTTGGTATGATCTGAATAACTGGGGAAGTGCGAATAGTACAGGGGATGGTTTCGGTAAGGTAGGATGAATAAGAAGACATGGTACTGTAATATCCCAACATATATGAGTGTAAGTCATTAATAATATAAACATGCATTAGTCGTAGTAACATTCGTAGGTGATAAAATTATTTCGTTATGCATAACCTGCCAAGCAAATCTCAATGCTATAATCTATAGTGATAAAAATTCGTTCGTTATGCATAATCTGCCAAACAAATCTCAATGCAAAAGTTCATGAGTGATGCATAATCTGCCAAGCAAATCTCAATGCAAGCGTTAGCAAGGTGTTGGCACGGAGGGCATAAGGTGGTAAGGTTTAAAATGGTCCTTTTAGAAATCGTGGTTATAGTCCAGTGTTTTGAAAATCACTTGGTTCTCTATAACCTAGGCTCTGATGCCAATCTGTAACACCCCGAAAATCGAAATGAAGCAGCGGAAGACTTAAACGGGGTATTACCAATTAGATCACAGTCCTAAGCATAGATAATTGTTAAAAATAGAATTTATATCATTCAATGAAAGCTCAATATTCGACGTTACACAATGTTTTCCAAAAGAGATCACTTTTCACAAAAGTGATGATGAGTTTGAAAAGAATGACATAATTATTTGAAATCAAAAGGGGTAGGTTTCCAATGCCCTTGCCAATTCCGTGCCTTGAGATTCCTTAGTTACCTGAGATAAAACATGCTTAAAAGAGTCAACACAAAGGTTGAGTGAATCCATAGCGTTTAGTAGTAAAATAATTTATCACAAGATTTCAAGTTTAAGAGGTAATGGGTTCCGTTGTTACACCCATAAATCGAAAGTAGTTATTATTGCACTAAGCTAATGAAACCAAGTGTTAACAGTGTACCAACAGTAATTGGTAGTATTGACATAAATCGATATAACAGTAACATCAACAGTAATTGATAGTATCGACAGTAATCGATATAATAATCGTATCAACAGTAGTTGATAGTATCGACAGTAATCGATATAATAATAGTTGTACTTAGGCAATAACACATTTAGATAGACATATAGTTTTCAAGCAATTGTGATCATAAAAAGTAGTAGCATGTATCTCCCCACGGGATTTGAAAACATAGTAAAAAGTGGGACTATGAACTCACCTCAGTGTAGTAGTAGTTTGTAATGCAATAGAGTCAAATGATAGGTGGTAGTTCCGCCGCGTGACCTAGATTAGTAATGTATGTTTTAGTTCATAATTCAAGTTCAAAGATTTCAAGTATTTCAAAAGTTTATGTTGGTGTTGCTGGTGTGGCAGCATTTAAGTGAAAACCAAGTTTTTAATAATTAAAGTTATTGGCTCAGCGGGTTATACGAGCGTACAAAAGAATTGGAATAGTGACTCTTTGAATTGACAAGGATTGGAAAGATACGCATGAAGGATAACGATCATGAAATGTCGATGTGAACGATTTATAGGACGGTTGGTATTTAAATGATTGTACGTGTGTATATATTTATATTTATACATATATACATGTGAAAAGTAAATGAAGTTGAAAAAGGTTTTATTAACATGTAAAGTACTATAATTTGTTAGAAAACAGCGTTTTGAAAATTATAAGTTTTACAAAAGAAAGTCATATTAAATGTGTTAATAGTGTTGATAAAATATATTCAAGTTAACGAACGAGTCTAAATTCTCATTTGTCCATTTTATGATTTTAAAAATGTATGTAACAATTTATTATTCATCCTAATAGATAAAACATTTTTTTTTTATATTTATCTATATGAAATTTTTATGTTAAGTTGTATACATAAATGGTGATGTTGTCTAGATTATATACATAATTAGACGTAGCAAGTATTTTAGCGGTGTATTTATTTAAAATAGATCGTGACGTTAAAGTATAAGATTGTCGAAACAATTTGTGACGACGGCTTAATGTTTGAAGCGAGTATACGTAACACGATTTCGTGTCGAGAGTGGGTTGTGGCCCAATGAATAAATTACTCGAGAGACTAACGTGTATTAACAGAATTCATATGTTACTGTTTTTGTGTTGGGCAGAGAAAAGAAGAAAAATATATATATATATATATATATATATATATATATATATATATATATATATATATATATATATATATATATATATATATATATATATATATATATAGTAGCTGATGGTGGGTTAATTTGTGGGCTGCGGCCCAACCGAGATTTAAACAGATCAAACAATAACATGGCCTGCTAATAAGAAGCCCAACAAGTAACCCAACTTACTTGTGGGTTGCGTCGTTAACTCAATCAACAGAAAGGAAAAAAATAATTTGTGTTTCACAAAAGAACATATGATCTATTATCAGTTTCAATAAGGGATTTGTACAGCTAGTTTCAATGCACAAAGGGAAGAGTTTAGAACAGATTTTTCCGCAAGCCAAGAGTGGCTCTAAGGCTAGAAATGAGCATGACTCGAGGAGTTTTTAGGTACTAACGACATGTCCTTATGAAGGGAAACAAGGCTCTAGCTATGGAGGACTAGAGTACTCGCTTAGGAGTCCATTTGGGACCTCCTGAACTGATCAGACAAACACTCATTTGACCTTAACACAACTCGAAACAGAGCACAACGCAAACATCGCAGGAACCATATTTAGAACACAATACGGAATAGAGTTTTTGGAGTTCGTTTAAGGTGTTCGAATAGCTTGTTAAGTCTCGAGTTGAGTACCACTCAACTCGACTACAACGCCATCATCAACGCGAACTCAAGTGAACCCTTCGGGATCAAACGAAACGAAAAGAATAAGGCTACATACATTCTCCAATTTCCTTTCAAGAATAGACTTTCTTTTTAGACATTAACACAAACACCTTGACAGCATGAGTTTAAGACTAAAATTTGACTAGTAAGATTTTCTAAATCAAATTTTCCATATTCAATCAACGCTAAGGATAACACCACAGTAGACATATTTTCAAGAACTCATTTCTTTTTGGCTATTCTAGTTCGACTCCGACAAACGAACGGCAACCGAAATACAATTTCAGTTTTTGAGCCAACGACAAATTTCTAAATAACATTATCAAGTTTAAATTTTGTTATTTACCACACCAACACCATAATGGTTCGACTAACATCAGTCAACCACAAAAAAATTAATATCATAACTTAAGCTTAACAATACATTCGACAGGAATAAACAAGCTACACATTTCCTATATCATTCGAAAATCAAAAGAGAGAATACAAGAACAAGGATTAATCTTACAAAAGGATGGATGATTTTCAGTAGGCCGAATAGATGAAAAGAAACCCGAATCCGTCTTCAAAAGCAAATCTACAACTCCTCGATGAGATTGAACCCTACTATGAATTTGTTGGTGAAGGTTTGAGAGTGTATGGATTCCCTTGTGGATCGATTGGCTTATAAGGAGTAATACAAGGAAAGCTTGCCCCTCCTCATCTTGATGATCAGTTGGAGGTGTAGCTCAAGAGAGTAAGGCCTCATCACAGCTTAGTCACCTCTTCTTGGACCTTGTGTTGACTTTAAGCTCGACAGAAGGGATGGCAGACGCTCCCCTTGGATTTATTATAGAAGATGAGTTTGATCTTATCTCTCTTGGCATCATTCTTGCGTTTGTTGGTGATTTGGAAGTGAGGACAAAGGGAGGTGACGATTTCTTTTGTTTTGATGGAAGCAGAAAAACTCAGAAGAAGTAGATGGGAGAGAGAAGGAGGCGTGGGTTTTGGTGGGGATAAGAGTAGCTTATTATTATTGTTATTTTTTTTTTGTATTATAAGTATAATAAAAAAAAAGGGTAAGTAAAAGGTAAATGTTAAGTAAGAAAATAAAAGGTGAGTGTGTATATAAATTAAAAGGTGGAGGTAAAATAAAAAGCGAGACGTGGGAATGTTTTTGATTTCGTAACACTCGAGGGAATTTAACGAACCTCGTGATTTAATGACTCTCGATATTAAATTATTAGACCTATGCCATACTATCACGGTGTCGGGACGCGAGCGAGCTATTCATGATGAGTTCGAATTCGTTGGGGTGACTTGGTGATCGTTGGCATATATATATACATATATATATATATATATATATATATATATACATATATATATATATATATATATACATATATATATATATATATACATATATCATATATATATATATATATAATGTAGTCCGCACAAAAGGTTATTTAACACAAATTGGTATTATTCGGTGATTAACATTATTAATGACATGGGATTTTTATGAGGTATTACAAAAAATCTAAGGAATCAAAAGATAGACAGAATCTATTCTGATAGGAGACGGTTTTGGTTCAAGACTACATCGAGTGGGTTTCGATAGTGTTTTTGAAACAGTGAGAATTCAAAACAAAATAAACTGTCTTAGCAGACAATGGTCCGACGATACTGTTAAATTTAGCGGTACCGTCCCCTATTTAACGGTACCGTGACCTGCTGAGGTCAATTTTGACCCAGAATTAGATTTTTGACAAAGAAATTTCACATATGTTGTGATTTTTCTGGACCTTGGATTTAAAGGAATTTATACCAAATAAATTCTTTTATGAATGAATCCAACGGGATTCGATGAACGTTGATCGAGAACGAGAGATGACATTTAATTGCATTTCGCAAATTAAATATACTTTAAATATTTCGGATGAAATATTTAAGTTGTCATTGGAGTTTAAGAGGATTTTACGAATAAATCTCGTTGATTTAGTGAGACTTTTCGACACGAGGAGAGAATTTATACCTAATAAATTCTTTGAACGGTACTGGACGAGAAGAGATGACTTTTATATTTTCGAGGAAATACATAGGTAGTCATTAGAGCGATGTGAAAGATGACTTAATATTTCCAGTGAAATATTTTAAAAGTCATGAGACGAGACACAAGATATGACTTGACATTTCCAGTGAAATATCTAAAAGTCATGGGACGAGATAGAGGGAATGATTTGATATTTCCAGTGAAATATCTAAAAGTCATGACACGAAATAGAAGAGATGATCTCAATATTTCCAATGAAATATTCAAGTGATCATACGAGGAACGTGAGAGATGACTTAATATTTCCAGTGAAATATTTAGAAGTCATGAGATGAGACACAAGGAATGACTTGATATTTCCAGTGAAATATCTAAAAGTCATGAGACGAAATAGAAGAGATGATCTCAATATTTCCAATGAAATATTTAAGTGATCATGCGAGGAACGTGAGGGATGACTTAATATTTCCAGTGAAATATTTAGAAGTCATGAGATGAGACGTAAGGAATGACTTAATATTTCCAGTGAAATATTTAAGTAGTCATGAGAGGGATTTAAAGAATGACTCAATATTTCCAGTGAAATATTTAAAGAGTCATGAGACGAGATGTACGAGATGACTACAATATTTCCAGTGAAATATTCAAGTAGTCATAAGAGGGGTACGAGGGATGACTTTAATATTTCCAGTGAAATATTTAAATAGAAATAAGATTTATGGAATATGTTCCATCATTCCTAGACCTAGACGAAGATAGTTAGAAGATTCTCGTTTGAGAGGTTTGGTTGATTTACGGATTTCAATGTGCTTCGCACGTGTGTGTTTCACGGGGTTTTGAAAGATGTAAAGCTAGGCCTATGGTGCTGACTCGCAGCAGGGTTTGGGATCTTAAGACGTATATATTCACACGAGGATGAAAAGAACTACTAATCACTTATATAGTAACTCGTGAGTCCTTTGTCACCCGAGGGTAGATGTTAGCTTTTAGCTTTTGGACGAGCGTTTTAACATATGTTGTTAAAAGGCTTGAATATGATGTTTTGGATATGACATTTAACAATATTGATCGCAAGTTAAACTTACTTGAATATTTCGGATGAAATATTTAAGTTGTTAGCCCTACTCCGAGTTCTACTAGGTTTGTATCTAACCTTCCCATGACAAAAGGGTGTATTACTTGGAAGAAGGCGAAGTGATGACCAGGGAATTAGGACAACTTCGCGACTACTTTAACTTATAGGTTTCGACACTAGTGTATGACTATATGACTTCTAAGGATTCATAGTGATAGGCATACCTAATTCCTAATGTGTTAAAAGGACATAGTGTGGGTGCAAAATTTACAAGAAAATCATGTAAAATGCACATAAGAAATAAATGCAAACATCATGCAAAACATGATAATCATTTAGCATTTAAGATCATGAAGACATTTAATCATCTCTTACGAGAACATGTTATCATTTTGAAACACATATGTGGGATGCAAGCAATCTAGGTTTACTAAGGAAGATCCTAATTACTGCTTGTTCAAAATGAAATCCTAACGGGAGATAAAGTTCACCGATGTAAACTATCTCTAGTCAAATGTAGGAATGAAAAAATTTCAAGTTAGAGAATGAGTATGAGACTATCACTAGTGGTGCTCAATTTAGGCTAAACACGACCATTTTTACGAGTTATACCACGAACCCAACTTCTCTCCTGGAAGCAATTCAACCGTTAGGTCAAATTGAATTTCTAGTGCGATAGGTTCTCCAATAGTCATTCTCATGTTAGAAAAGTTCAAATTCCTATATTTGCCTATCTAAGTATAGCAAAGATGATATTAGCTTATTTCGCTAATACATGGCCTAATATGACTCAACTAACCATACTTTGAAAGTCGGTTAAGAAAATGACATGTCTCACACAACTCCAAACAAAGGAAAGCGAAATGTTTTAATTTCGTGTTTGAGATTTAGATGTTATTTGATGGAGATGGTGCATTTTATGATCTCTTGGACAACATCTTTGTTTGTTGAGTTGTTACATGTTATTTTAACATGATTTGATTTCCTAGAACCAAGAGACACTCTAATGTGATACAATGTAGAATCTACTACATCGTGTGTGTTTCAAGAATGCTCCTTTGCATATCTTGAGAAAATAATCTAGTAAAGGTTATTTACCTTAGTAGATCTTGTGAGTATTATATTTGAAATTAGACATATTGTATATTTCAACAAATATGCTTTTCTAAGAGGAAACTTATCACTCTTACAAATGCTTAGTGAAACAAATATTTTAGTATATGACCAATTTTACTTGTTTATGCAATGACACATGTTGTATTAGGTTATTATTCAACTCTAATATCCTATATTTGTTAACAGGATGCAATGTATTCTCTTGTAACATAACCATTCATATTACAAAGAAAATAAGATGCATAAGATATAAGTTATCTTTTGTCAATCTTTTGATAAGAGAAATACATGTGATATTCTCGAAGATTGATGACGTACATAATAGTTAATAACATATTATGTGTGACACTTTTACTAGACATGTGATTTTGAGTGTTTAGTCGTTCATGAGCAAATATTACATATGTTGTTTGTTTGCTCGTGTTTGGTTTTTCGGAAATAACACATTTACTAATTGCATTGCAATGTAAATTACTTGTATATTTCGGATGAAACATCCAAGTTGTCAATCCTACTTAGTTGTGTATTTTATGCATCTTTTAAACATATTAGTTTAAAGTTTGGAACACAATCATTGGACAAGAAGACTCAATATGGCATCTTCAACACAAGTGTGAGTTATGATCCGATGCATATTATTTTCGTCTTGAGAGGACGTCATTATTTTCATAACAATCGAGTTTGATTGAGTATGTAGATTCAAGATAATATATTTCATCATATTTTGATGTTATCTTGAAGCTAGACAAATAATGACTCCAATTCCATGTCCATACTCGAAAACTTGTCAATTAGATTCGATAATGATATCAATCATAATTTGAATAATGAATTGATATGTACTCGAAATCTTTCTTGACCCTAACGATCACTCCTTTTAAAAAGAAAATAAAAATTTAAGGAATGTGTTCCATTTATTCTAATACTAGTTGTATGTGTGAGGTTAATGACATACTAAGTTACTACTTCGATATTGTCATTTATTTTTATTTGCAAAAAACTATTTATATTATTAAGTATAATATCCTTAGTTTTTCGACACCTCATTAGTATAAAAATAATTATCTTAACTATTTTTATACAACATACGTAAAATACTAAATGTTTAAAACATTTTGTATGTGTGTTAGATCCATGCAAGTTTAATAAATTTTCTTTTACTTAAATACTAATGTATTAATATGATCTTTTATCTTGTTTAGACAACCCATGGTCGAGCAAGACAAAATGATGTAACATTTTTTAGAGATTATGTTACGGATTTTATGAAAGTGTTAAGTATTTTGGGGTGATATACTTCTTACACTTAAACCTTTGGAAAAATAATTGTGTAAGACAATATCTTTCGACACACATGATCAACCAACTTAGTTTCTATTCCTAAGAAGGTTATTAAACCATTTTAAAAACTTGCAACATATGCAAGAAAAATGGTTTATGCCTATATGCAATGCAAACTAATTACTCAATATAGTGCAAGTGATTTAGCATGAGCCTTATAAACGCATAAACCGGAAAACTATAATAAACAAATAGTCATTTAGCATAACACACAAAAATACTTATCGTCATTTTGTGTATTAAGTATAACAATGTATACTAAGCTTGATTTTATTTGAAAAAGAATTGGTTTCCTCCCCATTTCAAAGATTTTGCCAAGTCACTTTGAACACTCGTCAAGGTTTAAAAGTTGAAACGCCCTTTTTCAGTTTAACCAAAAATTTACGCAAATTGCATGAACAAAAAGACCTTTAGTTGAAAATCAAGGACTTTAACATACTTTCATTTAGAACTAATTCATAAGAGTATTTTTCAAATGAAAGTAGACTCAACTTCGTTTAAAATGATGGGTGACACGACTCCTACGGACTTATGGTTGATTTTATATGAATTTCTGAAAATGGCCCAATACTGAAAACAGACAGACAGAGGCACGGTACCTTTAAATACCCCACGGTACCGTTAAATATAACGGTACCATCCTATATTTAGTGGTACCGTGATCTGTTTTTCTTTCAAAACTGCATGACTTAACGACTCGTTCTGAAAACATGACCGGACACTTAAAACTCTATTCTTTTATTGATTTAAGAAAACTTTCAAGCTAGTATGACAAAGTATACTTAACAACAAAACTTGTAAGTATTAAGCAACTAAATACTTTTCATATTTTATCACCTTCATAGGTAATTTGATACATGGATCGTACTCAATTTTGAAAACCATTTATTTTAAAAATTTTAGCGACGTGGCTCTGGTACCAATTGTGGAAACCGTAGAGGAGGGGGTGAATACGTTTCCATTAAAAACTTAAAAACTTTTTGTATCAAACACAATCAAACCGCGACACAGGCATAATCAACATATTATAAGCAACAAACCATATAAACATAAACATAATACAAATATAAATATAAAGCGATAAAGAATGAAATAAAATGTTGGATTTTATATATTTCATAGATTTGATGATACAAAACAAGAAGAATGAAACATGAGGATTACTAAAATGATAAGCAAAATACACCAAGTAGATTCTACTGCTAGGCATAGTAGAGTATTTTATTCTACTGCTAGTGTATTGTTGAAGTTTGCTCAAGTTACAACTAACAGTACTAACTGCTGAGTTAGTACTGCTATTACAAAGAAGGTAGCAGTTAGTACTGCTCGTGCAAAGAAGGCAGCAGTTAGTACTGCTAGTACAAAGAAGCTACTGCTGGGAAGATAACTGAGTGACTCATACTACTGCTGAATGGATAAGAATGAAAAAGATATTTTGTGTATAAGAGTCAATTATATACGGTAGATAATATCTTTCATATGTGTTCAGTCAACAAGTTGTAAACACAGATACATGTTGTATCTTAATGACTGACACACACAAGCAAGTAGTAGACAAGACTTATCAACTTTGTAATGATCTCCTTTGTTCTATAAAAGGGAGATCTTACCCTTAGATAAAAAGTGTGGTTAGAAGTTAATCACCAGAGTGTTTTACTGTGCTTAGAACTCAAAAAACAAAGTGTGTTACAAATGTAAAACATTAAACAGTTAGTGTGTGTGGGAATATCAGACAAGGGGTCTGTTGTTGTTAGGTTTGTTTAGCCTCAAGTATCTTTGATCCTTGATTAGAGTGTAATCGTGTTATATTTGATCACATAGCATTGGCGCTGATTTTATAACAAAGAGAAAGTTTGACAAAACCTTGTTGTGATAGTATTGATTATTTCATTTGAATATTCCGCCAATATTATCATTATGCTTATTACAGTTTACCCTAGATCAAGGTCTAAACAATCTAGAGTCCAAAACGATCCTAAGAGCTTATAGAAGGTGTTAGATAAGTTTTGTCATAAAAGTAAAGAGATAAGTAAGAAGGCACAAACCGGACACGATGATTTATAGTGGTTTAGTCACAAAGCTCCTCTTCGCCCTACTCCACTCCCCGAGTACCCAACTCTAGAGTTACTTCACTAATCAACAAGCTCCCTTCAGGCGTAGAAACCGTACACGTCGCTTATCCTATTTTCCGACACTAAGCTAAATGCCGGGTGCTAATCTTAGCTAGCACCAATCTACCACGATCCACACGATCTACTCATGATCTACCCGATGTACCCTTGATCCACTTGATCAATACATAAGCCCACAAGCTACAAGAGATCTCCAAGATCTCAACAAGATCACAATGATCTACTCCCACTTGAATCAATCTACCCGATCTACCCTTTGATCTACTTGATCAATCACACAAGCCCACAAGCTTCAAGAGATCTCCAAGATCTCGACAAGATCACAATGATCAACCCTCACTTGACTCAATCTACCCTTGATCAACACACTAGCTCACAAGCTATAAGTGATATTCAATATCTCTATAAGATCACAATGATCTTCTCTCACAAACTCTCAAAAGAAAGATAGACTTGATGTATACTATGATACAATCAAGTGTGTAACAAATGTTACAAGTACTCTACCTACAACTACAACACTTTGTATCTTCTTGGATACCTTGTGTTCTTCTATTGCACTAGAAGAGGAATGAAGAGGATCAGTTGGTGGGATGAAAGGATCACTCTTAAACAAACTAAGACTCTCTAAATGATCAAAGAAAGTGATCTAAGTGAGGAGGGATTAGACCAGAGAAAACTGGCTGGAAAAATCAAGTTGGAAGTGTAAAATGGTCCACTATTTATAGGCAAAGAGAAACTAGCCGTTATAAGGACACGGTACCACTAATTGTCACACAGTACCACTAAATTTAGTGGTACCGTCGGTACTTTAGTGGTATCGTGGACGCTCCTCCGTTTGTTTTTAGTGGGGAAGGTTTATTTGGGAATGTTCGGAGTTATTTAGGGGGGAAATGACAATTGGGATTTTTTAAACTTATTTTTCAAAATAAAACATTTCTTTTTAATTCAAAAATAATTTGTAAAATATATTTTTGAAAGAAATGTTTTGTCACATTAAAAATGTGAAGTTTAGAGAAAAATATAATCCTTTGATCATTTGTCAAGTAGTAGATTTGTTTGTCCATACCTTGAGTGATTTACATCGAGATGGAAATCTATGACTTTGTTGAAGCATACTTGAGACATCGAGAGGTGTTGATGTAAGTATGCATTGATGATTTTTGTTTACAAGTAGCTTGCACATTTTACGTTATGCATTACAAGTTACATGTTTGTCATTATTAAAACCGAAGAAACCGTTTAACTTAAATATCGTAATATTTGCACTAACAAAAGTAACAACTTTTATGGAAACACTTTTTATAAAACTTACAAAATAAGCTAGGAATAAGCAAAACATATCAGCAGTACTAACTTTTGAGTTAGTACTGCTATACTTAAAAATTAAAACAACTAAAGCTTTTCAAACTGATTAAGCACTTCAAAAAGCTCTAAAACTGAACTAAACTAAGAACTAATCTTAATAAGCACTAAGAAATCACTAAAAAGCCAGAAGCAATAAGCAAAAGGTTCAAAATCTAAATAAGCAATAAACCTAAAACTTTTAACCAAACAGCCTAAAGGGGACTATTTAAGCTACTATAAGAGCTATTAAATCAATAAGGTATACCCTAAAAACTCAAAACAGATAAAAAAAACATAGACAAATGAGCTCACAAAATCAATATCAGACAATTTGAACTTAATTTGATGCTTAAAAATAAGCTGGGAAAACAGACACTCAGACAATATTTATTGGATTATTAAAACTTGCAGGCCTGATCACTGCTTTTTGACACAAAAATTAAGCTATTAAAAGCTTATGAACTAAGCTAAAAACTGCAAAACAGCTAAGATTACCTACTAATAAGCTCATAAAACAAATTCTAAACAATTTGAGCTTATAATTAGCTTAAAAATAAGCTGATATTGAAAGACAGTTGAGGATTATTTTTTTTGTTTTTCTTATTTTTCAAAAATATTTGCAGACTCAGAATTTAGACACAAAACTATTTAACACTTAACTAGAACATGAAAGTATGCATATTAGACTTGTTTAGACTCAAAATCTACAACTAAAAAGACCGTTTTATGGATTTTGCAAGATAAGCTGATGTAAACAATTAAAAACTATACAATTTAGAAAACCCAACTAAAAGCTATGAAACTTAGTAAAACTACTTAAGACACTTTCTAAACTATTATAAGGAGTGAATTAAAGCTTATTGAAATTAGATTAATGACCAAAACAAATGAACTCAGACTTTGACTTTTGCTAAAACCTAAAACCAAACACTCCTTTAAATATCCAAATAGCTTTTAAAAACTGACTTTACTCTAAAACAAGAAAAAGCTTTTAACAAACACTTATTAATAAGATATTTAAGTTTATAAAAAGCAGATTTGAGCTAATAATAAGCACTTATCATTAAGCTATAAGAAAAAGGCATATTTTTGTATTTCTATGAATTTTGATGAAAAACTTAAGCTAATGAGATTAAAACTACAAGTAAGCAAATAAAAACAATAAAAGACAATAATGAGTAGTTTAGAACAAGTAATAAGCAAATAAGAACAAGTAAGAAGCAATAAGCAATTTTAAGCTAAAAAGTAAGAAAAATAGAACTCACTTGGTCCTTTTCTCAAACAAGGACTGAATATGCTCCAAGAGCTGATCTACAAGCTCCAGCTTATCTAATGATAAGCTGGTAAAATCCCATAAGCCCTTCCATGACTGGCTTATCATCCATTAACACCTTATTTCACCTTAAAAACAGATTATTAAATCACAAGCTTAAACAAACTCAAACCAACTATTGAGAAGCTGGACTGAGCTTATGTAAAAGTAGTAAGAGCTTATTAAAGAGCATATTAACCAAAGATAAATAACATTTTAAAGAGCTTAAAAGTAAATGGACATTTATTTAAAACAAACTAAATTTTATTAAAAACTTAAAAGAGTTACAAAGCTTTGAAGGAAATACAATGATTGAAAGCAGTAAAAGAAATACAATAAGCTAAAATAAGCTAAAAACAAGACTTAAGCTAATAAAACTACACTAAAAATTGGACTATCTTGTGTATGTGAAGAGGTTTTGTATTTATAGCCTGATCAGGATCCTTTTAGGGCTTCTAAGGAGCTTCTCATCATCAATCTCGGCCCTTGATCCATTTCCAATCATCAATCACCCTTGGATTGAGTGCCAACCCACCTCGACCAATCGTATGATTGAGAATTGCCAAGGTGGACTGATATGATGTCATTTCTCTACTTTGTCAGCCTTTTAGAAGGGTGATTTGTCCTTGGGTGAGGTTAATTGGGTGTGTGTGAGAACTGGTAAAAGGGTAGAAGATGAATGAACAGTAAAAACTGTTATTCGGGCTTCTTTTTCTTTTGACTTGTTGACCGGGTTGGGTAAAAGTTGAGGGTTGGTCGGGTTTTATTGGTTTTGGGCTTGGTTTTGGTTTATAAGTAGTTTTCGGATTTAAAACTAGTTAGTGTTAGGACTAACTTTGAAATGGTTATGGACTAATGGTGAAATGTTTTAGGACTTAGGGTGAAAATGTTTTATCATTACGGTAAAGGTTTGGTGTTTTTTTAGGATTGACTTAATCCATAATGTAGAAATAATTCTCGGCTCTGGCTTTTCAGACTCTTTCTAATATCGTGCTCGATTTTGTCCGTTTCATCTTTCTTTTTGTCCTTTTCTCATATCCGTTACCTGCACATACACAAACACAAAAACAAGCATATATTTGGCATTTATGGTCAGTTTTTGGTCTTTTGAGTCCGTTTTTTATAAAGAAAATGTATGTGACTTCGCACATACCATATATTGATGCACCAATTATTGAAGATTGGGTATCTGATGATGAGGATCAGGTTGAGCCTACACCTAAAGTTGAAAGAAAAACAGTCAGGCCTAGTGTTGAAAAGACAAATTTTGCTAAACCTAATTCACAGTAACAAAATGCTAGGAGAACTATTGAGCAACCTAGGATACATACTAACAGGCCTAGAGGGAAACAAAGGAATTGGAATAATATGATGTCTCATAGGTTAGGAAGTAACTTTAAGATGTTTAACAAAGCTTGTTATGTTTGTGGTAGTTTTGAACATTTGCATGATAATTGTTATTACTATCAAAAACCTGTGTGGAACTATGCTCAGAGGGTGAATCACCAAAGTTTTACTAAAAAATCTCACCCCTTTGCAAAAAGAAACATAGTTCCAAGAGCAGTACAAATGAGGTCTGGTTTAGTATCAGTTAATACTGCCAAGCACAATATTTCTAAACCAGCAGTATTGATTAATACTGCTAGATCAGTTAGTGCTGCTTCCACAAAAGAATAGTGAATGGTGCTAAGTCAATATCACAGTTTCAAAAAGAGCACATTCAACTTAAAAGAAGCCCATTCAAAGGAATACAATTGTTAATGTTGCTAAGACAAAAGCAGTGGTTAATACTGCTATACCAAAAGCAGTGATTGATATTGTTTGGGGTGATCATTTTTATGTTGTTAAGGCCTCAACTTGCTGGGTCTGAAAACTAAAAGTTAAAGTTTTAGATCATGTTTCCAGACACAGCAGTGCGTCAATAATTTTAAAGAAATTTGATTGCGTTGATGCACGAGGCAGATATAAGTCAGTAATGGCTTGGGTCCTCAAGAGAAACTGATTTTCTTACTTTATGTGTAGGGCAATCCACAGGTGGAGTTACAGGATCAAGGAGTTGTTGACAGTGGATGCTCAAGGCACATGACAGGAAACATGTCTTATCTCATAGATTTTGAAGCAATTGATGGAGGATATGTTGCCTTTGGGAGTAATCCCACAGGAGGGAAAATCACAGGAAAAGGTACAATCAAAACTGGTAAATTAGATTTTGATAATGTGTACTTTGTAAAAGAACTTAAGTTTAATCTCTTTAGTGTCTCACAAATGTGTGACAAAAGAATGGTGTTCTTTTTACTGACACTGAATGTTTTGTCTTGTCTCCTGACTTTAAGTTAACTGATGAAAGTCATGTTTTGCTTAAGGTTCCTAGAAAAGAAAATATATACAGTGTTGATTTAAAGAACATGGATCCCAAAGGAGGTTTGAATTGTCTCTTTGCAAAGGCTACATCTGATGAATCTAAGCTCTGGCATAGAAGGCTTGGACACTTAAATTTCAAAACAATGAATAAATTGGTTAAGGGAAACCTTGTTAGAGGTTTACCTTCTAAAGTTTTTGAAAACAATGAAACCTGTGTTGTTTGTCAGAAGGGAAAGCAACACAGAGCTTCTTGTAAGACCAAGGCAGTGAACTCAATAAATCAGCCTTTACATATGTTGCACATGGATTTATTTGGACCAACATTTGTGAAAAGTTTAATGAAAAGATGTATTGCCTAGTTGTCACAGATGATTTTAGCAGGTTTACTTGGGTTTTCTTTTTAGCAACTAAGGATGAAACCAGTGGCATTTTTAAGACTTTCATAACTAGGATAGAAAACCTAGTTTATCATAAGGTTAAGGTGATAAGATGTGACAATGGAACTGAATTCAAGAATAGGGATATGAATCAGTTTTGTGAGATGAAGGGTATTATGAGACAATATAGTGTAGCTAGGACTCCTCAACAGAATGGTGTTGCTGAGAGGGGAAATAGGACACTAATTGAGGCTGCTAGAACAATGTTAGCTGATTCTAAGTTACCTACTACCTTTTGGGCAGAAGCAGTTAATACTGCTTGCTATGTGCAAAATAGAAGTTTAGTAGTTAAGCGTCATAACAAGACCCCTTATGAACTTTTACATGGTAGAACACCAATGTTAAGCTTTTTAAGACCATTTGGGTGTCCTGTTACTATCCTCAATACCATAGATCACTTAGGCAAGTTTGATGGAAAGGCTGATGAAGGTTTCTTTGTTGGATACTCACTGAATAGCAAAGCTTTTAGAGTGTTCAATAGTAGAACCAGGAAAGTGGAAGAGAACTTGCACATTAAGTTTAGTGAGAGTACACCTAATGTTGAAGGTAGCGGACCAGACTGGCTGTTTGATATTGATGCCTTAACCAAAACAATGAATTATGAGCCAGTTGCTGCAGGTACACAATCTAATGAGTTTGCAGGTACAAAAGCTAATATTGATGTAGGTACACAAGTTAGAAAGGAGATAGAATCTGCACAAAAGTACATTTTGTTACCTATATGGACTGCTGATCCACTTATCTCAAACCAAGATCCAAAGAGCTCAAAAGAAGATGATCAAAATAAAGATCCAAATGATGATAAAAAAAGATGGTGTTAAATCTTCAAGTGAGGAAGTAAAGCAGAATGATGAATATCCAAGAAAACAAACTGAGGAACAAGTGCAGGATGATAATGTTAGCAGTTCTAATGATGTTGTGGAAAACTAGAAGGGGGGTTGAATAGTTTTACCGTTTAAAATTAATTTGCTTTGTTACTTATCGTGATTTCAAAGTCAAGTAAACAATCAAGCACACAAACAAGAGATATAAGTAAATAAGTAAAGAGAGGAAAGATCAAACCACACAACACAGTCGTTTATAGTGGTTCGGCTACAAGGACTCTCTTCCTTGCCCTACTCCACTCCTCGAGCCTCTAACTCGAGAGTTTATCTTCACTAAGAAACAAGCTCCCTTCTAGGCGGAGAAAACTTTTACACGTCGCTTAATCTTTTTCTGGTACTAAGCTAAACACCGAGTTCTTTACAAGGGTACAACCACTCCCGTTGGTTCTTTCACAAGGGTACAACTACTCCCGTTTGGTTCTTTACAAGGGTATAACCACTCCCGTTCACTCTATGTGTTTTGAGGACTAAAACACTAACCGGACTCTACTGTATGAATGATACTAACTTTTATGTGTGACTAATACAAGAACATACAGACTCTATGTTAGAAGGAAGATAACAGACTGTTACTCCTTATATGTTGAGATCTTCTTTGCTACAAAAGGAAAGATCTATAAAATGTTAGTAAGCTAAGGGTTAGTGATATGCAAATGAATGAGTATGTATTTTAAGCTGTATGAGTGATGAAATGGCCAAATGATCAGCTTGCTATTTATAGGCAAAGCTGATCAACAGGCGGCGGATCAGGCGGATCCCCAAAATTGGATCCGTCCGTGTACCACTTTGGATCCGCCGTGTCAGGCCAGCTAAGAGATCTTCAAATCTTTCCAAATCTTGCCATATCTTTCCATATCTTCAAATGTCAACTCTTTGGCTTGAAGATCTAAACAAAATATCACAAAATCTTACCAAGATTGTGTACATGATGCATGCCATGATGTCATCATAATATTTAACTAATAAAGTTTCCATTTTAAGAAATAAACATGTAAACTTGTATATGTTATTCCTAGTGAACTTTGTAATGTAAAATGTGTTTGTAAAATGCTTATCACTATAAATGTAAAAGACTTAATCTTATTTATGCTTTGCTTAAAGATAAACTTTGTAATTGTCATTAACAAAACTAAGCAAAGATCGTAAAATATAAATAACGTTTTTAGGACGATATTTGTATTAACAATCTCCCCCTTTTTGTTGATGACAAAACATAAAGTGTATTTTTAAGTAGAGAGCTTAAATAAGGGATGAGTCTTTTAAAAATATAGATTAAGTTAGTTTATGCAAGTTTTAAAATTTATTTTAAGCTAAAATGTATGTACTGTGATGTTTCACAGTTGATGCAAACTTAATCCTATCTCCCCCCTTTTGTCGAAACAAAAAGAAGATATGCGTAGCGGAATGCGATTTTGAGAACTTTAAAGCTCCCCCTTGATTTATACTCCCCCTAAATGGAGTAACAAGGATATGATGTATGAACCTACAAAATAAATTGTTAGAATATGTTATGCTCCTCTTTGATGTATACTCCCCATTGCTAGAGTACCAACGTATACATTTCAAGAGTATGATATGATGAATGCTCCTACAAAACAAATGGTTAGACTATGATATGCTCCCCCTTGATGTATACTCCTCATTGCTAGAGTACCAACGTATACGTTTCAAGGATGAGAAATGCTAAAAATGATGAGTTAGTATATGATATACTCCCCCTCGATCTATACTCCCCGTTGCTAGGGTACCAACATATATGAATCAAGGTTGAGAAAAGCTATAAAAGAAAAGTTAGTTACTTCAATCAAGAAGCAATATGCATATGCAATAGTCAACCAAGAAAGGTCAACCCATTTGACTTCTAGAAAGTCAAAATTAAGTGTCTGATCAAATTTTTGTACCTAATGTACAATTTGATCAATGCAATATGTGGAGTTAAAACAACCACACAATGATGTTAGTATTCTAAAATGAAATAATATGCTTAATGTTGATCACCCACAAGCATAAACACATAACAATCATCCATTGAAAATATGTGACAAAAGTCACAAAAATGATGTTACATTACAACAATAAAAATAAATCCTAAAAAAGTCAAATACTACAACATCATCCTAAAAAGTTCTTATAAAAGGAAACTAACAAAGCTTCTATTGAGGAGGATGAGAGATTGCATTGAGACGCTCGAGAACATGGTTCAAGATGAACCTCATCTCATTTTGGAGCTCATGGACCAAAATGTTGGTCCTTTGGGCCAAGTGAGCCGTTCTCTCACAATGTGAACAATCATGACTCGAAAAACCAGGAGGAAGAGTAGTCTCAAGGTTTGGTGGTGGTGGTGGTGGTTGGTTGTTGTTGTTGGATGGTTGTTGTTGTTGTTGGTTTGATGATGGTGGAGTGGGGATGGAGTTCATCAAGATGGTTTGGAGATCCATTGCTTCATCAAGGCGAGATCCAACCATATTAGAAAGAGAGTAGAGGCGGGTGAGTTCCTCACAAATCTCTTCTTGGGTTTGTGGTAGATTGATCAACATTGCCTCATCAATGGCAACTAGTGTGGATGTGGGTGATAAAGGTTGTGTTTGAGGTTGAGGTGGTGGTACATCATGGTATAAAGACCATGGATATCCGAGTAAACCGGATGAAAAAGCATGGGTTGTTGACCTTCAAAGGTCATGGGTGGAGGATTGGTTGACCTTGGTGGAAGGTCTTCCAAGTCATCAAGGTATGGGTGTGGTGATGAAGGTGGAGTCCTAAATAGCTCCATTGGTTGTAGTTTGGGTGATTTTGAGGGTGATGGTGATTTAACAGGTTGTGATGGAGTGGGTGGTGGAGTGGTAGCTATTGGAGTAATTGTTGGTGGTGGAGTATGTATGACTACATTTGGTGGTGTTGGAGTGGATAGTGTGAGGAAATTCTCACTTGCAATGGGTGATGAGATATTTAGAGGAGATGATTCCTCTGATGATGAGTTTGCTAAGTTGATGAAACAACATGGTTTAACACTAATGCGGGCTGTTCGTTTTGGAGGTCTAGAGGTGGAAGAGTTGTTTGACTTAGTCATGGTGAAGTAAGGTTGCTAAGATGTACATGAGAGAAAGTAGAGAAAATGGTGAGTGAGTGAGTTTAGTGATGATCCTAAGGTACTAATTTATAGGCAGAAGGTTTGTTGGTCTGTGTGTTTGGATTGGATGTAAATCCAATGGAGAATGTTGGTTCCTAATGATTTGGAACAAAAATTTAAGCTTGTCACATCTCAAGGTCAAACCATTGAAATGGAGTTGAGTGATATGAAGTTGATTTGCAGTAAATGCAAGAAGATAGTGGAAATTCTGATGACAAGATGTTTCCACGGATTTGACGGATCCCTAAAAAGGGTTCCTTGCTTGTATTAGAAAGGTAACTCACAGGAAAATTTTGAAAATTCAAATTTTGGTGGGAAATTGAGTTCCTAATGTTCTAAGAGTTTCCTAATGCATTCTAAGGAGTTTAATGATCAGTGAGCATAATCTAAAAAAAGCTACAACCTAAAATGTAAGTGTCGGGATGAGTCGGGAATTTTTGTAAAAATGACTGTTGTACCCACGGATCCAATCGACAACAAAGGCGGAGCCAAAGTTTGGGAGCCGCCGAATCCGTGGGTCCTGGACTGGCGGAGCCAATTGATACACTAGGCGGATCCAATTTTTGGGATCCGCCGGATCCGCCGTCCGAATGTGCTAAAACTAACAGAGAGCTATGCAAATTTCGCATTTTTTGACCAAAACCCGAAATTTCTCCTATAACGTATGTAATAGCTAATATATAGTACAGATATAATAAATATATATATTCTAAAACACGTTTGCACATAAATAAATCCAATCATAATATTCTACCATATAGGGAGTTAAGCCAAACTAGGGCTTAAACTCGGAAAATTGATAACACTAAGTGCTATCGACCTGCAAATCTCAGTTAGTTCATATACACATCAAGTACTACCACAGTAAGTTAAGAACCATACATGTTTAACACATAATTGTCAAATAATGTCTAGACCCAAACACTCCTCTCATTTGAACTTCTTACTTAACTTCTTGTACCCCTTGTGAAGTTTCATTATCCAACGCCCCAACTTCTTCATCATCCCCTTGGTTTGCTTGAACTCCGGTGATTCATTCGCAATTGGTGGAAGTTGATGTAAGTATTCCGGTGGAGGGATCCTAGAGTTTGGCAAGCCGTCATCGTCACTCATTGATGATGATGATGCTGAGGATGATGATGTTTGAGCACGAGGACGTTTGCCTTTGTCAACCGCTACCCTAAAATCGCTTAAGGGAACAAAGGTGTGTTGAATTTCATCATAATCGGGAACAAAACCTAAGGCATTTCTAGGAATGGGTGCAAAAGCTCTATAGAGACGAGTCAAGAGCATTCCATAAGGCATTGCCATGTTACCTTGAACCGGAATATCGGCCATTCGCTTGGTGATATAGAATGCAAGGTTGAAAGGTTGACGGGTGGACACACTATACATCATGTAACGTAGACAAGCATGGATGTGATCTCGATTTCCTACCGTGCTAATGTGTTGGGTATGCTTCTCGCACGAAAATGTGACAACATATTTGGGATTACATTAGTTATCTTATTAGACTCAAACACATGGACTGAAATCGTTATTTAGGCAAAGTTATGTGTATGTTAGCTATAAATACCCTCCTAGACTTCACTAGGAGGGTGAGGCTTGTGTGTGTTATTTTTCATCTTTCATTAATCTAATAAATATCAAGTTTCCATCTCTCTCTCTCTTCACTTTCTCTCTCTAACCTCAACCATGAAGATGATGTTCTTTCATCATCCAAGACCTCCCGATTCACAATATTTTAATCAAAACACGATCCAACAATTGGTATCAAGAGCCATGGTATTAGTTTTGGTTGATTTGTGTGAATTTTTTTCTTGTCAAAATCGTATTGATGCGTGAATCAGATCTGGTTTTGAAATATTGGTCAATATTTTATCAATATTTTTAGTGTATCTGGTCCATTTTTCAGTCCGCATACAACTTTATCATTTTTGTGTGTGACTGGTCAGAAACTGGGTCAGATGAATCAGTTCAAAACTGGGTCAGAAACTTATCATAGTCGAGCAACATAGTCGAGTTAGACTATTTGTTGTTTACTTGATTAGTCGAGTAACTTGACTTAGTCGAGTAACCTGACTTAGTCGAGTAACTTTGACTTAGTTGAGTAACTCTGACTAGTCGAGTAACTTGACTTAGTCGAGTAACTTGACTTAGTTGAGTAACTATGACTAGTCGAGTAACTCTGACTAGTCGAGTAACTCAGACTCGTCGAGTAACTTTGACTTAGTCGAGTAACTCTTACTTAGTTATGCTACTTCACTTGATCCAGAAACTTCATCTGATCGAGAAACTTATATAAATGCACAAAAAGAAAAGAAGATGAAGAAGACTAGACAGATGACCACAAACCAAATACCGAGACACTTATCGACTTTAAACTTACAACCATCATCAGTCACAGCCACATCAAATCCATTTACCACAATCAATCCTACTTCTCTACACAATCATGAAACCTCTCATTCAAGAATCAAACGAAAAATAAAAAACTACATGAGATCTCAGTCTCGTTTGTTATTTCTTCGAATCTCTCGAGAAATCAAGATCTTATAGATCTTTATGATACAAACGAAAACCCATCATCGATCTATTTAAAGACTGAGCTTCTTTGATTTTTTTTATACGAAAACTAAAAAGGATAGAATTATAACAATTTTTGTTATACTCTTCTCTTTTGTTCGATTATAAACGAAAAATCTCTCAAAATTAGACACCTACCTTTGAAGTGAAATGATCTTGAAATCGTCTCTATGGTGTTTGGATTTTCTTCTACAGATATGTTTTGTGGATTTGGTTGAATGAGTAATTAAATGGATGAGAGGCAGGTGGGTGAGAGCAGATACGGTTCAGTTGGGTGTGAATTTTTTAAGGGAGAAGGAGAGAGGCGGATTATAAGTGTGATTTGAGTTTGGTACTCTTGTGTTGACTGTATGATGGGTGAGAATAAGGATGAAGGGGGCGCTGGTTAGATTATGTAATTATGATTATGGTGTGTTTTAAATACACGAATGTTTGGGGTTTGAAGTTGGATTAGGTTAATGATCACTTGGGCCTCTTGTACTTGCCAATGATATTATACGGATTTTTGGGCTGTAATAGATTGGGCCGATATGTTTTATCACTTCTGATGGTCTGGACGACTATGTTGAATATGGATTGTTAGTTGGGTTATGATAAACTAAATTATTTATATATTATCATTATCGGATGAATATTTTTGAATGGTATTTTGGTTTCTACAAAATTTTCACGGGAATACGATTTTTGACAAGATCGGGTTAAAACCATTGTCATAGTTCTCTTAAACCGTCAAATGGCTAGTGTTGGGTATTGAACCACAAGATGTGACTACGAGGATAATTCTTTATTATTTATTTGAGGTCAAAGTGGGATATCACGGGTGCGTGTACTTAGTATCTTAAAGATATCGGGGTTGGTTGGATGCATGATTATTCGAGATTCTTGTTCGAGCTTATAACCTGAAGTCAGACTTGTTCGAGATATCAGGGTTATTCAAAATGATTAAGACTTGAGTTATCTAGTTATTCCTGATGTAAGGAGTTACGTTTTTGTGCTCACAGAGTATAGCTATCACTTTAAAGGAGTTACGTTGTAGTGCTCAAGTGTCACACAAAGATGTGGATTATTCAAGATGAGTTCATATACAGTAAAGGATGGTTGGATGGGTATATGAAACGACCTATGCTTAAAGGAGTTACGTTGTAGTGCTCAGTATAGGTTCTTAGTCAGACAATAGTGCAAGTTTAAGTCACAAGTTCGGGTTATTTTACATCAGTCTCAAGTTCGTAATATTGGGTTTTTCTCCATCAGTGGTCACTACAAAAAGCCGTCAGAATGATAATGGGGTCGGTAAAGAGTTAGATGAGAAGAGTATTAAAGAGAAGAGATTTTATCAGCAGTTGATTCTCACGGGCTATTTTTGGTACTTCACACATCTTCGACTAATTGGACATACAGGGTTTACGCTGCCTCCGTTTCCATCGTAACCATAGTGTATATGCTTCCGATTCCGCGAAGACATCGTGGGGGAAGAGAGAGTAGATGTACTTTGACTTTTCTTGCATTCTTTGCGAAAAGACTTTTTTTCCAGATGGATCTGCATTCAGGGGGAAGAAATGTGCACATCGGGGACGCATAACAGACTCACATGATCGAGCTTACAAGTTTAGTACTACCGGAGAGACGTCCGCAGAGATGATCAGTGATTCAGTTTGTGATTTTGGTGTAATCGTTTCAACTTTCGCAGGTTGTGATGTGCGAAGTAGCCTACTTATGTGAGAAGATCTTGCTGATTTCTTGCATGTTACCCCCGAACGGATTTTCCGTATTGAGCATAACCGTTACTGAGTACTAGTCAGATTTGATTAGTGTGGTTTACGATGTCATCTACAAATTCCGCTGCGTACTTTCAACCTTCAAAAGATAGAAGACATTTTAACTACATCAAAGTTTCGAATCTGCTGAAGACGGTTGTCAGTTTGGGGGGAAGCTGATTCAGAAACTTCTCCAATAAGAAGTATATGAAGAAGCCTTTAAAGACATGCAGCATGAATTGGGGGGAAGTTAATCCAGTTCATGTATATTACATCATTTGACTACAAGTGAAGAAAAGTTCTCAAGCCGAGGTACAAGATGAAGACAAAGAGCGTCAACTGTCGTCAACCTTAGCACTTGAAGAGCTTATGAAGACCTTTCTTTATTTGTATTTGTACTTGTAGGAAATGATGTAAGTAATCTCATATGTTGCCACATTGGGGGAAGATTGTTGGGTATGCTTCTCGCACGAAAATGTGACAACATATTTGGGATTACATTAGTTATCTTATTAGACTCAAACACATGGACTGAAATCGTCATTTAGGCAAACTCATGTGTATGTTAGCTATAAATACCCTCCTAGACTTCACTAGGAGGGTGAGGCTTGTGTGTGTTATTTTTCATCTTTCATTAATCTAATAAATATCAAGTTTCCATCTCTCTCTCTCTTTACTTTCTCTCTCTAACCTCAACCATGAAGATGATGTTCTTTCATCATCCAAGACCTCCCGATTCACAATATTTTAATCAAAACACGATCCAACATAATGACGTTGGCTCTCAAAACTTCTTCTAACTTCCTAAACTCGGGCTTGAGTTCATTTAGCTCCATAGCAAATGGATCTCTAGCCACTTGCTTACCTCGATGTACCCTAGTTGGGTTATTCCTAGGTAAGAAAAGATGTTCCCTAATGGTTTCTTTATCGGTCAAGGGAGTGGTATATGGTGCCGTTCTTTGAAGGTTTGATTCTAGAATAGTCAAAGACCATTTATCGGAGTAGACACATGTTCCATAATTTGGAACTCCTAAGACCTCACCAAATTGATCTAGGGGAATATTGAACAAAGTTCCATTGACACTAAAGTGAATGCTCAAAAGACCATTGTCACTTGAACTAAGACCTATGGTGGCATAGAACTCAAGAATGAACCTAGGTACTATAGGCTCATCAATATCTAGGAGACTATCAAAATGAATTGCGGCTAATTGCTCGCGGAGATTGGTGTCTTCATAGAATGAGGGGTCTACTACCTTACCCTCATGGACGTAATGTTTTTCTAGTGCCTTAAAGATGTTGACTTGGGCTTCGGTTAGACCCTTGGTTTTGTGATGTTCGGGAAGGTAATCGAGAGACTTTTTGTGATCATAATTGGTTGCAGGAGGCATAGTTATCCTAGACACGAAAAATATATAGTTTAGTTAAAATTATCAAAAGTATATATATATATATATTATATATATATATATATATATATATATATATATATATATATATATATATATATATATATATATATGTCTAGTGTGTGCCTACATGGGGACAATGTGGAGGTGCGGTTATCTCGACTCATTTTAAAGCATGAAAATTATGTTTATGCAAGTTTTATGATGTCACAACTCGTAATTTCAGGTCATTTTCCAAACCTCGACAATTTACTATTCATGAGTTACTATTCATCAATCACTATTCACCGATCACTATTCATCATTTCACTATTCATCATTTTTGAAATCAGTTTGAGACTTTGAGAAGTCGTCAAAATTTTTACTATTCATGTGACACTATTCATTCCCGGAGGGAAATTACTATTCATGGGCATCATTCATCATGTTGTAAACCAGGTTTACGGGTATTCAAATGCGTGTAACCAGTTAGGTTTAGCTGCGTATCCATGCATCAACAGTAAAGGCATATCATACAGACTAGAGTAGTCTGTATATCATCAGTAACATCATTATCATTTCAGTTCATGCACGGTTTGTGTGATTTTCATTAACGTATGCTTAATTGTTTAATTAACGTTACCACTCAGTCATTTCTACCAACATTATACCCAATACTCCCGACAGTGATCCTAATACATTTTTCAAGCTAATTATAATGATATAGAGATTATATTATTACTTTACCCGGTGTTTTTAAACCAATCGCTATATTTTTCGTTTGACGCTTATAACTCCGTCGGTTAACGAAAATTCAATCCGATAATCATTCTAACACCCGATTCTTGCAAGGAACATGATTTTACAATTTTTACAACTTCGTCGTATCTCATTTCACCTCGTCATGAGTTATTTCTAGTTAACTCGGTACCCGATAACACTCAATGTATTCACTAAACTAGCTAATATCTAAGTAAATGGAGACAATTGCATTAATAAACATCACATCCTCTTCTTTTAACCCATGTGTGCCGCCCCCCCCCCCCCCCTCATCTCCTTAATTCTCTATACTACTTGATTACTAGTACACAAGCATTAATTGAATTTCCTTGATTTAATTTCACTTCCACTAGCACAAACACATAACACATAAAATTTAGCTAACAAGAAAGATCAAACCCTCTCTTTTCTCTCTACCCCATTCGTCCAAGCTCAAGAACACACCAAAAATTCATCAATTTTTCAAGAACAAATCATAAACATGCTCCATTTACCTTCCTAGTTATGAATTTGTGATCAAACCTCAAGTTTATTGCTCATTTCTTATCAAAACTCATCCAATCATCAAGTAAGTTTCAAGAACATGTTTTGATCATTTTTATACTTTCATTTGATATATGTATTCATGTATTTTCAAGTTATATTAATCATCCATGCAAGTTACTTATGTTTTACATACCACTTTTGAACATAAACTATCTTAATCACTAGATCTATAAGTTTCACTAATGATCTCATGAGATCCACCAAGGTTGGTGATGTTTAGGACCCCATGACACCTTAATAAGGTGTATGGTAGGATTTGCGAACTTGTGGAGTTGATTTGAGTTAGTATGATCAAGTTTAGAACCAAGAAAGTGAGTTTTTAACAATCTAAAATAGGTTCTGTCCAAAAACGTGTAAACTGGAAAACTCAGTAACTTTTGGCATATTTTGGCCTTCATATTTAGAAATTTCTTTCAAAAAAGAAACCGTGGCCGCAAGAATCACTAAAAACCGACTTATAACGAAGGAGATATGATTTTTCGAAGTTAGGCGACGAAAACTAATTTTCTGAAAATAAGCGTGCTGTTAGCCGAACTTTAAAGGACCAAACGAGGCGTTAGACATGATCTAGGAGAGCCGAGCTACTGAGATTATGTTAGCTCATGTTGTGACGAATCCGTGGATATAAAGAACGTAGAAAACGAGCTTGTAACGGCCGAGTTATTCACGTTTAAAGCCGACGAACTTTAGTTTATTTTGACAGCCACTATTAGAAAGTGTTTTAAATATTAAAACTAGTGTTTTTGCGAAACATAACGTTGTTAGCCGATTTTCTAATTGATCGAGGCGTGTACAACCGGAAGTTAAAGGAAACGACATTTATACATGGTTACAAGATTTTCAAAAACGTCGAGTTTGATCAACTAACACGTAACGTGCACTATTTCGCGACTAATTTCACGAAGCCGTTTTGGACATATTTTCACAAGTTATGAAAAGTGTTGTTTTACGACGAAAACATTATATTTGCTAATAGAACACCAAACAAGGATCGTGGAGTACCGTTTCAACGTGTTTACGCGAAAAGTAGTTTATAACTTAGCGAGACGTCAAAGGTGTATTTTTTCGTCGATAAAAGCTATTTTCAAAACTAACAAGTGGTATCGTTAACATACGTATTTGCATGTGTTGCGTTAATTCATTGCTTACATTAGATCATAATATCATAATAGGTCGCGGTTAGAGACCGAGCCTCATCTCATCACATCCATTGTTATCATTGTTGCTATCATAGCAGGTGAGTTTTCATAGCCCCGTTTTAAATTGTTTATTGATTTCTAAACTCTCGGGGAGAATACATTGCACTATTTTTATATGCGGACCAAAGTATACAAACTCATTTACATTGCTTAAGTTACATCATTGCCAATTTAAAGTCCCCTTTTATTTATCATGGACCGTTAATTGTGAGCAAGCGAAGGTGAGTGGATAGATCTATTGAGGGTGACGCCTCCGTTTGGGTTGGTAGCACCAACTGGTCAAACGAACGCATTTCATTTCATACATTCAGAGTGTTTGGCAAAGCACTCCCTTTTGGGGCATTTATATCAGTCTAGCTTCGGGGTCATGAGCTTAAGAGCTAATGTAATATTTTTATGTGACATTTTGTCATACAATTTATACTTGTGGTTTCCGTAGAAGCATTTCATTTACATAAACCTATGAACTCACCAACATTTTTGTTGACCATTTTTAGCAATATATTTTCAGGTAATTAAGGTATCGCATGTTGGCTTGCATATGGACATATCATGGAGTCGCGGAGTCGACGCGTCTCACTTTACATTTTTATGCACTTATCCATCGTTTGAATTGTATGAACTCGTTTTATGAAAACTTGTTTCACCTTTTGGGACCTAGCTTTATAACTCTGAATGTTTTTAAATAATCAAACGATGTATTTTCTAAACGACACTTTAGGTCGTTCAATATAACTGCAACTTTGGTGCTATGACCAGTCGTGCCCCTGAATGACTTATTTCGCTGCAAGTCACGAAATTTGGGGGTGTGACATATGATAAAACAAGAGATAACCCAAACGCTCCTACTTTAATGTAGCTACGATTGAATGTACCCGAAAATACATATTAATTATGTATTCCCTTTAGCATTCAAGAGACATTATGCAAGTGATGCTCAAAACATAACGTTTTTGTATTTGTATGAACAATGTCCAAAAACCATTTTTCCTAGTCGTGAGAAGATTTTAGGAAAAATTTCTCATGGGTTTTTGATGAATAATGACAATGTACTACAAGATGCAATTCCTAACTATGAAAAACATGATTTGTTATGCTATTTAGTAAATATGCTCCATGATTTTTCAAGAATTATGCATAACCCCAAGTTTTGGTTTTGTGCATGAAATAGAAATCCTAGACGCAGATCAGGAATGCAAACATGTTAAGAATACTTACAGTGATGATTTGAGCACAATTTGGTTGAGAAAGATGGCCTAATTTGTGAGTTTGGTGAATTATGGGTCGTATTTCCAGTGGGTGATATGTAGAGAATGATGAATAGTACAGGAGTTTATTTAATATAAAAACCTGGTCATCATGTGACGGATCCGGCGGATCCCAAACAAGGGTTCCGCCCTTGTTGTCGTTTGGATCCGCAGGATCAGAACACAAGGTTTGGCTTTTGCCGTGTTTTGGTTAATCTAAGGTTTGAGCTAACGTTTAATCTACTCACTAGGTTCCATTAATCCTAAACCAAGTCTAAGATAATTGAAAGGTTCTCTCTTGAGAGGTTTTGTGAGGATGTCGGCAATGTTGTCCTCTGAGGAAACTTTCTCAATTGAGATGTTTCCCTTCTGAACATTGTCACGAAGGAAGTGATGACGTATCTCTATGTGTTTGGTTCTAGCGTGTTGGACTGGGTTTTTGCTAAGATCGATAGCTCCTTTGTTGTCACAAAGAATGGGGATGTCGTTGAGTACAATTCCATAGTCGACGAGAGCTTGTTTCATCCACAGTGCTTGTTGGCAAGCTTTTCCTGCTGAAACGTACTCGGCTTCAGTTGTTGATATGGCGAGGGCTGTTTGTTTCTTAGCAAACCATGCGGTGAGACAATGTCCTACAAAAGTACAAATGCCGCTAGTACTTTTCCTATCAACATAGTCACTGGCATGGTCTGAGTCAGCATACACTATGGTTTCTACACCTGTCCCTTTGGGATACCATAATCCTAAATGTGTAGTGCCTTTTATGTACCTAAATATCCGTTTAACGGCTTCAAGATGGGATGTTTTGGGATCTTCTTGAAAGCGTGCACATAGACAAACACTAAACATGATGTCCGGTCTATTAGCCGTTAGGTAGAGTAAACTACCAATCATCCCTCTATATTTAGTGTTATCTACGGATTCACTTTCGTCATCCTTGGTTAGTTTGGTTTCGGAAGACATTAGTGTTTTCATGGGTTTCGAATCTTCAAGACCAAACTTCTTAAGCATATCCTTGATATACTTAGATTGGTTGAAGAATATCCCATCTTCTAATTGTTTTATTTGGAGACCTAAGAAAAAGTTTAGTTCCCCCATCATACTCATTTCAAACTCGTCATGCATGATTTTTGAGAAATCGTCGCATAACTCTTGACAAGTTGAGCCGAATATAATGTCATCCACATATATCTGGACGATGATAATATGTGATCCCTTTTTCTTGGTAAAGAGAGTGTTGTCTACTAGGCCCATGGTGTACTTATGGTCAACTAGAAAGGTCTTAAGTCGATCATACCAGGCTTTTGGTGCTTGCTTAAGTCCGTATAATGCTTTCTTAAGTTTGTAGACATGATTAGGTTTTTCAAAATCGGCAAAGCCGGGAGGTTGTGCTACATATACTTCTTCATTTATGAAACCATTTAGAAATGCACTTTTTACATCCATTTGAAATAGTTTAAAGTCATATGCACATGCATATGCAAGTAATATCCTAATAGACTCAAGTCTGGCTACGGGTGCAAAAGTCTCATCATAATCTATGCCCTCTTGTTGATTATAGCCTTGTGCTACTAACCTAGCTTTGTTTCTAGACACAATGCCATTTTCATCCATTTTATTTCTAAAAACCCATTTTGTACCTATTATGGTTTGATTTTTAGGTTGTGGAACTAATGTCCAAACGTCATTCCTAACAAATTGATTTAATTCTTCTTGCATCGCAATGACCCAAGATTCATCTTTTATGGCTTCATTAACATTTTTAGGTTCTATTGTTGAAACAAAACAAAAGAAATTACTTTCATTTTGAGCTTTAGACCTTAATGTTCTTTCATTGATTTTTCCTATGACGTTTTCTAATGGATGACTTTTGGTTTCTTTGATATTAACTATCTCTCCTTTTACTGGTTCATCTTCTTTCTCATTTTCAACATTTTCCTGATTTTTAACCATTTGGTTTTCAACTAAGTCATCATCTACCAAAGGTGATGTCTTAGAGGGAGGTGGACTTTCATCGAATGTTACATTCAATGATTCCTCGACTCTTGAGGTTTCTTTGTTCAAAACTATGTATGCTTTACTAGTTTGAGGGGTTCGTGGAGCCGAGAAATTATGAGTTATGCCATTGGCATCACAAAAAGCTCCGAATTGGAATTCGTTGTCGAATTCACGACCATGGTCAGTTCTAATTGATACTATGTTACTTCCTATTTGATTTTGAATTTTCTTACTTAAGATTTCAAATTTATCAAATGCTTCGTTTTTAGTTTTTAGAAACTTAGTCCATGTATACCTAGAGTAATCATCTACTATTACCAAAGTATAGAAGTTTCCCCCGTAACTTTGTATAGCGGATGGACCAAACAAATCCATATGTAATAATTCTAGACACCTAGATGTAGAAACCATGTTTTTAGCCTTATGGCTATTATGAACTTGTTTTCCTATTTTGCAAGCATCACAAAAGTGTTGGTCATATTTCAACTTGGGCAGGTTCCTAACGAGTTCCTTAGATGATAAGGATTGAATTAACCTCATATTGGCGTGACCTAAGTGTCGATGCCATAGAGTTGAGTTTTCGTCCAAGGAGGTAAGATAAAGCTTGTCTTTAGGTGTTTTGTCGAGTTTCATAACATAAACATTATTCTTCAAAACACCTTTTCCTACAGTTATGCCATCCTTAAGTATTTTACTTCCATTTTCACTGAAAAGGACGTTATACTTTTTGCGGCATAATTGACTAATACTAAGCAAGTTAAATCCTAAGTTATCTACACGAGCAACATCATCAATAGTGAGAGAGTCATGAGAAATCGTACCTTTTCTGATGATTTTACTTTTAAGCTTGCTACCGAAAGTGACATTACCTCCGTCATACACTTGGTAGTCTGAGAAGAGGCTTTTGTTTCCCGTCATGTGCCTTGAGCACCCACTATCTTTGATCCATTCATCAGGTTCTAGTTCAACTTTTAGGCACACCTAAGTTCAAGAAAAACTCAAGCGTTTGGTCCCCAATATCTCATGGGTCCGTTTGGGTTAAACATAACATTATCATGATTCATGTATGGAAATGGTGGACAGATGTTCCATGGCATGAAGTTGGGACCTTGAACGTTTCTAGACATGTTTTGGTTCCAATTTCTTTGATGATGATGTTGCGAGTTAAAGTTACTCTTTGGAAAATGGTGTTTTGGAAAACTAGTTTTGGGTGCCTGTTGAACCGTTTTACTTCTATACTCATTTCTAACTTGACCTTTTCCTATAGACACTGATGGTTTTTGTTTATTATCAGTTGTACTAGTACTAGGTTTTCTAGTGACTCTAACGAATTCAGTACGGTCAGTTTTTAGAACCTTCTGTTCACAACCTGTACCGGCGGATCCTTTTGGCACAACTGGCGGATCCAAAACTTTGGATCCATCAGATCCGTCAGCTTCTGACTTAGTTGGAACAGTTTCTTTTTCTTTCACTGTTTGTTTCTTAAACTCACCTAAGCTTCCTAGTTTCATAAATCCTAGTCCGGTTTTATCATTAGGTAGTTTTTGTATCTTCATTATCTCATCTGCAAAACTTATGCTTTTATCAAACTTTCTAAACTTAGAATTTTGTTTGATGAGTTCTTCCTGTGTTGACTTAAGTGTTTCTAGTTCTAACTTAAGCTCCTGACATGACACACATGTTTCTTTAACACTTTTACCCTTTTCAATTCTTATCTCCTTTTCTTTTAACCAATGAACTTCGTTTTCTAAAAGTGTTGTTTTGGTTTTTAAGAATTTATTCTTGTTTATGATTTTAAGGGTAATTTCACACAGTTTGTTATATTCTATTTCTAAAGATTCATCATCTATAGAGGAGTATGATGAGTCAGAATGTACCTCTTCTGTGTCGTGAGCCATGAGAGCAATTTTGTCGTTCTTAGGCTCATCATCATCTCCTTCACTATCACTCCAAGCTCCACTGACAAAGGCTCTTTGAGACTTGTTCTTTGGAGGCTTTGGACATTCACCTATCAAGTGACTAGAGTCTCCACACCGATAACATTTTCTATCTATTTTTCTATCATCATGGTCTTTTCAAGAGGATTTCTTTTCTTCACAAGGTGGTCTAACGAATTTACCTCGTCTCTTGAAGGATTTCTTGAAATCTCTTACCGCCATGGCATATTCTTCATCTTCACTACTAGAACATGACTCTTCATCACTTGACTCTACTTTTGCTTTCAAGGCAATGGACTTCATTTTCTCCTTCTTGCCTTTGACTATTTCTGAGTCTTTTTCCATCACCATTTCGTGAACTTTGAGGTTTCCTATGAGCTCATCCAGTGTCATACTTGAAAGATCCTTAGATTCTTCAATAGCTGTCACCTTTGCTCTCCACTTCGGGTGGAGTGCTCTTAGAAATTTCCTGACAAAATTCTTACTAGAAAAAGATTCATCAAGTGCTTTAAGAGATGTAATGATAGTATTAAACCTAGAAAAAGCACTATCAATGGTCTCATCTTCAGAGATAACAAATTATTCATATTGTTGAACAAGAAGATCAATTTTGTTATCTTTGACTTGTGAGTTCCCTTGATGAGTGATGATTAGTGATTGCCAAATATCTTTAGCCGTTTTACACATGAAAACTCTTTCATATTCCTTTTTAGGTAAGGCATTGTAAAGCATCATTTTGGCTTCATTATTTTTGGCAATCAACCTCTTTTGTTCATCACTATGACGAATAAAAAAGTTACCTATATCCCGACCACCTGAAATATCACTACATTTGGGTTTGTAATCACCCTCTACAATAATATAACACAGATCTATGTCCTTTGACTTCACATACGTCTCAAAGCGATTTTTCCAATATATGAAACAATTTGGTTCAAATAGTGGTGGTCTTTGCATAGATTGCCCTTCTTTAAAGTTTTCAAAATCCATGATCGTTTCAAGTTTTTAAAATACAATATATTTTGAAAATCTTGAGTAACACCGCTCTGGTACCAATTGTGGAAAACTAGAAGGGGGGTTGAATAGTTTTACCGTTTAAAATTAATTTGCTTTGTTACTTATCGTGATTTCAAAGTCAAGTAAACAATCAAGCACACAAACAAGAGATATAAGTAAATAAGTAAAGAGAGGAAAGATCAAACCACACAACACAGTCATTTATAGTGGTTCGGCTACAAGGACTCTCTTCCTTGCCCTACTCCACTCCTCGAGCCTCTAACTCGAGAGTTTATCTTCACTAAGAAACAAGCTCCCTTCTAGGCGGAGAAAACCTTTACACGTCGCTTAATCTTTTTCCGGTACTAAGCTAAACACCGAGTTCTTTACAAGGGTACAACCACTCCCGTTGGTTCTTTCACAAGGGTACAACCACTCCCGTTTGGTTCTTTACAAGGGTACAACCACTCTCGTTCACTCTATGTGTTTTGAGGACTAAAACACTAACCGGACTCTACTGTATGAATGATACTAACTATGATGTGTGACTAATACAAGAACACACAGACTCTATGTTAGAAGGAAGATAACAGACTGTTACTCCTTATATGTTGAGATCTTCTTTGCTACAAAAGGAAAGATCTATAAAATGTTAGTAAGCTAAGGGTTAGTGATATGCAAATGAATGAGTATGTATTTTAAGCTGTATGAGTGATGAAATGGCCAAATGATCAGCTTGCTATTTATAGGCAAAGCTGATCAACAGGCGGCGGATCCCCAAAATTGGATCCGTCCGTGTACCACTTTGGATCCGCCGTGTCAGGCCAGCTAAGAGATCTTCAAATCTTTCCAAATCTTGCCATATCTTTCCATATCTTCAAATGTCAACTCTTTGGCTTGAAGATCTAAACAAAATATCACAAAATCTTACCAAGATTGTGTACATGATGCATGCCATGATGTCATCCTAATATTTAACTAATAAAGTTTCCATTTTAAGAAATAAACATGTAAACTTGTATATGTTATTCCTAGTGAACTTTGTAATGTAAAATGTGTTTGTAAAATGCTTATCACTATAAATGTAAAAGACTTAATCTTATTTATGCTTTGCTTAAAGATAAACTTTGTAATTGTCATTAACAAAACTAAGCAAAGATCGTAAAATATAAATAACGTTTTTAGGATGATATTTGTATTAACAGATGTTAATGCTGCTAATGATGGTAACAGCACTAACATCATTAACACTGATAAAATTGTTAATACCGCTGACAAAGAAGGCATTGTTGGTGCTGAAGATGAATATCCAGTTGATCCAAACATGCCTCCTTTGGAAAATATCTATGTTGATACTAATGATGAAGAAGTTGGTGCAGAGGCTGACATAAACAACATGGATGCTACTATCCCTGTCAGTCCTATTCTAAGTACCAGAATTCATAAGCATCATTCTTAAGAATAAATCATTGGAGATGTGAAGTCAGGTGTTCAAACAAGAAGAATGACAAAAGATTTGAAGGAACAAGGTTTCTTTGCTAGATCTCTTCATCAAAGAAACAGTCATAAAGACCTTCAAAACTGTTTGTTTGCTTGTTTTCTATCACAAGTAGAAACCAAGAATGCACATAAAGCATTACAGGATCCAAGCTGGGTGGAGGCTATGCAGGATGAGCTTCTACAATTCAAGCTACAAGAAGTTTAGACTCTAGTAGATTTACCAAATGGGAAGAGAGCTATTGGTACTAAATGGGTTTTCAGATGAAAAAGGATGAAAGAGGCATTGTGATAAGAAACAAGGCAAGATTGATAGCTCATGGATACACTCAAGAAAAAGGGATTGACTATGATGAAGTCTTTGCCCAAGTTGCAAGAATTAAAGCTATAAGGTTGGCTTATGCTTCATACAAAGATTTTGTGGTGTATCAGATGGATGTGAAAAGTGTTTTTCTTTATGGGACAATTGAAGAAGAAGTTTATGTCTCTCAACCACCTGGATTTGAAGATCTAGACTTTCCTGATAAGGTATAGAAGGTGGAAAAAACACTTTATGGTTTACATCAAGCTCCCAGAGCTTGGTATGACACATTGTCAACATACTGGTTAGACAATGGTTTTAGTAGAGGGAAGATTGACAAGACCTTGTTTATCAGAAGACACAAAGATGATATTCTGTTAGTTCAAGTTTATGTTGATGATATTATCTTTGGATCCACAAACAAGGTGTTATGCATTGAGTTTGAGACATTGATGCATGAAAGGTTTCAGATGAGTTCTATGGGAGAACTCACATTCTTCTTAGGGTTACAAGTCAAGCAAAAGGAGAATGGCATATTTATCAGTCAAGATAAGTATGTGGCTGAAATTTTGAAGAAGTTTGGGTTTACTGATGTGAAGCCTGCAAAGACAACAATGGAAACTTCCAAACCTTTGCTCAAGGATGAAGATGGTGAAGAAGTTGATGTACACTTATATAGATCAATGCTTGGTTCATTGATGTATCTTACAGCTTCAAGACCTGATATTATGTTTGTAGTGTGTGCCTGTGCAAGATACCAAGTTACACCAAAAGTTTCACATCTTAATGCTGTGAAAAAAAATTAGATACATGAAAGGTCAGCCTAAATTGGGCCTTTGGTATCCAAAAGATTCACCTTTTGATTTGGTAGCATACACTGATAGTGATTGTGCTGGAGCAAGCTTAGATAGGAAATCGACAACAGGAGGTTGTCAATTTCTAGGATGTAGGTTGATTTCATGGCAATGCAAGAAACAAACTGTGGTTGCTAATTCCACAACAGATGCTGAGTATGTGGCGGATTCAAGTTGTTGTGGACAAGTGCTCTAGATTCAGAATTAATTGCTGGATTATGGGTGCAATTTTATGCATACCAAAATATTTATTGATAATAGTAGTACTATGTGCATAATTAGAAATCCTGTTTATCACTAAAAAACAAAGCATATAGAGATAAGACACCATTTTATAAGAGATTGTTATGAAAAGAAGTTAATTCACATAGTTAAAATTCATACTGACAATAATGTTGCAGATTTGCTCACAAAAGCTTTTGATGTGGGTAGATTTCAATTTTTGATTGCTAGTATTGGAATGTTAAATCTTTAAAATCTCTTATCTCTTTATGTTTTTGTATAGTTTTTTAAGGATTAGTATTGTTATTTAAGTCAATAAACTGTTTATGCTGCTAAGTATACTTAGTGTTGCTAGTTATACTTAGAACTGTTGTGTTAATGTTGCTAGTTATACTTAAGACTGCTAAGTATAATTGATGATATGATTATTGTGCATTGTGTTATTGCTTGTGGTTTTGTGTTTTTGGACTAATCTTTTGCAGGATAAGCAAAAACAAATGTTGGAGTGTTGATAAATAAGTTGTTAGGGTGGAAGCTGAGTTACTGCTGCTAAGCCTAACTTAATGCTGCTAGGTTTCTGGTGCTAAGTTTGAGAATGCAGGGTACTGTTTTAGAACTTTGAACGATTAAGGGTTTATATCTTTCAATCATTCACACAAGTGTTTTTATCCGATCAAAACCTCTCTCAAACTAAACCCTAACTTGTTTTTATCGTTTAATTTCAAAACCCAGCAAAACCCTACACGATTTTTCAAAATTACACAATGTCGACTTTCTCTTTTGCTGACCAACACAACATGGTTGCATTTTTGCAAAAACCCAAAGAGTCTGAAGGGTTTACTGAAATCATTGATTTCTTAAATGCAAGTCATATTAGATTTGCATTAACAGTAAACCCTACTATATATATTTCCCACATTAAACAGTTTTGGTCTACTGCAAAGGTCAAAACTATTAATGGGGAAGAACAGATCCATGCCCTTGTAGATGGGCAGGAAATACTCATTACTGAGGCATCTGTTAAGAGAGTTCTTCACCTGGCAGATACTGAGGGAATCGAGTGTTTCTCAAACTCTATAATTTTTGAAAACCTTGCACTAATGGGGTATGTAAGGAAAAATGATTCTTTAAAATTTTCAAAAGGATCTTTCTCCCCTCAGTGGAAATTCTTGATTCATACCATCTTATAGTGTCTTAGTCCAAAGACAACTGGCTGGAATGAGTTTAGCAGCAATGTGGCTTCTACCATAGTCTGCTTGGCTACAAACCAAAAGTATAATTTTTCAAAAATAATTTTTGATGGTATGGTTAAGAACTTGGATAAATCTGCAAGCAAATTTTACTTATATCCAAGGTTTTTACAATTACTTATGGACAAACAATTTTCTAAACAATTTTCTACAATGAAAATTCATTCAAAAACTTATCTTCCACACTCTCATTCTAAAAAGATTTTTGGTAATATGAAGAGGGAAGGAAAAGACTTTTAAGGGGTTGTAACACCATTGTTTACAACAATGTTGGAACAAGCTCAAAATCAGGGTGAAGGTTCAGTAATCCCAACTGAGACCCATTACACACCCACTGTTTTACCATCCACATCTCAACCACAAAAGACCTATACCCGTAGGCTCACACTAAAAAAGGGCACTCAGCTTCCTCAGGCTAGTGCTATTATAGATGCATATGAGGCTACCAATAAGGAGTGGGAAGGTAGTTTGGAAAGGGCTGCTACTACTGCTACTGGCTTTGATGGAGAGCAGGACAGTAGTAACATAGCTAAGACCCAACCCAAGGCAACATCTAATGGGTCAAGTTCCCATGGAACTGACTCAGGTGATGGAAACCCCAGGCGCCAAGAAACCATGGGGGGCTCAGAAACTCAAACTAGGTTTGAGGTTGAGTCTAACATTTCCAATGATGCACCACTCAGGAGAGGTAACACACTCTGAAGTACTGAGGGTAGTATGCAACTAACCAATGAATTAATGGCTATGTGTACCACACTTCATAAAGATGTCTTTGATCTGAAGGAACTCACCACCACTCAGTAAAAAGAAATTTCTGCCTTGAAGAAGATCACTTCTTCTTAATAAATCACTATTACAAAGTTAAGAAAGAAGGTCAAGCAACTTGAAGGGCAAAGAAAGGCAAAAACTCACAAGTTGAAGAGGTTATTCAAAGTGGGTATAGCTGCTAGGGTACAGTCCTCTGACTCTGATGATGTTCTCAACATGGCTACAAATGAGGATGCTCCCAAACAGGGGGGGGGATAATGAGAGCATGGTTTCAGGGGAGGCTATGGTGGATGAGCAGATGGATGAGCAGGTTGTGTATGAGAGTGATGAATTTGTGGTAGCTGATCAACAAGGAAATGAAGTGGTTTTGGATGATGCTGCTAAGTCTGTTAAGACTACTGGGTTAGTTGTTAAGAAGGTGATTGAAGTGGCTAAGTTGATGGTTGATACGGCTGATGTTAATGCTGCTAATGTATCAGTTAGTGCTGCCAATTCTAAAATTACTGCTGCTGGGCAACAAGTTAGTACTGCTGTACCAGAAGTTAGTGTTGCTGCTCAAGAAACAACTGCTAGTGTTGCTGAAATAACTTTTATGGATGATGAAACCATTTTGGCTCAAGCTATGATAGATTTAAAGAAGTCAAAACCAACAGTCAAAGGGGTTATCATTAAAGAACCATCTTCAACAACAACAACAACAACCACCACAAAACAAACAACATGGCAAAGGCAAGGCTATTATGATTGAAGGGCCTGTGGTGAAATCTCTTTCAAAGTCAAAGCAGATGCTCTTAGATGAAGAAATTGCTATAAAGTAACAAGAAGAGTATGATGCTGAACATCAAAGAATCTTAGCAGAAAGAGCTCAAAAAGAAAAAGAAGCCAGTCTCAGTCTTATTCAACAATGGGATGAATGGGATGATATTCAAGCCAAGATTGAGGCAGATGGTTTATTAGCTCAGAAAATGTTGCAAGAAGAGCTATCAATGGAAGAAAAGGCTAAGTTACTTATGGAGCTCTTGGAAGAAAGAAGAAAACATTTTCTAAGAAAGAAAGCTGAAGCCAAAAGGAATAAACCACCCACCAAAGCTGAACAAAGGAAAGTAATGAGTACATATTTGAGAAACATGGATAGTTGGAAGCCTAGTCAGTTGAAGAATCTTAGTTTTGAGAAGATAAAATATCAGTTTGACAAGGTATTCAAAAGGGTAAATACATTCATTGCTATGGATACAAAGGTGGTGGATAGTTCATTAAAAAGAACTGGAACAGAGTTAGAGTCTGAGGTTGTTAAGAAACAAAAGGCAGATGTGCCAATAGCAGAGTAAGAGCAAGAGATTGAGCAAACAGAGCAAGACCAAGAAGAAAATGATGACCAAGACAGAGCTCAAAAGTTAGCATTGATTGTGATTGCTTCTGATCATGATGAAGAGGTAGTTGATGTTGTTCCCTTAAAGACAAAAGTTCCTATCATTGATTGGAAGTGTGGCTTTCATGGAAAAAGTTCTTGGTTTTATATAGTTAGAGTTGGAGGAAAGTCTCAAAGGTTCATTACCTTTAGTCAGATGCTGAGAAATTTTGATAGAGATGATGTGGAGACTTTATGGAAGCTGGTCAAGAACAAGTATGGATATTCAGTGCCAGAGGATATCTTGGATAGGGTTCTTTGGGGTGACTTGAAAGTTATGTTTGAACCTCATCATGAAGATAGAGTATGGCATGATCAATTTCATAATAGAGTTGTAAGTTAGAAGTTGTATCATTCATGTGGAGTTCATACATTGGCTATGAGTGGGGTTCAAGTACATATGCTTGTTGAAAAAGATTATCCTTTGAGTCATGCCATAGTTACTCAGATGCTGGATACATCTAAGGTTAGACTTCAAGTAGAAAGATGGGATGAGATGACTTATCAGCTCCTCAAGAAGATGGAGTATATACTTAATCCCAAAGAGAAGAAGAAGAAGTAAGATGTTTGAAAGTATCCTCCTGGTGATTGTTCAAGCTTTGATTGAAACTTGATGATTTTTGGAGAAAATATTAAGTTTAGGGGAGGATTGTTGGGATTTAAAGGCTTCAAGGTGTTAATGGTGCTCATGATATTAAGACTGCTCACATGATTAAGACTGCTCAGGTACTTAAATGAAAATACTCTAAGTATGTTTCTACTGCTGGTACAAAGATTAAGACTGCTAGTGTATATTACTACTGCTGGTAATGTTGCTGAACTTCAAAGAAATACACTAAGTATGTTAGTGCTGCTAGAAGAAAAGTTAGTGCTGCTAGTACTAACTTACTACTGCTGAAGTATTAATGCTGCCAGAGTTAAAGTTTAGTGCTGCTGGAGTATTGATTAGTGCTGCTAATGTATTAAGTCGGTTTATGTGTAAGATAAGTATAGTAATACCGTGTAACACATTTAGATAAATATAGAAAAGATTTATCTTGCATAGAAAGTTATTGTAAGCCGACTAGGACTCCTTAGTCTATAAAAGGAGGTCCTAGGGCATAGAGATTGATACGTATTCATTGAGTCATAGAGTTATAGCTTCAAGGTTGTAAAACCCTAATACTGTTGAGTATTTGTATTATAGTCAATAATATTAAAGTGTTTTGTTTGATATAATTGTGTTCTTTGTTTGCTGTTACAACTAATACAAAGTTCTTCTTAAGATCAAGTACAAGCTAAGGGATTCGATCAAGTACATAACTGGGATCAACAAGTGGTACCCTACGGGATGTTCTTAACTCATCTATATCATCACATCATGCACTTTCACCCATACCTTCAAGGTCCTCAATATTTACTTTTCAATCGAGTAATGGAGCCTCTGAATGAATCATACATATCATCCATTCTCATTTTCGAATCCACCACCAATTATGCACCCTTTGATGATCCAACAAACGATGACGTAAAATTTCATCCAAAGAGTGAAGCAATGAGAATTAGCTCAAGTCAATCATGGAAATTAAAGTTATTAGTAGTAAACCCTCTTTTTAGGATGACAACTTATTACTCTTCTATTAATCACTTAACTATGTTTAGTTAACTTAGTCTTTATTATATTTAACTTATCTTGCATGCTTATTTGCTTCCACTACCTTGCATGAGTATGATTTACATGTTCTTGGATGATAGCTTATTTTGTCCTATTGAATGCATGCTTATAGTTTAAATTTAGAAAATCACATGCGTATGTTTGATGCTAGTTGTAGCTAAACGTAGGAATCTATTGTGATTATTCTTTAGTGGATTGAGGCACTAGGATTTGCTGCAAATACTCCCCCTAAGAACACCATTTTTAGCTGCCAAAAAAACATGCAGAATAGGAAAATTCGTGATTACCATGTCACGGTACCATTAAATATACCACGGTACCATTAAATTTAATGGTACCATCGGGTATTTAACGGTGTCTTCCCCTGGTTTGACGAATTTCTACTATTTGCTTTAGCTTCCGCATTCCTCTCCTAAAATTCTAAAATATTTTGCAAACTCTCATGACCCTAATCCTAATATTCCTTTCATTCTATTACCCATAGGACACTTCCACTCACTTGAATTCAAATTTCACCATTCTTGCCTATTTAAGCATTCAACCATGCAAGCATTTCTTGCACTTCATCTTCAAACTCAAATAACCTATCCACCATGTCTTCTACTCAAGCTTCTACAACTCACATCTCTAAGAAACCTAGGAATACCATCAAACCACCACATGAAACCATCTTCATTGACCTCACCAAAGATGACTATGACATTGGTTCATCAACACCACCTTCCAAAAGCACTCCTAGCTTACCATCACCTCCAAATTAACCATCCAAGACACCATCAACTAGGAAACATCTTCATCATCCTCTTCCTTTAGCACTAGGCCATCATTCATGGATATCACCCTCACTCTCTCGCTAATAAATCCTTTGGATTATGTCATTCTTACACCATCACTTACTCCACCTCCTCCATCTCCTATCATGGGCCACCCTATCCAACTACATCCAGTTGATTTGCATAGTGCTAGTTTCCTATGTTGTCTTCACAACCGTAACCTCATTTTCTCTTTGAGAGATGAACTTCATTTCATGTTCTCCTATGTGGAGCAACTCTTGACACCACCCGCTCCGCTCACACCACCACCCGAACCAATCAATAGCCCAACCAACTAAACATCTTCATGTTTAGTTTTCAAGAATAAATGTCTAGGATCTCTTTTGGAATAAAAGCAAATCTTAGGGCCTCTCAAGTCACTAAAGATATCTATGTGCTTATTGTAGCTTATTTTTCTTGTAGTAATCATACTTTAAGTATGATCTTTGAATTTTAATGAATGAATGGGCATTAGTTTAATTTTCATGCTTGGTTGCTTTTATGGTTGATGATTTTTTGCTATTGTTATTGAAGCCACTTTTCGTTTATGGTTGGATGTTTGCTACTAGTTAGATATAGTATATTTGTTGTCTAACTCTTTTTTGTAGCAACAAACCATTGATCGATTCCTTGGTGCCCTCCAAACGAGGGGGGGCATACATCAAGGGGAGCCTTAGTTTCGTCAATTTCATCTCGACAACCTTTTTGTTTCGACAAAAGGGGGTGAAATGGGAATAAACTCAACTAAAAACTTGTCACTAAATTTTTTACATAAAATGAGTTTACATTTTGTCATCATCAAAAGGGGTAAATTGTTGATACAAATAATGTCTAAAAACGTTATTCGTATTTTTCGACATCTCACGTTTTGATAATAACAAAATGTAAAAACGTCTTACGTCAAAATTAACGTAAATAAGTTTTTAGTCGTAATATTCCATTTAGACGTAAATCACTCAAGGTATGAACAAACTAATCTACAATTTGACAAATGATCAAAGGATTAAATTTTGTTCTAAACTTCACACTTTTAATGTGCCAAAGCATTTTTTCAAAAATACATTTTACAAAATATTTTTGAATTAAAAAGAAATGTTTTATTTAGATAAATAAGTTTAAAAATCCCAACAGCTATTATATCCTCCCAAAACAGCTCCAAACATCCTCAAATAAACCTTCACCAAAACAAATAAAAGAGCGTTTTTATCCCCCCACGATACCACTAAAGGACCGACGGCACAATTAAATTTTGTGGTGTCGTCCAAACTTTAACGGTACCGTCCATCCTGTAATGACTAGTTTTTGTTTGCCTATAAATACTAGATTAGTTTACAGTTTTTACTCACCCATTTTCACAAAAAACTTTTTGAGTTAAATCTATACTCTCTAGTCTTCTTTCTTTGATCATTTAGTTAGGTCGTTTTTGTTTAAGAGTGATCCAATCATCCAAGCAAGTGATTACCTTCATTCCTCTACTAGGGCAAGAGAATAACATATCGTATCAAGAAGATACAAAGTGTTCTAGTGATAGTGTAGTGCACTTGTAGCATTTGTTACATACTTGTTGTATCTAGATATACATCAATTTGTCCATTGTCTTGTTTAGTTAGCTTGTATGGATCATTGTGATCGTGTAGAGATCGTGGAGATCTTGTGTAGATTGTGAAGATAGTGTGTAGATCGAGTGGATCAAGGGTAGATCGTGTGGATCTTGTAGATTGTTTGATTTGCGAGGATCGGGTAGATCGTGAGTGAGATTGGTACCAGCTAGATTAGTACTCGACATTTAGCTTAGTGTCGGAAATAGTGATAAGCGACGTTGTACGGTTTTCTCCGCCTGAAGGGAGTTTATTGACATAGTGCTTAGATCTCTCAATTTGGGTAATCGAGGAATGGAGTAGGGCGAAGAGGAGCTTCGTTACCGAACCACTATAAATCTCTGTGTCTCGGTTTGATCTTTCCATTTCTTACACTTTATCTTGCAATTTACATTTTAGTAGTTGTAGTTTGTTTATTATAGTATAGTCATATAGTGTTTATATTACAATCAATTGATTTTACAAAACTCCGAATCAATGTTTTTCGTAAAGTAAACTTTACAACAAAGTTAAAAACAGTAAAACTATTCAACCCCCCCCTTCTAGTTTTTCACACACGTCCATACATTTATGGAGTAAGTATAGCCACTCATTTCAAAAATTCTGCTAAAAAAAATAGCAACTTCGAACAAGTATATCTCTCTGTAGAGAACTCCAATCACACATCCAAAATTAACGTGTCCTGAACATTGTGCCAAAAAATCACAGAAATCCAATAGTGAACGAATGCGTGCTGTCGATTCTTCTATGACAGCGCAAAATATGACAAATTGAAAAAATTTATGTATTTCTCTTGATTTGGCTTCTCCAAGTTGCGTGATTTCTTTTCCCTGAACCTCTGCTCTTGATACGAAATGATGGCGGAATCGTTGTGAATGAAAGAAACCACACAAACACAATGAACAAGCAATTCAATAAACCCTCAAAAGGTACCCAACCGAGACTTCAAGAGAAAACTTTCTTTTTCTATAAACTCATAATAACTTTTATCAAAAACCTAAACCTGTTACAATGATTTGTATTCCGAATGAATCTTGAAGAGCAAGCTAAATATCACGGCTGTATTTAAAATAAGGAATTGAAATAACTCTTAAAAATATAAAGTAATCTTTAATGAAAATAGGTAAACTATTAAAATGAAAAATATAGATTACGAAAATTATAGATTATATTGTCGTTTTACCCTTCAATCTTCTTGAACTATTAAAACACATGACTTCACATGTTGACCAAAGAAACAACGGCTAAGCCAGAGGAGCGGGAGCCCAAACATACCCTGCATCAATGTTAAGTTCATTAGTTCATGATGTGTGTACAATACTTTGAATAGATTTCCTCCACATTTGAAGAAAACTTTGAAATTCTAACTTACTTAAACTTATATTATATTAGTAAGTGAAATTGATAAAAAGGTAATCCAATTTCTTTTATGAATGGATGGACAGAGTTACTTCACACTTGGAGAAAACTTTAATATTTTCTGCAAAGTGAAAGCATGGTTAGAGAAGAGTATCCTGTTGCAAAGGTTCTAAATTTAGAAAGAAAAAAAAAATGTCTGCAATAATATATTAAATACTTAAGTTGTCATTATAAAATGAAACTTTTCTGAAAGAAGATTGTATTAGAATCTCCTTGGTTATCACTTATCAATTAGCAAAGTAATTAACAAGTCACAAAATCTTCTATGGGGAAATCATCCCTACAGTCACAGCATCTAAATTATCTGCAAGCAAGGCCAAATTTTATTTTTGCAACTTACATTTTTATACATTTATACCCTTCATCATTTTCTAATTTGCATTAATGGTCCCTCTTTATAAGCCACAGCAGCAGGTAACATCCCTGCAGCCACAGCAGGGATGATTTCCCCATCTATATTTGTTTTAAACTAGGGATGAGCACGGGACTAGTACCGTACCGAACCGGCACCGTTTCGGTTGTACCGGTTTTTTTCCCGACCAAAAATTGGAGTACCGTTCTCGGAACCGAGTGCATGTCCGGTACCGGTACCAGTTTCGGTACCGGGTTTGGGTTTTTCGGTGCTATCCCGTTAGAGAACCGTTTGCATATAAAAAATGCACATATACACTGACACACTGTCATTAAAATATCTATATTAGATTATTAGTAAAACTTTCTTTGTTAGGTATAATAGTTGAATATTGTATGGTTAAGCTTTGTACTTTTGTAGCATTAATATGATACTAGTACTATGTAGCATAAATGTAATGGTATATATAGTTTTTGTGAATTGAAACTACTAGTAATATTTAGAATCTTGGACTTCCGTTCATAACTTGACATGCAAAAATTGTTTCTCTCTTATAACTATGTTTACTTGTAAAAAACTTGGATTCTATAGTTGCTCAACTACTAACACAAGAATAGTTACAGTTAAGAGTTTCGAATTCAGACGCCAGTATGATTCTATAATAGAACTGTCATAATGATTCTATAATAGAACTGTCATCAAAATGTTTGGTATATGTGATCACATTGATACTTAGAGACATATAGTTAGTTTCAAGAACCATTACTGTTCTTCAAGATGGTCTAAGAGACTTTAGTTAAAAAATTTATGCACAAAATGTTTTATTGATAACGAAAGATATATAATTAGTTTGAGATGCGGTGGTTGCATAATACGCTATCAAAATAAACATCAATCTAGTCCGGCACAAGTATTTTGAGGTTTAGAGTAGTTTTGATAGTGCACTCATTGAGTTCATTTGATAATTTAGAAACAAATAAACAAACTTCTTCATTGATCAAAATTCCCAACATTAGTTTACTAAAAGAAAATTCCCAGCATTATTAATCTTGCTGTGAAGATATTTTTTCCAACGTGAAGAGTGCATGTGACGGACTTTAGTTTTTAGGGGGGTGTTTGTTGATGCATATTAATTAGAAACAAAAAGCTTCTATGACTTCCGGTACCAAATTCGGGATCCCGTTTTATTCCCATACCGATTTCGAATGGTACCGATTTTTTTGAGAGCTTGTTTCGTAATCCAGGTACCGTACAGAGTATAGTGAACCGGTACCGGTACGGTTCCAGTGTAGTCCCGTTTTTACGGTACTCATGCTCATCCCTATTTTAAACTACACAAAATCTTCTATATAAAAGAGACTAGAGGTGTTCAGGTCGGAACCTAATACGAGGTCAGCTACATTGGGTTGGGTTAATCCGGATATTTGGGAGTTGGTGTTTTAGCTCGGAAATTCAAATAACAAAGTGAAAAAACAGGCCCAACGAAAAACGCCCAACTTTAACATAACCAAACAGCTTATGACAAATTTTTATTTCAGCCCACAGTACTAGGTCACAGTTCAGCCCAACAGCATTAAACTGACTAGATTTGGTGACAACAAAAGACAGAAATACTGTTTCTGCAGTTAAGCTAAACACCTAATAACTCTTTGAAATTTGTAAGAACGGAATTTAAAAATATCTAAAGCCATTCTCATAAGTCATACAGTAACCCGGAAGCCTTGAATAAGTCGTCAAGAAAACCACTTAAGGGTGGCCTAATGGCAAAAAGACTTGTGACTATCACTAAAAAATGTGTGAGGTCTCAAGTTCAATTCTTACTAGGTGCAAACAACCTTAAGTGGACACGCCAACCTCCTGAAAAGGGAGGGCTTTACCTGGTTTGAGTCTGTGTGACGGTGGGTTCAAACCATGTGAATTAGTCGGCCAAAATGTCAGAAATCATTGTTAAAAAAAAAAAAGGGTCTTAGTCAAGAAAATAATCACGAGACAAACAAACATGTACAACATGTAAATATCATCATGTTACATCGTCAAATAAAAAAAGACTAAAAATATAATGTCATCAATGTACAGCAAAGTTAACTCAACCTTCCAATGGAATTTGGCAGATTACAGCAACTAACATTTAGGAATTTAACCGAGTACCTTAATTAACAGCAGTCCAAATACAAATGAAACAATAAAACCTTAGAGTATGATGATTGCCAAGTTATGATCACCTTTTTAGTTGCTTACTACGTTTTCTGTTGGATATTACGAGTATTTAACCATATTTAGTATAATGAACGTTTCCTTTTTATGGAAGAACTAAGGGTGGGCTTGGTAGCGAGATATGGGGCCAAAGAAATGGAAATGACATCATATCTCGTGTTTGGTTAAGCAGATAAATAAAAAGGTGGAGAATTGGAGAGAATTGATAGAGAATTGGTAGTGTAATTTTTAAAGTTTCATTTCCTCACTTTTTGTTGGGAAATTGGAGAAATGAGATTATTTTGTAAGTTTTTTTTTTTTTTTTTTTTTTTTTTTTTTTTTTTTTTTTTTCATGATGTGCATTTTAGTTGCAAACCGATTTACGTAAATGTATTTTTTATAAAAAAATTAATAATTTTTTTAAAATAAATTTTTTATAAAATAAGTTTTAAAAAAAAATTAAAATTAATTTTTTATAAAAAAATAATTTAAAAAAATATATTTTTTTAAAATATATTTTTTATGGAATTGTTATTTAGAAAAAATAAATTTTTTTAAATAATTTTTTTAATTAATTTTATAAAAAATAAATTTTTTATAAAATAAGTTTTTAAAAAAAAATTAAAATTAATTTTTTATAAAAAAATAATTTAAAAAAATATATTTTTTTAAAATATATTTTTTTATAGAATTGTTATTTAGAAAAAAATAAATTTTTTTAAATAATTTTTTTAATTAATTTTATAAAAAATAAATTTTAAAATAAATTAAAAAAATATTTTTTTTTAAATAAAATAAAAAAAAAAAATAATAATTTAAAAAAAAATATTTTTTTTTAAATATATATTTTTTAGAATTGTTATTTAGAAAAAAAAATATTTTTATTTTTTTAAAATCAACAAACAAAAGTTCTAATTCTTTCAATAAAATGTTTTTTTTTTATTTTTTTTTTTTGCAAATTCTCGAGTTTATTTCTCATGTTACCAAACACTAGAATTGACTTTAAATTTCTCTACCCATTTCTATTCTCTGAATTCTATTTTCTACTTCATTTCTAATCTCTGAAATTCTCTCTACCAAACGTGCCCTAAGGGTGGGCTTGGTTCAAAATAGGGAATTGGAAAGGGAAAGGCAAAGGGAATGCTAAGGAAAGAGAAAGGGTGAGGAAACTGTTCCCCCCAATTTATTGGGTGATATTACCAACTATTCGGTAATGGGTCATTGCATTAGAGTCAACCAAACACCATGTTTCATTTCCTTTCCCATTGATTAGGCCTTATACCCTTCAACCAAGCACCCCCAAGGGTTAAGTACAATATGATCTAACATGTGATATATTTAGTATGATTGCAATTTTGCGCTTGCTAAATTACTAGGAAAAAATAAAATAAACCACTAAAAAATGTCACAGCAAGTAATCTTAAACAATTTCACTGTTTATTTCGCAACAGAATTACAAATACAATGACTTAATTTGCTTATTCTAACGCACGTAAACTTAGTGCTTTTTTCCTGCATTTAAGATAGTAAAATGGTTAGTTTGCAAAGAAACTACAAGCTTCGTTCGCTCCTTGTGCTAAAGAAACTTGCTTAGGTAAAATTTTGATTCATTTCTTTGTTATATGAATCATTTGCAAGACCAACCTTAATAATTAACTATTCTTGGTAGTCATGGAAGCTAAAAGGACTCAAGACCAACCTTTACTTGGTAACTATTCTTAGTACTCAATGTTACATGTCAGGATTCAGGTTGATTCTAGCTTCGGAAATTGACCTGTGAGTGATATGTTTGTCCTGGTTGAAAAGCTTCCGGAACTGCATTACGTGCCATAACTGGTTCATTATTTCGAGAAGTGAGCTTGAATGAAAATGGACCACGAAAAGATGGATCAACATGGGCTGCCCAAACAGCGCCCCATATGTTCTCCATATTTTTAAATTCTTCTGAGCCATTTGCTGATACTTCTATTGAGCTAAGACCACCATCACCTTCACAAAACTCTACTGCCATTGCGAACCAGTATGGATTTGTCTGTTGATCTATTTTGAATGCAATAGTTGTAGCACCATAATTGCATGGCACCCTAGACACATACACCATTTTATTTATGTTTAGCAAGTCAAATTAAAGATCACGACACTATAATACATGCATCAGGCTAATTAAGTATTTTCTTATGGTATTATGCACCTTCTATATTGAATGTTAACACGGCCAAGGTTACGCAGATTATCAGCTTGTCCTGGACTTGACATTGCACCAAAAGCAGTTCCACTCAAATCAAAAGCGAATGGATTATCGTTACATGCACCAGGGCACTCGTCAGTTATGGTCACAGTAATAGGCTTTTTTGAGCAATATGGCTCTCGTTTGCATAAAACCTGAAATAATAATTGTGAAGATTAATTAGTTAGTGTTGGCTCGTGTAAAATGAAATAATCAGCGTGCAAGTTTTACACTACTCTTCATTACCTGATAACAATTTCCACACCCTTTGCCTTTTAAATATAGGTTGGCATTGCCTGCTGCTATCATGGCAGAAAATGGAGATGATTGCACATCATTAGCCCATCCACAAGCTCCTCCTGTGTGATCGAGAGACAAATTTATTTATAACTCAGCTGATATCTAGCTAGAAACCTCATTTAATGTAAGAGTGATGTATGCATGTGTGCGACGTGCATATTCTAAGACCATAGTAATCTAAATGTCTCTATATAAACAAGTATACATGAGTATTGTCCGTTCGAAAGTATACAAAATGTAGGATGTACATAAATGATGTAATTACCACTTCCGGCACCATTTGCATCTCCATACCATGTTGCCAAAGCTGGTGCAAACTCATCTAGATTGCTAGTTTCGGCCAGGAGTTTATGGGGAGACATTAAAACAAAAATCAACAAAATAATCTCTAGGTTTAAGCCCATTTTACTTCTAAAGGATTTAATTATAATGCTAGACCCAAATCAGACGCAAACAACACCACAAGAACTGAATAACACCAAAGAATCCGAACTAAACACCTTTGTAAATGTTTGAGGACAGATCAAACGGAAACCAGCCACTCCCTCACAATTGTATCCGTAGACCGGGTTTCTTAGACGAGAAACAAACCAAACCTAAAAACAAGTATGGAAGTATGATTCAATCAATTAGTTTGTTTTAGAAGCTCGACAAGTTGATGCAAATTATAGCAATAAGTGTGCATATGTATATATACGAAGTATGAGGCTTAACTAGTGGATGTAATTCATTTTAGATCTTGATTTCAAGATTTATTTAGTCAAAAACAAATAAATAGGATAAGTTTGTGGGTATCTATTTAATTAAACCTCCATTAACTTGACTTGCTCCATATTTTATTACTCAATTGTGAAACAAATCGTCGATAATAAAGGAGATTCAAGAATATTTTCGGATCTTTGTTTGTTGTACTTTGAGTTTACAAGTAAGGATGTAGAAGCAATATTTTTCTTTTTGGGATTAGGTTTAGCATAATTATTTTAACAATAGTCCTAAACAAACAGTTCACTTTTCAATTAAAAAAATAAAATAAAATGTATAAACATAATCACCATCATATAGTTCTTAAGCACATTTGAAATTCATTATTGTCATTAGTTTTAAAGGTGTGGTTGGTAAGAGTAGTAGTAGTAGTGAGCAATGAAGAGTAGCTGTTTCTTTTTTCTATAAAACCGATTGGTAACGTATATGTAGTACTAATCATAATGTAAAATGATGTAATTTTGTGTCATTAGAGCTCCTAAATGTTTAACGCTCTTAAATGCTATTTCATAAAGCTTTGGAAAAATAACATTCCGAAGAGAAAAGATAAAACTATTTGTTGTTTTCCAAGCGAGCATTAAAATCACAAACGCTCAATCATCGCCGCTTCTGAATACTCCTATGCGCTATACCCAAAACACACTTTGAATGTCAAAAAAGTGGAGGTTAATGTTAGTTATGTTCTAATATTAATATTATTTGTAATGCGAAAAAGGTGGAATTAGTTGTTAACCATAGCCTTTTGAGGTGGTATTAGCATTTTCCTTATCTTATGCATCTTCATCCGATATAATCGTCTTTGTGTTTTCTTTTCTTTTTGGACTAGGTGTAGAAATATCATCTCATTCTTCATCGTCTTTGAGTACAGCCTTCTTGCCATTTCTCTTATTTCGAACTGATATACAAAGCTTTATTTTCTTTTGTTTTGGTCTTAAAGATTTCTTTTGCGTTGTTTAAATTAATGATTTTTTGCTTGTTTAATAGCACCACTAACACGATGCATCAAAATAATAGGTATATGAGCTCGACTATTGCATCAAAACTTCATATTACACATTTATAACCTCAATATAGATATAGATTTATATGTGAAATTTGGTTTTAATAATTATAACTAGAAATAACTAGAAAGGGACTAACAATCACGAGCAGTACCCGGTGTTGGTTGTTTTATGTGTTATTCCCAGATCAGAGTAAAGATAATCAATAATCAAGGTACCGGATATTCACTTGAAATCGTGTAATCACTTTCCAATAGAAACTATTCGACCATATGCCTGGGTTGCACGAATATCTCTATGGGATAAGACCAAGTGATGTTCTTGTTTTAGGCACAAATCAAGAACCAAATCGTATTCAAGTGTTTAGGGTTTCTGTGTTGTATATCCATGCAGTAAAGTTATGATCTCTATTTATAATAGAGATTACTCAAACCCTAGCCCATGGAATTAAGTATAATTAACGGCCCATTAATTATACCACAATAGTTTCCATAATAGTAGGAATCAGTGGTTATCAGCTTACCAGCATTAATAATGCTTACCAGTATTAACTTTAAGCTTACCAGCATTAACAATGCTTACCAGTATTAACTTTGCTCAGCAGTACTAACTTAGTACTGGTAGTCTCAACACTAGCAGTAGAAACTGTTAGTCTTAACACTAGCAGTAGTAATTCTGCATTAGCAGCAGAATGTTAGCACTAGCAGCAGAATGTTCTGATCAGCAGTAGAATGAATAATACTAGTAGCAGAATGATCTGCATCAGCAGTATTATCATTTACACTAGCAGCAGAACCACAAACCACTTAATTGAGTCAGGGTAAACATTGACCTGATGGGTGTACACTCCGTACCTCCAAGCCCATTACCAGGTGTGAATTAATCCCTCAAGTGCACTAAATTTTCCAACAATCCTCCCCAAATTTAGTTCACTTCTTTTGCATGAAAAATTAAACATAAAACAAACATGTGCATAAATGAAAATATCTTGAAGATTGAATTCTCATCTTAGTACATTACACGTTCAAATATTCGAGAATCAGGGTGTTCTAAGAATTGAACCCTTCAACCCATTTGAATACCTGAAGATAAAATACACACAAGTTTTCAAACACTTAAATACTCCTGACACTATACAAGCCATGTGTCCATATCCAATTCATAAATGTTGTAAAAGCTAAAAGTCCAAAGCTTCCTGAAGCGGCAAAACTTCAACATTTACATAGGTGGTTCATCTTTATTCATGCTCCTGCTAAGCACTTTTTTAAAGAAAATTAACCATTGAGAAGTAAAGACTTCATCCTCCTTTTCAGCAGGTTCTGAGCACAACCTTGGGATGTAAAATAAAACATGTGCTCCAGTACACTAAATGTTCAGCTTTCCACATTGAACTCAGCTCCCAAGTTTCCTCAGGAGGGAGTTGGGTGTCTTAGCATTCAGTGACTAAGTTGGACTTCAAACCCATCCCTTTAGCAGACTTTAAAACCAAGTCTCTAGCCAAACCCTTCGTCAAGTGATCAGCTAAGTTATGTTGAGATCTAACAAACTCTATAGATACCACCCCATTCATGATAAGCTCACGAATCATGCTATGCTTGACACCTAAGTGTCTAGACTTCCCATTGTACATTTGGCAATAAGCCTTTGCCAATGTAGCAGCACTATCACAACGGATAGAAATAGGTGCTATAGGTTTAGGCCACAATGGAATCTCAAGAAGCAAGTTTTTCAACCATTCAGCTTCTTTACCAGCAGCAGCTAAGGCTACAAATTCATATTCCATGGTTGAACTGGTGATGCAAGTTTGCTTCTTGGATGCCCAAGAAATTGCACCTCCACCAAGTAGGAATACCCAGCCACTAGTAGACGAATTGTCTTCAGTATTACTGATCCAACTTGCATCAGTGTACCCTTCTAATACAGAAGGATAACCAGTATATGAGAGACTATAATCCATAGTTCTCTTCAAATACTTCAGTACCCTCTGAATTGCTTGCCAATGATGAGCAATAGGATTACTAGTATATCTGCTCAATTTTCCCACAGCAAATGCATTGTCAGGTCTAGTACAAGTCATGGCATACATTAAGCAGCCAATCACCCTAGAATACTCAAGTTGAGATACAGCTTTACCAGTATTAGGCAAGAGCTTCTCACTTGTATCCATAGGAGTACTCACTGGAGTACAATCAAAGTAATTAAATTTCCTCAACACCTTCTCAATGTAATGAGACTGAGAGATTGAAATTTTGTTACTTTCATGTTTAATCCTTATACCAAGGATAACATCTACCTCCCCCATATCCTTCATGGAGAACCTTGATGACAAAAATTCCTTTGTGAGGTCAACTTGTTTTTGGTCAGTGCCAAAGATCAACATGTCATCAACATATAGACAAATGATGACTCCTTTACCAGATTCATCAAATTTGCTATATACACATTTGTCAGACTAGTTAAGTGAATAACCACTAGACAAAACCACTTCATCAAATTTTTGATGCCATTGCTTAGGTGCCTGTTTTAGTCCATATAAGGACTTAATCAGTTTACACACCTTGTGTTCATTGCCAGGCATGATGAAGCCCTGAGGTTGGTTCATGTAAACCTCCTCATCCAATTCACCATTCAAGAATGCTTTCTTCACATCCATCTGATGTATAATCAGATTGTGAATAGATGCCAAGGCAATTAGCAATCTTATGGTACTGATACGAGCCACAGGGGCATAAGTATCAAAATAGTCTATCCCTGAATTTTGTTTAAAGCCTTGAATGACTAGTCTAGCCTTGAACTTTTCAATAGTTCCATCTATCTTCATTTTCTTTTTGAAAATCCATTTGCAACCCAAAGGTTTGCAACCAGGTGGTAAATCAGCCAACACCCAAGTGTTGTTGCCCATGATGGAGTCCATCTCATCATTTATTGCCTCTTTCCAGAAAGCAACATCCTGGGACTTCATTGCTTCATCAAATGTTTTGGGATCATCCTCAACATTAAAGCAATAGGAGTGTTGGTCAGAGACCTCATCCCTTGTTCCTTCAATTAAGTATAATTGAAACTCAGGTCCAAATGTCTTTGGAGTCCTGACCCTTTTGCTCCTTCTGAGCTCAGGTTCATATTGTTGTTCCACAACCTCATCAGGGACCTCATTAGAGATCTCAGATACACCAACATCACCAGTTCCATTAGGAATCCTCTGACTTGGTCTAGGGACTGATGAGAATCTATTCTCATCAAAGATTGCATCCCTTGATTCAATTATTGAGTTAATTGAAACAGATTCATTAGGTTCAATAAAATAGAACCTATATGCCTTGGAATGCTCAGCATATCCAACAAAGATGCATTCAATGCCTCTTTCACCCAAAGTTTTCAATTTTGGATCAGGGAGTCTTACAACAGCCCTACAACCCCATACCCTGAGATAATTCAGGTTGGGTTTCTTTTTAGTCCAGAGTTCATAAGGGGTTGTTTTGTTCCTTTTGTTGGGAACCCTATTTAATAAATAGCAAGCTGTTAACATAGCTTCACCCCAGAACCCTTGACTCAGCCCAGAATAGGACAACATGGAATTAACCATCTCCTTCAGCACTCGCTTTTTCCTTTCAGAAATACCATTTTGTTGAGGAGTATAGGGGGCAGTCGTTTCATGGATTATACCAACAGACTGAAAATACAGAGTATCCATGTACTCCTCCCCTATCAGTCCTTAATCTCTTGATCAGGGACTCTTGTTGCAGTTCAACTTCAGTTTTAAATACTTTAAATTTATCTAATGCTTCATCCTTAGTATGCAATAAATAAACATAACAATACGTAAAAGCATCATCAATAAAAGTCACAAAGTATTTCTTATTCCACACAGAGGGAGTAGCATGTAAATCACATAAGTCACTATGAATCAGTTCCAACACATTAGTTTCACGTTTTACACTTTGAAATGGTTTCTTAGTTATCTTGTTCATCATACAAGTTTTACACTTTTCAGTGTCCATGTCAAACGCTGGGATTAACCTATCCTTAGACATATCTTGCATCCTTTTAAAGTGAACATGGCCAAGTCTAGCATGCCAAAGGGTTGAATCATATAACTTAGATGTCGACATAAAAGCAGAATCAACCATATCATGAATAATATTAAGTCTAAACATTTGATTACATAAATAACCAAAACCAATAAACACACCATATTTAGATAACACAAATTTATCAGATTAAATAACTTGTTTGTAACCACAATTATTCAAAATACTACTAGAAACCAAGTTCTTCCTAATATCAGGAACATGTAAAACATTAAACAAATAAACAATCTTTCCAGAACTAAACTTCAAATCAACACATCCTCTTCCATGCACCAGGGCTGTTGACTCATTTCCCATATGAAGAATAGAACCATCATTCATTGACTCGTAGGTCTTGAACCAGCTTCTATCTTTACACACATGGATTGTTGCTCCAGAGTCAACCCACCACGCAACATCATCATCCTGCACAAAGTACAATTCAGATATATATGTAACATAATAAATCTCAAAAGACTTATTAAATATATTCTGACCTTTCAGGGAATTGGTGTTACCATTCCCAGATCCACTCGTGCCTGATCTATTGGTTTTATTGCCAATCTTAACACCTTTACAATCCTTCCTGAAGTGTCCAGTTTTACCACACTTCCAACAAGTAGCTTTTGACTTCTTGTTAGGATCAGTTTTGGTGTTATCCTGATGCTTACGTTTGCCCTTGTTGTCATTGTTCCTGGAGGAGTTGTTATGCTCCACCAAATTGACAACTGATGGACCAGCAGCATTGCTGCTCTTTGGCTTGTCACTTTCATGCGCTTTGAGTGATTCCTCAATGCGCAAATGACTGCCCAACTCAACAAGAGTTAACTCCTCCTTCTTATGCTTTAGCATATGCTTGAAATCTTTCCAAGAAGGAGGTAGTTTATCGATGATACAAGAGACTGAAATAGCCTCATCCATGTTCATCTTGTGTTGTGTGAATCGACCATTTTGTAATTGTTAAAATTACTTACAAGGAACTTCTTACTTGATGCATCCTCAGCCATGTATTTGGCTTCCAAGGAATCCCACAGTTCTTGAGAAGATTCAACATTCTGATAAAGATCAAAAAGAGAATCAGACATACCATTGAGAATTAATCCTCTGCAGACATAGTCATCATTCTCCCATTTGCTTCTGCTCCTCATCTGTTCCATAGTAGCATCATCCCCATGATCTTCAGGAATAGGTGTAGTCAAAACATAGACCACATGCATGCTTGACAACAAGAAGTGCATCTTCTTTTGCCATCTTCTGAAATCGACACCTTCAAATTTTTCTAGTTTGGAAAAGTTAGCAGCCATATGCCTCATAGCAGCAGCCATTGATTATCACTAATAGTTTCTATTGATTGTTGGTTGTTTTATGTGTTATTCCCAGATCAGGGTAAAAATAATCAATAATCAAGGTACCGGATATTCACTTGAAATCGTGTAATCACTTTCCAATAGAAACTATTCGACCCTATGCCTGGGTTGCACGAATATCTCTATGGGATAAGACCAAGTGATGTTCTTGTTTTAGGCACAAATCAAGAACCAAATCGTATTCAAGTGTTTAGTGTTTCTGTGTTGTATATCCATGCAGTAAAGTTATGATCTCTATTTATAATAGAGATTACTCAAACCCTAGCCCATGGAATTAAGTATAATTAACGGCCCATTAATTATACCACAATAGTTTCCATAATAGTAGGAATCAGTGGTTATCAGCTTACCAGCATTAATAATGCTTACCAGTATTAACTTTAAGCTTACAAGCATTAACAATGCTTACCAGTATTAACTTTGCTCAGCAGTACTAACTTAGTACTGGTAGTCTCAACACTAGCAGTAGAAACTGTTAGTCTTAACACTAGCAGTAGTAATTCTGCATTAGCAGCAGAATGTTAGCACTAGCAGCAGAATGTTCTGATCAGCAGTAGAATGAATTATACTAGCATACTAGCAGCAGAATGATCTGCATCAGCAGTATTATCATTTACACTAGCAGCAGAACCACAAACCACTTAATTGAGTCAGGGTAAACATTGACCTGATGGGTGTACACTTCGTACCTCCAAGCCCATTACCAGGTGTGAATTAATCCCTCAAGTGCACTAAATTTTCCAACACCCGGTCGCGTGTAGGCTATCCTAGGTAAGTATAGGTCGAACACAAGAAACGGACTTTTCAATTGTTTAAACGTAATAAAACTAATATACTATGAAAGCAGATTAAAATGGGGGGCGATTTAGATCTGAGAGATCATAAGATTTTGTAAAATAAATTGAACTAACAAGAAAAATAAATGACAAAGTATTAAGAAGGAAATTGTAATAAATAAGAGTAAAAATGTGTTTACTTAGTTAATCATCTATATATGCGGTTGACATGTTTCATTCATGCAATGTTTTATCAATATCTAATTAGTGACTCTAAAGTAGCGTATATCTAGTTTTGATCGCTAAAACCTACACATATGTCTATTAGCCTTCTAGCTCGATGATTGATGGAAATTATCTATCTAATACACATTCATTAAGATCGCCAACTAACTATGCGACTTGTTTGTGATACTATATGACTAACAAACACTTAACTCATTGTAAATACATGTTTACCTTCATTAACTCTAACCCAATAGTCTACTACTTTTAACCTAGCTAGGATATACGTACTATCACTTGCCACAAATTGATATTGTTCATATGTTCGCGAATTGAGCTCTAAATACTTAAGTATGGTGACCTAATGTTAATTAGTAACTAGTTAATTAATCATAGTAAACGCACAGACAAGAGGATCTAGCAACAAGCACAATAACTATATAACTAATAATCGATAAAACTAGATAAATCATGTCATAGCATATATAAAATCATAACTAGGCAAATACCTAGGGTATTTGGCCCATAATCTCACTTAACATAAAACAAAGATAGAACTCAATAAGCTAAACATCTTCATAATCGAGGAATTAAGAAAACTGAAGTAATCTAATGTTTATGATTAAAGAATCTTTGTCTCTTGATGTTTGCAGCTTCAAAAGTGGTGAAAGCAGCCTTTAGAAAGTCTCTAAGTCGAATGGTAAAGTGAATGATTACCTAAACTCGTTTTTAGGTTTGTTTATATAGGAAACTTGTGGCATGTATTTGTTAGGCCGTAACAAGCTAAAGTTGTTACGTTGTAACAACTCAATAACATAACTTCCACAGCGTATTAAAGCCTCTCTACGGCGTAACCAAATAAGGTTGTTACGCCGTAACATCTGCATCTTGACTTTTGTAGACTTCTGGCATCTTGTTGTTACACCATAACAAATAGTTAGGGTGACAAAGTTCTGACACCAATTCGTTAGTTAAGCTCATTTCATGTACGTTTCTATGTCTTTCCGTTCCATTGCTTCTTTTTTATACTTAAATGAAAATAGAAAGCAAATCAGTACCAAATATCATGTAAATGCAATAAATAAGAGCAATAAACGTGAGATAATGATACACAAAATAAGTAATTATATGATGTTAAAATATCCGCGTACTTGACTTCCACTTATCCTCTTGTTTGAATCCTAGAATTTGTTACTTCAATCTAATAAACTTTGGTATATTCTCTCTTAATATTAATCATGTTTGGTTTCCTTGATTGTGTTGATGAAATGTTTCGTGTCATGTGTTTCGTTAAGAAATGATCTCTTTATACTTGTTTAGATTAGATGAGAACTTTTGATTTAAGGATGTCATATAGTGTTTGTTTGAATTATAGTGAAAACATTGTATCTGGTTAAATTGAAACTTGTTCTTGTTTATTGTCTTGATTGATAATTGTTGATTCGATAAATCGAAAGCATTATCAATAATGATTAGTTTTAATTCATTAGTCGATGAATATATTGATCTTGTACTTGTAGAAATTGTATGAGAAATTAGTAAACAAACAAGTAATGGTTAAATTTGGATTATAGGTCGAAAGGAGTTTTTTTGAATATGTGTTCTAATCATCTTTTAAGTAAATCAAACTTAATGAATCAATAGCATCAAGTCTATAGGTCGAAAGAATTATTTGTTGTTGTTGGTATAAACATGAGTCTCATTAGATGACCATTCGATCGAGACTTGTGTAAATTTGATTTATAAAACACTTGATTTATTATTATTGATTTTACAGATCGAAAAGATTACAAATGATAGTCTGTTTTCCAAGCAAAGCATCCTAATATTCATGTGATCATTTGTCCAAACAAGTATGTTTTTTTGTGTGCTTTCATCATCCTAAATCAATGTATTTTCTTTTACACTCTGTTCCCGAGTTTTGAAATAGAAGAAAAGAAGAGAAGTGACAAAAATGGGCAAAAGAGAAGAGTAGAGAAATGAAATTTAATTTTTTAGTTCGTGTTCCCGAGTTAGAAAGAAAAGAAAAGAAGAAGAAGAAAAAGAAAAATTATGATTTTACAAGTTTACCATTTATTTTATATAAAATTATGTTATATGTTTAGGGCATTTAAGTCATTTATATTAATTAAAAGTTTCCTTATTTACTTTCTCTCCAAATCACCGGGAGAAGATTTTGAAGAGAAAATTAACCAAATTTCATCTCCATCTCTTTTCTCTTCTCTCCAGAAAAAACTCGGGAACATTAATTTATTTTGATTTCTTCCTACTTCTTTTCTCTTCTTTCAAAAATAAAACTTGGAAACGCAGCGTTAGTGGTTTGATAAGTGACAATCAAACCACCATCCTTGTTACTTGTCTAAACAATCAAACAACACTTGACTGAAACCAAATCTCTTGGGACGACCTGGATTTACCACCTACTATACTAAATCATTAAACCGAGCACACGTTGATCGCACAGCCGTCAAAGCCATCAACATTATTTTTACCTTTCCAAGAAAAAAACAGCGTCAAAGCCGTCAAAATTATTTGTACCCTTCCAAGAAATAAACAATCGATAATGAAGCCGTTGGTTGAGCAGCCATAAGTTGCACGGCCGTCAAAACCATCAGTCGAGCAATTTAAGTCATATAAAACAAAATGGTTTTTTAGTGGGGTAGAGATTTTATAAGATTTTGTGAGCCACCTTATTAATTAAACCTAACAAAAGCCTTAAACTTTTAAAAGACACATGTCTGAAAATGGGTAAAATCGGTCAGTTGCACGATCGAGCATGATCATACTCACTAATAAAAATTGTACCGAATTTTCATACTCACTAATAAAAATTGTACCGAATTTTCTCTTAAATAACCCCAATCAGGAGCACCCTGCTTCAGACCCATTTGTTGATATTTTAAAGTCCCTTCGATCATTTGGCGCACTCATTTTCATCTTGACAACCTTTTTAAAAATGAAATGGAAGAATTTAACATCACAAAAAACAATCTTAAACTCACTTTTACACCAACTCAACATCCATACACCCCCATCTCCACATTCATACGCACCCATTTTCCAGTTCTTAACAGGCTTAAACCTTTTAAAACTAGGCCAACAAGTCCACGCTCATTCCCTTCTTCGCGGCGTAAAACCCGACTCATTCCTTGCATCCAAAATGGTAGCAATGTATGCCAGCTCAGGCGATATTGATACCAGCATTCTTGTATTTGACTATTTTAACCTTAATAGCCGGACTACTCTTTTGTATAATGCTGTTATTAGAGCGTGTTCACTTTACGGGCTTTTTCGAAAAAGCGTTGGGGTGTATTTGTTAATGGGTCAAAATGGGGTAAAAGGCGATTATTTTACGTTTCCGTTTGTTTTGAAATGTTTGGGTGGGTTAGGGGATGTGGGTTTTGGGCAATGTGTTCATGGCAAGGTTTTGAGAAGTGGGTTGGGGTTTGATTTTTACGTTGGGACGTCGTTGATTGATTTTTATGTCAAACTTGGGGAGATAGGGGAGGCGAGGAAAGTGTTTGATGAAATGGTTGTGAGAGATGTTTCGTCGTGGAATGCGTTGATTGCTGGGTGTATGAAGAATGGGATGGTTGGTGTTGCTGAGGAGTTGTTTGGGAAGATGGGGGAAGGGGTTAAGAATATTGTGTCGTGGACGAGTATGATTTCAGGATATTCGCAGAATGGGTTGGGGGATAAGGCGTTGGAGTTGTTTGATGAGATGTGTAGTGATTTGTCGAGTGTGAAGCCGAATTGGGTGACGGTTATGAGTGTTCTGCCTGCTTGTGCACAAGCGTCTGCACTTGATAGAGGTAGGAGGATACACGGTTATGCTAGTAGTATTGGACTTGATTCAAACGCTTCTGTGCAAACGGCGCTTGCTGCTATGTATGCTAAATGTGGGTCTCTTTCAGATGCCAAAATTTGTTTCAAAAAAATTCCTTTAAACCGAAAAAACTTGGTATCATGGAATACAATGATCAGTGCATACGCTTCTCATGGGTATGGCGTCGAAGCTGTGTCAACATTTAATGACATGATAAGAGCAAGGATTGAACCAGATGCAATCACGTTTACTGGTTTATTATCAGGGTGCAGCCATTCAGGTCTTGTTGATATGGGTTTAAACTATTTTTACTCCATGAAAATGCAATATAACATAGAACCGGCCCATGAACATTATGCTTGTGTAGTAGATCTTTTGGGGCGAGCGGGGAGACTAAAAGAAGCATATGAACTTACTTCAAAAATGCCAATGCCACCCGAAGCAAGCATATGGGGGGCACTATTATCAGCCAGCAAAACCCATAGAAACCTCGAGATTGCTGAAATATCAGCTAAGAAGTTATTCATTTTGGAGCCTGAAAACAGTGGGAACTATGTTGTGCTTTCCAATATGTATGCTGAAGCTGGGATGTGGAAGGAAGTGAAAATTTTAAGAGAAATGGTAAAGACTCAAGGCGTAAAAAAGAACCCCGGTTGCAGTTGGATTGAAATTGATGGTAAACTACATATGTTTCTTGGAGGTGATACGTCTCATTATATGACAAAAGAGATATACGAGTTTTTGGAGGCGTTACCTGAGAAAATGAAAGTGTTTGGTTATGTATCTGAAACGAATTTTGCATTACATGATGTTAGTGAAGAAGAGAGGGAACAAAGTTTAGCGAGTCATAGCGAAAAGTTGGCTGTGGCTTTTGGTATCCTTTGTACAAGTTCGGGTGCTATTGTTCGTGTCACAAAGAACCTTAGGATTTGCGGAGATTGTCATACGGTTATGAAGTTTGTTTCGAAGATTTATGAACGTGAGATTGTTATTAGAGATGTTACTAGGTTTCATCATTTTAGAGATGGTTTGTGTTCTTGTGGTGACTATTGGTAGAGATTAATAAAAAGATTAATTCAACATTTTTGCAATGGCTTGCTTTAAAGGTTGTTCTGTGATCCTGTTAGTAATTTGTTTAAGCCATACTTTCAACAAAAACAGCTGACAAATAAAAAAACTGACCGAAAAGTTAAAAAGGGGAGAGAGAGGCTCGGACTCTCGACCTCAGGATTGCTCGATATTAGCTATGAGACCTACGCGCTAGCCAACTGCGCCACCACCCCATGTTGTTTGAAATCAACAAAATCATTATATATACAGATGTATCAGAAAAGGATAACTTTTGAAAATAGTGTAGTTTCATAGCTATAACATGTGAGAACTAAATCGTGTTACACCATAGTTACAAAAATAAGAGGACGTGATTTGAAACCGTGACCCTTGCATACAGCTACATGTCATCCACATTCCGGATACAGGTGCAGGAAAAAAAAAACAAAAATAAATAAATATGTACACAATGACTTGTTGCTATGCGAAAAGTACCAACAGCCCTTTATTTGTCCGAAATTTACCAAGACCTGCATATTACGTTGATATTTTACCAACACATAGACAAATAATGTAACTTTCCAAATATAGAAGAATCATAACTACCTTGTTCAGGAAACCAATGGTAAACATGTCCTGTCACAACCATCAAAAACAAACCCTAACGGTTTTCTTCCAAACCTATACATACGTATAAAACATATAGACACAAAAACTTAACCTAGAGATATATACAATAATGGCCCAGTCATTGGAGCTTTTGCTACTGCAATTCTTGATGCCGGACAATGAGGCACGAATGCAGGCTGAAGATCAAATAAAGCGAATGGCTAGGGACCCAAATGTGGTTTTACAACTTGTGGATCATATAAGCTCCGCGAAAACGCCTGCTGTTAGGCAGCTATCTGCGGTTATATTACGTAAGAAGATCACGGGTCATTGGGGGAATTTAACGGAAGATGTTCGTGACCTTGTTAAAGAATGTCTTATTGAAAGTATTACTACGGAAAACAGGTTGTTGTGAATTTTCATGTTTATGAATTTTGTTAATTGAATTTATTATGTTAGTTTGATGACAGAATCTACATTTTCATCAATAGTCCGTTTAAATAGGCCAAATAGCACCCCATCAAAACTGATTAGGAAACCTAAAAGGACAATTAAGCCCAAATAAATTGAAAGCTTATTTGTGAATAGATATGCTTGGAATAGTCTTCTAGCATATATATTGCCTCATCTTCATTTGTGCTACTTCTTCAAAAGCAAAACTGATTTTCTTGTGGCTTTCTTGTGATGTCAGTCCATCTGTGAGGCGAGCTAGCGCAAATGCAATGAGTATCATTGCAAAGTTTGCTGTTCCAAGTGGCGAATGGCCAGACCTTCTGCCTTTTCTATTCCAGTGCAGTCAGAGTGCAGAAGAAGATCTCAGAGAGGTGCTTCATTCTACTGATGAATATTGATATATTTTTTTAATATCGCCTTTGAAGCTACATAACCATGTGTTTTAGTTCACTGTGGATTAACTAAAATTAGTTCTATATTTTTTCTAATGTAAGGTGGGATTATTATTGTTCAGCTCCTTAACTGAGACAACTGCAGATTCATTTCAACCATATATTTCAGACTTGCAATTACTTCTAGTCAAATGCCTACAAGATGAGGCCAGTAGCGTCAGACTTGCTGCTCTCAAGTAACATTTTGTCTCAATTTGAAATCACTGATGTTTAAATTCAGATATTTTTATGAGCTATTTTTTTAACAGGGCAGTTGGTGCTTTTCTCGAGTCCATTCATGATGAATCTCAAGTGGTGAGTGTATCTTTGTATATTACGGTTCCCTATCTTTCTTATAGATTTATAAAGATAAGTCATTTCTGTATTCATGCAGACAAAATTCTGCGAATTAATCCCAAACATATTAAATTATTCAAGACAATACCTTGCCTCTGGTGACGAAGATATTGCCATAATTGCTTTTGAAATATTTGACGAACTGATCGAATCCCCATCACCCCTTCCTGGTGAATCAATCAAAGCCATAGTAGAATTTTCTCTTGAGATATCATTAAATACAAATTTCCAAATTAGCACGCGTCATCAGGCTATACAAATCATTTCATGGCTAGCAAAATATAAATCTAATTCCCTTAAGGATCAAGACATGATAATACCAATCCTCGATATAATATTCCAATTGCTTACGGAAGCAATGAACAGTGAGGACAAGGATGATGTTTCACCTGATCGAGCGACTGCAGAAGTTCTTGATACCATGTCTGCAAATTTGTCAAAACACGTGTTTCCACTTGTTCTTGAATTTGCTTCGCAGAATAGTCAGAATGATGAGCCAAAGTTTCGAGAAGCTTCTGTCATGGTTTTGGGTTTGATTTCAAAAGGTTGTTTGGAGTTGATCAAAGAGAAGCTTGAAGCCGTTCTTCCTATTTTATTAGAATCATTAAGAGATCCTGAACAGATTGTAAGAGGAGCTGCATCTTACGCATTGGGTCAATTTGCTGAGTACCTGCAGCCTGAAATTATCTCTCATTATGAAAGAATTCTCCCTTGTATATTAGCATCCTTACAAGATGCGTCAGATGATGTTAAGGTGCGTTGATATTATAAAGTGATTAGTTCACAAATAAATGTTTCCTTAATGGTGTTTGTGGATGTATCTTAAATCTGGCAGAGAGGGTTGGGTGAGCTGGGTAACGAGTCAAAACATGTTAGAGTATAAAATGGGTCATATTTTAGTACATGTTGGAACGGCCGGATTGGCTTTACCCACATACACTACTTGTCCATTTTTTATGACTAATTACTTTGTTTATTATGATTTACAACATAGTTTTTATTATTACTTAACTTGAATCTTTATTACTATTATCTGGATCTTCAAACATAAGCAGATTAGGAGGTTGAACATAGTAACATTAGACTTTGGTAAATTCTAACCGACTTGACCCGTTCAACCCAGATGACTCATTCTCTTTAAAGGTAAATCTGTTGATTAGCCTAAGTGACCCGTTTGAGATCCAAAGTGATCCATTCATAACTAAATTAGTTGATTTTGCCACCGCAAAATTTTAACTTAATCTTATTTGCAGGAGAAATCATACTATGCATTGGCAGCATTTTGTGAGAACATGGATGAGGAAATTATCCCATTTATTGATCCTCTGATGGAAAACCTACTTGCTTCTCTTGAAAATAATCCAAGAACGTTACACGAAACGGGCTTGGTAATGAAGCATTCTTAATGGTTTACTAGAGTTGATGCTTCACTGAAGTTGTCCAACTTTTTTTATTGAAATTTCTGCAGTCTGCAATTGGTTCGATTGCATCTGCCGCACCAGAAGAATTTGTCCCGTATGCTGAAAAGGTTCTGGCGTTTATGAAAACATTCATGGTGCGTACAAATGATGCAGACCTTCGTGCACGAGCAAGGGCTACTGAATTGGCGGGGATTGTTGCAATGATTGCAGGAAGGGAAAGGATGGAACCAATTTTACCACCTTTAATTCAAGCTGCAATTTCAGTATTACTTCTATCATATTTACTGATAAATGGGTCTATTTGGGTCACAATTTATCTCTTATGGGTCAGAGTAAAAAATTACTTGTAGCTTAAAAAGAAATGGGTCGAAATGGGTTGAAAGTCATGCAAAGTTTATATGCATACAAGTATACAACCTCGTATATCGTTTTGCTCAAAGATTCAGATTAATGTAGTAAAAAAAGTGTTTCTATGATCATATATAATGCATTATTTATTTATCAATAATATAAAACTGGGAAAAACTTTTTCTGATTCAACTAAACCTGCTCCACTGTGGCTCGTAAAAGACTGACCTATTTCAACCCTAACATGTTTCTAGCTTGACCCACCCATGTTACCACATCTACAGATTATGGCAGAAGTGTTCTGACTTTTAACATATGACTTAGGGGTTTAGGCTGGAGCACGGTGAACTTCGCGAGTATACTCATGGATTTTTAAGCAATGTGGCAGAACTTTTGAAAGATGGAATGATTCGGGTATGCACTCAACTTCAGGTTATGTTTTGGACATTCTAACATTTGGTTTAACCTGTGACATGATATTATTGACTTCATGTAAACAGTATCTTCCATTTGTTGTACCTTTGGCATTCTACTCATGCAATCTAGATGATGGACCTGCTGTTGATGTTATCGAATCTGATGAGGATGAAGATGTTGTGGGACTCGGTGCAGTTTCATCCGATGATGAAGCTCAAGATGAACCGAGAGTGGGAGATATCAGTATAAGAACCACGGTTTTAGAAGAAAAGGCTGCTGCAACTCAAGCCCTTGGTCTATTTGCACGGCATACAAAGAGCGCCTATGCACCGTATCCTTTTAATTAATCAACTTTTACGATGTACAGTAACTTAGAATCATAGTTCTTTAATAATCTCAAGATATTTGGGAGAGTCACTAATGATTATGGTGAATCATTCTGCTTATATCCATGAAGATGTCCGACTTCAGGCTATTACTGGTTTGAAACGTAAGTAACAAATAATTCTCAGGCCACTGTATTTGCTAATGACTATCCTTTCTTTGAAAATCAGCTGGTTGCTGATTGCAGATATTTTGACAGCTGCTCATGCCATTTTAAAAGGTCAAAATGTAAGAGTATATCATTACCAAAAAAACATAAATAGAAAAAAATTCTTGTTCGTTTAGGTATTCTCTTTTCAATATGAATGAATATGCTATTTTATCATCCTATTTTCCCATTCGATGTGTAAGTTTATTTTCCAATTTGTAGGACGGAGAATCCCAGATAAAGGAACTTCTTGGTAAGTTTTTGAATCATTAGTGGTGATGAATCAGTTACCTTATCGATTATAACGTATGAAGTTCCAGATTGTGTGATGCCCATTTATGTAAAGACAATCAATGGAGATGATGACAAGGAAATAGTTGCTCAAGCTTGCATGAGTGTAGCAGAGATAATCAAGGATTTTGGATATGATTCCATTGAATCTCGTATGAATTCTGTTATCTTGTTCTATACAAGTTTCATTTACTAACTGTTCTTTGAAGAACTAAGTTCTTGAATGTTCTCATCTTCTTTTCTTTCTTTCTTGTATTTTTTACACTCAGACATGCATCGGCTTGTGGAGTCAACTGCGGTATTGCTTCAGCAGAAGTCAGCTTGTCAGCAAGCAGCATCTTATGGCGATATTGAAAATTATGATCATGCACATGATGAACTGCTCATGGATGCTGTTACAGACCTCCTTCCTGTTTTTGCCAAGGCTATGGGCTCCAACTTTGAACCATTCTTTGCAACTCTATTTGATCCGTTAATGGAGTTTGCGGTAAGCATACTCTAGACTATAGGTGTGATGATTGAGTTTCCGTTTTGACAATTGACTATCTTATTGATATGCAGTCACGATAATCAATATTTAGTTTTTGGATAAATAGATTCTACTTATCTTGGATTAGCTTGAACACCTTGTGTCAAATTTTGGGCCTGCAGAAAGGGTCAAGTTCACCACAAGATTGGACCATGGTTGTTGCATGTCTTGCCGAAGTTGCTCACGATATGGGTGTTCCAATCTCGGGCTATATAGATGTAATCTTTTCTGTTATAAGCTGTGTCAATTACAAATACTTTCAGTGATTCATTAATCCTAGCTGATTTTATTTCAGCCAGTGATGCCTTTTGTACTAAAAGAATTAGCTTCACCATTAGCGACCAATAGGAGGAATGCTGCATTTTGTCTCGGAGAGTTGTGCAAAAATGGTGGAGACTGCAGTCTCAAGTACATATTTTCCATATACTACTCCCTCCGTCTCAATTTAATTATCTATATTTCGTTTTAGGGATGTCATAAATTAATTGTCCACTTTCCTTATTTAGTAAAAACTAAAAAATCTAGTGGAGGAATATTCCATTTTAGTAGTTGAAAATTAAAGTGACCCCACTTTTATTAAACTTTATGTTTTCTCTCTCATGACAAATAAATTGAGACGGAGGGAGTAATATTTTTCTGAAACGAATAGAGGTCCATATGATTCTTGTATTTTTTTAATTATTGAAAGAGTTAATTAGATAAATGGTCACCGTGCTTTGACGATTTTTTCACTTTCAGTCACTGAAATATTTTTTTTACTGATTCAGTCACTATGGTTTGCATATGTTACGGATCCAGTCCATATCCGAATTGAAATGACCAAAAAGCCCTTGTCATCTTCTTTTTCAAATCTTTTGACAATTAAGTAACGACCTTTAGTCCTTTATACTAACGGTCGTTAGTCCTTTATACGTTTTCGTCTATTTTTACTACTTTTCATCCGTTTTTACACATTTTCGTTTGTTTTTACATGTTCTCATCCGTATTTACACGTTTTCGTCCGTTTTTACACGTTTCCGTCCGTTTTTACACGTTATATTCCGTTTTTATACGTTTTCGTCCGTATTTACACGTTTTCATCCGTTTTTACACGTTTTTTCATCCGTATTTACACGTTTTTGTCCGTATTTACACGTTTTCATCCATTTTTACACGTTTTCGTCCGTTTTTACACGTTTTCATCTGTTTTTACACGTTTTCATCCTTATTTACACGTTTTCGTCCGTATTTACATTTTTTTACACGTTTTCATCCGTATTTACACGTTTTCGTCCGTATTTACACGTTTTCATCCGTATTTACACGTTTTCGTCCGTTTTTACATATTTTCATCTGTACTTACACGTTTTCATCTCTTTTTACACGTTTTCATCCGTTTTACACGTTTTCGTCTGTATTTACACGTTTTCGTCCTTTTTTACACGTTTTCATCCGTATTTACACGTTTTCGTCCGTATTTACACGTTTTCGTCCGTTTTACAAATTTTCATCCGTATTTACATGTTTCTATACGGATGAAAACGTATAAAGATCAGACAAAAACGTGTAAAAACGGACAAAACATGTAAAACGAACAAAAACGTGCAAAAACGAACGAAAATGTGTAAAAACAGACGAAAACGTGAAAAAATGAACAAAATGTTGTAAAAACGGACGAATAGGTGTAAATACGGACAAAAACATGTAAAAACGAACAAAAACGTGTAAATACGGATGAAAACGTGTAAAATGGATGAAAACGTGTAATCGGATGAAAACGTGTGAAACGGACGAAACGTGTAAATACGGATGAAAACGTGTTAAAACGGACGAAAACGTGTAAATACGAAGGAAAAAGTGTAAAAAATGATGAAAACGCGTAAAAACGGACGAAAACGTTTAAATACGGATGAAAACATGTAAAAACGGATGAAAAAGTGTAAATACGGACGAAAGTGTGTAAAAACGGATGAAAACGTGTAAAAACGGACAATAACGTGTAAATAAGGACGAAAATGTGTAAATACGGACGAAAACGTGTAAATACGGAAAGAAAACGTGTAAAAACGAACGAAAACGTGCAAATACGGACGAAAATGTGTGAAAACGGACGAAAATGTGTAAATACGGACGAAAACGTGTAAATACGGATAAAAACGTGTAATAACGGAGGAAAACGTGTAAATACGGACGTAAACGTTAGAAAACCAAATTTTCAGTTATTTACTAACGGTCGTTAGTCTAAAGGACTAACGGCCGTTACTTAATTCTCAAAAGATTTGAAAAAGATGACAAGGGCTTTTTGGTCATTTCATTCGGATATGGACTGGATCCGTAACATATGCAAACCACAGTGACTGAATCAGTTAAAAAAAAACTTTAGTGACTGAAAGTGAAAAAACCGCCAAAACATAGTGACCATTTATGTAATTATCTAGACATTTATGCTACTCTTATTGAAAAGTATACTAGACATTTATGTAATTATCGACAAACCACAATGACCATATGCTACTCTTATTGAAAAGTATACTAGACATTTGACAAATGAAAACTATCTAATTAAAATAGATTTCAAGTCAAATGCTATATTCTTACAGTTTTTATGATATTTTTGTTCTTCTTCGTGTGTTTGTGAGGAAACAATCAAAATTCAAAACTTAAAAGTTTGACTCTGCGGTTTTGGTACCTTTTTAATTGGTTCTTTTCTGTCCCTTTACCCATCAGATACTTTAGCGATGCTCTGTACTGCCTATATCCATTGCTTGAAGAATCTGAGCCAGACCATGCAGTGAAGGACAATGCTGCCGGTGCACTTGCAAGAATGATTATGGCTAAAAAGAACTCTGTCCCACTAAATAAGGTTTGTACGGTGAAAAAAGGGGTGCTTCAGTGGGTTGGGTTTCAGGTCAAAATGGGTCAGGTTCGGTTGCCGGAACAAAATTTCTTACCACTTGTTAAAGAGTTTAGTATAAATCGCAAGTAAGCTATATATGCATGTCAGTTAAATTCGACCCATCAGACCTTTTCAGTTTTAGCTAATGGAAAGTTGACTAAATTTTAAGCTAATTATTTTGATCAACCAGGTTCTTCCTGTACTCCTGAATGTTCTTCCATTAAAAGAAGATCATGACGAATCCGCTCCAGTTTATAATTGCATTTGCAATCTTGTATCATCATCGAACTCACAGGTACTTGTTTGAAATGTATTCTCCTTCCACTAATAAGGTCAAAATGTGGTTATAATACTAGTACTACTAACACGTTTCTTGTGTTTATACTACCTAACTGCTCAACAGATCCTACAGCAAGTTTCGGATTTGATCATAATATTTGCACAAGTAGCCCTATCACCACTAGAAACACGAGAAGTTAAAGTTCAAATAGGAGGTGCTTTGGCTCATTTAATATCAATTTACGGAAAACAAATGCTACCAATGTTGAAAAGCCTCCCACAACCATATGCCCGTGCATTAGCAGCGATTTTACCGAAGAGTTAGATGGCTTTCAAACTTAGCTACCTGTCCAATTACTGTTTTTGATAAGTCATCTGCTTTTTATGAAAATCATTTTGAAGGTCTATTTTTTTATTTTTTTTTAACTTAAGTGCTCGTGATTTTTGACCCAGTTAAACAATATACCAACTAGTTTGTTACAAATTTATATGTTATTGTCTTGTTCGTTAAAATAGTAATGTTTGTTAGCCTTCGTTTATGTTCATTCATTAACATTGTAACCAAACAGATCTATCATCTACGCATGTTCCAAATGTATGAAATAAACCTTAAATTAAACGGTAACAAATTACTAACAATTTATATTAGTTTCGTCTTAGGTTTCAAAACTGCACAAGTACTATATTTTAAATTAGAAAAGGAATAAGCATTGTTTGACTTTGAATATGTCATGCTACTCATCCACTTGATATTATCTTTTTTGCCTAGAAACAAAACCAGAAACCGCTACAATAAATGCACATCAGCACATATGATATGCAATTTGTATATCCTACCTCAGCTAACATCATTATATGACCTATTCCGAGAAACTAAACCATGTGTATCTGATAAAGAGTTTCTAACTAACAAGCAGACGATAGAACGATTACTTACATCACAATATCTGCTACGCAGTGTTGGTCCCAAATATGAGTTGAATAATGAAATTGCAAAGTATAACTGAATAACTAAATTGTCTAACTATTGATATGTTAAATATGTGTATGTATATATACTACATGAAATGTTGTGAACCAACCATTGTGTCTGTTCGAATGGACATGACCAAACGACACACCTATTCGGTATTATTAACCGACATTTAACTAACTTTACTATTAACCGAATAACTAACTTTCGGTTATTAACTTTCTGTTTAACAACTTTGGTCCTTCTTGTTTTGCAAAGAAGCAATGTCGAGATTATTATCTCACATTCTCCTCCTTAATCTTGATCGTTGCTTCGTCCTAAGTCTTGAACTCCGAGCATTTGTCGCATAGTCACGAACTTCAGTCTTGGTAAGGCTTTTGTTAAGATATCTGCTCTTTGTAGTTCTCCACTGACGTGTTCCACATTGATATGACCATTCTCTACGCATTCACGAATGAAATGATAGCGAATGTCGATGTGCTTGCTCCTTCCATGAAAAACTGGGTTCTTTACGAGTGCTATTGCTGATATGTTGTCAATTTTTAACGTTATCCTTTTTTCTTGCCATCCAGTTAATTCACTAAGTAGTCGTTTTAACCACAAAGCTTGACATGCTGCTCCAGTAGCCGCCATGAATTCTGATTCACATGATGAGAGCGCCACTGTTGGTTGCTTCTGAGTACACCAAGTAATAGGTGACTCTCCAAAATAAAATACTATTCCAGTAGTTCCTTTTCCTTGATCGGTGTTGATTCCATAACTACTGTCACTGTAACCTGTAATCTTGCAGCCGCCTTCTTTCTTGTATATTATTCCATGCTCCTTTGTTCCTTTGATGTATCGGATTACTTGTTTCACTGCCTTCAGGTGATGATCCTTCGGGTCTTGCATAAATCTGCTGAGTAGTCCGACTGAGTAACTAAGATCTGGTCTTGTATGTAGTAAGTATCTGAGACTTCCTATTAAACTTCGGTAGTAAGTTGCGTCAACTGAGTTTCCATCTTCCGCCTTGACCAACTTAGTGCCGGGATCCATTAGTATCTTTGTATCATTACTGTCCGTCATACTTGTTTCTTTCAAGATCTTGTTAATATATCCCGTTTGTTTGATTGTAATCTCTCCTCCTGTCTGTGTAACTTCTATCCCAAGGTAATAAGCTAGCAACCCTAAGTCGCTCATTTCAAACTTGTCTTTCATCTGGGATTTGAACAAGTCTATTTCCTTCTTTGGAGTGCCCGTGATTATCAAATCATCTACATATACTCCAACTATGAGTGTAGAAGTCTTGTTTCTCTTCGTATAAACCGCTTGTTCGAGATTACATTTCTTAAAGTCTAATGACTTCAAGGTTTGATCAAGTTTCACATTCCAAGCTCTTGGTGCTTGTCTCAAGCCGTACAATGCTTTAGTTAGCTTGTAGACTTTTCCTGAGTTTCCTTGTTGAATAAATCCTTCAGGTTGTGTAACATAGACTTCTTCCTTCAAGTCTCCATGTAAGAATGCTGATTTTACATCTAAGTGGTGTACTTGCCATTCATGATATGCTGCTAGTGCTAATATCAATCGAACTGTCTCAATCCTAGCAACTGGTGCGAATACTTTATCGAAGTCTATCCCTTGTTCTTGTACATAACCTTTTGCTACTAATCTTGCCTTATATTTGATGATCTTTCCTTGTGCATCTCTTTTGGTCTTATAAACCCATTTGAGTCCTATTGCCTTCTGATTTGTTGGCAATGTTGTAAGATTCCATGTGTTATTTTTGTTGAGTGAATCCAATTCAATCTCCATGGCCTCAATCTATTTCTTATCTGTTGATGCTTCCTTGTAGTTACGTGGTTCTTCTTCCGTAAATAACAAACTTTCAGTTTCAATTTCACGTGCGTTCTCATATATCTCTGTTATATTCTTGAAACCTCGTATTGGTGTATCATCAAATCTATTTTCTGAGCCTCCTACTGAGCTAAAAGTAGCTTCTTCTTCATCTTCTGAGTTAGGGTTGTAAGTGTATGTTGGTGGTGTGATTGGTGAGTCTGGATCTGGTATTTGATCCGGTTCCTGATACGTGTTATCAATGTTTTCTGTGTTGACTGGTATAGGTTTTTCATTGTCAACTCCTTCTACCACAAAACTTCCCCAAAATGAGTCTTGTGTACCTTCTTCCTCTTCATTCTTATCCCAATCCCACGGTTTTGTTTCCATAAACTTTACATCCCTACTAACGTGTTTCTTCTTTCCTATAAGATCATATAGCCTACATGCTTTTGATCCTTCCTCTACTCCTAAGTAAATCATTGGTATGCTTCTGTCGTCCAACTTTTTTACGTGAGGTATCGTTATCTTGGCATAAGCTGTGCATCCGAATATTCTTAGGTTTTCTAGATTCGGCTTTCTGTTGTAGAGTGCTTCATATGGCGTTTTATCTTCCAGGGATCTCGTAGGTACCCTATTAAGTATGTAAATGGCGTGTCTGACTGTTTCCGCCCAAAAAGTTAAAGGTAACTTCATTGCTTTCATCATACTCCTTGTAGTTGATAACACTGTCCTATTTCTTCTCTCCACAACTCCATTTTGTTGTGGGGAGTATGGTGCTGTCAACTGTCGTGCTATTCCATTTTCCTTACAGTATTTGGTGAATTCATTTGATGTAAATTCACCTCCTCTATCAGTTCTTAGCATTCTTAACTTCAATCTCAACTCCATTTCAAACTTCTGTCTAAATTCCTTAAATGTGTTGAATGCCTGATCTTTCGATGTTAGAAAGTAGGCCCACATAAAGCGTGTACAGTCATCTACTAATAAGAAGATGAGTTTCTTTCCAGAGTGTGTGGCTGGACTTATGGGACCACAGAGATCTCCATATACTAAGTCCAATGGGTTCTTTGATCTGAATTTAGCTTGATTTGGAAATGGTGTTCTACTGTGTTTTCCTAATAAACATGCATCACAGATTTGTCCTGCATGATTTATTCTTAGTATTCCTTCCACTAGACCCTTTCTTGTCATCTTGTTGATGTCGTCAAATTCAGATGACCTAGTCTAGCGTGCCATAACCATGCTTGGTTATCTACGTTTGCTAAGAGACATATAGGTGCTTCTATTTGTAGTCTTATACTGTAAAGTCGATTCTTAGATCTTTCTACTTTCATCAACAATTTCTTGTTCTTGTCATACAAAGTCAGTTTGTTTCCATCCATGATGATCTTACAACCTATTTCTGTAAGTTGTCCTAGACTAAGTATGTTACTTTTGAGATTTGGAATGTAGTAAACATCCGAAACTATCTTTTGTTGTTGGTTTCTACATTCTAACAGTATTGAACCTCTACCCTTTATCTCTACATACGATCCATCTCCAAAACGAACGCGTCCAGTGATGCTTTCGTCAATGTCCTTAAAATGACTCTTGGTTCCCGTCATATGGTTACTTGCACCATTATCTAGATACCATATGCTAGCATCTGTTGTAGCATACTTTCCGGGTTGTATTTGTCCTTCATTCAACAAAACTTCTTCGTGTTCAGTTTCGTGTGTAGTCATTAATAGTGATGGTTCATCGTCTTCTAAGATAAGGTTTGATTGTTCCTGAGTTGTTGATGGCTTTCTGCAGTCTTTCTTCATATGTCCATGTTTCCCGCAATTGAAGCATTTTACTTTTCTTATATCCCACTCACGTCTACTTTTATTTGTCTTATCTTTGTGAGTTGAGTTTTCTCCATTCGAGTTATCTCTGTTTCTATTATTTTGCCAGTTTCCTCGTGAGTAGTTTGATCTACCTCTATGTTTGGTAAATCGTTTTCCATTTCTAGAGTGTTCGCCTTGTGCGAATAGTAAGTTATCCTGGCTTTCTACTTGTCCTCCCTTTCGGAGTTTTATCCTTTCCTCGAATGCCTTAAGTTTTTCGGCGATCTCATCTAAAGTAATGTCGTCAAGATCATTTGTCTGTTCTATGGATGCTACTATTTGAATGAACCTATCTGGTGTGGAGTCTAATAATTTTCGTACTAAAATTGATTCATCCAAAGTCTTTCCTAATTCTTTAGCCTTCGTGGCATAGCCGTTTAGTTTGGCTGTAAATGCATCCACCGTGTCATCTTCCTTCATCTGAAGGGTCTGAAATCCAATCATCAATGATTGTAACCGTGCTTTTTGCACCCTCTCTTCTCCAACGTGTCTCCTTTTTAACGATTCCCATAATTCCTTTGACGTTTTACAACTTGCTACTTGTAAAATCACGTCTTCGGTCAATGCTTGATATAGGAAGGCCGTGTTTGCCTTATCCTTCTTACCATCTACTTGCGTGTTTTTCTTAGGTTCTATCGCTTCCCATAAACCATGTGCCTCTAATATGAGCTTAATTTGTATAGCCCAAATAGTGTAATTTGTGGTTTTCAATTTTCGGCATTGATATTGTGCGATTGGTGTTATGGGTTTTGGTGGCGTAGTACCATTTGCATCGTCACCGGCCATTTTAAAAGTGTTTATAATCTTCACCTTCTAATCGTATGGGAAATTCTAACTAGTATGGTATTTCCTACTAGTATGGGAATAGAAAATAGTTATCCGGGAATCCTAATAATATGAGATCAATAAAAGTTCTCGAGATTTCCTAATAGTATAAAATAAATATCTATACTATCTAAATATGAATTGAAATCCAAAGTTTGGAATTTTGTGACCTCGTTGTTGTGTAAGAAACACAAACGTATTCCTCTTGTGTCGGTATGTTTATACCAATCACGTCTTTTCTTTCCCTCGTTCACCAGAAACAATTCGTGTATAGTTCTTCCGGTTGTACCCTTTCTTGATGTTATCGAATTGCCTTTTGTTTAAACCACACTTTACCCACGTTGTTCTCCCTTTTCCTTTGTCTCGACTTGAAACCAAATGTGCCTATGATGTTTCTGTTCTTCGCTTATTTTCCAAAACCCACCAAGTATCCTCGTAAAACAGCAAGTTTTGTTCCTTGTTGTTTTTTTTCGAATTCCAAGTCTTCCAAATCTGAAAAAGGTTCCCAAATACCTTTCGGTATTTTAATCCAAAACAAACGATTTGATTGTTTCCTTTACTAATACTACTATGGTAGTATGTCTTCTAAACAAAAAACGACTTGTTTTTTTGTTGTTCTTGTTGCTTGTATCTCTTCCAAACGCGTACCACAATATTCCTTTCTTTGCTTCTCTTTTGTTCCACACCGTATTCACAACAACACTTCAAAATACCCTATGGTATTTCTCTAAAACAAGTGATCAATTTGTTTTTTTCGTTGTTATTGTTCCTTGTATTGCTAGCGTTTTTCTCCAAACAATCTTAGATTGTTTTCTTTCTCGGTATACCTTTCTTTCTATGCCCAAGCAACTTTTTTCTTCCTACTTGTTGCGTTAAGTAGCAACAGTGGGTCTTCTATCTTCTTTACGTCTTTTCTTCCTACTTGTTGCGTTAAGAATTGCAACAATGGGTCTCTTGTCTTGTTGTCGTGTGATGTTAATCTCCCACAAGAAGTTCTCTTTGCTTTCTTCTTGTTTTGTTCAACGTATTCTGATTACAACAACACAAAGTCAACAAGTCACCAACGTTGTTTTTGGTGTCTTTGTTTGCAATTTCTACACAAGTACGGTCGTGCACTACTTTCCTTGCGTTCTAGTTATCCAGGCAGCGTCCAACGTTGCGTCTTCTCTTTCTGAAACGTGATGTTTCAGCGTGTTCTTTCTTCTTTTTGGTTTCCTTTTTGTCTCGTTAAAAATTTTCTGGTATTGATGTTGTAACGAGCGTGGCTCTGATACCAAATGTTGGTCCCAAATATGAGTTGAATAATGAAATTGCAAAGTATAACTGAATAACTAAATTGTCTAACTATTGATATGTTACATATGTGTAAGTATATATACTACATGAAAGGTTGTGAACCAACCATTGTGTCTGTTCGAATGGTCATGACCAAACGACACACCTATTCGGTATTATTAACCGACATTTAACTAACTTTACTATTAACCGAATAACTAACTTTCGGTTATTAACTTTCTGTTTAACAACTTTGGTCCTTCGTGTTTTGCAAAGAAGCAATGTCGAGATTATTATCTCACACTACGCAGTTTTTATTTATTTATTTATTTATTTATTTATTATTTTTTTTTTAACGGCAATTTTATTAACACTCTAGATCGGAGTGTTTATCCTATGAATTATCCGCGAGTGAGATAATACTTTGATTTCTTCGCTTAACGTATCCTTTCTCGGAGGTTTCAAGTCAAAGCAAACATGATTCCTATATTATATCTCCAAATGGCCCAAAAAGTAGTTTGAACAACTGCATCAACAGATTAAATTAGCCAAAGTGGATGGGAAATTGTTGAAACCCCACCAAACTGAGATCATATTAGATATATATAATTAATATTATGCCTGACTCTTTAGATGATGACATGGTGCGTATACGTAATAAAACTAATAATAGATTTACATTAACAAAAAGAGGACTACAATGTGAAAGAAAGATATAAGAAGTGTCAGGAGTCAAGAAAGACACCGAAGAATGAATCATGTATTTAGTTTCGCATGCAATGTCATGTTGAATATTTATGCCTTGTATTCGTTCTAAATATAAAATAATGGATCAAAGATGAAATCACTAGTGAAATATCTTCTACTATTTGTGCGTCATGCAACAAGAAGTATGGAACCATGCATGGTACTTTTGCGATCAGTTACAAAAGTAAGATGGTGATGTCGTCGTGCAACAAGAAGTATGGAACCATGCATGGAACTTTCGGAGATACACAAGCAAGATGGTGAGGTCACGCACTCATCCGCACATATCCATCTGATTTCTTGATGATCATTACACACTATAAATAGTGGACGGAAGACAAAAGAGAAAACACAACACATTCCACCCATTACTTAACACACCGCTTCGATCAATACAAAAGCCTAATACCTCAATCATGTCGGAAAATGGAGTTGAATATGCAGATTGCGAGGCTACATGCTATCCCTCCATTATTTGTGAAGACTTTGGGAAAATAAGTCCACATCGGTTCATGGTTAATGGAGAGCATTTTCATTGTAATGGCTTTAACGCCTACTGGTTGATGTGTATGGCTTCTGATCCAACTACAAAAACCAAGGTTACGGATGCTTTTCAACAAGCATCCAAAATAGGAATGAATATCGTTAGGACTTGGGCTTTTAGTGATGGTGGTAACAAACCCCTTCAAACCTCTCCTGGGGTTTACAATGAGAACACATTTAAGGTGACTCAATCATTTTTTACTATTTCTACAGACTTATCGTTATCTAACAAACTCAAAAAACTGAATAAGATGTTGAATCAAATTTTAATAATAATGTCAACGGATCGATCATAACCAGATAAATTAGCAGTAAGTATATTTTATTTCAATTAACCATCTACACATACATTCTTTTCAGGGATTGGATTTTGTGATATCAGAAGCCAAAAAATGTGGGCTACGCCTAATTCTATGCTTGGTTAATAATTGGGATGATTTTGGAGGTAAAAAACAATATGTTCAATGGGCTAGGGATGAAGGCCAGAATTTGAGTGGTGATGATGATTTTTACTCTAACGTTGTTATTAAAGGATATTACAAGAATCATGTGAAGGTATGCGTGATATATATTCTAGATACAAATGTTCAGTTTTCAACACAATATTGTTATTTCATTGCTGAGCGTATTTGTGAAACGTTGTTGTGAATACAGACTGTTCTTACGAGATGCAACTCAATTACTGGTGTTGTCTACAAGGATGATCCCACCATCTTTGCATGGGAGCTAATGAACGAATCCCGTTGTCAGTCTGACCTATCAGGAAAAACACTTCAGGTTCCGCTTCATTTTTTATATGCTCTCACGGATGTAATATGCATAAGATAAATAAATCTTTTGTTAAGGTACTCGTAAATATTAGATTATATAATGAGGAAAAACTTTTCAGGTTTAAGTGTTAAATTATACGTGTTTAAAATTACAATGAGAGAATTATTTATGACATACACCAAGTCTTGTTTATGCAGGAATGGATAAAAGAAATGGCAGCCGAAATTAAATCCATTGACAAGAACCATCTTCTTACAACTGGCATTGAAGGGTTTTGGGGTGAATCGATGCCTGATAGGAAACAATTCAATCCAGGCTATGAAGTTGGAACTGACTTCATTTCAAACCACCAAGTCAAAGATGTGGATTTTGCTACAATACATCTCTATCCTGATCAATGGTAGCATCAAATATATTTAGCAACATATGAACTCCGGCAATACTTTTGTTCATATTAACATATCTCATATAACTCACATTAGCCAATAACTCTATTCCCTTGTTAGAATCGTTAAAGAACTTCTGGAAATCACTTGTTTTGTTATTCAAATTTGCACTATCTATTTATATGATTGATTAATTAACAAATGTGAAATTTTACTTGTCCCTCGATCAGGGTTTCGGGAGACGATGAAGCCCGAGCTAAATTTGTTGAGAAATGGATTAAGGCTCATATTGAGGATTGTGATTCCATACTGAGAAAACCTTTACTAATTGAAGAATTTGGCAGGTCCTCGTGGTCTTCGGGCTACACTGTTAAAGCAAGGGATGAATACTTTGGAAACATATTCAACTGTGCTTATGAAAGTGCACAAACTGGTGGGTCTTGTTCGGGGACGACATTTTGGCAAGTTTTTGCAGAAGGAATGGAGAATTGGGGTGACGGCTACCAAGTTGTGCTGGAGGAAAGTCCTACAACTGCCGCTCTAATCGCCCACCAGTCTCAGAAGATTGATTCACTCACCTCGTCGATGAAGATATAAGTCGTTGTTTACACTAAAATAAAAATAAGTATAATTAATAATAACAATAATAATAATTGAATAAAGATGAATCTAGCTACTAATTATAGTTATAAGTAAAGTACTTGACGTTTTATCAATCTAAATGATGGCCGAATTAGTAAACTCGATTCATGTACTATGTATTGGATAATCTTTTAATTTAAAGTGCTGTTTTCTTGCGATTTATATACATTTATTGTTCTTCCTTGTATTGTCTACTACATTGATATACTAAGCAATTATCAAACATCAATATCTCTTTAACTCCAACTAAAACACCTTTGTAATTGTTATCAGCCGTTTTAATTGTGGCTGGAATGAGAGTGTCAATCGACAATGCTATATGAATTCATCGAGCATCGCTACACAATAATGGAAATAACCTTGCCCTAAGAATTATAAATATTGTGATCTTACTCCAACAAAACAAATTAGCCCACGAGGGTGGTCACGATATGGATTGTGTTCTCTGTACTGTGTGCGATTATCAGAGGATGTATATCACTAACGTAAGTGTAACTAATTTGTATTTATAAATATGAAATATAGCAATTGTTTTCAACATTCAAGACATGGCGAACTCCAGCTCCTTCTAAAGATTATGCTTGGATGCTGTTATCCAACCAAAATCACCGAGAAGGGGAAAGTCTAATCGTCTGGTGATAATTTAGTTCCCCATGTCGATCGATGATGAAGTGATCCCTACACGTTGTTGTTGATGAAGAAAATGATAGAAGGGTCTTGGAAAGGCTATGCATGTGATGATGTGAAGGTCTAGTAGAGTGGTTTTAATTGATTAACGCTGGGTTGTTGTATGTGTGCTTAGACCAATAGGTGTCATGGAATCTCAAAACTAGTCTCACGGGGTGCCACGTCACCTTGACAAAACTTCATTTACAACTCCCTTATCATAACAAATCACAACTTACTCATTTGGATCCCACCACTTTCTATTTTATTTTTGTTATTCAATTTTCCAAATAAACTAAATTCATTTTATTCAAATAATACAAATAACATTTTTTTTAAGTTACAAAATAATTATTAAAAAAAAAATAAACAAAAAATAATAATAATAAAAAATAAAAAAATTTCTAAACTGTTACTCGTATAAAAGAATTAAAAGGGAAAAAAAAATAATTATTCAAAACTTTAACTTACAAACCAAGCCCACTTCCTCCATTCCAACCCAAATTGAAAAAAAAAAAAAAAAAAAAAAAAAAAAAAAAAAATAATTATTCAACGTGTATACGCGCACACACTACACACACACTTCCATTCCAGTTAAGAATTAAAAGAACAAAAAAACAGTAAGATTGAATATTAAAGTTGGGCCCCACAAAACAGTAAGATTGTCAGTCATTTACCTCGCCGTGCAGACGAGGAGGGCATTGGTGGCGAGTGATGGCGAGTTGGGATGGTGTCATGGCTAGCCACGGCGAGCTGACATGTCACCCACGGCGAAAGGCCGCGAAGCCCATACCGTCCGCTCTTAGAGACTTTTATAAAGTTTATAAATTCATTCACTGTCATGTCATGCAATTGATTACACGGACGGTTATTAATAGGTCGTACGTCTAACCACTAGCAACTAAGGCCGGGTGTAATGAAGATACATGAGACTTTATTACACCCCGTTTTAGTTTTCCCTCTCCTATACTACTTCAGCGACCTATTTAGTGTAATAAGACGACCTACATTTCCATTTTTTTTAATTTTTTTAATTTTCAATTTTTTAACAATAAAATTAAAATTTTATTAATAATAAAAAATCAATACATGATAATTCAAAGAAAAATAAAAATTTAAACTAATAATCTAAATTATATATATATTTTTAATTTGTTCCTTCATCTCCAGTAACTTCTATTGTCGCAGTTGGGCAAATTCGGATCAATTCGTGGATTATAGAAGAGGATGTTTTTGTCCCTTTTCTTTTGTCGTGCGAATTCAAGCGCTTCACGTTGTATTTCAAGTTCTTCTCTTTTCAATTCCGCTGCCTCCCAAGCGCCGCTTCTTCGATTTCCAATTTTCGGGCCTTCAATTGTATATAAGTTTCTCGTTGTTCCTTTTTTCTGCCCCAACTAGCCGACTTAATGCTTTTCCATTTTATTTATCGGCCACCATATCAATAAGACCTTCTGCAGTTGAAGATTCAGAACAAACGGAAGAGGATGACCCTTTCTTCTTAGCTTTGTCCCGACCCATTGATCCCACTTCCCGAACCTGTTCCTCTTCCTCTTCAGAATCACCCGCTTCTTCATTCAGATTCAAACCACCATGTGTCGAGTCTGAGTGTGAGGTGGTTTCAGATGTCTTGGATTATTGCTACCTTTTTTTTGTTGCTTGTAAAAGAGTGGCATGTCAACACCTTTCCAATTAAGATGGTTTTTTTAAATTCTCCAACACTCAGTCAATGTGAAGTCCAAACAATACGTCACCATAAATTCCTTACACACTCGTTCGTACATAGTTAGGTCACATTCCCCACTCTCGTGTCTCCGTTTTATGTTATCGTAAATGACACAAAATTGACCAATTCTAGGACGAAGCCTAGTTCCATTTGGTGGTGATGGCATTGTATCCTCTTGCCTCTTCCCCCATTTCTTTCTTAAAGTAAACCACCACCTCTCCCTCATTTGGCGCATTTTCCTATGTGTTGATCCATGCTCTACACAATGCTACCTCTTCCGCCAATGTCCACGGTTTTGACGGTTTTTCATCTACAGTCGTCTTGAATTTTTTACGCCGTTTTGAAACCTTCTTAGCTTTGACATGGGGCACCACTTCGACGGGAGAATCGTCATCAACGGTTCGGATGGACCACCAACCGAAACTTGACCTGTAGAATAATCTTGAGTGCCAAAAAACGGATCCATATATATATCAAGATTAATAGTGTTAACCGTAGAAAAACGTTGAGAAGAATGAGGTTGGTCGCAAGATTGGTTAAACGGTGGTGGTGATCACTCAAAGTGAGGGCGATAAGGTTGTTGGTTTTGTTGGTAAAAAGATTGTTGGTTTTGTTGGTTATACGAAGGACTAAACGGATTATTTTGATAATATTTGTGTTGTGGTTGTGTTTTTTTATAAGTGAAATTTGCGGGTTGAAAACGCACGGGTGGTGAGACACTGGTTAATTGAAAATTAGTATCCGATGTTGGAATGTTTGGAAAGTTTTGTTGGCGTTGGGATTTTGAGGTTTTGGTTTTGGTAGTTTTGTGTTGAGACATTTTTAATAGAGATGAGAAGTTATAAGAAAGTGATTTGAATTTGTGTATAAAATGGTAAAATGAATAGGTATTTATAGTGTGAAAAGTGTTAATTTTTTGAATTAAAAAGTTGTTTTTTTTAAATACCAAAAGGTCTAAAAATAGAGTCGTTGGATGGATTTTGTGTCCACACTAGTCTGTTGTTAATCGACCAACATCTCTTTTTTTCCCTAGGCGACCTAGTCGTTGGGACTGCAGGTAATAGGGGAGACCGAGTCGGGTTTGGGAGACCGACCAAGCCGAACCCTTCTATTATGCCCAGCCTAAGGACTAACTAGTTCGACTATATTAATTGGTTTGGAAGACTGGTGCAAAGTAGGTGCATATCTGGTTCATAACAGATTCTGATGCACTCATTAAGAAAGGTGAAGAATTAAGAACATAAATAAAGAAGCAAGAAAAAGGGCAAAAGGGAATAAATAAAGATAAGGCTCTAATATAGCTTCTTTCCATTATTTTTCATTAATACGGAGTATATACTAGACTATAAACCAACGTGTTTCGTGAATGGTAATAAAAGAACTACAAATAGAAATAACTTGTAAATATTAATCAATAATAATAATACTAACATTAACGCTAATGTTTATTAGCATTATTATTGGTTAATAGTAAGGCTATGTTTGGCGCACGAGCTTTTCAGAGCTTATCGTACCATGAACTTATTTTTTTAGAAAAATAAGCTACCATTGAAAATAAGTCTCGTTTGGCTGACACGGCTTGAAGGAGCTTGTTAAAAAAATAAGCTACTAAATGAAATGCTAGTTGTACTAGCATGTAAAAAAAAGCTCCAGCAACCTGCTCCAGCAACCAGCTCCAGCAACCTGCTCCAGCAACCAGCTCCAGCAACCTGCTCCAGCGATCCGCTCCAGCTCCTACTTGTGCCAAACATACCCTAAATATATATGTTTTCATTTATTAAAAAAACCATTCACAAAATATATAATGTAAACCTATACAAACAAAACATTATATGTATAAGAATAATACAACACACACACACACACACACACATATATTTATGTTCAAGTGGTGAACACTTTAAAGTGGTAAACAATAGGCACACTTATAGACCGTTAAATCAAATTTGATGGATCAAGATCAAAATAAATTAGATTAATTAATTAGGTGGTGTTTAAAAGGCTATTTAGGTAATTTACTCATTGCTTAATTTTCTCCACCATTTCACATCAAAACCACCGTTTCACTTTTATCTTTCATCTAAACCAGCCATAGTTTCTCTCAATCCCATTGAAACCAACATCTGTAGTTTTTTAAACCTCAAAGATCAAAATGTTCCTCATTGTTTTTTGGGCATTTTTTGACGACCAAAAAGATGATTCTCGTCATTTTTATTTTTCTTTTCTCATCCAATAGCCTTTAGATCTCAATAAAAAATCGAATAACCCTCTCAAAATCCATATAATTTGTGTGATAACCTAACAAACAACCACAGTAATAACAACCCAAAAATAATTTACTTTATCTTTCTACACCAGTAAACCAACAACTTAACACCGCAACATTACGATTCTGGCGATGGTTTTTGCTTCTCGCCACTCATTCGTAGTCACAACCGACGTCAGATCTCGGCGTGTCTACATTTCCAGCGAGTGTTTCTTCGTGTTTACCTTTCAGGCGAGCGGCTTTTGTATCTTTATCTTCCGTAACTATTCCCATCTTTATTTTTAGGTTGTCGGATCAGCCGATCGAGCTCGTTGTGGTTATTAAAGATGTGTTGTTATGTTATTTGCCTAGTCGCAATCGATAGTCAAGATCGGTGATTCGTTTGTGATGTGAACCTTTCAGATTCTTAATTCGATGTTAAGACTATCTCAATATCTGTTACCTAATATAATTTCGATAAGTGCCAGCTCGTGGGTGATACCCTATTTTGATTATGAGTCAAGGTTTGAATATAAGCGGTACACCCATTTTTTGGGTTTCTCATTTTTGACGACATTACAAAAGTGTATCAAGACCAGGAAAAAAAATGTGTCCACCAAATATGCATCACGAAATTAGTGTCACATTACAAAAGTGTCAAAAAAAAAAAAAAAAAAAAAAAAAATACTAACTAGCGTGTCACTATATATGTATAAAAAAATTGGTGTGTCAAAAAAATTTTGTCACCACATATGTGTCAAAGAAAATTTGAGTGAAAAACATAGCGTGTCACTATAAATGTACTAAAATTTAGTGTGTCAAGTGTGCTAAAATTTTATTGTGTCATTACATATGTATCAAGAAATTTAGTGTTATACTACAAATGTGTCCAAAAAAAATGCGTCACAATATATGTATCAAAAAACCTAGTGCTCGATACTAATTTAATACTCCCTCTGTCCCATATTAAATGTCCATAATGGAATCTTGGGATGTCCCAAATTAAGTGTCCATATTGTATTCCAACCAATGAGAAGAGACTTTAGTGGGTAATAATGATATTTGATTGCTGGAGAGTGTAGTTAGTGGAATTTTCTAAAACTTTGTGCATTGGAAAAGTGGACACTTAATATGGGACGGAGGGAGTACGTATCAAAAAACTGATGCGTCGATACTAATTTAATAGTTATGAAACATGTATCACTCGAAAGCACTGACGTTTATATAATGGGTTCAATATATTACATAAAAAATAATAAATAAATATAAAAAGAAAACAAGGTTGTTATTTTTTGCTGTAACCAAAACTCTCGATCTATTATTTGTTTGCATAAATGCCATTAATCACATTAATTAAATTGGTACATAATGCCACTAGTTTTTCATTTTATTACAATTAAGCCACTCATCTAACTATATTTAATTTTGATCCATCAAGCTTATCTAATGGTTCACAAGTGTGCCTATTATATATATATATATATATATATATATATATATATATTATATATATATATATATATATATATATATATATAGATTTGAGATCAAATAAGATCAAGATTAAAGTTTTAAAAATAAGATCCTTTCAACAACAAATAGGAGTAGGCCAAGTGGAATTTAATTATTAAAAAAACTGAAAATTAAGTAAATGTCTAAAAGGGTATTATAGGTATTTAATAAAAACCCTATGTAACCTCCAACCCCTAAAAACTAATATACCTGCCTCCATCTTTCTCATTCTCACATTCTCTCTAACTTAAAATTTTCTCATCCTCCCCACCACCACTACCAAATCCTGATCGACCACCACCACAACCATATCGAATTCCTACCACCACTACCAAATCCTGATCGACCACCACCACTACCAAATCCTGATCGACCACCACCACAACCATATCGAATCCCTACCACCACTACCAAATCCTGATCGACCACCACCACAACCATATCGCATCCCCACCGAAAAAATCACCACTGGAAGCCTTGGTCGTCGGAAACCTTGGCTTCATTTTTGCGGCGAGGACTCGTTATCCGGCCAACCACCATATACCTTTGATCATATCTCACAAAATCCGACCGACCACTGATATGATAAAGTTAACCATAATCGCCGCCGTCAAATCCATTCACCGCCGGCAAGCCCTATTCTAGCCACCGCCAACAACAAAAAGAAGAATCATGGTGGATCTACGACCACAGTGGATCTGTGACCACGGTGGATCTTTGATATGTACCGGAGGCCACCATGGTGGATCTTTGATATGTACCAGAGGCGGTTCTTGGTACACCAGTCACAACGGGTTTTTGGTAGTGGTTTTGTAAACACCGTATTTGTTAAAAAGAAGTTTCTGACCCAGTCTTGTGTGTATTAAGGTTTAGTAAAAAAAAAAAGTTCACATATTTGTGTTTATGAAGACGACGGATGTTTGATCCGGTTTTGTTAACACCACCGTGGGAATCATCAATGGTTTTTAGTACCGTCGACCGTGTGGTTGGACTTGGTAGATCCGGCAACTGTGTGGTTTTATTTTAGATCCGGTTTTGTTACACCATCGCCGGAAAAATCATCACAGAAAAATCAGTTATGTCGAGATAAAATTGATACATTTTGGGTCTGATTTTTGTGTGTATCATTGATACATCTAGTTAGTGTCGTATTTCAGGTTTGTTTGTTGTGATTCGTTGAGACATCTGGCTGGTATTTCACATGTATCATAGACGTTATAAATAAGTTGAAGGTTTGAATTTGTTAAAAAGAAAAGTACCGTAGATGTATCGATGGTTGTTAAGCTTTTGTATATAATTTTTGAGTTATGTATAGTGTTCTGAAATTGTATATCATTTCGCATGTATAGCTTATGTATCAAATGGTTTCTGAAATTTTGGGTTGTGTATTTTATGAAATTGTACAATGATGTATTTAATAACTTTTTAGTTTTGTTTGATGACACATTTAGTATTCCGGTTTGTGTATCAATTTAATGTATAAAAATGTGTACCAGATTTTTTTATAAAAAAATAGACGAAAATTTGAAAAAAAAAAGATAGACCACATTTGAATTTGAATTGTCCAAAATACCCTTGAAACCCTATTTAATTACTATAATATCACTCATTTAATGTTAATCTCATTTAATACAAATAAAAAGATCCAATGGTCTAGATTGGGTCTTACTTTTACAACTTTAAGCTTGATCTCACAATAACCCTCCCCTATATATATGTATATATATATATATATATATATATATATATATATATATATATATATATATATGGGTTAAAATAAAAAGTCTGTTATAACAAAAAGCAGTGTTGCAAAACAAGGCCTACAAGGCCGATTAATCGCCGATTAGGTGCTACAAGGCCACCAACCTTTCCGATTTGTGTAAATCGGTCAAACAACTCGGTCAAGCATGGTCAGTGATGGTTAATGACGGTCAATGGTGGTCAAGCTTTGCCCAACACCTTCAAACCTTACTGGAAATACCCAAAACTCGCCGTAAAATTGTTTAATAACTTATACTTGTTGTTTACATCTATTTTAAGATTTTTTTAAAGAAAAATCTTGCTAGTAATACCTAAAATTTACAGAAAATACCTAAAACTTGCCAGAAGTACAGAAAACTTGTCGAAAATGCCAATCCGATTAATCACCGATTAATCCCGCCTAGACCGATTACAAGCTACAGGGGGGTCGACCGCCCGACTACCGATTCACGATTTTTGCAACCTTGTTATAACAAAAAGTGTAGCAAGGATTGTGAGAGTGACGTGTCATCCTCATGCCACATCATATGAGACATCATATAACATGTGTCACCTACCCCACCCCCTTGGGGAAAAAAAAATCCGCCAAATTTTTTTTTATGGGCCAAAAAAATCCCGCCAAAAATTTTCCGCCAAAATTTGTAACTGCATCGCATTATAAAGTTACTGCATTACAGTTATAAAGTTACTGCATCACAATTATGATTTTAGTGCATTAAGGTTATAAGTTACTGCATTATAGTTGATGCACTTAACTACTAATTATGATGCAGTAACTAATAATAAAGATGCACCAAAACTTATTAGTGGGATGCACTAATGATATAAAAAAAGTGTATTACTTGTATAAAAAAGAATCGTATTTAATTATGATGCAGTTACATATATATGATACAAAAAACTTAAGATGATGTAGTTTCTTATAACTATAATGCACTAAACTTATAACTATGATGCATTAAAAAACAAGATGCATCACGGTTATAAAAATTGGTGCATCATAGTTATAAGTAATATTTATAACTGTGATAGCACAAAATAATAATAATAATAATAATAATAATAATAATAATAATAATAATAATAATAATAATAATAATCAAAAAAAATTTTTGCCCGAAAACAAAATTTTATTTTGGCGAGAATTATTTATTTATTTATTTATTTTATTTTATTTTTTTGGGTGGGTGGGTGACACATGTCATGTGTCATATGATGTGGCATGGCTACAAATTTAAAACGATTGCTTTTTTCTGATCCGTTTATTTCCCTGCCAAAATACGCCCATGCGGATTATTAAATCGTCATAGCCAAGTCACAACCAAACGTACCATAAAAATGTTATAATCCAAAACAATCTACTAAAAATGGAATAAGCCTAAAAAATTGTTCATGAGCTTTAAACAATAGACAAACACATATATAGCCTTTTTTTTTAGTAAAACCAACATTCTACCAATAAATGTCAAAGTCTCATAAGCATCATCCCAAACCTTGGTTTTCAAAACCACTAAACATCAAACAAATAGAAGTTTTTGAAACAACAATAGTTCCTGTTGTACATCTCCTTATAACAACAAACAACAAATGATAATACTTTGTGTATTCGTATGCATATAACCGTAACACACAAGAATTCTTATAACTGAATAAAGAAAAAAGATACATGTCTTATGAGACTTAAAAGAAGAAAACACAAATCCAAGACCAGGTAAGTTGGTGAATTATCATTTGCACAATGCAAGCGTACAACTACGGTTAATAAAAATGAAAATTAACATGAGAAATATTAGTTTCATCGTCGGCTTTAAATCATCTTCACAAGCCTCTAAAACAGTCTTCAAAAGATCAAAAGTTTATTAGACCATAACACATCTCGAGATCTAAAGATCTAAACAGCCCATTACTAAGATATAATGCAAACGAACATAAAAGATCTTGTTTTAGCAACACCAAAAGTTTCTAGAACTTACAACCGAAAGCTAAAAACGCATATCCAAAACATACAACCGAAATCTTACAACGCCACATGTTTCTAGACCAAAACAACCTAATAGTCGGATTCAAGAAATCCGAACCAACAAACACAATGAAGTCATCAAAACACACAAAATCACCGAACATCAAAACTACGAAAATAGATGAATCTTTACAGATCTTAACAAATCTTTAAACTAAAAACATATGAAAACCACTTAACATACCCGAAACCACCAAACATACTAAAAACCACCAAAAAAACACAAAAACCCTCACTATCGACAGATGGCGGCGAGGGGTTGTGGTGGTGGAAGTTGTTAGTTTTGTGGACATAATTTAGTAGTTGTGTGTTAGGATCGAACTCGAAATCACGGGATTGCACACTTTACGTATGAAGAGTATATGAATAATAATTATTTATAAAAAGTTATAATTAATTATTATATACACAAAACACATAACGACCGTTAGTATTTAACGGATAATGACTAACGACCGTTAACTAAATAAAATGAAAGAATTATAGAGTGATAATTGGAAAGTCGGAAAGGTTCCGGATCCTTCTTTTTGGTCCATAACCGATCGGTGGCATTGGGGATAACCCAATCCTTCACAAACTTGGACTTCAAGTTATCTCACCTATATATACAAGGCCTAGGTTCATTCTTTTGTATCTTTCGTACACATAGTAATACCTAAACCTTGTTTTCTTTTCCTTGGTGTTTGGCCGATCGACTTCAATCCCTCCAAGGGATCGATTGGTTGTTTTTATAAAACAAATTGTTTGGTTTTCGTTTTGTGTTCTAAATTACTAGCATGACGTTTACTTGGTATTAGTACGTGTGTATAAGAACGTGATTCAATCACACTATTGATTGAATCTTGGATTGAATTACAAAAAGGTAAGGGGTAATTCCAATAATCCACATAAACCCTAATTAGGGTTCATAAGGTTGATTGCTTGGAATTGATTCTTATTTGGCTAGAATCATAAGGTATGCATACTATTTATGTTTGGTTAATTAGTTTACATATTATATGATCATATACGCTTCCGCATGTGTACTTGATGTTTATTGTTTATATTTATGAGTTTGTCATGTTATATAATTCCAACAGTGGCATCAAGAGCCAGGTTATAACATGTAATTTATTACCGAAACACATAAAAAACGAATCTTGATTGTGTTTTACATGTATGGTCGATTTTAGGGTTTATTCCAATCGAACCCTAATTTTAGTTTAGGGCCGATTGCCCTTTATTATTTTTTAGGGTTTATGTTTGGTAATTTAATTTAATTAGGAACCCTAGGATTAACATGTTATGTTTATGTGTTAGTATGCGATCTTGTGGCAACTTGATAATTGTTATGTAGAATCCATGAAAACGTGCATGTTTGGCATGTATTCATTGTTGTGATAATTTAAATTGTTTAAATTTGCTATATGAATTAATTGTTAAGTTTTACACATATAATTTAATTTATAGACGTCGAATTGGGGAAGACTCCAATATATTAAGTAATCAATTATGTGCTATGTGGTGTATATTTAACTATGACTAACGCAATTGATACGTCGATGCATGTGACTCACTTACCTTTGTAAGTGATAGTCTTAGTTGAATATATACAATATAAACCTAGAATTGATTATTAATAGGTTTTATCGAATTAAGTTTGCATGTGGCTACATGTTTTTACATAATTAATTGTTATGTTATGTAAGTTTATTTAGTTGTTTTATTTTCTATTTGTATTACTTGTTTTTTGTTTATTTATTGTAAATGCATGTTTATAAACGAAAAAAGGTAATTTTGAATAGAAAAATAATATGGACTAAATAATGGTGAAACAATGAATTGTTTTCGAAGAGTTTAATTTTCAATGTGTTTAATTGATTGTTGAGTTTTGTACCAATAGTACGAACGGCTCACCCAATTGTGACAAACTATAAGAGGGGTATAAGTAGGAACGGGTTTTTAATAAGCTTCGCGCTGACCTTTGTTTCTACGCTCCTTTGTGCGTCAAATTGGAGCTACCAAGTACGACTATTTTATGTACAAAATCACCTTAAGGGTGAATTAGCTTTAATTCCATGCGTTACTTTATGGTAATTATCCGAAACACTAAGTCTTTAGACTTATTCAAAAGTACGATATAATGGATGATAATTAAAGGTAAATTCTTTGATTGGTGAATCCAATACCTCAATTGAAAACGTTTCTAAATTTGTCCTTAATGAATTGGTAAATAAAAAAGTTTTATTAAACTTGTGATACGAAGATGTATGCATGCTTCTTCGTACATATTTTGATTATAAACATCAAAACTAGTACCCTTTAAAATTAAGTTAATGCCATCTAATTAAAAAAACCATAGTTGTCAGGATCCCGATCCTGATATTAGGATCTTACGATTTTACGATTCTACAAAGCAAAAACGATCCGGATCCTACGTAGGATCTTAACAGTCTTAAGATCTTATAGGATCCCGATCTTAACCATAAGATCTTAAGATATACTCCGATCCGATCTTAGTTTTCTCGAACCGCAAACTAAAAAACTAAAAATTTATGGTTTATGTTTTTATATAATTTAAAAAACAACATGTAATTCTTCTTAAATATTCCATATTCATAATTTAGGATAACATTTCCATAAAGTATTCATATAATTTCGTGTTTATAATATATAATAATTTGTTGATTTGAATAATATTACCAAGATCATTAAAAAATGACATTATAGTAGGATCGTAGGATCCCGATCCGATCTTACGATCACGATCTTGCAAAGACGAAAACGATCCTAGGTAGGATCCTGATCTTGAAAACCTTGAAAAAAACACTTGAAGTTGTAATTTACGTCATGTGAGAGCTTGGACTAGATTGCAATGAAAATGTAAATTCATACTTTCATTACTAGCAGATCAACTGTTGTAATAAAACTATGTTAATTTGCAGTTTTTTAAATTAGACGACTTAAATTGAGTTGTAAGTGAGAGCTTGGACTCAAGACATAAGATGGGGATAAAACATGTTTATATTGGAAATTGTTTGCCAAAATAAATCCCATAAAGATCTAGGAATTGGAAATTGTTTGCCAATTATTGTTCGAAAATTACCTTAATGAATACTTTCATTACTAGCAGATCAACTGATGTAATGAAACTATGTTAATTTGGATCCTAGCTTTAAGGAAATACTATGGTTTATATGAATATTTACCAACGGGTATTTTATTTTATTAAAGGTTTTATTATCGAAAATACTAAAATTGAATTTTGTTAATTCTTTTAAATGTATTAATGCAGCATTAAACCGTAAACGTGGGATATTCTTTTATTGATAAATTGATCTACACCCATAGGGGGCTTTGGCTAGAGTCAATTTTACTAAAAGGATAAACCTAGTCTCCTTTCCATGAGAGAAGCGTGAGACTTAATCCTATTTCTTTTCATGAATGAGAAATGTATGATAGGAAAATTAGAATTGTCTAAATTCTAAATACATAACTCATAGCAAACTTTAATAGTTAAGATTTTTGCACATTTTATGACTTATTAAATTAGAAGCTAGACTAATTACCGCAAAACGGTGAAAGACAAACTAGTATATTTTATCTAGTTCTTTTGTTTTGACCATTTAAAGGTGCTACATACCATTGTGGGGATGGTAGACCTATTAAGGAAGAAATTGCACGCCCAATTTTTCAAGTTAATTGCATTGATGGACAGTCCATTATTTACAAAGTAGAATACATTCTTTTAGTACCTAAGTAATTGTTACGTATGGGTTTTCTCAAAGATGTAGGAAAGTAAATAGCACACTATTTTCTTTCACTGGTTAATGAAACACTTACAGTGTTGTCAAATCCAGTGGGAGCATTGTGTTCTTATTACTGAATAAGGAATTATTGTAATGATCTCTAATTCAATGGGAGCTACAAGTTTTCGTTATCTTGATAGTAATCTACATTATCTTTTGAATGTCTCAAGATATATACTTTCCAAATATATACACTAATATTTTCAAGGATAGTCATGTGTGTTTCCTTGTTAATTAAGTAGCTCTATATCTACTAGTTATGCTAATATCTATGACACAATCATATTGATCACATAAACAAACGAGTGACGTGTTGTTTATCTGATACATGATGTTGTTCCGTGCACAAGTGGGAGAAATCTTTATTGTGTGCAAGGTACAACACATAGGAATATGATTTAAAAGATTCTCTTGACTGCAAGGTAAGAGACTAACGTTCTAATGTGACTTATTCACATCTAATCCAAGAAACATTTGGTGTTTCAATTTACGTTATTTGAGAGCTTAGCTATATTGCAACAACAAGGTAAATATCCATGTTACGTGAGACCGTATCTGAAAATTTTGCAGTTTCTAAATTAGATACCTATTAGAACAAGTGTCAATATGATAATAAGACTACTTCAAACTAAATATTTATGTATTATTGAAATGACATAAATAAATGAAGTAATCTAATACTACTTCAATTTGAATATTTATGTAATTTTGGAATGACATAAAATAAGTGAAGTAATAAATTAACTTGAAATTACTATTGAAACCAAGAGATGGTGTTCATAATTACTTTAGTTAAACATGTTTATGTTTCATTGTAAAGATATAAACATGAAGTCTTTTAATTGTTACAAGACTTATAATAAAGTAAGTCGTTAAATTGTTATGTTTTTTAATTAAGACATATACAAGAAGTCATTGAGTTGATCAATGATTTATAACGTATAGTGGGATTATAACAGTTTATGTCTTCTTGTTAAGACATGGACATGAGGTGACTTGGTCAAAAAAGTACTTATGTTATATAGCATGCAATTGGCTTGGAAATTCTATTATACCATTAAGTTGACTTAATTGGTGAATAGATAAGCCAAACGAAATATATTTATCTTATATATTGTAAGATTGTCTTACAATATTAATCCTAATGAAATACTAAATGTTTATGGTATGTTCAGTTAGGAAAATCAAACTCTTGTTATATTGTTTGATTAAAGATAACTATGACTTCTTTTCTTCCAAAAGTTATCAAGGTTAGAAAATTGAGTATGGATTGGATATACTCAATAAGACTCCAATCTAGAAGATTAATAAGACACCATTTTGTTATGGAATGTGATGAATCACATTAAGTCTTAAAATGAAGTTTTGAATTTGTTAAACTACTTATGACTAGGTTATTAACAAACTAAATGTCAGGAACTGTCAATATGTATTTGTAATGTCCCAAAAAGAGAACATTGTATTGTTACTTTATTTGATAAGTATTTATAGATAGTCTATAAATTACAAAAAGCAAGTGGGAGTTTTTATCTTGAAAATATAAAATTAAAATATGCATAATCTTCTAATACACACTAGTGAAAATCATGATGAGGCTAAACATGTAAATGATAGACCTCAAGATGATGGAAATCTCATTCATAGATCCGCAAGGATATCTCAGATATTTGATTAATATGCTGAGGATTATATTATGTTGCATTACCAAATATTGAATTGGGTAAATTACTCATACTATAAATGTTAAAGATGATGTCCATAAGGATAATCAATTTTTGAAAAATTAGTTTATTTTAATTCTTAATAGTTAGACTAGAGAATGAAGATGAGTTTCTTCAAAGATAAGGTTACCCTAGTGGTTTAAATCTTTGTGTAGAAATCATATGGACAATATTATACATATATTTTAATGCATGTCTTATGACAAGATTATTAATCATACTTAAGCAATTAACTATGATTGAATATTCTTTTCTAAGCACATTAAATATACAAAGATGGTAATTGTCATACTTATTTTCATGAATATGAAATTTGACAATGGATTATAAAACTCCTTCTTGTATAAATACTTAAGCGAGGACAGTAAATAATTAAGAGTTTTATGAATTCATATAATCTTTGAAAGTGTAAAAAAATGCAACAATTCAAGTAGGGATAAATGTGTGCATCTAGGAGATGAGTCTGTGGAAAACTAGAAGGGGGGTTGAATATTTTTTACCGTTTTAAAATTAATTTGCTTTGAATACTTAACGTGATTTCAAGTTAATGCAAACAATCAAACAATATAAATAAAGCAAGTAAGGAAAGAAACAATCAAACCACAATACGGATGTTTATAGTGGTTCGGTCTACAAGGAATCTCTTCCTTGCCCTACTCCACTCCTCGAGCCTCTAACTCGAGAGTTTTTCTTCAATAAGAAACAAGCTCCCTTCTCGGCGCAGAAAACCTTTATACACGTCGTTTACACTTTTTCCGGTACAAAGCTAAATACCGAGTTCTAGTTCGAGGTAGAACCAACCTAACGTCGCTTACACTTTTTCCGGTACTAAGCTAGATACCAAGTTCTAGTTCGAGGTAGAACCAACATAACGTCGCTTACACTTTTTCCGGTACTAAGCTAGATACCGAATTCTTTTACAAGGGCACAACCACTCCCGACACTCTACATATTTTAAGGACTAAAATACTAACCGATCACTACTGAATGTTTGGTATAACAATGATGTGTGAAGTACAACTAAATCACACAGTAACTACTCTAACAAGTCTTGCAACGGTATGTTGAAGCTTGTGATGCTTTGATCTCTTTGCTACAAAAGAAAGATCACTAAGAATGAATATGTAATATGAATGGGTTAGTAATGAAAGAATGTATACTAATGTTTATGCTTATGAGTGATGATTAAACAAGAATGAGTGGCCTGCTATTTATAGGCAAAATGCCAAAACAGGCCACGGATTGGGCGGAACCAAATCAAGGGTTCCGTCCCTTATAGATTTTGGTTCCGCCAGAACCTGACAGCATATCTTTCAAAATCTTTCCAAATCTTGCCAAGATATTACCAAATCCAATTCTTTGCTTGAAGATCTTTCCATGATATTATCAAAATCTTCAAGATATCCTAAAGATATCCAAATGATGTGTGCAATGATGTCATGTACATATTTCCATTTTTAGAATAAAAATGTAAACATGTAAATGTATATATGTATGTCCTATGTATATTCTAGTGATGAATGTAGCATGTTATGGTGAGTTTTAAAAGCTTATTACTATAAATGTAAACGAATTTAACTTATATTTATGCTTTGCTAAAGATAAAGTTTATAATTGTCATTAACAAAATATAGCAAAGATCTTAAAATATAAATAACGTTTTTAGGACGATATTTGTATTAACAATCTCCCCCTTTTTGTTGATGACAAAACATAAAGTTTATTTTTAAGCAATGAAATAAATAAAGTGCAAGTCTTTTAAAAATATAGATTAAACTTGTTTTATGCAAGTTTTGAAATCAATTTTGGCATAAAACGTGTATGAAATGTATGATGTATGAGTTTACTCTAATCTTCCCTTTTTGTCGAAACAAAAAGTGGAAATGCATAGTGGAATGTGATGAATGACCCTTGGTGATTACTCCCCCTAATTTGGAGTACCAAGTATGATGATTCATGGATTTTAAGTGCTTAATAGCTCCCCCTTGGACAATACTCCCCCTAATTGGAGTGACAAGTTTATGATGCATGAAATGAGAAATCTACAAAAAAAAGGTTAGTGCATAATTAGCTCCCCCTTGATTAATACTCCCCGTTACTAGGGTACCAACATATATGATGCAAGGATGAGAGATGCTACAAAACAAAGGTTAGTTGTAGATAATCCAACCAAGTAATATGATGCATGAGAAAAGGTTCAACCAAGAATTGTAGTTCAACCCGTTTGACCAAAAAAGTCAACTAAGTATAATTGTTCAAACTAAGTCAATAGTTCAAACCAACCATATAATGATGCAAATATTAGTAGTTCAACCCAACCAAATAAAATGCACAATAAGTGATCACATACAAGCATTAACACAACATCCTTCATTTGAAAATTATTTATGACCAAAGTCACAAATTAAGGTGTTACAAACTAAAATGAGAATAACCTAAAAAAAATCCTAAAAAGTCCTATAAAAGAAAAACAATAGAGAAACTCCTAGCGTCTATTGTGGAGGATGTGATAGAGCATTAAGGCGCTCTAAGATGTGGTTCAAAATGAACCGCATTTCATTTTGTAACTTGTGAACCAAAATGTTGGTTCGTTAAGTTAAGTGAGCGGTCCTCTCACACATGGAACATCCATGTCTAGGGAAGTTTGGAGGAAGGTTTTGTTCATTAGTTGGTGGTGGTGGTGGTGGTTGGTTGTTTGATGGTGGAGGTGGTGGAATGTAGGTTGCAGACATGATGGAAGCTAGTAAAGTGGATTGTAAATCCATAGCTTCATCTAGGTAGGAATCCACCATGTTGGAGAAGGCGTAGAGGCGGTTAAGTTCTTCATTGATCTCGCCTTGGGTTTGCGGTTGGTTTATCCACATTCCCTCATCAATGGCATTAAGGGTGGATGTTGGTGAAAGAGGTTGAGGTTGCGGTTGTGGTGGTGCTTGATCACGGTAAAGAGGACCGTGAATATCCCTATAGATGGGATGGAAGAGAAGTGCTTCTTGGGCCTCAAAATGCAATGGTGGTGGATTTGTGGACCTAGGTGGAAGGTCTTCCAAAGTTTCTAAATATGGGTGAGGTGATGTTGGTGGAGTTGCAAACAACTCAATGGGCTGAAGTTGGGGTGAATGAGGAGGTGATAGTGATCTTGTTGGTTGAGATGGAGCAGGTGGTGGTATGGTAGCCACTGGAGTTATGGTAGGTGGTGGAGTGTTGATGATGATATGAGGTGGTGTTGGAGTTGATAGAGTGAGGAAGTTTTCATTAGCAATGGGTGAGGAAATGTTCAAGGGTGAAGATTCTTCTGATGAAGAATTGAGATTCACAAAACAACAAGGTCTGACACTCATTCGAGCCGTCCTTCTGTGTGGTCTGCTTGTGGATGATTTGTTTGACTTAGGCATTGTTGAGAAGAGAAGTGATGGTGATATATGAAGAAATTGCTATTAGAAATGATGGTGAAGGTGTGAATTGTGATCATCCTAAAGCTTCTAATTTATAGACAGAAAGGTGTATGGAAGGTTGTGTTTGGATGTGATGTTGATCCATAGAAAAATATTGGTTCCTAATGATTTGAAAGAAGAAAATAAGTTAGTCACATCATCTAAGTCAATCCATAGAGATGGAGTTGAGTAAGAGTGTGAAGATATGCAGTAAATGCAAAGGGTGAGTGGGAAATCTAGTGATGTGATTGATTCACGGATTTCAAGGAACCAATTTAAGGGTTCCTTGCTTGTTACAGAAAGGTAACTTGAGTGAAAATTTGAATTTTCAAATTTTGGTGGGAAATTATGTTCCTAATGGTCTAATGTTGCTAAGATGATTCCAATGTAATGAAGTATCAGTAAATGAATCCTAATTCAAGAATCAATGATCTAAAGTGCGGGATTAGACGGAAAATTTAAAAAAGTTACTGTTGGTCTGCGGAACCAATCGACAAAACAGGCGGACCCTTGTTTTTGGTTCCGCGGAATCCGTTGGTTGATCATAGACGGAACCATAAATTTGGTTCCGCCATATCCGCCAATCGGAAAAACTTTACAGAGCGGATTTCTAAAGGTCTTAAACCCGTTCAAATCCCGTAAATTATCCTAAAACATATGTAATAAATTAGTTGTGATTGATTAATGACAAAAACACAGTTATAAACACATGTTAACATAGAGATCAAACGGTCGATTTTGAACTTACCATATATGGAAGTTGAGCCAAGCAGTTGCTTAAACACGGAAAATTGATAACATCAAAGTGTTATCGTCCTGCATAGTCAAGTTAGTTTTCATAGAGGTTTAACAACAAGATAATATCCTAAAATCATAACAATTCAACACATCATTGTTTCAAATTGTTTGTACGAAACACTCCCTATTCCTTCACTGCTTGTCGAGTTTCTTGTTTAGCTTCATTATCCAATGCCCAATGTTCTTGAACATTCCACGTGTCTGCTTGAATTCTTCACTTTGTTTCTCGATTGGTGGAACTTGGCTCAAATATTCTGGAGGAGGAATCCTAGAGTTAGGCAGACCATCATCCTCACTTACGGATGATGATGATGAGGAGGTTAGAGGATGAGCGCGTTTTCCTTTCGACACCGCTAATCTCTTGTCACTTAGAGGTACAAAAGCATGGGGAATGAGAGAGTAGTCTGGGAGGAAACCTCTAGCGTTAGGAGGGATGGGTGCAAATGCTCTATAGAGACGGGTGAGAAGCATCCCTTAAGGCATGGCGGTGGTTCCTAACACCGGAATGTCGGCCATTCTCTTGGCGACATAGTAAGCTAGGTTGAAGGGTTGATGGGTGGACACACAATAGAGCATATAACAAAGACTAGCATTGAGTTGATCCCTATTTCCTATGGTGCATAAAACGTTTGCCCGAAGAATTTCTTCCAACTTCTTGAATTGGGGCCTAAGCTCGTTTAGTTCCATGCCAAACGGGTCTCGATCTACATTACGGCCTTGTCGTTTGGTCCTAGTGTGGGTGGTCCTAGGGAGGAAGAGATGATCCTGGATGGTTTATTTTGGAGTCAAGGGTGTGTCGTATGGAGGTATACGATCAATGATAGAATCTAGGCTTGACAACGACCACTTGTCGGTGTAAAGACAAGTACCTACACCCAGAATTCCTAAGACTTCCGCGAATTGGTTCAAAGGGATGTTAAATTGGTGTTGGTTAACTTTGAAATGGATGCTTATGAGACCATAGTCATTGGAACTAAGAACGACACTAGCATAGAATTCTAGCACAAATCTAGAAACTATAGGTTCGTTTATGTCCAAAAGACAATCAAAGTTGATTGCGGCTAGTTGTTGTCGGATGTTGGTTTCTTCTAAAAAGGAGGGATCTATGGTTCTACCCTCATGAACATACCTCTTTCCTAAGGCCTTAAATATCTTAACTTGTTCATTTGAAAGTCCCTTGGTCTTATGGTGTTTAGGGAGGTAGTTAAGGGTGTCTTTTTGGTCGTAGTATGTTGCGGGAGGCATGATGTTATCCTAGACATGAAAATTACATAGTTTAGTTAAAACTAACGCGAATACGTATATAAAGTTATAGTGTGTGCCTATATGGGGACAATGTGGAGGTGTAGTTATCTCGACTCCTTTTAATGCATGAAAATTTTGTTATGCAAATTTTGTAACAAAACGAGAGATAACCCAAATGCTCCTAATTCAATGTAGCTTCGATTGAATGTACCCGAAAATACATATTAGTTGTGTATTCCCTTTAGCATTCAAGAGACATTATGCAAATGATGTTTAAGACATAACGTTTTTATTTGTATGAACAATGTGCAAAAACCGTTTTTCCTAATCGTGAGAAGATTTTTATAAAAAAATTCTCATGGGGTTTTTAGTGAATTATGATAATGTCCTATAAGATGCAATTCCTAACTATGGAAAACATGATTTGTTATGTAATTCAGTGAATATGCTTCATGATTTTACAAAAATATGCATAAACCCCAAGTTGTGCAAGAAATAGAAATCCTAGACTCAGATCAGGAATATAGATATAGTTAGGATACTTACAGTGTGGATTAAAGCACAAGTTTGTTGAAGGGGATGACCTAAATTCTGAGAATGGGATGCTATGGGTCGAGTTTGTGTGTCTTGTATGTTTTTGGGAAATGTGAGAGGAGGGTGTTTGTCTGATATATTAAAAAACAATCTCAGGAACCCACGGATTTGGCGAAACCAAAAAGTGGGTTCCGTCCTTGTTGTCGATTGGTTCCGTGGGAACCTTTTGACAGTTGGTTGTTTTTGTCGTGTTTGGTTAATCTAAGGTTTTAACTACACATTTGGTTCCATTAATCCTAAATCAAGTCTAAGAAGGTTAAATGGCTGTCTCTTAAGAGGTTTTGTGAGAATATCGGCAATGTTGTCCTCTGAGGATACTTTCTCGATTGAGATGTTTCCTTTTTGAACATTGTCGCGAAGAAAGTGGTGACGAATTTCTATGTGTTTGGTTCTAGCGTGTTGAACTGGATTCTTGCAAAGGTCGATAGCTCCTTTGTTGTCGCAAAGAATAGGAACGTCATTGAGTTGATTTTCGTAGTCGACGAGAGCTTGTTTCATCCAGAGAGCTTGTTGGCAAGCTTTTCCTGCTGACACGTACTCGGCTTCAGTTGTTGATATTGCTAGGGCTGTTTGTTTCTTAGCAAAACATGAGGTGAGACAATGCCCAACAAAAGTACAAATACCGCTTGTACTTTTTCAATCGACATAGTTACCGGCATGGTCTGAGTCGGCATACACTATGGTTTCGACACCCGTTCCTTTGGGATACCATTATCCTAAATGTGTAGTACCTTTAATATATCTAAATATTCGTTTGACGGCTTCAAGATGGGATATTTTAGGATCTTCTTGAAAGTGAGCACATAGACAAACACTAAACATGATGTTCGGTCTACTAGCCGTGAGGTAGAGTAAACTACCAATCATTCCTCTATATTTAGTGCTATCTACGGATTCACTTTCGTCATCCTTAGTGAGTTTGGTTTCGGAAGACATGGGTGTTTTCATGGGTTTGGAATCTTCAAGACCAAATTTCTTAAGCATATCTTTGATGTACTTAGATTGGTTGAAGAATATCCCATCTTCTAATTATTTTATTTGGTGTCCTAAGAAAAAGTTTAGTTCTCCCATCATACTCATTTCAAACTCGTCATGCATGATTTTAGAGAAATCATCGCATAACTCTTGACAAGTTGATCTGAATATGATGTCATCCACATATATTTGAACTATGATTATATGTGATCCCTTTTTCTTAGTGAAAAGAGTGTTGTCTACTAGGCCCATGGTATACTTATGTTCAACTAGGAAAGTCTTAAGTCGATCATACCAAGCTTTTGGTGCTTTCTTAAGTCCGTATAAAGCTTTTTTAAGTTTGTAGACATGATTTGGTTTTTCAAAATCGGCAAAGCTGGGAGGTTGTGCGACATACACTTCCTCATTAATAAAACCATTTAGAAATGCACTTTTAACATCCATTTGGAAAAGTTTAAAGTCATGTTCACATGCATATGCAAGTAGTATTCTAATTGACTCGAGCCTAGCAACCGGTACAAATGCTTCGTCGTAGTCTATACCTTCTTGTTGATTTTAGCCTTGAGCTACTAGCTTAGCTTTGTTTCTAGACACTACACCATTTTCATGCATTTTATTTGTAAAAACCCATTTTGTTCGAATTATGGTTTGACATTTAGGTTGAGGGACTAATGTCCAAACATCATTTCTAACAAATTGATTTAGTTCTTCTTGCATTTCTATAACCCAAGATTCATCTTTTATGGCCTCATTATATTTTTGGGCTCAATTGTTGAAATGAAACAAAAGAAGTTACTTTGATTTTGAACTTTTGATCTTAAGGTTCTTTCATTAATTTCTCCTATGACATTATCTAATGGATGACTTCTAGATTCTTTGATATTGACTATTTCCTTATTTAAAGGTTCATCTTCTTTATCATTATCTAGATTTTCTTGCTTTTCAACCATTTGACTTTTAACTAACTCATCATCTACCAAAGGTGACGTCTTAGAGGGAGGTGGACTTTCGTCAAATGTTACGTTCAACGATTCCTCGACTCTTGAGGTTTCTTTGTTCAGGATGATATATGCTTTACTATTTTGTGAGTATCCAAGGAACACACCTTCATAAGACTTTGGGTCAAACTTGGTGAGGTAATCCTTAGTGTTTAAAATGAATCACTTGCTTCCAAAAACTCTAAAATATCCTAAAGTAGACTTTTTGCCTCTATAAAGTTCGTATGGTGTTTTATTCAAAAATGGTCTTATTAGGACTCTATTTAAGATGTATGTGGATGTGTCAACGGCGTTACACCAAAACTTTTGTGGTATATTTTGTTCATTTAGCATTGTTCGACTCATTTCTTAAAGTGTTCTATTCTTACGTTCTACTACACCATTTGATTGAGGAGTTCGAGGAGCCGAGAAATTATGTGTTATGCCATTAGCATCACAAAAAGCTCCAAATTGAGTTTCGTTATCAAATTCACGACCGTGGTCGGTTCTAATTGACACAATGCTATTTCGTATTTGATTTTGAATTTTCTTACTTAGAATTTCAAATTTATCATATGCTTCATTTTTAGTTTTCAAAAACTTAGTCCAAGTATACCTAGAATAATCATCTACTATGACCAAAGTGTGGAAGTTTTCTCCATAACTTTGTATAGCGGATGGACCAAACAAATCCATATGCAATAGTTCTAAACACCTGGATGTGGACACCATGTTTTTAGCCTTATGGCTATTATGAACTTGTTTCCTAATTTTACAAGCATCACAAAAGTGTTGGTCGTATTTCAACTTGGGTAGGTTCCTAACTAGTTCCTTAGATGATAGAGATTGGATGAGTCTCATATTGGCGTGGCCTAAGCGTCTATGCCACATAGTTGAGTTGTCGTCTAAGGAGGTGTGACAAAGTTTGTCTTTAGATGTTTTGTCTAATTTCATAACGTATATGTTATTCTTCAAAACACCTTTTCCTACGGTTATACCATTTTTAGGTATCTTACTTCTGTTTTCACTGAAAAGGACGTCATACTTTTTACGGCATAGTTGACTAATACTAAGCAATTAAAACCTAAGTTATCAACATGAGCAACATCATCAATAGAGAGAGAGAGAGTCATAAGAGATAGTACCTTTTCCGATGATTTTACTTTTCAGCTTGCTACCAAACGTAACATTACCTCCATCGTATGCTTGGTAGGTTGAGAAAAGGCTTTTATTTCCCGTCATGTGTCTTGAACACCCACTGTCCTTAATCCACTCGTCTGGTTCCAATCCAACTTTCAAGCATACCTAAGTTTAAGAAAAACTCAAGCATTTGGTCCCCAATATCTCATGGGTCCATTTGGGTTAAACATCCCATTTACTTGATTCATGTAAGGAAACGGTGGATATGGGTTCCATGGCATAAAGTTGGGACCTTGATAGTTCCTAGGAGTGTTTGGGTTCCTGCTATTTTGATGATGATGTTGTGTGTTGTAATTACTCTTTGGAAAGGGGAGTTTGGGAAAAGTAGTTCTAGGTCTTTGTTGAACTGTTTTAATTCTAAACTCATTTTTAACTTGTCCTATTCCTATAGTAACTACTGGTTTTTGTTTCTTAACAGTTGTACTAGTGCTAGGTTTTCTTGTGACCTTAACAAATTCAGTACGAGCCGAAGTTCAATCCTTCTGTTCAGCAACAGTACCCGCGGAACCAATTTCCACTACTGGCGGAACCAAATTTTTGGTTCCGTGGGATCCGTGGGTGTCTGAACTTGTTGGAACAGTTTCTTGTACTTTCACTGTTTGTTTCTTAAAGCTACTTAAGTCTCCTAGTTTCATAAAGCCTAATCCAGTTTTATCATGAGGTAACTTTTGAACTTTCATTAACTCATCTATACAACTGATATTTTTATCAAACCTTTTAAACTTAGAGTTTTGTTTGATAAGTTCTTCATGTGTGGTCTTAAGTGTTTCTAATTATAGTTTAAGTTCTTGACATGAAACACATTTTTCTTTAATGGCTTTACCCTTTTCTAATCGTAAAGCTTTTTCTTTTAACCAATAAACTTCGTTTTCTAAAAATTCCTTATTGGTTTTTAAAAACTTATTTTTGTTTATGATTTTTAGGGTAATTTCACACAGTTTGTTATATTCTATTTCTAAGGTGTCATCATCAATATAGGAGTAAGATGAGTCAGATTGTACCTCATTAGAGTCATGAGCCATAAGAGCAACTTCGTCATTCTTGGGCTCTTCGTCATCATCTTCACTGTCACTCCAAGCACCACTAACAAAGGCTCTTTGAGTCTTGTTATTGGGTGGCTTCGGACATTCTCCTATTAGATGACTAGTATCCCCGCACCTAAAGCACTTCCTATCTACTTTTCCTTTCTTATCATCACGGTCTTTTCGGAAGGATTTCTTTTCTTCTCGAGGTTGTCTAACAAACTTTTCACTTCTTCTGAAGAACTTCTTGAAATCTCTTACGGCCATGGCATACTCTTCATCTTCACTACCTGAACTAGACTCTCCATCATCACTTGACTCTACCCTAGCTTTTAAGGCAATAGATTTGATCTTTTCCTTTTTGCCCTTAACTATTTCTGAATCTTTTTCCATCACCATCTCATGAACTTTGAGATTTCTGATGAGCTCGTCAAGTGGCATGCTTGAAAGATCCTTGGATTCTTCAATGGCCGTCACTTTTGCTCTCCACTTCGGATGAAGTGCTCTAAGAAATTTCCTGACAAAGTTCTTACTAGAAAAAGAATCGTCAAGTGCTTTAAGAGAAGTAATAATAGTATTAAACCTAGCAAATGCACTATTAATGGTCTCATCTTCAGGGATAACAAATTGTTCATATTGTTGAACAAGAAGATCAATTTTGTTATCCTTGACTTGTGAGTTCCCTTGATGAGTGATACACTACTAGAAAAAGGGCTTTCCTTGACTCGCATTTTATGACGCACACTAAAAGATGACGCGCAAATAGCGAAGTCATAAAATAAGAGTCATAACGAGTAAATTTTTTGTTAGAGATGACTCGCTTTAAAAAGCGTCATAACATATGAGTCATAATCACATTTTGGCTAACTCCCGCCCACTTTTTTTCCCCAAAATCAAATAATTTTCGTTGTCCCTCCATACTCCATACTTATCTAGGTCACCCCCACATTTTCAACAACTCCCACTGAAACAAAAAAACACACACACTTCCCCCCTCCCCCTCTTTTCTCTCTATCTCGCTCGCCGGTATATGTCATCACCACCAACCACCAACCACCGCCGGAATCATGACCAACCGCCGCAGGAATCATCACAGCCGTCTACCATCACCACCAACCACCACGGACAGATCTCATCTCCAAGGGTTGAATCTCGATGCTTTCTCTCCAAGGTTTCATAATAAGGTGTTTTTTTTTTTTCTTTTGGTTTAGATCTAATAATATTCAGTTTAATTGTTGAAAGCACTAAGACATGGTGGTAATAGATCAACTACAGATCCGTTGAAAGCACTAGACATGGATTTTTCTTATTTGAAGCTTAAAAGGAACTTAAATGATATCTTGATTTGCAGCACGGAACGATTGTTCAGCACGTTGAAAGCACTAGACATGGTATATTTACCTTTTTTTTTTTTTTTTTTAATTATGATTTACCAGATTGTATTGATGTATGTTACACTGATATAATGTATGATATTATCATTAGATCATATTGTGTAGTGCATCATTTTTTGTGCTGAATATTTAAATGTATTTGAAGCTAAGTTCTTAGTGTGATTTAGTTTGATGCTTAATGTTGTTATAGATCTTATGACTTTGAAAAAAAAATGATGATTTTGTGTTGTAAACTATTTTATGTTAGCAAATGTATTAATTTAAGTTCTGAGGGGGTGTTTGTTGAAGCTTATTTGTGGGCTTATGAGCTTATTTGACTTCGGCTTATTTTGAGACTGATGGGATTATATAAGCTTATTATGATATAATAAACTTTAGTTAGCGCTCAAAAGAAGTCGGAAAATTCCGGTTTTATTAAATATAAGCAGAAATGATATAATAAACTTTATTTGACTTCGGCTTATTTTGAGACTGATGGGATTATATAAGCTTATTATGACAAGTGAGGTCGATTCCCTACTAAAGCTATATAGAGAAACTGATGCAGTTCAAGAGAGAGCAAGAATTTTGTGTAAGCATTTACTAATGGGAAGATGGGCAGGTCGGTCGGGCTGGTAACAGGTCAAAACGGGTCATTTTTGGTATGTGTTGAAATGGCCCGTGTTGACCTATTTTACCATTGACAGGTTGCGTTTTTAACAAACAATTTTTGTGCTTGTCCCATTAGAAACAAAACATTAAATGGGTAGAAATCACAGATAAAATATGACCATTTTCAATTGTATTTGGGCTTCTTAATACCTGCGTTTTTCTGCTGATCTGACTTACTTGGTCTTCCTCAGCTTGTATAGCTTCATCTCCGGACCCAGAATTAGTGAAAGAGGTTCTGAACTTCATGATCTCAGATGAGGTATTACTCTTATTTGGATATTAAAAATGTTATTTCATCTCTCCAATTAATGCCTATCCTCGTAGATGGGAGAACAAGACACAATTTATGTAACTGCAAGGATAAGCTTGGAAGCCCGTGAAACAGCTTGGATATGGATAAAGGTGCAGTAAAATCCTACAGTAATTTCAAATTAATACTGATTATTATCGCATTTTGAATTTCCTGAGGCTAACATACAATGTTTTTTTTACAGGAGAACTGGGATGTGATCAATAAGCGATGGGGACAAGGGATGGCGTTTCATCATTTCATAAGACACACCGCCGCACCAGTAAGTAGTCTTGAATTATATTTTATAAAACCACATGATTCTGTAAAGTGAAAGATGTGTCTAATAAGCTTGTTTAAAACACATTTCAGTTTAGCAGCCACGAAATGGCAGAAGAAGTGGAAGAATTTTTCAGCAGCCGAGTGACTCCTTCAATTGCCAGGAGCTTGAAGCAAAGCATTGAACAGATCCGTATCAAAGCCAAATGAAATTGAACAGATCCGAATGAAATTGCCTCTGCATCAGTAGTTTGCTGTCATAAAGCCAAGGTACTTGCATTAAGTTTAGATACTTCACGTGCTTAAGTCATTGTTTTCATGCTTTACATATATATTCTACTACTTGGTTTGAACATAGATGAGTAGATGACTACGTTAATCTAATGAGTTGGTCTACTGTGGAGTAGTCTTGCTCAAATTTTGCGCCAAATTCCTAATCTGCTACCACAGATTGTAGTTGCATATCATAGACAATTTGTGTTTCTTGTGTAGTGTCCACGTCAGCCCGGAGGCACCGAATGTGGGTACTTCATGTTGAAGTTTATGAAGGAAATAGTTAAACATGGAGTTCGGGTTCTCGAAAATGACAATGTAAGTAGTTAACTGTTTTAAGTAGTTTAAGTAGTAATTAACTGTTTCTAAAATGTTGTTTTATTTGACTAGATTGGTGGTGATAGCAATGAGTACACGGATGCGGATTTCGACGATATTCGAGAAGAATGGGCAATTTATGTGTCGAATTTCATTTTTAGGTAGAAATCGTACATTGTAGTAACTTTAACTAATTATCGGTATGTATTTTGACATGAATTTTTATGTAATGAATTGGTAACGCATGGTTTTGATATATATGAAATGCGTTAATTTTGTACAATTATCAGGTTTATTGTCAGTAATTATTGTATATAATCAGGTTTTAATTAAAAAACAGAAAAAATAAAAAAAAATTGATTTTAAGGTAATGACTCGCAAAAACATATGTCAGAAAAGTGTGTCATAAAAGTTAGTCAAAATGATTTTAAGGGTAATGACACGCAACGTGGGTCATAAGTGCGAGTCATAGAGGGATGACGCACAAATGCGAGTCATGAATATTTATGACGGGTCTTTCCTTGACTCCAATGTGCGCGTCATAAGGTCTCTTCTTGACTCGCATCTGGAGTCAAGGAAAGCCCTTTTTCTAGTAGTGATAATTAAGGATTGCCAAATATCTTTAGCGATTTTACACATAAAGACTCTTTCATATTCTTTCCTAGGTAAAGCATTATAAAGCATCATTTTAGCTTCATTATTTTTGGCAATTAATTTCTTTTGCTCATCACTGTGACGAGAAAGAGAAATATCCTCATCCCGACCACTTGATATATCCTTAATTATGGGTTTATGGTCACCTTCTACAATAATGTACCACAGATCTATATCCTTTGACTTCACATAAGTTTCAAAGCAGTTTTTCCAATATATAAAACTATTTGGTTCAAATAGTGGTGGTCATTGCATAGATTGCCCTTCTTTGAAAATTTCAAAATCCATGGATCATTTCAAGTTTTAAAATACAATATATTTTAAAGATCTTGAGTAACGTAGCTCCTGATGCCAATTGTGCAAAACTAGAAGGGAGTTGAATAGTTTTTACCGTTTTAAAATTAATTTGCTTTGAATACTTAACGTGATTTCAAGTTAATGCAAACAATCAAACAATATAAATAAAGCAAGTAAGGAAAGAAACAATCAAACCACAACACGGATGTTTATAGTGGTTCGGTCTACAAGGACTCTCTTCCTTACCCTACTCCACTCCTCGAGCCTCTAACTTGAGAATTTTTCTTCACTAAGAAACAAGCTCCCTTCTCGGCAGAGTAAACCTTTATACACGTCGCTTACACTTTTTCCGGTACAAAGCTAAATACCGAGTTCTAGTTCAAGGTAGAACCAACCTAACGTCGCTTACACTTTTTCCGGTACTAAGCAAGATACCAAGTTCTAGTTCGAGGTAGAACCAACCTAACGTCGCTTACAATTTTTTCTGTACTAAGCTAGATACCGAGTTCTTTTACAAGGGCACAACCACTCCCGACACTCTACGTATTTTAAGGACTAAAATACTAACCGATCACTACTGAATGTTTGGTATAACAATGATGTGTGAAGTACAACTAAATCACATAGTAACTACTCTAACAAGTCTTGCAACGGTATGTTGAAGCTTGTGATGCTTTGATCTCTTTACTACAAAAGAAAGAGCACTAAGAATGAATATGTAATATGAATTTGTTAGTAATGAAAGAATGTATACTAATATTTATGCTTATGAGTGATGATTAAACAAGAATGAGTGGCCTGCTATTTATAGGAAAAATGCCAAAATAGGCCACAGATTGGGCGGAACCAAATCAAGGGTCCCGTCCCTTATAGGTTTTGGTTCCGCCAAAACCCGACATCATATCTTTCAAAATCTTTCTAAATCTTGCCAAGATATTACCAAATCCAATTCTTTGCTTGAAGATCTTTCCATTATATTCTCAAAATCTTTAAGATATCCTAAAGATATCCAAATGATGTATGCAATGATATCATGTACATATTTTCATTTTTAGAATAAAAATATAAACATGTAAATGTATATATGTGTGTCCTATGTATATTCTATTGATGAATGTAGCATGTTATGATGAGTTTTAAAAGCTTATTAGTATAAATGTAAAAGAATTTAATTTATATTTATGCTTTGCTAAAGATAAAGTTTATAATTGTCATTAACAAAATATAGCAAAGATCGTAAAATATAAATAACGTTTTTAGGACGATATTTGTATTAACAATCTCTCCATTTTTGTTGATGACAAAACATAATATTTATTTTTAAGCAATGAAATAAATAAAGTGCAAGTCTTTTAAAAATATAGATTAAACTAGTTTTATGCAAGTTTTGAAATCAATTTTGTTATAAAACATGTATGAAATATATGATGTATGAGTTTAATCTAATCTCACTCTTTTTATCGAAACAAAAAGAGGAAATGCATAGCTGAATGTGATGAATGACCCTTGGTGATTACTCCCCCTAATTAGGACCTGGATGTGGACCTCATTTTTACGGGCAACGATTTTCAAGTGAAGGATTTTAAACTAGTTAGCGCTTAAACTTAGTGCCTTTATCGGACTAAAAATCTATGAAAACCAAGAAAAACTTATTTTTCATAAAATACTTAGAGGAAATAGGAATAAGGGGGCAAGGAGTAGCTATGCGTACACAATTAGCATCTATGGGTAGTGTTGGCATCTAACTTGTGTTTAACAATGATTTTGTTTTTAAGCTTGGTTTGGGGACTCGTGAAAAATCAAGGACGATGAATTTTATCCATATGGACGCTTTTTTCATGAAAAGTGCTTCTTACTCCGTAATCCTAAAAGTTATTGTGAAATAATGAAGGTCAAAATCCCGTCATATCAGAAAAGTACGAAAAGATAGTATATTTAATAAAATGGTCAAACGGGGCGTTTTTGAACTATTGATTTCTTAATCTCTTTTGTGAAACATTTTGCTACTTTTCAAAATCTTTAGTAAAAAGAGGTTGAAATTTTTGGTTTTAAAAGCGTGATGTGATGACATTGCGTGAGGACACGGCAATACCTTAGTCTGGGGGATTTTGGTATGTGTTAAATCACATACCTTTTCTTTATAAAAAAACGGACTTAAAAGACCAAAAACCGACCATAAATGCCAAATATATGCTTGTTTTTGCGTTTGTCTATGTGCAGGTAAAAGATATTAGAAAATAAAAAAAAAAGACAAAACAGACGGAAATGAGCACGAGAATGAAAAGAGTGAGAAAAGCCGAGTCCAGGGATGTGATTCTATAGTTTTTATCAGCCAAAAACCCAAAACCTCAAAATCTAAGCCTTGATGACAAATCATTCTCACCAAAAGTCCAAAATCATTTTCAGTCCAAGTCCTTAGATTTTCCAAAGTTAGTCCCTAAGTTAACCTTGATTATATCTTATTATATCAAAAATCTCAAAAAAAAAAAAAAAAAAAAAAAAAAAAAAAAAAAAAATCCGGTCCATTTTTTTATCCATACATCAGCCCACTATAATATAAAACCCAGCCCACACCCTCTATTATATATCCGGATCTAAATTATACCCGCGAAACCCACTTAACCCGAAGTCAAAAGCAATAAAAAAATCAGGTCAAACAAGAAAAAAGGCGGGCATAGTTACTGTTCATCGTCTCCTACAATTACCCTACCTTTCTATTGTACTTACCCCTCCCTAAGTACAATTTATCCCTTCTAGAAGGTTGACAAGGCTGAAAATGAGCTCATTATTTGTCCACCATGGCAATTTCTAAGGATTCTATTGGTTGAGGCTATGTGGCACACTAATCAAGGGCTTAGATAGATGAATGATGTCGACATGATTGAATTAAGGCCTGGGATTTGGTCATGGAAACCCTAGAAGCATCCTGGATCTCCTATAAATAGTGGCTTCTTCATCTAGCTTAGGAAGTTTTTGTTTTTGCATAATTTTCAGTTGTTTTAGCTTATTTTCTGCTTATTTCTTGTCCTTTAATTAAGCTTTGAAATAGTTTTTAGATATAATCCAAAAATTCCTCTCTTAATCAAATCATTCGATCACAAACGAAATTCACCGTTCCATTCACACTTCATTCGGAACCTCACGACCCGGGAAAAATCAATACTTTCGGATTTATATTTTGTTTGAAATTCTTTGACCTCTTGGTTTATTCAATCTTGGTTAGTGATAGAATTTACCCTTTGGTCGGGTTTTTCCTACACTAGCTAATATACATATATATATTTATATATATATATATATATATATATATATATATATATATATATATATATATATTATATATATATATACACTTGTGCACACACACCAAGTTTTTGGCGCTGCTGCCGGGGAAGTTGTGAAGTGAATATCGAGTTACGTTTGAAGATTGGTGATTTTGTAAATATTTTATTTTCTTATATTATTATAAGAACCAAAAAAAATAATATAAAAAATCATGAATACTTTTCCTAAAGTATTCATAATACCAAAAGAAATTAAAATACAACAAAATTAATCGTGAAATCAATTGTTAAGTCGGCTCACCTCTAAATTACAACCTATAAGAGGGGTTTAAGGAGGATTGACATTAAATTGTCGATCCGAAAGAAACGGGTTTTTAATTAGCTTATTGCGGACCTTTGTTTCTCCGCCACTTTGCGAGTAATTTTAGAGAGCTACCGAGAACCGATTGACAGATCGATTTACGAAAATATTTGTTTTTCAATTTTTTTTATAAATATAAAAAACCAAAAATATTTTCTTTTTCAAAATTTATTTTTCTTTTAAATTTATGATTTTTAGTGTATGCTCACTCGTTCTAAATCGAACTTAATTGATAAATCTTTCACAATACCGACTCAACGTTATCGTCGATGCAATAAACGAGTAAACGTACCCGAGTTAGGTACTCTTATTGATATTCCCATTACCGAAATGGCGGATACTCGAACTATGTCGGAATTGCTCCAAGCACTCACCGAGGGTTACAGAGATGCAATTGTTTTACCACCTATTTTATCCGAGAATTTTGAGCTTAAAACTGGTTTAATTCAACTAATCACGTCAAACCAATTTCACGGTTTTGAGAGGGACGATCCCCACGCACACATCCGATGGTTCAACAAGTTGACATCAACTATGAAGTATCGGGATGTCCCTCATAGCGCTATCAAGTTGATGCTATTTCCATTCTCTCTTGAGGGGGCAGCCCAGATATGGCTCGAAAAAGAACCCCCTCGGTCAATTACAACTTGGGAAGACCTCGTCTCCAAGTTCATGAATAATTTCTTTCCTTCATCCAAAACGACTAATCTTAAGAATGATATCACCAATTTTCAGCAACGGTTTGACGAGAACTTTGGTGAGGCATGGGAACGATTCAAGGATCTCCTACGAAAATGCCCACATCACGGTTTCTCTGAATTGCATCAAATCGACACGTTCTACAATGCTTTAACGCAGACCGATCAAGATTTGCTAAATGCAGCCGCCGGTGGCAATATCTTGAATCGAACACCAAGAGATATATTGACTATCATCGAGAACAAATCAAAAGTGCCAACTTCACGAAACAAATTGGTTGTTTCAAAAGTGAGTAATAATATTTATAGCACGGATGCTAAGATCGACAAGCTTACGGATGCTATCCAAGCTTTGATTCTTTCTAACCAAAAGAACCTTTCTACCCCATAAACTTCTCCTCCCGCTCAAGTCAAAGCGGTGGAAGAAACTTGAGTCACTTGTGGTGGTCCTCATGCTTACTACAATTGTACCGCCACCGATGGCCGTCCTTTTGAAATTAATGCCATAGCCGGGTCTTACAACCAAGGAGGTACCCAATACCGTCCTCAAGTTGACCCGAGATTTCGTGCTAGCAATCTAGCAGGACCACCCGGGTTTTCTCAATCTAACAACCAAAATAGGTTCAATCAAAACCAAAGAAGAGGGCAAAATGTGCAAAACCAATTTCAAGCCCCGATCAATCAATACCCGACCCAAGGGGTCAATTTCAATCAAGGGTATCAAGCTCCTAATTACCAATCCCCGATTGTTCCCTCCAATGATCTTACAAATTACATTAGGACAAATGAGGCTAACATGATGGCAATGCAAAATCAGATAACAACTTTGAAAAGTAATTTTTCTAAACAGGGTAATGAGCTTAAGAATGAACTTAGGACTACAAATAGCAAAATTGATCAATCTCAAAGCAAAATCGAGAACATGTTTGATAGTACTTCTTCTTCTTTTCTCCTAAAGTAGTGGACCGTGAGACCGAGGTGACCAAGGACACGGTGCTTCCTACTAATAAGGGAAGTACCAAAGACGTCCAACCTCCGGTTGTCCCAGTGTCTGAGCCAAAAGTTGCTCCCGCTAATCATCAAAAGTCTAATCCAAAACCGTCAATTGCATACCCATCAAGACTTAACGATCAGAAGCTCCGTGAAAACGGTAACAACCAAATTGAGAAGTTTTTCCAAATCTTCCAAGATTTGCACTTTGACATTAGCTTTGCGGATGCTCTTCTGCTCATGCCAAAATTTGCTTCGACAATCAAAAATTTGCTAAGTAACAAAGAAAAATTATTCGAATTAGCTAAAACGCCGTTGAATGAGCATTGCTCGGCGGTTCTCCTTAGAAAACTTCCAGAAACTTTGGGAGACCCCGGCAAGTTTCTCATCCCATGCGATTTCCCAGGAATGATTGAATGTCTAGCCTTGGCCAATCTTGGCGCAAGCATCAATCTCATGCCATTTTCCGTTTGGAAAAAGGTTTCCCTTCCAGAACTGACCCCTACACGTATGACTCTTGAGCTAGCAGATCGGTCGATTACTCGTCCTATCGGTGTCGCCGAAGATGTCTTCGTGAAAGTGGGAAAGTTCCATTTCCTGACTGACTTCGTCGTTGTAGATTTTGATGCCGACCCCCGAGTTCCCCTCATTTTAGGGAGATCGTTCTTGAGAACGGGGCGTGCTTTGATTGACATTTATGGTGAAGCACTTACTCTCCATGTTGATGATCAGGCTGTGACTTTTAAACTCGATCAAACTTCGAGATACTCCTCCAATTATGATGATATGTCGGTCAACCGAATTGATGTCATAGACATTGCTTCTGAGGAGTATTTTCAAGCAATTCTTCGAGTGGCAGTCCCACTCCTCTTCTCAACCTATCCTTTCCGACTCTTCCCCTTCTCTCACTCCGTTTGAGGGAAGTGATTTCATTTTGAAAGAGATCGAGGCTTATCTTAAAAATGATCAAATTTCACCGAAAATTGATTATACCGACTTTGATCCGGAGGGAGACATTCTCCTCCTCGAGAAGTTACTCAATGATGATCCATCACCTTCTCTCCCACCGAAGAAAATTCAAATTGAAGAAATAAAAGAAATTAAGCCGTCTAATCCTCCGGAGCTCGAGCTCAAGGATTTACCTCCTCATCTCGAATATGCATTTTTAGAAGATACCGACAAATTTCCCATCATTATTGCTACAGATTTAAAAGATGAGGAGAAGACCCAACTTTTAAAAGTGCTTAAGAATCATAAGAGTGCCATCGCTTCGCAAATTTCCGATATTAAGGGTATTGACCCTCGTTTTTGTACTCATAAGATTTTAATGGAAGATGATTTCAAACCCGCGGTGCAGCAACAAAGAAGGGTAAACCCGAAAATTCATGAGGTTATCAAAAAGGAAGTTCTCAAACTCCTTGATGCCGGAATGATTTACCCTATTTCTGATAGCCCGTGGGTTAGTCCCGTTCATTGTGTACCCAAGAAAGGGGGTATGACCGTCGTCACAAATGAAGATAATGAGTTGATTCCCACACGTCTCGTCACTGGATGGAGAGTGTGTATTGATTATCGCAAGCTTAATGATACGACTCATAAAGACCATTTTCCGCTCCCTTTTATGGATCAAATGCTTGAGCGTTTATTGGGAAATGAGTATTATTGTTTTCTCGATGGCTTTTCCGGATATTTTCAAATCCCAATTGACCCAAAAGACCAAGAAAAGACCACCTTCACTTGCCCTTATGGTACATTTTCCTACCGACGTATGTCCTTCGGCTTATGCAATGCTCCGGGAACGTTCCAAAGGTGTATGATGGCCATTTTTCATGATATGATCGAGAAAACAATGGAAGCTTTTATGGATGATTTTTCGGTTTATGGAAATTCTTTTTCATCTTGCCTCTCCCATTTAGACAAAATGCTAAAATGGTGTGAAGACACCAATCTTGTTCTAAATTGGGAGAAGTGCCACTTCATGGTTAAAGAGGGCATTGTCATCGGCCATAAGATTTCCAATGCTGGGATTGAGGTCGATCGAGCTAAATTCGATGTTATCGCTAAGCTACCTCATCCCACCACCGTCAAAGGAATTCAAAGTTTCCTTGGTCATACCGGTTTTTACCGTTGATTTATTCAAGATTTTTCTAAAATCGCCCGGCCTCTGACCCACCTTCTTGAAAAAGATACTCCGTTTTTCTTCTCTAAAGAATGCATCGAAGCATTTGAAATTCTTAAGAAGAAAATAACGGAAGCTCCGATTTTAGTTGCCCCCGATTGGGACTTGCCCTTTGAACTTATGTGTGATGCTAGTGATTTTGCTATTGGGGCTGTCCTGGGGCAACGTAAGACCAAATATTTTCAGCCGATACACTATGCGAGTAAGACGATGACCGATGCCCAATCTCATTATACCACTACTGAAAAAGAGTTATTAGCCGTCGTCTATGCTTTTGAGAAATTTAGATCTTATCTCGTCTTATCAAGACCATAGTGTATACGGATCATTCGGCTCTTAAATATCTCCTTGCTAAGCAAGATGCTAAGCCAAGATTGCTTTGGTGGATCCTCCTTCTCCAAGAATTTGATGTCATTATTCGTGATAAAAAAAGAGCGGAGAATCTCGCCGCCGACCATTTGTCTAGACTACAAAACCCTCATCAAGGTGTTCTCGAGAAAAAGGAAATTACCGAAACATTTCCTCTCGAGACACTTGGTATGATATCGCTTAAAAGTGATTCTAGTACCCCATGGTTTGCCGATTTTGCAAATTACCATGCAGGAAATTTTATTGTGAAATGGATGTCGTCCCAACAAAAGAATAATTTCTTTAAGGATGTCAAACATTATTTTTGGGATGACCCCTACTTGTTTAAGATTAGTGCGGATCAAGTGATTAGGCGATGTGTTCACGGCCAAGAAGCCGTTGATATCCTCACGGCTTGCCATAATGGACCCACCGGGGGACATCATGGTGCCAACTACACCGCTAAAAAAGTCTTTGATTCCGGTTTTTATTGGCCGGCTATTTACCATGATTCCCACGACTTGGTAAAGTTGTAACGACCCGTGACCAAAAACGTGAAAATTTTTCACAAAAAGTAACATTCCGAAACTGACCCACACTAAGGTCCAGATTTTGAACCAAAAGGGGGATCCTGACATCTGATCCACACTTAGGTCTAGATTTTGAACAAAAAGGGGGATCCTGAAATCTGATCCACACTTGGGTCATGATTTTGAACCAAAAGGGGGATGCTAGACTGAAAATTATTCTTTAGGATTTGACGGGTTATGCATAAACCCATTTTGACCCGTTGACACTCAAACCACTAAAACCACTTGATTGACTCATCTAAACTAACCAACATACATAATCTATCATACCAAACTTGACCCATACAACCTTGACCCGTTCATACCCCAAAATAGGTAGAGGCTAGCTTATTCCAAACACCCCCTTAAGAACCCATTTCAACTACACATTTTTACCCAAAACACCTATACACAACATATCCATCTAAAGCATACATTAGTTAACAATTCTAATATATTGAAAAGTTATTAGTACAAAGTCTCGACCCGCAGCTTCCCAGAATGGGTAAGATTGGCTAAATGCCAAACACCCTTCTAAATACCACCATAACCACATAACATATGACTTCATGACACTCATACATATTTGACCCTTGTCCTATACATGAACAAAAGACCTTAAACGACGACAAGACCATTGACAACAAAATGACCACATAGAATAAAGTGTACCAAGACACGAAGAGACTCTTCGGGGGCTTCCAACTTTAATACGCTTGGTCCAAAAGGTTATGGTCTTCTAGGCTAGCTTCTAGCTACACTTCTACTTACTTCCAAGCTAAAACTAAGCCAAATCCTTACCTTTACTTCCTCTACTTGTACCTACAAAATGTCATTAACTTCAAACGTAAGCGAAAACGCTTAGTAAGTATATAAGACATAATCAACATCACATTTACATAAGATTGGTGATTAACACCAATTATAACATTAACAAGGAGCATCAAATGGGATTATTACTCACCTTGACTAAGCAAGTAATTTATATAGCATCACACATTTAGCATTGGATCCAAGCTAACATATCATTACAAGCTCCATAACAATCACATTAACACAATCATGACATTTATACCATAACATTAACAAGGATTATACTCATATACTTACCTCAACTCCTACTAGCTTCCTACTTGACTTTGAATGGGCTTCTATAATTGCTCCCTAACACAAGATTAACTACAATTAGCAACTAACTAACTAAGGAGATCATTAATTCACTACCTTTTGCCATAATCCTCAAAACCCACCATATGAACCCTAATATTCACAATTAGGGAAAACCACTTACTTGTTGAAGAGATAACAATTAAGGTATGGTATGTGCTTAAACACATACCATTTCTCGACCAAAACCGGACCCAAAATGACCAAAAACCCGACCAAAATGCCAAATATATTGTGTTTTTGTGTTTTTACATATGCAGGCACGAATATCGAAGAAAAGGACAAAATCGAGCAAAGAACCGGGAAACCGAGCACGAGATATGGAAGTGTTATTTTTAGCCGATGCCGGGAAGTAATTATGGTCAACAAGTCAACCCAAGTCCTCCATCTATCAAAGTTTGTCAGCTCCAACCCTTAGATCATCTTTTAAAAAAAATGGCAGCAATAGTCCCTTGAGAATCCAGAAATTACACCTATAGTCCCTTAAAATTACCTAAACTTAAAACTAACCCTTAAAACATTTCGTACTTCTATACCCGGATTTAAACAAACCATCCACTAGCCCACCATTCTATATCCCAATCCATCCCACACCTTAACCCAGTCCATACAATAAAGCCCACACCCCTAAACCCAAAACCCGACCCAAACCATATAACCCGGACAAATAATAATTCCCGGTCAAAAGCTAATATTACCCCTCAGTCAACCAACAAAAACACACCCTCACACACACGCGCAAAGAATAATCCCCAAAATTCACTACCGAAGAACCCTAATTTACTGTGCGCCCAAAATTACCTCGTACCGAATAATTACCTAATGATTAAAACCTTCTGGAAGGTCCTGACACTGCCAGGGACACGTGGGACTCACTTATTGGTCAAACCGCGTCACTACTTTGATCCAAGGGCCAAGAATGAAGCGTGGGAAGAAAGAAACGATCCAAGGGTGGTTAGCAGCTGAGGAGCACACGGATTGATGAGCTGGAGGGCCTGGAAGCTTCAGTGGTAGCCTATAAATAGAGGATGTTTTCTCCCCATTTCGACCTTGTAATTTTTCTAGTTTTATTTTTATTGTTTTAAGTCTTTAAATTCTAGTTTGTAATAGGTTTTCAAGTTTTCTGAGTTTCAAGTGCCTTTGTAATATTTAATCTTCAGTAATGAAAATTTTTATTTCCAGTTTAAATTAGTTTCCTTATTTCAAGTTAATTTCTGTTTAGTTATTATTTCGTGTTAAAATCTTCTGTTAGCCAGTTAAAAAAAAAAAAAAAAAAAAAAAAAAAAAAAAAAGTCATAGCTGAAAGTCAAAGAAGCTGATAAGCTGGGATAAGCTGTGGTGTTAAGCTGTTCAGAAAGGAGATTTGGGTTATTATTATTGGCTGATAAGCCTGGGTAGTTTTGGGTTGATTTTATTCTGAGATCATTTCAGCAGGATAACTTGTAAGTCCTAATTACTAATCTAGCTTATTTAGCTTATTTAGTGACTGCTTATTTAAATTTGCTTTCTGTTTTTTAGTTAATAGATAATTGTGATAAATAGATTGTAGAATTAGTTTAGGATTGGAAGCAAATAGTTTAGAGTAAATGGCAAAAACAGATTGAGATAGGGTGAGGTTTGATTAAGGGTTCAAGCTGTTGAGGTGCATTATTTAAGATTTGATTCAGCTTAGTTTAGATAAAATTAGCTTATTCAGATAGGTTTTAAAAGAATTTAACTTAGTTTAGTGTTTTTGATGAGTTAGTAATATCTTGAGGTTCAAACTGCCTAGACAAGCTCAGCATAAGCTGAGCTCATCTGAATTTACTTTTCGGCATTTTTTTTAGGTACTTTGAGTTGTTGAAAGAAGATTGCAAAAGTTAGGATAAATTAGAGTAGCATTGCACAAAATTTTGCGCCATTTTGCTCTACCTGCTATCACAGAACAAGCCACAGCAGACTCAAGATTATAACTGCTGATCTAAGCAATTTTCTGGCTTATCTAGAGAAGTTAAGGCCTTCATTTTTGATTTTTCAAATAGCTCACATAATAAGGTTTAAAATCAAAATCTGGGATTCAGGTCTAGTGCTTATTTAACTGCTTATTTTTGGATTATAAATCTGCCCCAAATGCTTATCAGATCTGTCAAATAGTGCAGCAAAACTTGTGGTTTTTCACTACTGATCTAGGCCAAATTTAACTTAGCAATTAAGTTTTTGTGATAGGGCTTTTTAGATTTTAATAATCTCTGTTTGATAAGCTTTCCAAAACAGCTTTTATTTTAAAATTTGGTTGAGTTTTGAGCTTGTTTTAAGCTGTTGAAAGTAGCTTGTTAGGACTGATACAAAAAGAAAATAAATAAAGCTAGTTTCTGAAATTGACATTTCTGGTCCCTCAATTTTCTGTTGAAGTTAAAATCGAATCTAGGTAGTTTTAGAATTAAAATAGTTTGTTTTTCTGGCAATTTTAGTCCCTGTCCTTATCAAGTTTATATTATAATTAGTTTTTAATTCATAAAAAATTATTAAAAAGTAAAAAAAAATATATATATATATATATATATATATATATATATATAATTATATATATATTTTTTCTTTTTCCAAAAATTTTCTTTTATAGGAAAATTATTTTTATATTTTTAAGTTTTAAATTTTACAAAATCACTTTTATTTACGTTTTATAATTCGTCGCGTAACGTTTTTAATTTCAAATTTTCGTTTTTAAAATTCATATGCTTAGTTTAATTGTTTCATTAGATTAATTAGTTAATTTCTTTTATAATTTCATTATTCGTAGTATAAAATCACAAATCAATCACTCTTTTTCACGCATTCACTACACGTATTCGACACCGAAACAAAGACTCGATATTCGACCTTCGTTGGGACACGACTCGGGGAAAACGCATACGTTGCCTTTTCTCTTGGAAAATAATATACTATAAAAATATCAAATCAAAAAATGGCGCCGCTGCCGGGGAAGGCTTGAAAAGAGTTGGAGTTTCGCCATAAGAATCGTGTTTTGAAGATCCTTCCTCGGAAGTTTTCGTTTTCATAAAAATAAAAAAAAAAATACAAAAATATAATAATTAAAAAACACTTTTCTTAAAGTGTTTTCACCATTAATAAACATCCTCGGTCTTCCGTTGAAGGAGGGCGGTTGTAAACCATTCCGAAATAACAACAAAAGAGATCGGAAAATTAAACGTTTCTTGGATTATTTCTTTACTACAACCTAATTACGGGGTTTAAGGAGGTCTTGACATTAAATTGCAGACCGAAGAGAGATCCATTCTTCTCTCCCGCCACGCTGCACGTAGTTTTGAAAGAAACAAGTACGGTTGATTAACGATCACCAAAAAGAAAATAAATATAATTTTTCTTATAAAAAAAATAAAAATCCAAAATTATTTTATTTTCAAATTTGGTTTTCCTTTTTGATTTTGTGTTTGTTTTGGTGTATGCACACCCGATCTTCTACTTCTCACCCTCTTCTTTCACCACTATCGAATCCCGAGAGGATTATTCGTCACAATCACCATGTTCATTTCTCAAACGTTGAAGAAATGGCCGACGACCAAAATAATCAACACCCGCCGGTGGGTGGTGATAATCACATGCCAGCTCCCGATCTCCGAACGATGGAGGAGCTGTGCCAACCCACAATGCACGGACGTGGTGGCCCGATTGCCCCCGTCAATATTCAAGCCGCCGATTTTGGACTTAGGCATCATATGATTCAGCAAGTCCAAAATTCGTGCCAATTCCATGGCTTGCCGGGTGATGATGCGAACAAGCATCTTGATAAATTCATAACCGTCACCCAAAGTATGAAACAACATGGGGTCTCCGATGACGCCCTCCGTCTATATCTCTTTCCTTATTCATTGACGCATCATGCCACCGCATGGTTTGATCGTCTTCCCAAGAACTCCATTCGTAGTTTCGACGAAATGGTTACGAAGTTCTTGGCGAAATATTTCCCACCATCAATGGTGACGAAATTAAGGAATGAGATTAGCAATTTCCGTCAGCTTCCCGATGAATCATTGTTTGAGGCATGGGAACGCTACAAGTTATCGATTGATCGGTGTCCGAACCACAATATGTTATTGGTCACTATTATAGATACCTTCTATAACGGTTTGACATTACGACACCGAGATACGATTAATGCTGCTGCCGGTGGTACGTTTATGAAACGTCGACCCGAAGCGTGCTATGATCTTATTGAAAACATGACCGCCCACCATAATTTTTGGGATTCCTCTGCCGAGAGGAATGAGTCAACAAGATCTAGCACTGATTCTTCTACTTCCGAGATAGCCGCTCTTTCTAAACAAATGAATGATTTGTCTACGGCTATCTTGAGAATTCATCAAAATCAGATTTCAACTCAAAACAACAACAATCAAGTCAATGCTGTTCACCATAGTTGTGAAACTTGTGGTGGTCCTCACCAATATTTCGAGTGCCCAGCCTCCGGTGGCTACACTCAAGAGAATGTGTATGCTGCTTCTGGAAATTTCAATCAAGGTGGTAACGGTTACCAACCTCAAGGAGACCGTAATCTCCTCAGCTACCGTTCTAACAATTTTCTCGGACCACCCGGTTTCCCACCAAATCAAAATCAGCAAGTGCAAAACCGTAATGTTCCAAATAATCAAAATCAAAATCGGGGCAATCAAGGTTATCAAAACCAAGGGAATTATAACCAAGCCCCGAATCAAGGAAATTTTCAAAATAACCAAGGTTTTGTTCAAAACAACCGAGGGCTAAATCTTCCAAACAATCAAAATCAAGGATTTGTGCCAAACCCATCGCCCTCGGATGAGTTATTAAAGCAATTCATTCTTCAAAACCAACAACAACAAAAGAAACAAGAGGAAATGAATAGAATGATGCTTAATCAGATAACCGAATTGAACAAACGTTTAAATGATCGACCCTCGGGTTCGGGTACTACTACTCTTCCAAGCAACACGATCGCCAACCCGAGGGGCGATGCTAAGGCGATCACGACTAGGAGCGGTGTTTCATATGATGGACCCACGGCTCCGACTACCGATTCTTCTCTACCTCCCAAGGTAGTCGTCCGTGAGACCGAGGCGACCAAGGACATGGAACCTCCTACTAACAACGGAGGAACCGAAGACGTCCAACCTCCGGTCGTCCATCCATCTGAACCAAAAAATGTTGAACCAAAAGAAAAAGCTCCTGAAGAAATTTCCGTCAAAGCCAATCTTCCATATCCTTCGAGATTAAGTGATCAAAAGCTCCGTGACAAAGCTTCGAGTCAAATGGAAAAATTCTTTCAAATATTCCAAGAATTACATTTTGATATAAGCTTCGCGGATGCTTTGCTCTTGATGCCTAAATTCACTTCCACACTCAAAAGTTTGTTGAGCAATAAAGAAAAATTATTTGAAATGACAAAAACTCCAGTGAACGAAAACTGCTCCGCGGCAATTCTCAAAAAGCTTCCGGAAAAGCTTGGAGATCCCGAAAAATTTCTCATCCCATGTGAATTTCCGGGAAAGGTTGAATGTCACGCCTTGGCCGATCTTGGTGCGAGTATCAACCTAATGCCGTTGTCCATCTGGAAGAAACTTTCTTTGCCCGAACTTACCCCCACTTGCATGACCCTCGAGCTTGCGGATCGGTCCATAACCCTTCCTAAAGGTGTAGCCGAGGATGTCTTTGTAAAGGTGGGGCAGTTCCATTTTCCAGCAGATTTTGTGGTAGTTGATTTCGAAGCCGACCCCCGGGTTCCTCTCATTCTAGGAAGATCATTCTTGAGGACCGGGCGGGCTTTGATCGATGTTTATGGTGAAGAAATTACTTTGCGGGTCGATAAAGAAAAAGTCACGTTCAATATTAATCCGAACTCGAAACCTCAAACCGACAAATGCAATGTCGCTACGGTTGATCAAAAGTCCGATCCCGTAATTGCTCCTAAAAGAGTTGATCCAAACCTCTCAAGATTCACGGTCAAGAGCATGTCAGAAAAACGTGCTGAGCTCAAGGCTATGAAAATCAATCCTGGATCGAACAAATGGTTTGAGTGTTGTGCTACAAATGCTAAGAGCGTTCTTGACGACGATGATGAAGATGAATCAGAGACTACAACGGAAGCGGTGAAAATTGCTAGCTCTAAGAGCACACCGCTTGTCCCACCTCCAGAACAAGTTTATCACATCGAGATTCTTAATTCCGACTCTTCCCATACTTCTCCTCCGATTGAGGGAAGTGTGATCTTGCGGGAAGAGCTCGAGGTGTTCTTCAAAGATGAATCAATTTCACCGGAAATTAATGATTCTTGTCTTAATCCGGAGGGAGATATTCTTTTTGAAAAATTATTAGACCAAGAGCCATCTCGTTCTCTCCCTCCGAAGGAAGTTGAAATCAATCTACCAAAGAAATTTGATGACCTTGTTCCCGAAACTTTCAAAACAACTATCACCAACCCTCTGTTTGAGTTCGAATCAGGGTTTACTTTGATTTCGGATAATCTAATCTTTGATAATCAGATGGAGGAAAGTGATGAGTCTGTGACGGAACTTGAGCTCACAAATCATCATATGATTGATTCTCTTCATAAGGAGTTCTCTGATGAACTCACTCATTGCATATCTCCTCCGGAATACGATCAATTCTATTTTAATCTGGAGGAGGATTCTAGTCTGGGGGGAGGCATACCTTCTCATGAAGATTTCATCCCAACCCTCCCACCCGAGACTTTTGACAAAATTTCTGCTAATGATGAAGAGCTTCTTATGATCATCCTCAACATCTTTATGCTCTTCATCACATTTGTTGTACCTTCTCCCATCCTTCACTCCTTCGGGAGTGAGGATATTACCTTTGACCCCGGTATTACCACTTCTGGTTATTCTTTCTAAAAATACCGCGGGTATCTCATCGGAGTGGAACTTTTGTATGCTTCAATGTTTATCCAAACATCTTGAACGAAAGTCCGATGGAGATTATCTCTTCCACATGCTCCCCCAAGGACAAATAAATTCGGGGTCGAGTCAAGCTCATGTGACTCGGTTACCAAAAACAAGCGCTTCGTGGGAGGCACCCCATGCTTATCATCTATCTTCTTTTCCATTTTCTTAATAAGAGTGAGGAGGGGCTCCTCTTCCATATCTTGTGTTTCGTGTTTTCTGTGGTATGTCCAGGAATGCTCGATGATGAAGATTCTCGTGCTCGTAGTTTCCTTCACGTTACTCGAGTTTCATCATTCGCTGCTCATCCGATATCCTAAAATCTTATCGTTTTACATCTATCTTTTGGCATAATTAATAAACGGCCTTAGATTTATGTAGGAGAACCCTTACCTTTAAGACATTGAGGACAATGTCTCGTTTTAGTCTGGGGGGGTAATCTTGCGATTTGATTTTTGCCTTGCATTTTTGCCGTTTTCTCATGCAACCCCGTTTTTCCTCCAAAATTGAAAAAATCCAAAAAAATGAGAAAAATTTAAAAATTTTTGCAAAAATATAATAAATTTTGACATTTTTGTTGATTTTCCGCTGGAGAGAGTAGGAATAAAATTCTGACTTGACCGGGCGTGTTGAGCCCTAGCTTGTCTCCTTAACCATTTATAATCTATAAGCTTGTGCTAGTCTTTTACACAAGGAGCTAGAAAACGCGAATTCTTTTTAAGAGTTTGCAAGTTCCCGTATTTGACTTTATATATGCATGGCTTGATTATAAGGCTAAGCATTCCCGGATCTTATTATTTAAGATTTTAAATTTGCGAAGAACGAGAAATGATAGAGTTGTTTGTAAGTTAGATTGCTAAACGTAGAGTAGTTGGTTCTCTTTAAAGCTCATCGAAGTTATTTGTGGCTTTTTGTTCCCATAAGCTTGTTTCACTCAATAATAGTAATCTAGGAATAATTAAAGCTATTTTGGTTTTGGCGATGATTAGTTTTTATTTCTTCCTTAGAGAATCCTTGCTTATGAAAGTTGGGTACACATCAAGGTACTGCCAGTGTTACGGTGTAATAGACTATTCCATCTTGCCGGCTCGCAACCGATGTTGGGATTGTTATAAAAGCCGTAGGACTCGGGATTTGGCAAAATATATAATGAATAATGAATAATAATAATAATCCAAAGCCATAAAAAGTTTTCTGCATCTTGCCGGTTCGCAGCCGATGTTGTAGACTTCTAATAAAGGCAGAGGAAAATTTCCAAGGTCATAATAGACTATCACATCTTGCCGGTTCGCAGCCGATGTTGTGATTGTTATAAAGGGCCAAGGATCAATAATAATATGTGCTTAATAATGTTAAAAATGCCAAATTTCGACTCCGAGGTATCCTAATAAAGGCTTCCGTCTCTGGACTCGTAGATGAGTTGTTTCGGTCGCAAATAAAAGGGATATCCTCAAAATCGTGTTAAATCAGAGACCTTGATGTGGACCTCATTTTTGTATACAACGGTTTTCGAGGGAAGATTTGGAAACTACTTAGCGTCTAAACTAGGTATCTTTATCGGTTTAAAAATTATCGAAATGAGAATTCGAAGAAATTCATTTCTCACCAAAAAATAAAATAAATAGAGGAAAAATAGGAATTTGGGAACAAGGAGTCCACAATTAGCTTTCTGAGTAGTATTGGCAATCTAACTTATAAATGACAATGATTTCGTTTTTAAGCTTAGTTTGGGGACTCGTGAAAAATCAGGGACGACGAATTTTATCCGTATGGTCACTTCTTTATGAGTCGTGTTTCCTGCTCGAAGACCCTAATAATTATCGATAGATAATGATTGTCAACAATATCGTCACTTGGATAATGAGAAAAATACAAAAATAGAATAAAAGGAAAATCGGGGAGTTTTTAGAACTTAAGATTTCTTGTTCTCTTTTGAAAATTTTGCTACTTCTCAAAGTTAGTAAAAAGAGATCGGAAATTTTCGGTTTCAAAAATGTGTTTTTATAACATTGCATGAGGACATTGCAATAGCTTAGTCTAGGGGAATTTGGTATGTGCTTAAACACATACCATTTCTCGACCAAAACCGGACCCAAAATGACCAAAAACCCGACCAAAATGCCAAATATATTGTGTTTTTTTGTTTTTACATATGCAGGCACGGATATCGAAGAAAAGGACAAAATCGAGCAAAGAACCGGGAAACCGAGCACGAGATATGGAAGTGTTATTTTTAGCCGATTCCGGGAAGTAATTATGGTCAACAAGTCAACCCAAGTCCTCCATCTATCAAAGTTTGTCAGCTCCAACCCTTAGATCATCTTTTAAAAAAAATGGCAGCAATAGTCCCTTGAGAATCCAGAAATTACACCTATAGCCCCTTAAAATTACCTAAACTTAAAACTAACCCTTAAAACATTTCGTACTTCTATACCCGGATTTAAACAAACCATCCACTAGCCCACCATTCTATATCCCAATCCATCCCACACCTTAACCCAGTCCATACAATAAAGCCCACACCCCTAAACCCAAAACCCGACCCAAACCATATAACCCGGACAAATAATAATTCCCGGTCAAAAGCTAATATTACCCCTCAGTCAACCAACAAAAACACACCCTCACACACACGCGCAAAGAATAATCCCCAAAATTCACTACCGAAGAACCCTAATTTACTGTGCGCCCAAAATTACCTCGTACCGAATAATTACCTAATGATTAAAACCTTCTGGAAGGTCCTGACACTGCCAGGGACACGTGGGACTCACTTATTGGTCAAACCGCGTCACTACTTTGATCCAAGGGCCAAGAATGAAGCGTGGGAAGAAAGAAACGATCCAAGGGTGGTTAGCAGCTGAGGAGCACACGGATTGATGAGCTGGAGGGCCTGGAAGCTTCAGTGGTAGCCTATAAATAGAGGATGTTTTCTCCCCATTTCGACCTTGTAATTTTTCTAGTTTTATTTTTATTGTTTTAAGTCTTTAAATTCTAGTTTGTAATAGGTTTTCAAGTTTTCTGAGTTTCAAGTGCCTTTGTAATATTTAATCTTCAGTAATGAAAATTTTTATTTCCAGTTTAAATTAGTTTCCTTATTTCAAGTTAATTTTTGTTTAGTTATTATTTCGTGTTAAAATCTTCTGTTAGCCAGTTAAAAAAAAAAAAAAAAAAAAAAAAAAAAAAAAAAGTCATAGCTGAAAGTCAAAGAAGCTGATAAGCTGGGATAATCTGTGGTGTTAAGCTGTTCAGAAAGGAGATTTGGGTTATTATTATTGGCTGATAAGCCTGGGTAGTTTTGGGTTGATTTTATTCTGAGATCATTTCAGCAGGATAACTTGTAAGTCCTAATTACTAATCTAGCTTATTTAGCTTATTTAGTGACTGCTTATTTAAATTTGCTTTCTGTTTTTTAGTTAATAGATAATTGTGATAAATAGATTGTAGAATTAGTTTAGGATTGGAAGCAAATAGTTTAGAGTAAATGGCAAAAACAGATTGAGATAGGGTGAGGTTTGATTAAGGGTTCAAGCTGTTGAGGTGCATTATTTAAGATTTGATTCAGCTTAGTTTAGATAAAATTAGCTTATTCAGATAGGTTTAAAAAGAATTTAACTTAGTTTAGTGTTTTTGATGAGTTAGTAATATCTTGAGGTTCAAACTACCTAGACAAGCTCAGCATAAGTTGAGCTCATCTGAATTTACTTTTCGGCATTTTTTTTAGGTACTTTGAGTTGTTGAAAGAAGATTGCAAAAGTTAGGATAAATTAGAGTAGCATTGCACAAAATTTTGCGCCATTTTGCTCTACATGCTGTCACAGAACAAGCCACAGCAGACTCAAGATTATAACTGCTGATCTAAGCAATTTTCTGGCTTATCTAGAGAAGTTAAGGCCTTCATTTTTGATTTTTCAAATAGCTCACATAATAAGGTTTAAAATCAAAATCTGGGATTCAGGTCTAGTGCTTATTTAACTGCTTATTTTTGGATTATAAATCTGCCCCAAATGCTTATCAGATCTGTCAAATAGTGCAGCAGAACTTGTGGTTTTTCACTACTGATCTAGGCCAAATTTAACTTAGCAATTAAGTTTTTGTGATAGGGCTTTTTAGATTTTAATAATCTCTGTTTGATAAGCTTTCCAAAACAGCTTTTATTTTAAAATTTGGTTGAGTTTTGAGCTTGTTTTAAGCTGTTGAAAGTAGCTTGTTAGGACTGATACAAAAAGAAAATAAATAAAGCTAGTTTCTGAAATTGACATTTCTGGTCCCTCAATTTTCTGTTGAAGTTAAAATCGAATCTAGGTAGTTTTAGAATTAAAATAGTTTGTTTTTCTGGCAATTTTAGTCCCTGTCCTTATCAAGTTTATATTATAATTAGTTTTTAATTCATAAAAAATTATTAAAAAGTAAAAAAAAAAAAAAAATATATATATATATATATATATTTTTCTTTTTCCAAAAATTTTCTTTTATAGGAAAATTATTTTTATATTTTTAAGTTTTAAATTTTACAAAATCACTTTTATTTACGTTTTATAATTCGTCGCGTAACGTTTTTAATTTCAAATTTTCGTTTTTAAAATTCATATGCTTAGTTTAATTGTTTCATTAGATTAATTAGTTAATTTCTTTTATAATTTCATTATTCGTAGTATAAAATCACAAATCAATCACTCTTTTTCACGCATTCACTACACGTATTCGACACCGAAACAAAGACTCGATATTCGACCTTCGTTGGGACACGACTCGGGGAAAACGCATACGTTGCCTTTTCTCTTGGAAAATAATATACTATAAAAATATCAAATCAAAAAATGGCGCCGCTGCCGGGGAAGGCTTGAAAAGAGTTGGAGTTTTGCCATAAGAATCGTGTTTTGAAGATCCTTCCTCGGAAGTTTTCGTTTTCATAAAAATAAAAAAAAAATACAAAAATATAATAATTAAAAAACACTTTTCTTAAAGTGTTTTCACCATTAATAAACATCCTCGGTCTTCCGTTGAAGGAGGGCGGTTGTAAACCATTCCGAAATAACAACAAAAGAGATCGGAAAATTAAACGTTTCTTGGATTATTTCTTTACTACAACCTAATTACGGGGTTTAAGGAGGTCTTGACATTAAATTGCAGACCGAAGAGAGATCCATTCTTCTCTCCCGCCACGCTGCACGTAGTTTTGAAAGAAACAAGTACGGTTGATTAACGATCACCAAAAAGAAAATAAATATAATTTTTCTTATAAAAAAAAATAAAAATCCAAAATTATTTTATTTTCAAATTTGGTTTTCCTTTTTGATTTTGTGTTTGTTTTTGGTGTATGCACACCCGATCTTCTACTTCTCACCCTCTTCTTTCACCACTATCGAATCTCGAGAGGATTATTCGTCACAATCACCGTGTTCATTTCTCAAACGTTGAAGAAATGGCCGACGACCAAAATAATCAACACCCGCCGGTGGGTGGTGATAATTACATGCCAGCTCCCGATCTTCGAACGATGGAGGAGCTGTGCCAACCCACAATGCACGGACGTGGTGGCCCGATTGCCCCCGTCAATATTCAAGCCGCCGATTTTGGACTTAGGCATCATATGATTCAGCAAGTCCAAAATTCGTGCCAATTCCATGGCTTGCTGGGTGATGATGCGAACAAGCATCTTGATAAATTCATAACCGTCACCCAAAGTATGAAACAACATGGGGTCTCCGATGACGCCCTCCGTCTATATCTCTTTCCTTATTCATTGACGCATCATGCCACCGCATGGTTTGATCGTCTTCCCAAGAACTCCATTCGTAGTTTCGACGAAATGGTTACGAAGTTCTTGGCGAAATATTTCCCACCATCAATGGTGACGAAATTAAGGAATGAGATTAGCAATTTCCGTCAGCTTCCCGATGAATCATTGTTTGAGGCATGGGAACGCTACAAGTTATCGATTGATCGGTGTCCGAACCACAATATGTTATTGGTCACTATTATAGATACCTTCTATAACGGTTTGACATTACGACACCGAGATACGATTAATGCTGCTGCCGGTGGTACGTTTATGAAACGTCGACCCGAAGAATGCTATGATCTTATTGAAAACATGACCGCCCACCATAATTTTTGGGATTCCTCTGCCGAGAGGAATGAGTCAACAAGATCTAGCACTGATTCTTCTACTTCCGAGATAGCCGCTCTTTCTAAACAAATGAATGATTTGTCTACGGCTATCTTGAGAATTCATCAAAATCAGATTTCAACTCAAAACAACAACAATCAAGTCAATGCTGTTCACCATAGTTGTGAAACTTGTGGTGGTCCTCACCAATATTTCGAGTGCCCAGCCTCCGGTGGCTACACTCAAGAGAATGTGTATGCTGCTTCTGGAAATTTCAATCAAGGTGGTAACGGTTACCAACCTCAAGGAGACCGTAATCTCCTCAGCTACCGTTCTAACAATTTTCTCGGACCACCCGGTTTCCCACCAAATCAAAATCAGCAAGTGCAAAACCGTAATGTTCCAAATAATCAAAATCAAAATCGGGGCAATCAAGGTTATCAAAACCAAGGGAATTATAACCAAGCCCCGAATCAAGGAAATTTTCAAAATAACCAAGGTTTTGTTCAAAACAACCGAGGGCTAAATCTTCCAAACAATCAAAATCAAGGATTTGTGCCAAACCCATCGCCCTCGGATGAGTTATTAAAGCAATTCATTCTTCAAAACCAACAACAACAAAAGAAACAAGAGGAAATGAATAGAATGATGCTTAATCAGATAACCGAATTGAACAAACATTTAAATGATCGACCCTCGGGTTCGGGTACTACTACTCTTCCAAGCAACACGATCGCCAACCCGAGGGGCGATGCTAAGGCGATCACGACTAGGAGCGGTGTTTCATATGATGGACCCACGGCTCCGACTACCGATTCTTCTCTACCTCCCAAGGTAGTCGTCCGTGAGACCGAGGCGACCAAGGACATGGAACCTCCTACTAACAAAGGAGGAACCGAAGACGTCCAACCTCCGGTCGTCCATCCATCTGAACCAAAAAATGTTGAACCAAAAGAAAAAGCTCCTGAAGAAATTCCCGTCAAAGCCAATCTTCCATATCCTTCGAGATTAAGTGATCAAAAGCTCCGTGACAAAGCTTCGAGTCAAATGGAAAAATTCTTTCAAATATTCCAAGAATTACATTTTGATATAAGCTTCGCGGATGCTTTGCTCTTGATGCCTAAATTCACTTCCACACTCAAAAGTTTGTTGAGCAATAAAGAAAAATTATTTGAAATGACAAAAACTCCAGTGAACGAAAACTGCTCCGCGGCAATTCTCAAAAAGCTTCCGGAAAAGCTTGGAGATCCCGGAAAATTTCTCATCCCATGTGAATTTCCGGGAAAGGTTGAATGTCACGCCTTGGCCGATCTTGGTGCGAGTATCAACCTAATGCCGTTGTCCATCTGGAAGAAACTTTCTTTGCCCGAACTTACCCCCACTTGCATGACCCTCGAGCTTGCGGATCGGTCCATAACCCTTCCTAAAGGTGTAGCCGAGGATGTCTTTGTAAAGGTGGGGCAGTTCCATTTTCCAGCAGATTTTGTGGTAGTTGATTTCGAAGCCGACCCCCGGGTTCCTCTCATTCTAGGAAGATCATTCTTGAGGACCGGGCGGGCTTTGATCGATGTTTATGGTGAAGAAATTACTTTGCGGGTCGATAAAGAAAAAGTCACGTTCAATATTAATCCGAACTCGAAACCTCAAACCGACAAATGCAATGTCGCTACGGTTGATCAAAAGTCCGATCCCGTAATTGCTCCTAAAAGAGTTGATCCAAACCTCTCAAGATTCACGGTCAAGAGCATGTCAGAAAAACGTGCTGAGCTCAAGGCTATGAAAATCAATCCTGGATCGAACAAATGGTTTGAGTGTTGTGCTACAAATGCTAAGAGCGTTCTTGACGACGATGATGAAGATGAATCAGAGACTACAACGGAAGCGGTGAAAATTGCTAGCTCTAAGAGCACACCACTTGTCCCACCTCCAGAACAAGTTTATCACATCGAGATTCTTAATTCCGACTCTTCCCATACTTCTCCTCCGATTGAGGGAAGTGTGATCTTGCGGGAAGAGCTCGAGGTGTTCTTCAAAGATGAATCAATTTCACCGGAAATTAATGATTCTTGTCTTAATCCGGAGGGAGATATTCTTTTTGAAAAATTATTAGACCAAGAGCCATCTCTTTCTCTCCCTCCGAAGGAAGTTGAAATCAATCTACCAAAGAAATTTGATGACCTTGTTCCCGAAACTTTCAAAACAACTATCACCAACCCTCTGTTTGAGTTCGAATCAGGGTTTACTTTGATTTCGGATAATCTAATCTTTGATAATCAGATGGAGGAAAGTGATGAGTCTGTGACGGAACTTGAGCTCACAAATCATCATATGATTGATTCTCTTCATAAGGAGTTCTCTGATGAACTCACTCATTTCATATCTCCTCCGGAATACGATCAATTCTATTTTAATCTGGAGGAGGATTCTAGTCTGGGGGGAGGCATACCTTCTCATGAAGATTTCATCCCAACCCTCCCACCCGAGACTTTTGACAAAATTTCTGCTAATGATGAAGAGCTTCTTATGATCATCCTCAACATCTTTATGCTCTTCATCACATTTGTTGTACCTTCTCCCATCCTTCACTCCTTCGGGAGTGAGGATATTACCTTTGACCCCGGTATTACCACTTCTGGTTATTCTTTCTAAAAATACCGCGGGTATCTCATCGGAGTGGAACTTTTGTATGCTTCAATGTTTATCCAAACATCTTGAACGAAAGTCCGATGGAGATTATCTCTTCCACATGCTCCCCCAAGGACAAATAAATTCGGGGTCGAGTCAAGCTCATGTGACTCGGTTACCAAAAACAAGCGCTTCGTGGGAGGCACCCCATGCTTATCATCTATCTTCTTTTCCATTTTCTTAATAAGAGTGAGGAGGGGCTCCTCTTCCATATCTTGTGTTTCGTGTTTTCTGTGGTATGTCCAGGAATGCTCGATGATGAAGATTCTCGTGCTCGTAGTTTCCTTCACGTTACTCGAGTTTCATCATTCGTTGCTCATCCGATATCCTAAAATCTTATCGTTTTACATCTATCTTTTGGCATAATTAATAAACGGCCTTAGATTTATGTAGGAGAACCCTTACCTTTAAGACATTGAGGACAATGTCTCGTTTTAGTCTGGGGGGGTAATCTTGCGATTTGATTTTTGCCTTGCATTTTTGCCGTTTTCTCATGCAACCCCGTTTTTCCTCCAAAATTGAAAAAATCCAAAAAAATGAGAAAAATTTAAAAATTTTTGCAAAAATATAATAAATTTTGACATTTTTGTTGATTTTCCGCTGGAGAGAGTAGGAATAAAATTCTGACTTGACCGGGCGTGTTGAGCCCTAGCTTGTCTCCTTAACCATTTATAATCTATAAGCTTGTGCTAGTCTTTTACACAAGGAGCTAGAAAACGCGAATTCTTTTTAAGAGTTTGCAAGTTCCCGTATTTGACTTTATATATGCATGGCTTGATTATAAGGCTAAGCATTCCCGGATCTTATTATTTAAGATTTTAAATTTGCGAAGAACGAGAAATGATAGAGTTGTTTGTAAGTTAGATTGCTAAACGTAGAGTAGTTGGTTCTCTTTAAAGCTCATCGAAGTTATTTGTGGCTTTTTGTTCCCATAAGCTTGTTTCACTCAATAATAGTAATCTAGGAATAATTAAAGCTATTTTGGTTTTGGCGATGATTAGTTTTTATTTCTTCCTTAGAGAATCCTTGCTTATGAAAGTTGGGTACACATCAAGGTACTGCCAGTGTTACGGTGTAATAGACTATTCCATCTTGCCGGCTCGCAACCGATGTTGGGATTGTTATAAAAGCTGTAGGACTCGGGATTTGGCAAAATATATAATGAATAATGAATAATAATAATAATCCAAAGCCATAAAAAGTTTTCTGCATCTTGCCGGTTCGCAGCCGATGTTGTAGACTTCTAATAAAGGCAGAGGAAAATTTCCAAGGTCATAATAGACTATCACATCTTGCCGGTTCGCAGCCGATGTTGTGATTGTTATAAAGGGCCAAGGATCAATAATAATATGTGCTTAATAATGTTAAAAATGCCAAATTTCGACTCCGAGGTATCCTAATAAAGGCTTCCGTCTCTGGACTCGTAGATGAGTTGTTTCGGTCGCAAATAAAAGGGATATCCTCAAAATCGTGTTAAATCAGAGACCTTGATGTGGACCTCATTTTTGTATACAACGGTTTTCGAGGGAAGATTTGGAAACTACTTAGCGTCTAAACTAGGTATCTTTATCGGTTTAAAAATTATCGAAATGAGAATTCGAAGAAATTCATTTCTCACCAAAAAATAAAATAAATAGAGGAAAAATAGGAATTTGGGAACAAGGAGTCCACAATTAGCTTTCTGAGTAGTATTGGCAATCTAACTTATAAATGACAATGATTTCGTTTTTAAGCTTAGTTTGGGGACTCGTGAAAAATCAGGGACGACGAATTTTATCCGTATGGTCACTTCTTTATGAGTCGTGTTTCCTGCTCGAAGACCCTAATAATTATCGATAGATAATGATTGTCAACAATATCGTCACTTGGATAATGAGAAAAATTCAAAAATAGAATAAAAGGAAAATCGGGGAGTTTTTAGAACTTAAGATTTCTTGTTCTCTTTTGAAAATTTTGCTACTTCTCAAAGTTAGTAAAAAGAGATCGGAAATTTTCGGTTTCAAAAATGTGTTTTTATAACATTGCATGAGGACATTGCAATAGCTTAGTCTGGGGGAATTTGGTATGTGCTTAAACACATACCATTTCTCGACCAAAACCGGACCCAAAATGACCAAAAACCCGACCAAAATGCCAAATATATTGTGTTTTTGTGTTTTTACATATGCAGGCACGGATATCGAAGAAAAGGACAAAATCGAGCAAAGAACCGGGAAACCGAGCACGAGATATGGAAGTGTTATTTTTAGCCGATTCCGGGAAGTAATTATGGTCAACAAGTCAACCCAAGTCCTCCATCTATCAAAGTTTGTCAGCTCCAACCCTTAGATCATCTTTTAAAAAAAATGGCAGCAATAGTCCCTTGAGAATCCAGAAATTACACCTATAGCCCCTTAAAATTACCTAAACTTAAAACTAACCCTTAAAACATTTCGTACTTCTATACCCGGATTTAAACAAACCATCCACTAGCCCACCATTCTATATCCCAATCCATCCCACACCTTAACCCAGTCCATACAATAAAGCCCACACCCCTAAACCCAAAACCCGACCCAAACCATATAACCCGGACAAATAATAATTCCCGGTCAAAAGCTAATATTACCCCTCAGTCAACCAACAAAAACACACCCTCACACACACGCGCAAAGAATAATCCCCAAAATTCACTACCGAAGAACCCTAATTTACTGTGCGCCCAAAATTACCTCGTACCGAATAATTACCTAATGATTAAAACCTTCTGGAAGGTCCTGACACTGCCAGGGACACGTGGGACTCACTTATTGGTCAAACCGCGTCACTACTTTGATCCAAGGGCCAAGAATGAAGCGTGGGAAGAAAGAAACGATCCAAGGGTGGTTAGCAGCTGAGGAGCACACGGATTGATGAGCTGGAGGGCCTGGAAGCTTCAGTGGTAGCCTATAAATAGAGGATGTTTTCTCCCCATTTCGACCTTGTAATTTTTCTAGTTTTATTTTTATTGTTTTAAGTCTTTAAATTCTAGTTTGTAATAGGTTTTCAAGTTTTCTGAGTTTCAAGTGCCTTTGTAATATTTAATCTTCAGTAATGAAAATTTTTATTTCCAGTTTAAATTAGTTTCCTTATTTCAAGTTAATTTCTGTTTAGTTATTATTTCGTGTTAAAATCTTCTGTTAGCCAGTTAAAAAAAAAAAAAAAAAAAAAAAAAAGTCATAGCTGAAAGTCAAAGAAGCTGATAAGCTGGGATAAGCTGTGGTGTTAAGCTGTTCAGAAAGGAGATTTGGGTTATTATTATTGGCTGATAAGCCTGGGTAGTTTTGGGTTGATTTTATTCTGAGATCATTTCAGCAGGATAACTTGTAAGTCCTAATTACTAATCTAGCTTATTTAGCTTATTTAGTGACTGCTTATTTAAATTTGCTTTCTGTTTTTTAGTTAATAGATAATTGTGATAAATAGATTGTAGAATTAGTTTAGGATTGGAAGCAAATAGTTTAGAGTAAATGGCAAAAACAGATTGAGATAGGGTGAGGTTTGATTAAGGGTTCAAGCTGTTGAGGTGCATTATTTAAGATTTGATTCAGCTTAGTTTAGATAAAATTAGCTTATTCAGATAGGTTTTAAAAGAATTTAACTTAGTTTAGTGTTTTTGATGAGTTAGTAATATCTTGAGGTTCAAACTGCCTAGACAAGCTCAGCATAAGCTGAGCTCATCTGAATTTACTTTTCGGCATTTTTTTTAGGTACTTTGAGTTGTTGAAAGAAGATTGCAAAAGTTAGGATAAATTAGAGTAGCATTGCACAAAATTTTGCGCCATTTTGCTCTACCTGCTGTCACAGAACTAGCCACAGCAGACTCAAGATTATAACTGCTGATCTAAGCAATTTTCTGGCTTATCTAGAGAAGTTAAGGCCTTCATTTTTGATTTTTCAAATAGCTCACATAATAAGGTTTAAAATCAAAATCTGGGATTCAGGTCTAGTGCTTATTTAACTGCTTATTTTTGGATTATAAATCTGCCCCAAATGCTTATTAGATCTGTCAAATAGTGCAGCAGAACTTGTGGTTTTTCACTACTGATCTAGGCCAAATTTAACTTAGCAATTAAGTTTTTGTGATAGGGCTTTTTAGATTTTAATAATCTCTGTTTGATAAGCTTTCCAAAACAGCTTTTATTTTAAAATTTGGTTGAGTTTTGAGCTTGTTTTAAGCTGTTGAAAGTAGCTTGTTAGGACTGATACAAAAAGAAAATAAATAAAGCTAGTTTCTGAAATTGACATTTCTGGTCCCTCAATTTTCTGTTGAAGTTAAAATCGAATCTAGGTAGTTTTAGAATTAAAATAGTTTGTTTTTCTGGCAATTTTAGTCCCTGTCCTTATCAAGTTTATATTATAATTAGTTTTTAATTCATAAAAAATTATTAAAAAGTAAAAAAAAATATATATATAAAAAAAAAAATTTTTCTTTTTCCAAAAATTTTCTTTTATAGGAAAATTATTTTTATATTTTTAAGTTTTAAATTTTACAAAATCACTTTTATTTACGTTTTATAATTCGTCGCGTAACGTTTTTAATTTCAAATTTTCGTTTTTAAAATTCATATGCTTAGTTTAATTGTTTCATTAGATTAATTAGTTAATTTCTTTTATAATTTCATTATTCGTAGTATAAAATCACAAATCAATCACTCTTTTTCACGCATTCACTACACGTATTCGACACCGAAACAAAGACTCGATATTCGACCTTCGTTGGGACACGACTCGGGGAAAACGCATACGTTGCCTTTTCTCTTGGAAAATAATATACTATAAAAATATCAAATCAAGGTATCTCTAGTGATTCTTGATCACTTCTTGATACTCAAATGAGCTAGATGATCACTTGAAGTCTTCCCTCTCTTTTCTCCTTGCTAAATGTCGACACTCACTAGAACTCCAAAGATAATTCCAGACTTTTCTAAGTCTTGGGCTTATTTAATCTTAATAAAAAAAAGTTTAGTCAATTGGCAAGGCTAGCCCTTCTAGTTTCATCCTTCATAACTTGACTACATATTATTTATTTAGCTAGCTCACAACATATAATACTTAACATATTGTATACTCATATTGTACCTCATCGGGGTATGGGTGTAACAATTCTCCCCTCCTTAAAACGAGAGTTCGTCCTCGAACTCTATTCTTGAAATAGATGAGGATACTTGTTCTTCATCTTCTCTTTCGTTTCCCACCTAATACTTGTGCCTTTCCGATGCTTCCATTGTACTTTGACCAACGGGATTTCTTTGTTTCTTAGTTGTCTCACCTTCCTTCCTAGTATGGCTTCCGGTGCGTCCTCTTGAGAAAGCAACTCCAGATCAATTTCGATTTCGTTTAAGGTGACCACACTTGTTTCGTCCGCCAAGCATTTCCTTATGTATGACACGTGAAAGGTATTGTGAATACCTCTCATTTCTTCGGGTAAATCCAACACATATGCTACCTTGCCTACTCGTTTCAAGATTTTGAATGGTCCTATAAACCGAGGACTAAGTTTCCCTTTGTTTTTGAACCTAAAAACGCCTTTTCACGGGGAAACTTTTAACTTAACCAAATCACCTACCTCAAATTCTATTGGCCTTCTTTGATTATCGGCATAGCTCTTCCACCTATCTTGCGCCGCTTTAAGTCTTGCACGAATCATTTCAATCTTTTCCGTTGTAGCCAACACTACATCCGTGCTCGCCAATTCCCTTCTCCCGACTTCTTCCCAACACACGGGTGTCCTACACCTCCTACCATAAAGCATTTCATTGGGTGGCATATCTATACTCGCATAATAACTATTATTATAGGTGAATTCAACTAAAGGCAAATGATCGTCCCAGTTGCCTCCAAATTCAATCATACATGCTCGTAACATATCCTCCAAAGTTTGAATCGTCCTCTCGCTTTGCCCGTCGGTTTGAGGATGAAAAGCCGTGCTCATATGAAGTTTCGTACCTAACTCTTCTTGGAACTCTTGCCAAAAGTTTGATGTAAAACGTCCATCTCTATCGGAGACTATAGAAATGGGCACTCCATGACGTGCGACTATCTCGTTAACGTAAATCTTGGCTAACTTATTAACGGGCATATTCTCTCGGATCGGAATGAAATGAACACTCTTGGTTAGGCGATCTACTATGACCCAAATCGCGTCGTTCTTCTTTTTCGTCCTAGGCAATTTTGTAATGAAATCCATTGTGATCTTTTCCCACTTCCAAACCGGAATGTCTAAAGGTTGAACTTTCCCATATGGTTTTTGATGCTCGGCCTTGACCTTTAAACAAGTTAAACACTTCTCGACGTACTTTACACCATCTCTTTTCATACCCGGCCACCAATAGTTCTTCTTCAAATCACGGTACATCTTTGTAGCTCCCGGATGAATAGAATACTTCGACTTGTGTGCTTCCTCTAGGATCAATTCTTTGATATCGCTTCGAAAAGGAATAGAAACCCTTCCATACCGTGTCTTAATCCCTCGACTATCTTCATCAAGATGCGGAATGTGAGAAGTAATACGTTCATCTTCTCTATTTTCTTCCTTCAATGCTTCCTTCTGAGCTAACTTGATCTTATCAAAAAGATCGGTCGTGACAATCATCCGCAACGAATGAATCCTAGTAACTTCATTTTGATCCTTGCGACTCAAAGCATCTGCCACTACGTTTGCTTTACCAGGGTGGTAACGGATTTCACAATCATAGTCCTTCAACAAGTCTAACCATCTTCGTTGCCTCATGTTCGGATATTTCTTTTCAAGAAAGTATTGCAGGCTTCGATGATCGGTGTAAACTACAAACTTAACACCATACAAATAATGCCTCCAAAGTTTTAGAGCAAAAACTACAGCCGCAAATTCAAGGTCGTGAGTCGCATAATTTTCTTCATGCTTCTTTAGTTGTCTCTTTGCATAAGAACACATCCAAGACCGGAATAAGACGCGTCGCTATAAACCACCATATCTTCCGTTCCTTCCGGCAACACAAGAATCGGAGCCTCACATAACTTTTTCCGTAGAGTACGAAAGGCGTTGTCCTGTTCTTCGCCCCACTCAAATGCAGCGTTCTTCTTAGTGAGTTTTGTTATCGATGAGACAATTTTGGAGAAGTCTTGAATAAATCTACGATAATATCCCGCAAGGCCAAGAAAACTTCGAATCTCGCCAACATTCCTTGGTGCATGCCACTTCATTACAGCTTCCACTTTGGAGGGATCAACTTTAATACCGTCGGAATTTACAACGTGATCGAGGAAATGAACTTCTTGTAACCAAAATTCACATTTTGAGAACTTAGTGTACAATCTTTCCTTTCTCAACGTCTTGAGAATCTCCCGAAGATGTATTTCATGCTCTTCCCTGCTCTTCGAATAAATAAGAATGTCGTCAATGAACACTATGACGAACCTATCCAACATCGGTCTACATACGCGATTCATAAGATCCATGAAGACCGCAGGCGCGTTCGTGAGACCAAAGGGCATAACCGTAAACTCGTAATGTCCATATCGGGTCCTAAAGGCCGTCTTAGGAATGTCTCCTTCTCGAACCTTCAACTGATGATAACCCGAGCGGAGATCGATTTTAGAAAACCACCTAGCGCCTTGAAGTTGGTCAAAGAGGTCGTCAATTCTTGGTAACGGATACACGTTCTTCACCGTGACTTTATTCAATTCGCGGTAGTCAATGCACATTCTCATACTACCATCTTTCTTCTTGATGAACAAGATTGGAGCTCCCCATGGCGAACTACTAGGACGAATAAAACCCTTGTCGATCAATTCTTGAAGTTGACTCATCAACTCTTTCATTTCGGACGGAGCTAGACGATAAGGAGTTTTAGCAATAGGGGTAGCACCCAGAACAAGATCAATACGGAATTCGACTTGCCTTTTGGGTGGGATACCAGGCAAGTCTTTTGGAAAAACATCACAAAATTCGCTTAAAACCGGGACATCATCGTTGCTTTTCTTCTCAAGGCTCGTATCCACCACGTGGGCTGATGAAGCGAAAAGTGTACCGCTTTTAAGGGGTCATTTAAGCCCTAAATCGTATTTATTTGATCAAATATTGCTCTAAATCGTTCCTTTTGTCATTTTAGGTACTTTTGAGGAGAAATCTGGAAAAGGAGGCATTTTGGACGTTTTTGGAGCATAAAAGTGAAGAAAACGACAAAGTCTCAAAATCATGCTGGAAATTACCTTTGACGGCGTCAGGATCCTCCCCAGACGGCGTCATGGCTTGGCAAGAAAAGGTGGATGTGAAATTTATTCATGATAAGCCAGTGAAAATTGCATGGGAATTCTGACGGCGTCACGCTTTAATCTAATCAAGGTCGTCACGGCTTAATTTAGAGAGGGACGGCGTCACGCATAATCCTGACGGCGTCAAGCCTTGATAAGCCAGAACGGATTTTGGAGAGCTAAAGAGGGACGGCGTCAAGAAGGTCATCCGGGAACCCTAAAAGCGGCGAGGTGACGGCGTCACACTCCATAACGTGACGCCGTCAGATCTAAAAATCTATATATAGTTTTGCAATTCTTTGTCATTAGTGTGGAACTTATTGGGGAACTTTGTGTGTGAAAACCCTAGGACGAATTTGGCAGCTCTTTCAAGGCTTTTTGCCTTGAGATCTTCCATGTTACATTGAAGATAAGTTATCAATTAATCATTCAATATGTCTATGTGTTGTTTGATTCTATCTTGTTCTTGTCTTTTGTTTAACATGCTAGGCTAGATTTATCTTGTGTTTGCTTAGATCTAATGAAACCTAGCTATTGATTATTGGTTATTAGTGTGTTATTAGTTGTATTGGATGATTGTTCATCTATGTTAGGCTTAAGAAAATGGCTAACTTCCTATTCGGTTACTTGCTTGAACGTCTTAAGAAACATGAACCAATGCGTAATAAAGGTTTTTATGGTTGTATTTAATGCACAAGCGAATTCTAGTGATCCCTTGTTAGGAGCTTCCTAGCCGGCTCGACATAGGAGTGAAGTAGGAGCTTGTAGAGTTGGGGAAGTACGTACGCCACCCTACGAATGGTATTAAGGAATACACCCGTCATCCACGCAACTAATACACACTAATCAACCGGTAAAAGATAGTTAGGGAGTAAGGAAATCTAAGTAAACACATTTCCCTCTACATAAGTTTTCACCAACCTTTTCATTTTCTGTTATTTTATTTTATTTGCATTCGTAGTAATTTGGGTTAGTTGACTAGCAACTAATTCCGCCCACTCTTTCAAACCCGAGATTTTACTTGCTTTCATAAAAATTATAAAAACATAAAAAGAATCTTCTCTCACCCTTAGACCTATTAAAGTAGTTTTTCATACCTAACGAACACTATTCTCTGTGGAGAATGATCAATCCCCCGTACTTACCACTACACTATACTACATCGGTCAGGTACACTGCCTGGTGGGGTTGTAAGCCTCTTGAGATCCCTCGAGAGGTAAAACCTGTTGTAAGGTTGCAAAACCACGCATCAAGTTTTTGGCGCCGCTGCCGGGGAATAGTTATTGTTTAGGTTGAATTTTTATTTTATAGGTCTACTCACTAGATTCCTTTCTAGTGAGGTTTTTATTTTCTTTTTCTAGGATTTTCTTTAGTCTATCTTTTTCTTTGTGTCTTTGTTCGTAAAAGAAATTTCCATTGACTCTTCCGTTCACCATTATGGAGAACGTGAATCCACTACATAATCTACCCCTTCCACTCCAAAATGACATCTTTATGTTCCGTCGACATAATGGTGAATCTTTTTCCGATACATGGACTCATTTCAAATACTTATTAAAAAAGGTCTTTCATCATGGTCTTGACTTATTGTTTCCACTTCAAATCTTTTACACTCGTATCGACCGCCAAACCCAGCAGGAGATTGAAAATATGGAAGATGGGAAAATGTGGGATTATGGTGATGAAGAGGCATGGGAAATCTTTGAGATTCTCGCCCAAAAAAGAAGTGGAACATGTGACCCAAAAAATGCAAGCTTAGACCTATTTGGTATTTGGATAAATCAATCGGAAGGTTTGTTTAGGAATGAGGTGGGTAGAGTTGAGGTACCTAAGTGCATGTCATGGTTAGGCACTACCATAATACTGGATGAACACATAGGTGACCTTGATGTGATGGAGGATTTAGCCGAACATGATCACATTAATCAAAAAGACCTAGGTTTTATGATCGATGACGATGAATCTCAAGAAACACATGATGAATCTTTTGGGCAATTTGAATATAGCAGTCAGAATATTGATGATGATCCTTATGATTCGGATATAGAAGTTGAGATGCCTAGAGAAGCACTTGAGATACTAGGGAAAATGTTAGGGTTAGATTCTACTAAAACACATGATGAGGATATAGGTGATCTTGACACAAGGAATGATGAGGTAAGTAACATAAGCCCACCAAGTACCCCACAAGTCCTACCATCATTTGAGGCACACACACCGCCCGTGACTTACCCGGAAGAAGTTGAGGAGACTATAGGAACCCCAATAGAGGTAGAACCCTTGGACCAAACACAAATAGAAGAAATAGGTTTGAATGCTTTTAGTGATCACAACCTTTCTTTTAGTCCTATGGAAGTTCCTAGTTTTGATGAGCCGGAGCCCCAACCAAAACCGTTACCTAATCTTCCATCCTTGGATGAAAATTTAGGAATTGAATTAGGTCCCGATCCACCCATCAAAACATATAGTCCGGGTAGTCTTAAGTTTAAGGTAGTGGACATTAAGCCTTGTAGTGAGGAAGACAATATAGGAGTGAAAAATGACCTTACATGTCTACATCACCCATTCATGATTGATCACAAGAAACATTATGGGTTTAAACCGGGTCTATTGGGTCAAGATGGATTCCCAATTAGGAGTCTCTCGAAGTTGTTAGAAAATGATCCCTTTTTAGGAGAACACTTTAACTCACCCATTGACCAAAGTGAACTAGGTAAGGTTATGATGAAAGGAGCACACCCCTTTGAGCATATAATTCATCCACCAATCTTTCCTCACGCGGCATACTTCCACCAAGTCGGTGTGTATCGCTACTATCACCCGCACTTAACCCTAAGTGTAGGGAAAACCTCTCCTTTATCCATTAAATAAGGGTAGAGTCAGGCTCATGACTCGAACAAAAACAAGCGCTTCTTGGGAGGCAACCCAAGCTTTATTTGCTTTGTGTGTTTATTTATTTGTTTGTTTGATTTTATTTGTTTCCGTGTGTATGTCTAAATTTTATTATTATTGATTATGTTCAAAACTAATTTGTGAAAATGCTTTATTTTGTTTTTAACTTCGTCGGTATTTTGCAAAAGTTAAGTGTAAGGGAAATCTAAATCGGTTTATTAGAGAACAAATGAACATGAATCATAATAATAATAAATTAACATACATATTAGTATTTGTTTGAGTCAAATGCTTGTATCGAGTCATAATGATGTTTTGCAGGATTTCCAGGAAGTAAGGTATAGGTTTTTCCAAAAATTTTCCGGAAACGTAACATGAGAATTCTGTCAGATTGTTTCTGACGGCGTCAGGCTTTACAACCTGACGGCGTCAGGTTTAATTTTCTATAAATTTTTGAAAGTTTTGTTTTCATGAAAAGTTTTTATTAAATCTATAACTTATAATCTTCAGGAATCTGCAAAATTATCATCCCACAAGCATTATATCCTTATATATAGAGTTTATCCCGCCGATGTTATGCAGGTTTTCGTGTTTGTTTTCTCAGGTTTAACAGGTTATTTTGGACAAGGAAATGTTTTGGATCAAGCTTTTGGCGATGCATTAGTCATGAAGTTTTACATTCTCTTTGGAAGAAGATCTAACGTGTTACTTCATTATCCACCGAGCGAATCAGGGGAGTATTTGATTTCATTCTTTTACTTTATGCTTTTACATTTGTTATTTGAACATTGGGGACAATGTTCATCTTAAGTGTAAGGGGGGGTAAAAGTACGATTAGAGAATGCTATTACACTTGATTTTTGTTTGTTTAATAGTAGATGTGTAATAAAACTGAGATAAATACTTGTTAGGGTAATTTTAATGCCAAATTTAAAATTTTTTACAACATTTAGGAGTGAAGCTTTGATCTTAATGAGCGTCTCACGGATAGGAGTTATATGACTAGCACAAAACCGTACCACTAAAAAATTTTCCACCCCCAAATATGTGAGGTTCGCCCCTAGAATTGGTAGGAAAAGCATTTATGCTATGATGTGTGTACCGGTAGCACTTAGATTCTAGAACTTGCGTTAGGACCATTCCGAGGCCACAAGTGAGACTACATTCGTGTAGTTAGATTTACTGCATGATAAGAGGCATTAGGATTAACCCATTGTTTTATACCTGTGTTTTTGTTATAATTACTTTGGCTACATTGGTCAAGTAATTCTCCCACACCCTTTGCGTTGTACTCATTTTTAGTACACGATACCCCTAGTACACCCCTCAGAGCCTATCTTTTCGTTTCAACCTTTAAGCATTTTACTTGAAGGAAGAATTTGTTACACCCCACTAAAATGTACACCTAAATCGCCTTAGCCTACCTTGTATGCACTCATTTTTAGTGCATTATTGTGACAACATTTGTTTAAACCCAAGTTAATTATCTAGTTGATTACATGGTTGCTAAGTCGAGTCATATCCTTGTACATATTGTTTTGGGACGATTGGGACTCATGGGTAAAGTACTAGTGTAATGGAGTAATGGGGAAGAACATCGTTTATTACCCCCATTTGTGCTAAATAATTTTAAAAGTACTCCAAGTTTTTCAATTATCTTAATTCGAGTCATTAGAATAGTTATTTGTAAAGTTATGTAAAAGTTCAAGTGTAAGGGGATGCAACGCCCCTATGATGTATTATTTTGGATGGTAGGGCAAAAGTGTATGAAAAAAAAAAAAAAAAAAAAAAAAAAAAAAAAAATCAATCAAGAAAAATACAAAAAAATGAGAAAAAGAAAAATAGAAAAAACATACGGACTACCATCCCGTTTCATTTTATGTTTATTTTATGTTTTTGTTATTTTGTTTTTAGCTTAAGATTGAGTCGAGTCTTGGCTTAGCAACATTGTATAGTACATGTAATTGATCAAGATCTTTAACTCGCCACCAGTAAAATATCCTTTATCCAACAAAACCGTGTTTTCCTTTTCCCTACACCTAACGTTATAACCTATGTAAAAGCCCTCTTTGATAGTTTATCTTAGGTGCTTACGCCTAGTGGAGGAGGTTTTCGATCCTTCCCCAAGCCTATGGTAATCTATTTGCTATGACAGGTAGTGAGAGATATTATCCGTTTTCATTTATGAGATTTATTTTGATGACACTTGAGAGATGTGAGTATCTAAACACTACTTGTGAGGTGCTAGTATGTAATCTCCATGCTTATTATGATTAAAGAGGAACGAATATTTGTTGTAATTACTTTTATGTTAGCATTAAATGACCCCTAACTTGTATTTTTATTAGAATAAAAGCACATTTGCTTGAGGACAAGCAAATCTCAAGTGTAAGGGTATTTGATGAAGCGAAAAGTGTACCGCTTTTAAGGGGTCATTTAAGCCCTAAATCGTATTTATTTGATCAAATATTGCCCTAAATCGTTCCTTTTGTCATTTTAGGTACTTTTGAGGAGAAATCTGGAAAAGGAGGCATTTTGGACGTTTTTGGAGCATAAAAGTGAAGAAAACGACAAAGTCTCAAAATCATGCTGGAAATTACCTTTGACGGCGTCAGGATCCTCCCCAGACGGCGTCATGGCTTGGCAAGAAAAGGTGGATGTGAAATTTACTCATGATAAGCCAGTGAAAATTGCATGGGAATTCTGACGGCGTCACGCTTTAATCTAATCAAGGTCGTCACGGCTTAATTTAGAGAGGGACGGCGTCACGCATAATCCTGACGGCGTCAAGCCTTGATAAGCCAGAACGGATTTTGGAGAGCTAAAGAGGGACGGCGTCAAGAAGGTCATCCGGGAACCCTAAAAGCGGCGAGGTGACGGCATCACACTCCATAACGTGACGCCGTCAGATCTAAAAATCTATATATAGTTTTGCAATTCTTTGTCATTAGTGTGGAACTTATTGGGGAACTTTGTGTGTGAAAACCCTAGGACGAATTTGGCAGCTCTTTCAAGGCTTTTAGCCTTGAGATCTTCCATGTTACATTGAAGATAAGTTATCAATTAATCATTCAATATGTCTATGTGTTGTTTGATTCTATCTTGTTCTTGTCTTTTGTTTAACATGCTAGGCTAGATTTATCTTGTGTTTGCTTAGATCTAATGAAACCTAGCTATTGATTATTGGTTATTAGTGTGTTATTAGTTGTATTGGATGATTGTTCATCTATGTTAGGCTTAAGAAAATGGCTAACTTCCTATTCGGTAACTTGCTTGAACGTCTTAAGAAACATGAACCAATGCGTACTAAAGGTTTTTATGGTTGTATTTAATGCACAAGCGAATTCTAGTGATCCCTTGTTAGGAGCTTCCTAGCCGGCTCGACATAGGAGTGAAGTAGGAGCTTGTAGAGTTGGGGAAGTACGTACGCCACCCCACGAATGGTATTAAGGAATACACCCATCATCCACGCAACTAATACACACTAATCAACCGGTAAAAGATAGTTAGGGAGTAAGGAAATCTAAGTAAACACATTTCCCTCCACATAAGTTTTCACCAACCTTTTCATTTTCTGTTATTTTATTTTATTTGCATTCGTAGTAATTTGGGTTAGTTGACTAGCAACTAATTCCGCCCACTCTTTCAAACCCGAGATTTTACTTGCTTTCATAAAAATTATAAAAACATAAAAAGAATCTTCTCTCACCCTTAGACCTATTAAAGTAGTTTTTCATACCTAACGAACACTATTCCCTGTGGAGAACGATCAATCCCCCGTACTTACCACTACACTATACTACATCGGTCAGGTACACTGCCTGGTGGGGTTGTAAGCCTCTTGAGATCCCTCGAGAGGTAAAACCTGTTGTAAGGTTGCAAAACCACGCATCATGGGCCATGAAGGCATAACAACCACGCGATAAATATCTCCTAGCCTTCATCACGGAGCACAACCTTAGTTCACCCTTTCTTTTATCACCATAAATAATCATTTCCTGACCGCTAGGATTCACAACTCGAATGATCTTTTGGCTACAAAGAATTGCCGCGTTATGTTTGTCAAGCCAATCCATACCAATAAAAATAGCGAATTCCCCGAGCATAATGGGAATTAAGTCAATCTTAAAGACGTTTTCATCAATCTCTATCTCTATGTCTCGATATACATTAGACACAACAACGATTTTACTATCGGCTATTTCGACTTCTAGGGGTATCGGGAGTTTAGCTAGTGGGGAGGTTAGTTGCTTGCTAAAATTATAAGATACGAAGGACACACTAGCACCCGAATCATATAAAACCTGAGCGGGTACGGAATTAACAAGATGAATACCTGTGATGACATCGGACCCCGACTTGGCTTCGTCGACACTCATTTGGTAAACTCGAGCTTTTGGTTTTGGGACTTCTACTTTCTCTACCTTGACGGTTCTCAATGGTTTTGCTTCAATAGCCTTTGTTTTTGGGCAATCCCTCAACCTATGCCTTATCTCGTTACACCCGTAGCATACTATCATCGGCTTGGTGCAATCTTGGCTTTGATGGTCTAAAGCCCCACACTTGTAACAACCCGGCGTATTTCGCCTACATTCCCCAAGATGGAACTTGCCACACTTCGAACATGCTACCTTAGTCTTGTTTCTCACACCTTTCTTGCCCTGATCAAATTTGGTTTTCTTCCCATCTCGATCCACAAACTCTAGCTTTCTCTTCGGTTCCTTAGCCTCTTTCTCCTTCCTCCTTAGTAAGTCCGCTTCCCTTACCCGAGCTCTACTCAAAAGGTCCTCCAAGGTAGTACATTTGAATGGCGAGATTACATCACGAATATCATCTTTAAGCATCCTTTGAAAATTTTCAACTTTAAGTTTCTCATTCCCAAGGTATTCAGGACAATACGGAACCATATCATTGAACGTCCTCCACAACTCATTCACAGTCTCATTGGTTTGGGTGAGAGTTTAGAATTTTTCTTGGATTTTGTCAATTTCTTCAATCGGAGCATATTCGGCACTAAACAACTCCTTGAATTCCTTCCAAGTACATGCTTCAGCCCAAGCCTCACCTTTCTCACACACCTTTCCTTCCCACCAAGTCTTAGCACTATCGCGAAGAAAGTTAGTAGCATAAATAACCTTCTTCTTTTCCTCACACCCACTAGTGCGGAATGCACCTTCCACGGCCGTAATCCACCTATTACTAACAATCGGGTCAAGAACGCCGGTAAACCGTGGTACATCACAAGCTGTGAAGTCACGGTAAGTAGCCTTGTCACTCTTGGGTTCTTTCGCTGGACCGCATTCTTTCTTAAACTCCTTAAACTCTTCCTTCATTAGTTCCCTAAGATTCTGCGTTGTCTGTTTAACATAGAAGGGCATTGCTTGCTCAATAGCCTTACCCACTCTCTTTGCCATCATTGAGTCTAGGGCTTTCATTTCTTCTCCCATGAAACCTCTAAAGTTGAGGCCTCCGGAGCTAGAAGAAGAACTTTCATTGTCTTTATCATCATTACCCGCATCACTTGCCGAAGTTTCGGCATGCTTGGAAGCCGTGGCTTTCGCGACTTCCTTCGTGTGAGGGGTTTCCATTTCTTCTTACTGAAAATTAGCAATTCATAATATTAGGCACACATACATATACCTAACTAAAGCATGAATGACATTTCTATCTTTACACTAACACCCTAGCTTGTCACCCGCGTATGATCTAAATGATTTCAACTTCACATATGTTCCATATTTTTATCACTACGGTGGCCAGGCGTAGTCATAAAAATATTTAACATATGGGTCCTCAAAATCATCCAAACAATACACAAATAATAAACACTAGCTCTAAGCGCATCTACACAAGGCCTAAGTCTAGGAAATCCTAAAGTGAAATCCTAAATCTCTTAGACCGAAGCTCTGATACCAAGTTGTAACGCCCCGTGACCAAACATGACCAAAAACGTGAAAATATTTCTCAAAAAGTAACATTCCGAAACTGACCCACACTAAGGTCCGAATTTTGAACGAAAAGGGGGATCCTGACATCTGATCCACACTTAGGTCTAGATTTTGAACAAAAAAGGGGATCCTGAAATCTGATCCACACTTTGGTCAAGATTTTGAACCAAAAGGGGGATCCTAGACTGAAAATTATTCCTTAGGATTTGACGGGTTATGCATAAACCCTTTTTGACCCGTTGACACTCAAACCACTAAAACCAATTCATTGACTCATCTGACCTAACTAACATACATAATCTATCATATCAAACTTGACCCATACAACCTTGACCCGTTCATACCCCAAAATGGGTAGAGGCTAGCTTATTCCAAACACCCCCTTAAGAACCCATTTCAACTACACATTTTTACCCAAAACACCTATCCACAACATATCCATCTAAAGCATACATTAGTTAACATTTCTAATATATTGAAAAGTTGTTAGTACAAAGTCTCGACCCGTAGCTTCCCAAAATGGGTGAGATTAGCTAAATGCCAAACACCATTCTAAATACCACCATAACCACATAATATAAGACTTCATGACACTCATACATATTTGACCCTTGTCCCATACATGAACAAAAGACCTTAAACGACGACAAGACCATTGACAACAAAACGACCACATAGAATAAAGTGTACCAAGACACGAAGAGAATCTTCGGGGGCTTCCAACTTTAATACGCTCGGTCCAAAAGGTTATGGTCTTCTAGGCTAGCTTCTAGCTACACTTCTACTTACTTCCAAGCTACAACTAAGCCAAATCCTTACCTTTACTTCCTCCACTTGTACCTACAAAATGTCATTAACTTCAAACATAAGCGAAAACGCTTAGTAAGTATATAAGACATAATCAACATCACATTTACATAAGATTGGTGATTAACACTAATTATAACATTAACAAGGAGCATCAAATGGGATTATTGCTCACCTTGACCAAGGAAGTAATTTATATAGCATTACACATTTAGCATTGGATCCAAGCTAACATATCATTACAAGCTCCATAACAATCACATTAACACAATCATAACATTTATACCATAACATTAACAAGGATTATACTCATATACTTACCTCAACTCCTACTAGCTTCCTACTTGACTTTGAATGGGCTTCTATAATTGCTCCCTAACACAAGATTAACTACAATTAGCAACTAACTAACTAAGGAGATCATTAATTCACTACCTTTTGCCATAATCCTCAAAACCCACCATATGAACCATAATTTTCACAATTGGGGAAAACCACTTACTTGTTGAAGAGATAACAATTAAGGTATCTCTAGTGATTCTTGATCACTTCTTGATACTCAAATGAGCTAGATGATCACTTGAAGTCTTCCCACTCTTTTCTCCTTGCTAGATGTCGATACTCACTAGAACTCCAAAGATAATACCAGACTTTTCTAAGTCTTCGGCTTATTTAATCTTAATAAAAATAAGTTTAGTCAATTGGCAAGGCTAGCCCTTCTAGTTTCATCCTTCATAACTTGACTACATATTATTTATTTAGCTAGCTCACAACAAATAATACTTAACATATTGTATACTCATATTGTACCTCATCGGGGTATGCTTGACCACAATTGTTGTCTCCTTTTCTTCGGCAAACAAGTCCAACGCCACCCTATGGAAAATTTTACTGAATCTAAATACAAGTCATTTATTGAGACATTAAGTTACTTTGACCATGTGTTGATTTTGTTTCTATATAAAAGGATACTTGCACACTTATTTTGCTCACCAAAAACACAAACATAACTTTCCCCTACTCCACCATTCGAACCACAAGGAGCAAGAAAGAAGGAAGCATTGTCTTGGGCTAGTTCAAGTATCCTTAGGGCACATTGTAAGAATTTAGAAGCATTAATCTTGGGGTTAATCAAGTTTCTTACACTCGCATCTCACTAATTGTTTTTGTAAGTAATCTTACAAAAATTTCATGTTTTCCTTATGTCATATTGCTAGTCAAGTAGATATACTTAGTCATCACTTGTACATGTTGATAAAGTTTACATTCACCATGATCCTTTAACAAAGATTATGTTTTTAACAAATTTTGGTTACAAGGAAACTAGTTAGAAAAACTCTTCATAAAAAGGGTGGTAATAAACCTTATAAATTTGTAGGTTAGTAAACTTGTATATTTAGACATACTTGATGATTACTACATAGACTTTGAATATTGTTGAGTTTATGCTTAGATCACTATTGTTATGTTCGGAAGTTGATGGAGAAACTAGGACTAGAATTAAAGTTGTGGTTAAGTGGATATGTTAGCTAGAAGAGTAGAAATGTAGTTTTGACACTTTCATAAACAATCTGTCCCATTTCGTACAAACTGGGAAAATCAGTAGCTCAGGGGCATTATTAGGCTAGAAATATAAAAAATAGACTCAATAAAGAAAACGTGGTCGCTTGAATGAGTTAAAACGGGCTTATAACGAAAAATATACGCTATTTTCAAATTAGACGACGAAAACTACATTTTCAGAAAATCTGAAAAATACATTCTGTCCAGAATTTTGAGAAGTGAAAAACTGAGGTTAAATGATGTTTAGGCTAGCCGAGACCTTGAAAAGCCTAGAGTATACTTGAATACCTTCGCGGGGATAGGTTAAACTTAAGAAACGGAGCTACGACGCAAAAGTTATGGCCTAATAAAGGTTTACGTCAACATATAATTTTGACAGCCTAATAGAAAGCTGTTGGAAATATTAGAAGCGGATTTTGGACCATTTAGAGTGGATTTTGGCTAAATTGACGCGAATGGAAATGGTAGAATATATATAATATATATATATATATATATATATATATATATATATATATATATATATATATATATATATATATATATATATATATATATATATATATATATATATATATTAGGCGCGTTAGAGATTTTGAGATAGCCATTAACATGACGACTAAAATTTGGTCGCAAGATAAACAAGTTATATTTTCTAGAAGTGGTAATTTTCTAAAGGGTAAAAGCTATAGAATACCGACGTACTTTCAAAAAAGTACCAAGTTGAACCATTTACTTTTTTATTGCTTACTTGACTAACGAACTTTCAAATTTTAATTCGACTTGAAACATTTCGTTAGACCGTTAGTCTTCATGTGACAACGTTAGTCCTATTAGTCAACGAACGTTTGCAAAGTTAGTCCTTTTATACTAACGATTGTTTTTAATTAACTAAAAATTTGAAAAAAAATTTAAAAAAATTCAAATTTTTTTAAAATTCAAAAAATTTATAAAAATTCAAAAAAACTTATAAAATTTCGAAAAAAATTTAAAAAAATTTGAAAATTTTTAAAAATTCAAAAAATCTATAAAAATTCGAAAAAACTTATAAAATTTCGAAAAAAATTTAAAAAAATTCGAAAATTTTATAAAAATTCAAAAAATTTATAAAAATTCAAAAAACTTATAAAATTTCGAAAAATTTTTAAAAATTCAAAAAAACTTTAAAAATTCGAAAAAACTTATAAAAATTTCAAAAATTTATAAAAATTCGAAAATATTTTAAAAATTCGAAAAACTTATAAAATTTCGAAAAAATTTTTAAAAATTCGAAAGATTTATAAAAATTCAAAAAATTTATAAAAAATTTAAAAAATTTACAAAAATTCGAAAAAATTTATAAAAATTCAATAAATATAAAAATTCGAAAAATATAAAAAAATTTATAAAAATTCGAATTTTTATAAATTTTTTGAATTTTTATAAAATTTCTCGAATTTTTATAAGTTTTTTCGAATTTTTAAAAAAATTTTGAATTTTTATAAACTTTTCGAATTTTTAAAATATTTTCGAATTTTTATAAATTTTTGAAATTTTTATAAGTTTTTTCGAATTTTTAAAATTTTTTTGAATTTTTAAAAATTTTTCGAAATTTTATAAGTTTTTTGAATTTTTATAAATTTTTATAAATTTTTCAAATTTTTTTAAATTTTTTTCGAAATTTTATAAGTTTTTTCGAATTTTTATAAATTTTTTGAATTTTTAAAAAAATTTCGAATTTTTTAAATTTTTTTTCCAAATTTTTAGTTAATTAAAAATAATCGTTAGTATAAAAGGACTAACTTTGCAAACGTTCGTTGACTAATAGGACTAACGTTGCCACATGAAGACTAATGGTCTAAAGAAATGTTTCAAGTCGAATTAAAATTTGAAAGTTTGTTGGTCAAGTAAGCAATAAAAAAGTAAATGGTTCAACTTGGTACTTTTTTGAAAGTACGTTGGTATTCTATAGCTTTTACCCTTTTCTAAATAAAGGATCAATTTGACGCAACAATATTTTGACGACAAATAATACAACAACATGTACAAGTGATAACGTAGAGTATGAACTTGCGTGCATGGCATTGTTTTCGAACCTAAGACATATGTATTATTTAGGTCGCGCTTAGAGTTATCGGACTAAGTTTGCCGTTTACAATTTATCAAGCGGGATTTGCTTTTGCTGAGGTGTGTTCTCGTAGCCCCACTTTTAATGTGTTTTATCTTTGAGGAAAATGGTACTCAAAGCTTTACAAATGTTTTCATGCTGTGAATTACTG